>OX352297.1:6017246-7217246 GCA_947086415.1 Pammene aurita
AAACAAAAATCAAAACCTCGTAGCTTAACCTAAATTCGCGTTTAGTTAGGTAAATTATTAATGTCAATTACCAATTCAATCTACACTAAAAATTAAATCAATGTTTCAATTTTTGAGAAAGACTAAAAATTTAATATCTTCAATTATTAGTTATTCGCAAAGGATTAACACGTTAGTTACAATTAATTTCAATTCTAATTGAAATCAATTTGCACTAAACTATTAGTGTTCAATTTTTACTAACGTGTTTCAATCTTCAATTTTTAATTTTCAATTACACTAACGTTCGGCCAACACTGGCCATGGCGGTGCAATACCGGTCATTCTAATGGTTTCCGAACACTTCATTTAGGATTTATAATATGTGTGTAGATAACGCACTGTATGCAACTGTACGTAATTAGGCCTTATTACGTAACAGTTATATAAACTACTATTCTTAACCTTTTGGCTCGAAACTAAAATCATATTTATTCAGTATTATTCAGAGCAATGACGCGTAGTTTCAGTGTCCACGAGGCAACCGGATGTCTCGCGGTATTTAAGCTCCGTGTTGTGGAACCATCCCGTGCAACTCGAACTGAGCCATGCTGGACTTGGTTTTTCATCCTCCCCCCCTCAATTGCCAGTATCTTTATGTGATGAAGAACGAGCATGCAAATTGCCATTCACACCGGCCTGCTCGGTTATCGATCCATCAGATTTGGAAGCCGGGCAAGTGGCCTTAGTAAGATACGAGATTGAAAAGCTTAATTATGGCACTATTCTTTTATATACTCTATACACAATACTTTTTCTACGTGTGCTAAAAATAGGCAAACCGGTGAGAATAGTTTGACGAATGGCTTACAACCTTCTGCTTCTATACAATTTAGTAACCTCAATCTCCCGGTGGATTGTGCCGGCGCTCAGGGAGGAGGTCGTTGTTCTCCTCCACGAATGTACTAAAATATTGTATTAAAATCCGTAAACCATCGTCGGCGAACGTAAAATATCATCTACGTAAAATATGCCATCATTAACACTGCATCGAAAAGTATACGCTAATGGTTCGGTCTACAATGTCTTAATTCGAGCATTAATGTCAACGAGTAGATAAAAGTTCTTTGGTTCCCTTGGTTTGATGTTTGGCTTGGTTTGGTTCTTTAAAATGTCCAACCCTTTTTCGCCTCCTTAAGGATAAGGAATATCTATAAATCCTTTTTTACCGGATTTCCATGACATTCGAAGAACATATGCTTCAAATCTACTTCTTTTCATAGACATATATATTACTTCTTAAAGACAACGGGCACTACGAACTGGGCCGGTTTGTCGGTGTCAAAATACGATTGAGACACCAACGGCGATCCAGTCGTGAGCGGCACTCCATAGTGTGAGGTGGTCACTAAAATGTCAAAACATTTTGTTAAAAATACCTAGTTGCATCTTTAATGAGACAAAAAATTTATATAACACATTCATTGCCACCTAGTGCTACGCGCTCCACTCGTAGCCCGTAGCCACGTATTCGTCGTATGTAGCGCATAGTAGCTACGAAGAGAGAACCCGATAGTCGGGTTCTCGGCCCTGAATGTGTTAAAATGCAATCATAATCGGTAATTCAAGTCAAATTGTATTTAATTCTTGCCTAAAATTATTTTAAAGCTATCATTTTATTTCATTGTGACACCAAAGTAAAATTCTCCCCGTCGGCCACATTGTGCAATCCAAAAAAGGTTGTATATGACAAGTCACTAGCCGGCGATAGTTTGTCTGGAAAGAGAAGTGCCGTGGTTTATATGGGAACTCATATATTCTACGACACTTCTTTTTCCGGTAACTCATCAGTTTACTCGAGTATACAACAGATGGCGCTTTTATGCGAGTATGAAGGAGGTTACTGTCGCAATGTACTGACGGACTTATCTTTACTATTGTCATCTCTGCTTAAATTCTTTCCAGGTTCTTTGTTCGAAGTTAGACTGCAAGTTGTGAATGTTGTGATATCGTTTAGTGTACATACACTATATTGCCAGAACTCTCTTACTAATCGTTACACAATTTCAAAAACATTCAAACATCTACCTATAGGCACGATTAAAACCACTTTAATAAACCTACGCACGGGGGCCGTATTCTAACTTTAAAACACGTTAAGTCACGATCCAACTTCAATACAACTACAATGCATTAACTACGCAATCGAAGTCCGAAGAGTATAATAAGCCCCTGTGTCTCGCTTTTGTGGACTATGAGAAGGGCTTTGACTCCGTGGAAACTTGGGCTGTTCTGGAATCCTTACAGCGATGTAGACTATCGTTATATCGAGGTGCTGAGATGTCTCTCCGAAGCCGCCACTATGAGTGTCCAAGTACAGGGCCAGCAGTCTAAACCCATCCAATTGCGCAGAGGGGTGAGACAGGGGGATGTCATATCCCCGAAACTGTTCACAAGCGCATTGGAAGAAGGTAAGGGCATAAAAATTATTTTTTGTTGTGATTTGTTTTTATTTTTATTTTATTTTATGTAACACTAACATAGACTCTTAAGGTTGTATAACTAACACTTTTATGGACGTATGTCTGAAATAAACAATTTTTAATTTTAATTTTAATTTAATAAACATAAACAGCGATTACATCTCACACCTGCGATTCGCTGATGACATAGTCATAATGGCGGAGTCGCTAAAAGGAGCTGACCCAGATGCTGGACGGCCTAGCTTCAGCCTCGCGACGCATCGGTCTTGGCATGAATTTGGATAAAGCCAAAGTCACGATCAATGGCCACATTGATCCAGGATCGGTCGTCGGACATGGCCAACTTCTTGAAATTGTTTCTGAGTACACCTACCTTGGGTAGATCCTGCAGTTAGGTAAAAACAATTTCGAGAAGGAGGCCAAAAGGAGGATCCAGCTAGGCTGGGCAGCATTTGGGAAACTACACCGAGTTTTCTCGTCATCCATACCGCAATGCTTGAAAACGAAAGTTTTTAATCAGTGCGTCCTACCCGTAATGACCTACGGAGCTGAGACGTGGCCACTCACGGTAGGGCTGGTCCACCAGTTCAAAGTCGCTCAGCGAGCTATGGAAAGAGCTATGCTCGGAGTTTCTCTGAAGGATAAGATTCGTAACGAATACATCCGACAGAGAACCAAATTTATCGACATAGCTCAAAGAATTAGCAAGCTGAAGTGGCAGTGGGCCGGCCATATCTCGCAAAGAACCGACAACCGCTGAGGTAAACGTGTTCTTGAGTGGAGACCGCGACTCGGCAAACGTAGTGTAGGACGCCCTCTGGCAAGGTGGGATGACGATCTGCGAAAGACTGCAGGCAGATGCTGGATGCGGCAAGCTGAAGACAGGGCGCTATGGCGCTCATTAGGGGAGGCCTATGTCCAGCAGTGGACTAATATAGGCTGATAATGATTATGATGAACTACGCAATACAGCTAGCACCTAACCGTCTAAATCAGAAATAATAATATCAGACTTTACGTGAAAATTATAGCGATCCAACTTCAATACAACTTCAATATTGGTTGATTATTAGTTGGGTGTATTGTCTATGTATTTTAACACATTCAGTGCCACCTAGTGCTACGCGCTACACTTGTAGCCCATTACCACGTATTCGTTGTATGTAGCGCGTGGTAGCTATGAACAGAGAACCCGACAGTCGGGTTCTCGGCGCTGAATGTGTTAAAATTAGAATTCGGCACCAAATGGTCGCTTTTATACTTTATCGTGACGTGCCGGGCACGCTAAATCTCTATGGTTAAATTCATAAATTGACCATAGACTATAGACTTTTCCCTATTTATGAATGTGTCGATAAAGTGGCACGTCACGATAAAGTATAAAAGCGACCAATTTGTTTTAAAGTTAGAATACGGCCCATGGGGCGCAATTTCGTAGCACGTAGGCTGCTACGCTCGTAGCACCGTAGCATTGCTCGTAGCGTAATCAAAATTCAACCCGACGCTCAGCGATTTCACATCATCTGCCGCTTGCTTACTGTGAACGCGTAGTATCTGAAATTTTAGAATTAGTTATTAATTAGCGATGCACATATAAAAAAAACGTGATGCTAGTGGAATAGCCCTAGAATAAGAACTGGTACATTAATTACCAGTCGCTAGTCATAGGTGGTGTTGGTAAGCTGCTACTTCACGTTATTGATGTTTGCTTTGCATGCCACATGCGAATTGCTGAAGCTTTAAATTTGTTTAAGGTTTCTTTGTGGTGACTATTTCAGTCACAACCCATTACGCTCAACTTTTTTTAATTTTGAATATTCTATTTGCAACAGCGTTTGTTGTTACACAATCTATTGTTCTAAGCTAACATACAATCTAAACTTATTCTTGTATATAGTATAATTTATCATCCAGACTAGATCTCCCGAAATAAAAAAAATACATACATAAAAATAAATATATACATATTATTAGACGATCTCACACAAATCAATCTAGCCTAACAGTAAGCTTAATAAGGTTTGTAATGTGGGTGCTAGACGACAAATAAATACATAGAAAACATCAATACCTCAGGAACACATTTTTAACTTCGTAGGCAGAGTTTCTACACACTATGGACTAGGTACCTAACCTAACCTAACTACTAACGATTAAAAATAAATCATTTCACAGTTTATTTCTGAAACTAATTAATTTTGTTTAGAATAATCATTAAGTAGTATCGAAAATGTAAAGCCTGGTGGCCAGGCGGTAGAACAGACTTTCAATTCTAAGTTTTTCGGAACTTAGGTACGAAAAATCATTTGGTATTTACCAGTCGCTTTTCGGTGAAAGAAAACATCGTGAAGAAACTCTCTGGGTTGGAAGGTCAGATGGCAGTCGCTTCCGTAAAAACTAGTGCCTACGCCAATTCCTGGGATTTGGTTGCCGAGCGGACCCCAGGCTCAATAGAGCAAAAAGGGTCAAACACTAGGAAGAAAAAGTTAATATACTAAAAATATTGAGTGACTGAGATATACCTATCATCATTATTTCACAAATAAAAATCGATCTTTACCTAACTACAAAAAAAAAAGATTTCATAAAGTATACAGTTTGTTACGTACCCGGTGTTGATCCCAACCAGCACGTACAGTCGGCAGGCGATGGAAAATTCATTATTACTAGTTTACACAGCGGATCCAGGTAGCCCTTTGTGATGCACTCAGCTGTATATGTAATGCTGTGGAATTGGGGATCATTCCAAAATATTACGCACCTCAAATTACAGCACATACATTACCTGTCTACCTAGTCTACCTACCTAACTACTTCTTATAATCTGTAACAAAAATGCTGGTGATCTGTTTAAGGGCGTAATTGGTATCATATTCTAAATATGAAAAACTAAGAAAAAAAATTTTCACGTGAAGAAAAAAAATAGTTTTGCATGGAGGGTCAGCCGGCTATAATATGTCCTATACAAAAAATAGATATTTGTACAACAAGAGAAGAAAGTTAATATTTACTTCGAGTGCTAATTTTGAGTCTTGAGCGTAGAGACGGACTCAAAATCACAAGATGTAAATAACTTTATTCTCATGTTGAACATACTATTTTACACCTCAGCAGTGAGAAGACATGGAAAAATACAACCTGGGTGATGCTTAATCCTTCTTTGTCACTTTTTTCAATTGTATTTATTATAATATTCTTACATTTGAGTTCAAAAACCTCAATTATAAGTTAATAACACAAAAAATAATCAAAATAAATTAAAAATTTTTAAAATATCTATACCGCCATTTTGACTTTTGTCAACTTTTTTTTATCTGCGTTCCGTAACTACTGTTTGATCACAATACGAAAGATTGTTGTAAGTAATAATATTTTTCACATGATAATCTAGTAATTTTTCCGTTTATACTTATTTGATCTTGAAATAAAAACGTAAATTATTTTAGGTGTTGTATGGTTAAACATTTCAAAATTAAAATTTGTTTAAATTATATTTACAAATTAGTACTTCTGCGCATTTCGGAACGTTTCGTTCTGACTCTGTTTCAGGGGTCGAATAGAAAGTTCAGAATACGAATTAAAATTAAATAAAATTTGATCGAATGACGTTTAAAATATTTCTCTCTCTCCATTTACTAATGACGTGAAAAAGACAACACGAATAGCTTCCGAGTATTTAGAATTTGTATTAGACCTCGCGCGCGGATTGACATCGTAATTCCAAGGTCAACAAGGTCATTTTGTCTCACGCTCGCAGCAAAATTGAGTTTTGCTCACTGTTTTTAGGTATCAAAGAACCCTCGTTCCTGCTGCTGAGGTGAAAAGGTTTTTTTTTGAGAGAAAAGTTTTTTTTCCTACTTTTTTTAGTCGCAATACTATACAATTATGCCCTAAAACGGTTCACCACTATTTTTGTTACAGCCTGTATATAATAGCACTAATAAGTACACAAACTAAATAATACTATTCTACAGTGTGGCAGAAACGTTTTATGTAAAATTACATTTGGTTAAAATATAATACCTAACAATAAGCGAGCTGTTGGGGAGTGACGACCCGATGGATTCGAGTGCTCCAGAGAGTCCCCGGCCCCGTTCCCGGCGTGTCCTCGTCGGTGGGAGTGGACCCCAAGGAGACCCGCAAGACCCTCGGCTCTGGCTTCCTTTAATTGGCCGTCCAGAGAGGAACCGTCAGAGCTATATGCTCGCAGGGTAGAAGTGATATGAATAAGTCGCGAGATGGCACATTGGTTGCTTACAACTGGGTAGAAAGCGGAGCACACCTCAAACAGTTTGGGGCCCATCTATTCGACGGAAGTCACCGCCTCGATAACGTGTTTAACGTTGTCATGGCTGACCAACACTTGCAAAGATGCAATAGCGATAAGGCGTAGTTTTGCGCGGTGACTCAGACTGTGTTGAGTTAACCGAGCAAGTGGTGCGTCTGTTCGTCCCTGCACCCAGAGCTCGACTGGGGAAGTACCTCCACCTTACAGAAAACCACGGCCAAATAGCACTAGACCCTACTCATAGTGTTGTGTTCCTGCTGGTGAGTAAGGTTGCCAAAGAGCTCAAAGAGGACCCAGTGTGTTGACGATGAGGGACCTTCTTGTTTCTTTAGTCGTCAACACAGTGAATCCTCCTTTTTGTAAAGGGTCGGCAACGCGCATGTGACTCCTTTGGAGTTGCAGGCGTCCATAGGTTACGGTAGCTGCTTACCATCAGGCGGGCCGTATGCTTATTTGCCACCGTCGTGGTATAAAAAAAAAAAAAAAACCCACGAGATTTGAGTTCCGGCCTCGTGACCGCTGTCTCCTAGCGGAGCCCGACTGTCGTACTGTGTCACGCAGGTAGTCTCCGTTGGTTCAAGCTTTACACAGCTTGAATGCACTTCTAGCGTCAGCTCCTGTATGCGACGTGTTTGCGAGTAGATGGGAGGTAGTGAGCAACGAATGTCTGAGATTCAGCGAGATGATGGTCTTTGGCATTCCACTGTGCCTGTTTGTCATGTTTATATGAGTTTTTCGAACGAGCGGAGCGTACGCGAAGCAAGTTCTTACGAACAACTTCTGGCTACTGGGACGGCTCGGCATTTCGATGGCTTTTTGATTTCGAGAGTTTGTTCCGCGATAACTTTAGTAACGCTTTTCTGATCTTCATGAAATTCGTTGGGGTTGTAGCAGAGATACATATAATTTGAGAGTTCGTATATGAACAGGATCGACCAAGGGGTCATGGAGCTAGAAGGCGCGAAAAAATCATCTGAGTTCGAGGCGGACTACTAGTTTTAGGTCTTATAATGTTCGTTCGATTATATTTAGGTAAACACACACGCATGTACAGAGCCTCACGAATTATTTACGAACACAACCGATACATGTTTAATTCGTCATAATGCGCCCTATTCTGCAGTAACGCGCTTCCAATGGTCCCGTAAATCTTGTCACTGATTTATAAGTTCACATCTTTTTCTTGTTTTCATTTGGTTATCAAATCCAGTTTGATATCAACACAAGTTCATGTAAAATAGATATCAAAAAGAGATTGCTTAACATTTGTACGATATGTCAAATGCCATTTTGGTTTTCGTAATCACAATTCGTCTATAAGTCACTGTAAGAATTAGAATAGTATCCATCAATATATTATTTATAAATATATAGTAGTATATTTTTCTATATACATATAACGGAGACGGGACCGGGTGGCAGGCGGAGGCCGATGGTAGGTGGCATGGCGGCGGTAGTGCGGGTGGTTTCGGAAACTCAAAGACTTGTAATGCTTATAGCGTAGCTCTGCGACAAGCTGTTGTCGTCTCGCTCCGACACATATATTCCTAGTATTTTATTTGTGTATTTTTATGTAGATTATTAACTTCTTTTTTTTAGCTAAGCTTTTAATGAGTTTAATTGACTATTTTCTTACTTTTCTCTGCACCTTTTAGTCATGTCTCTGTTAAGCCCAATGGTTGACTGGTAGAGAATGCCTTTAGGCATTAAGTCCGCCATTCGTACATTTTTCTGTTGTGTGCAATAAAGTCTAAATAAATAAATAATTATGATGGTTTCGTGTGTCAATGTAGCTGTCAAAATATCGGAAACATGAATAGGTACTCGTAACATCTAGTCCATCAGTAGGTATGCAGTTATAGACGGAGAGCTAGCCACGTCAGATATGACACAATAATGAGAGCAACGAAATCCCTCTAGTTAGTTTGCTTTACTATGCTTATTTCTAGATCCGGACATCTGGCAGCTGTCAAGTCGTGGAGGTCAAATAATACAAACCACTTCAAGAATACAATTCCTAGAGTTCTGGATTTGATGCAATATTATGATAAATTATATAGATAACTTTATTATATCATTTCCAAAAGTTTCTGATGGGGGAAAGTAGTTCAAAACGACGTATATGTAATTCATAGTTTGTCGCCTACAGTTTCTGTTTCCGAAATAATACCCAATGTTTATTGTTTCAATATTAAAATATAGGCCCATATTACTATTTTCTAATTTTTAAATTTTGCTAGTCTGTCACTCTAACTTCTACCCAATAAAATCTTCCAGATGCCTGGATCTAGCAATAAGGATAGTATAGCAATTTAATTAGATGGGTCTTGTTCCTCTCATTATTGTGTCATATCTGACGTGGCCAGCTCTTAGTCTATTAGTAATAAATTAAGGATATGTTTTGCATATCGACAAATAAATACCTATCCATGTACCAAGGTTATTTTAGGATATTCTAAAAAAAGGTTTTAATGATCGTTATTCTTCACATGTCATTGTGAACAAACATAGTATTAATATTAAATATAATGGTTCTAAAAGGTTAGAACACTTTATTGCATAAAAGAGAAAATATACATAGCAAAGGATTATGAAGAGTAAAAAGCGAACTTATTTATCCCTTAAAGAGATTTTTTTCCAGCTTTTTTCTTCTATAGCCTATGTTGTGACCCACTGCTGCTCCGCTCGCTTCCGCCATTCGTCACGGCCCGGTGCATGTTCCTACCAGTCCACAGTGGCCGGCGCGCCTAAGTAAGGCGGCCATAATTAATTTGATTCTTACTTATCTTGTTTTCTGGTAACAAATACTTTTAAAATACTATTTACCACTAGTAAAGTTCAATGAAACACGTATTTAGGTATATTGCATGCTAATTTTAATAAAAACTATGAAACAAAATAGGTACATGAAAAAACATTGTGTTTATGTAAAAAAAAAACTTAAAAATACTTTAAAAGTATATGATTATTACTATTCCTTATACTAGACATTTACTATTTCTTAAACATAACAGGCTTTACAATATAAATAATAAATATACATTTTAAAATAATTCACGTAAAACAAATATCAATAAAAACAATAAGTGCATATAAAAATTAAATAATACATAAATTCAAACATTAAATTCTACGTTATTCAGTAACATCTAATAAACTTAAAACTTCAATAAAGAGAGTAGATTTTTTTTTTCGGGGCAACTTTCTACTGGAGGTGACAAATGGATCTGAATTCAACAGAAGCCTGTGAATAAGATCTTTGTTAGTGAGATCCCGAGACATTTTCCGTGTGTGGTTGCGTCGAAAGATCTTTATATTTTTGTTCGTTGACTCTGCAGCCTCTTCGGACAATTCACCTATAGGAACTAAAGCGTTTTCTATAACTACCATGTACGAGCACTTTATGTACAGAAGATGGTAAAGGATACCAATCGTATACCTTCATCAGTTCTTTCGCCGTTTCTGTAACATACTCGTCAAATTTATTTATTTACATTTATTTTATATCCAGATCACATGTACTCCAAAATAGTTTCACACCTTTCTATTAGGTTCTGTTGTATACCGGTGATTTCAGCGGATAGCGGATTGTTGATCGGATTCCACGTTCAAGGTATTTTTGGTTAACGTACATGTTTTAAGGAGATTAACACTTTGCAACTCGTTGAACCATTCGGAATGTTTCATTAGAACTTTAGATTTGGTTCTCGAACACGATTTCGAAAAAAAACAATTCGTTCGCAAATGTACTTTATGACTTTTTCTAAGTTGCTAGTATTCACGTTATCTGCATATCAATCAAATGGGAATGGGACCATTTCAATCAAATGTTGTATCACTTGGCGACGCCTTTCTACATCTGAACCACTCTTAGACAGCCACAGTTCAAATACAAATCCCCTTGTAAATGATCCGACGTACATATCATCTGAAAAAAAAAAATGGTTAATATTGTAACGTAATATTTTCGTAGTACCGCTACGCGTAGGCCCACTTAGGCGTAGCAGGATTCTAAATACTAAAGTGGCAGAATGAGGCAAACAAAGTTGTATGTCTATTAATCTACAAAGATCAAGCTTTCAAATGAATGTAATTTTATCCTTCAGCGAGTTTAATAACATAACTAAAACATTCATTAAAAAAAATATTCTTATAATGTTTCGCATGTATTTAAGTTAGTCATGGCGTAGACCCGTTATTATTACTATATATTACATGTACAGAACAAAATCTACATGTAAAACAAAATAACGTACCTGATTCTTGAAGATCCATAATAAATAAATAAATAAAATAAAATTTCTTTATTTCGGACAAACATGTATCCATAGAGTGTTAGTAACAAACAAACAAAAATCTTAATCTAGTGTTAGTCTTAATAATTTAACTTAATTACAATCATAAAATTTACACATAATAATTTTTACACTTCAAATTGCGCTACACTTTTTATCTGCCCAGTCCAATATTTTAGGATTGGACACTCAAACCTGTCGGCAATTTCCTTTAGAATGCTGTTGGGACTACTTCGCACACGACTTAGTAATGAGACTATATTTTTCCGAATTATAGCCTGAAAACTATCCGTGCGCGCTGCCACAAACATGCCCGATGCAGAGCACCGGCTAGGCAGTCCCATCAGCATTCTAAAGGCATTGTTGTACTGTACGCGCAAGGCGTTGTAGGCCCGTTTCGTGTACCGTACCCACAGGCTGCTCGTGTACAAGGTTTGACAGTACGATTTAAATAGCGTTATTTTTACATCACTTGAACAACGAGCAAACCTGCGGGCAACCATGTTACTCCGGACCGCCAACGCCCTGCGCTCCCTTTCGACGTCTAAGTCATCCTTTAGGTCACTCGTGAGGATGTGCCCCAGGTATTTGACCTTATCAACCACTTTTAATGGACTAGAGTTCAACACAATAGGTGGTACATAGTATGGCTTGATTTTGCCCGCCTTAAATATTAACACCTCACTCTTTTTCGTATTGTACTCCAAATAATACTAATAATAACTAAAATACCAACTTTCACAGGAATTCACTACTAATGACCGATCGCTTAATGAGTCGCAGAAAAGGGAGCGCGCAGAAACGGGTGATATGGTCACTTTCGAGGTTCGTAAGAGAATGAAAATAGTTAATAATCCAAGATCTATTTATACCAGATTGGAGTACATGTATAGGTGAATAATAAACGATCATTGGATATTTAAAAATGACACATGCATTTTTTTTATTATGACCTAAGGCCAGGCCACTGTGCAATCGCTACAAAAGGCATCCAGGTTCCGCCATCTCTTTTTCGGTCTGCCTCTGCCCCGGCCATTCTGCGGGGCATATTCAGTAGCCATTATGGCCCACCGTTCCATCTAACCTAACAAAATAACTTGCATACTTGTTGGGTTGGGTTGCTTTCCTAATGTGAGGAAGAAGACAGTTTCAATGACGAGCCACCTGGATGGTGAATGAATCAGATAAGAAGTCTGTATGTCTAAGTAATGATATATAAAAAAGCTTTTATTCTACTATAATTTTACAATTTAATTTGCATGCATAATACTTCTCGGACCCGGGGTATGTCCTTAAACTACGTCCGGACTTGGGTATGTCCTTAAACTACGCCAAAAAGAGAGGTATGGGCACTGCGAATGGCATCTCGCTAAGTGGGGTAGGGCACGTTCAGCGAATGTCATCTCGCTCAAATCTGGAGCAGAGCCCAACTGGGAAAGTACCTCCACCTTACAGAAAACCACAGCCAAATAGCACTAGACCCTACTCATAGTGTTGTGTTCCTGCTGGTGAGTAAGGTTGCCAAAGAGCTCAAAGAGGACCCAGTGTGTTGACGATGAGGGACCTTCTTGTTCCTTTAGCCGTCAACACAGTGAATCCTCCTTCTTGTAAAGGGTCGGCAACGCGCATATGACTCCTTTGGAGTTGCAGGCGTCCATAGGTTACGGTAGCTGCTTACCATCAGGCGGGCCGTATGCTTGTTTGCCACCGTCGTGGTATTAAAAAAACTTAATTCGCTACGAGTTAATTATGGAAGTCACCTTTTTGGCGTAGGCCTCCAATGTTTTCCAATTTGCTCCGTTTTTTGCTATATTCACCCACAAGGCTCCTCAGCGATTTCTAAATACATCCTCCCATCGTTCCTTTGCATGACCTCTTTTTCGTGATCCATCCCTTGGCAACCAATTCATGACTCTTCTCGTTCACCTATAATCTTCTAATCTGCAAATATGCCCAGTCCATCTCCGTTTTAGACTTCTTATCCTTTCTAAAACATCTGTTACTTTGGTCTTCTATAAGTAATGATATAATATGCATTAATAACTTCCACGGATGAGGTAGCAGTCAGGCAGTTGATAATTAAACATTGCATCGGATGAACCGACCGTATAATATCGTTATTTTAATTAAAGTCATATTGAAAATAAATCATGAGGAAAATCATCATCATCATCATCATATCAGCCGAACGACGTCCACTGCTGAACATAGGCCTCCCCCAAAGAGTGCCACAATGACCGGTCCTGCGCCACCCGCATCCAGCGGACTCCCGCGACCTTTACCAGGTCATCAGTCCACCTTGTGGGGGGTCTACCGACGCTGCGCCTTCCGGTTCGTGGTCGCCACTCAAGAACCTTTGGTTCTGCTGCGGATGACCTCATTTCTGATGCGATCACGCAGAGAGACTCCAAGCATAGCCCTCTCCATTGCCCTTTGAGTGACTTTGAGCCTTCTTATGAGGCCCATAGTGAGCGACCACGTTTCAGTGCCATATGTCATCACTGGCAACACACACTGGTCAAAGACTTTCGTCTTGAGACACTGCGGAATATTGGACAAAAAGATGTGCCGTAGCTTCCCGAACGCTGTCCAACCGAGTCGGATTCGTCGATTAAACTCTTTCTCGAAGTTGGATCTACCTAACTGGACAGTCTGTCCTAGGTATAAATAATCGTCCACAACTTCGAGTGTAAAGTCTCCGATTGTAACGGGAGTTGGTGCTACATGGGCATTTGACATGATCTTCGTCTTATCCATGTTCATCTTTAGACCAACTCGCTCGGAACTTCGGCTCCTCGGCTTTACTGAGGTCATCGAGCATTGTACTCAAATCTTCCATGGTCTCAGCCAAGACTACTATATCGTCAGCAAACCGAAGGTGAGTGATGTACTCGCCGTTTATGTTGATGCCTAGCCTTCTCCAGTCCAGAGTCTTGAAAACATCCTCCAGTACAGCGGTAAACAGTTTAGGAGAAATAACATCTCCTTGCCTGACATCTCCTTGATGAGGAAAATATAAGTACATATTTTTGATATTGACACATTTGTAATGGGCTGTAAAATTTATTCAGTGAAGCCAATATTTCTCGTGGTTTTGGCTTTTACATGATAATTTTCTATTTAATAGCCTGTATTAGTGTCCCACTGCTGGGCAAAGGCCGTTCCCTCTTTTCCTCCATTCAGTCCTGTTTATGGTGCCCCACCATTCCGTAAAGAATCTAGACACGCGGCAGCGTGTCAAGCCAAGTTCTAGCTACTGGCTAGGTTCTAGAACTGGCTAGCCAGCGCCAAGTGTATATTACACGAACCACTTGGTGCCACTTTTGACCCTTCTATAACTCAAAACCTCTTTAACGTAAACACATAAAACTACGTGTGTTTACTTATATCCATAAGGACGTCTAGAAGCCCAAATTTCATGAAGCTAGCTCAAATGGTTATAAAGATATGAAGGTCAATAGTAGGTTAGATTTGACTTGGCCAGTTTTTATCAGAATTAAAATATATATATATATATGTTGAATAACTTTATAAAATGACTGATGTAATGAAAACTGGCCAAGTCAAATCTAACCTACTTTAAGATCTCACATTTTTAAATAACAGCAATTGTTATAGGTATCCAATAAAGCAAAGAAATAAGAGTTTGATACTTGTTCATAATGTTATTTTGTTCCTATAAATACATATTTGGATTTTGCATAGAACTTGGCACTCATTTAGATCTCCATTCTTTTTGTGGCGAAGCCCACAGCCAAGCATAATTTTTGTATTAAACTTGGCTCTCCTTTTTTACATTTATGTTTTTGGTGGGATTATGATAACATAATAGTAGTTTATGTAACTGTTACGTAATAAGGGTCCTTAAAATACGAGTGTGGTTTTATGAAACGAGCCGCATTTCATAATGAGATCAGACGAATGTTTTAAGGCCTAATTACGTGCAGTTGCATACACTGCTTTATCTACACTCATATTATATATTGCACCGCCATGGCCAACTCGATTGTGCCGGCGGTCGCGCGGGCGCGTGCCGTTGGTCAGGAAGGAGCACAGGATTTACATTATGTTATCAAATTCGATGTTCAGAATTTGAAACTCATAACGTATCAATATATGAGCATGTAAAGTTAAAATTACGTTACTGCCACAGATAAAAAGCTTATCATAGTAAAATCGGTTGTGGTAATGCTAGCCATTGCCTACCGTTTTTGAACACGTTTTAGAGGCTAAGAAAATTAGATTTTTTTGAAGAATTAATTCCCAGCAGGCTTGAAATCGTTTTATTACCTTCACGGGGTCCTAAATGCATGTGATCTGAGTTTGCCCAATCCCAGAAGGTGTGCATAACTTTTTGGCGAAATATTTGCTCTTTGTCAGTTTTTTGCTTCTAGCTCGAAAACGGTACGTCCGACGGAAAACGTCACGTATATCAATATTAAAGATGGTTAAATTCTGCGTCGAATGAGCATCTTCACTTATAATTCAGTTCAGCGGTACAGCCAAAATCAAAAATTATAAATCGGGAAAATGTCTCATTTATTTGAAAAACTCATATATTGACTTCCATACCACATATCTTTGAAACAGATGACTCCTGTTGAAAAACCTATAGAACAAAACTTGTAGAGAATATAATTTCACGTTATATCGATATCTCAATTTTCAAATACAGTAATTTTGAAAGACTAAATTTGGCATGAATTCGAAATCAGTTTTTTCTAAATCCTTCTAAGTAGCATATTTTCCATAAATATGATGTGTGAGGCCTACATTTAATGCATTGTTACAACTAATAATAATTAAGTGCAAATTTCTAAAATGTACCCAATCAGAAAACTATTTATACACCGTGTTTTTTTTATTTCCGGTAATTTCAAGGGTATGTTTCTGAGCTTAACTAAAGTTTATTTCTCAAAAACGCCAGTGTCATAATTCGCTCCAGTTCTGAGGTAATCGAAATTTCATTTATGTCTTTCTAATCGTGTAAACCTACATTAAATTATTTTTTTACTCTGAGCACCCACTAAATGATGCACCAGTGTGTTAAGTCAATACAATCAATATGCTTCCTGATCGCTTCCTGTGTATCTCAGGCTGTTGATGTTTGAAATTGAATTACATTGACATGTCTAGTTTTCAATTGTTTGGTTTAAGGACCGATTGAGGAATCAATCAGTAACTGCTGAACCTACTTAGATAAAACTTTGTATAGAGATTGAGATAGTTTGAGTCCGTAAAAAGTACATAAAAAGTGGTTTTCATACCAAAATACCAATCTCAAGGGGCTGAAAAGTGGGTAAGAAGTTAGTATAAAGAGTTATTAATATATTATTCAATCAAATACAAACATTGAAAACATTGAAAAAATAATCAACCCAGCAGGATTTGAACCTCGCATCGATACGCCTTACCGGGGCTCGATCGCTTTACCAATTAAGCTATGGGTCAAGCTACTAAGTAGACGAAATTCTCAATGCCTTCAATCATCTTTTTGCATTTATTTTTACATCGACTTTATAGCAGCCGTAAGCGACATCTAGGTGCTAACTACTAGAGTTAGATACCCTTCCCGCCGAACCTATTACAAGTGTCACAACGGAAATAATAGATGGCGCTGCTATCAACTTATAATTATTTTACATGTTTTTAAAGTGGGTCATTCCACTCATACAATAGTATGTTATTCAATCAAATACAAACATTGAAAACATTGAAAAAATAATCAACCCAGCAGGATTTGAACCTCGCATCAATACGCCTTACCGGGGCTCGATCGCTTTACCAATTAAGCTATGGGTCAAGTTACTAAGTTGACGAAATTCTCAATGCCTTCAATCATCTTTTTGCATTTATTTTTACATCGACTTTATAGCAGCCGTAAGTGACATCTAGATGCTAACTACTAGAGTTAGATACCCTTCCCGCCGACCCTATTACAAGTGTCACAACGGAAATAATAGATGGCGCTGCTATCAACTTATAATTATTTTACATGTTTTTAAAGTGGGTCATTCCACTCATACAATAGTATGTTATTCAATCAAATACAAACATTGAAAACATTGAAAAAATAATCAACCCAGCAGGATTTGAACCGCGCATCGATACGCCTTACCGGGGCTCGATCGCTTTACCAATAAGCTATGGGTCAAGTTACTAAGTTGACGAAATTCACAATGCCTTCAACCATCTTTTTGCATTTATTTTTACATCGACTTTATAGCAGCCGTAAGCGACATCTAGGTGCTAACTACTAGAGTTAGATACCCTTCCCGCCGACCCTATTACAAGTGTCACAACGGAAATAATAGATGGCGCTGCTATCAACTTATAATTATTTTACATGTTTTTAAAGTGTTTAACATACTATTGTATGAGTGGAATGACCCACTTTAAAAACATGTAAAATAATTATAAGTTATTAATATAGTTAAACTGCTTTACATGAAATTTGGTACCTATGAAAATAGTTTGAGTTCTGGGGAGTTTTTATCCCAGAAACTATCCCTGAAGGGTGTGAAAAGGGGGCAAAAGTTCTTTGTATGGGGAATCAATATCCACTGAACTGATTTAAGTCCATAGATAAAATTTGGTATGAAGATAGTTTAAGTTCTGGAAAAGGAAATAGAATACTTTTTATCTTAGAAGTCATCCCTTAAGAGGTAAAAAGGGGAGTGGATTACTATCTCTATACTAAGTTTCATCTAAATAGGTTCAGCAGTTGATTGATTCCCCAATCGGTCCCTAATGAAATAAGGTATATTAACTCAACCAAACAATTGAACATTATGACTTGTAAATGAAATATAGAACATTAACAATCCGAGATACAAAGGAACAATATTGTAGTGACTTATTAACACACAGTTACATGATTTTATAGTGGGTTCTCAGACTAAAATAATAATTAAATGTAGGTTTACACAATCGGAAACACATAAAAGAAATATCGATTACCACAGAACTGGAGCAAATTAGGGCTTTGGCGTCTTTAAGAAATATACTTAAGTTAAGCTCAGGAATGTGCCCTTGGAATTTAGAAATAAAAAAAAACACGTTGTATAAATAGTTTTCTGATTGCGTACGTTTTAGAAATTTGCACTGAAATATTCTTAGTTGTAACGATGCATTAAATGTAGGCCTCACACATCATATTTTATGGAAAATATGTAACTCAGAAGAATTTAGAAAAAAACTTATTTTGAATTCATGCCAAATTTAGTCTTTCAAAATTACTGTATTTGAAAATTGAGATATCGATATAACGTGAAATTATATTCTCTACAAGTTTTGTTTAAAACAAACAAAGGACAAACAACAATATATATAAAAAAATTACACTAATTAATACTATCTACCTAGCCCAGTCTACGGTGCTTAAACTATATGTACAAATGTCCCCTATGTCACTGCTATTTGGCAAGGTGCCCATAAGGCTGGCTGCGTTACCTCGCTGAATGGCAATGCCAATGCGCTGAGCGAGGAACGAGCCAGCCCTCTGGTCACCGGTGGAGCGAATGAGCATATAGGACAGCTTTTAGTTTTCTTCTATAGGTTTTTCAACAGGAGTCATCTGTTTCAAAGATATGTGGTATGAAAGTCAAAATATGAGTTTTTCAATTAAATGAGACATTTTCCCGGTATATAACTTTTGATTTTGGCTGTGCTGCTAAACCCAACTAAAAGTTAAGTAACTCAATCGACGCAGAATTTAACCCTCTTTAATATTGAAATGAATGACATTTTCCGTCGGACGTATCGTTTTCGTGCTACAAGCAAAAACCTGACAAAGAACAAAAATTTCTCTAAAAAGTTATGCACACCTCGTGGGATTGGAAAAACTCGGATTACATGCAATTAGGACCACATGAAGGTATTAAAGCGATTTCCAGAATGCTGGGAATTAATCCCTCAAAACACTTTTTATAGATATTATTTGCTTGGCCTACAATGTGAGTGTAGATTTAAAAAAAAAAAAATTTTGTCGTAACAATTATGAAATTCCATAAAACCTCGTATCAGGAAGTGAAAGAACTTGCATTAAAAAGAAAAGACTGGACGAAATTTTCTGACTGTATCAATTAAAAAGAGACGGGTAGTCTATCTCGCGCGCGAGATACTGTCGCGGCACTCATGTGCTAACCTTGCAGGACTTCATAATGTGGCGCAGGCGCATCCCCCTACATGTGTCGAGTTAGAAGAATTTATAATTATATGCGTGTACAGGCCTCCATTGGCAAACTATAACACATTTGAGTCAATGATAGATGAAGTTCTTACAAGTGTTTTATGTAGTAATAAAAGTGTTATTGTGTGTGGTGATTTTAATATCAACTTACTTGAAGATTCATCCATGTGTGTAAGGTTACTTAGTACTTTCAAATCCTACAATTTAGTAAATTTATTTTGTGAGCCTACACGAATCACAGCAACCAGTGCTACATGTATAGATAACATTTTCAGTAACAAGGATGCGACTAGTAAATCTATAATAAACAACTTAAGTTCTGACCACTGTGGATAAAAAGCCTCTTTTAGCGGAAAAACTAAGGATATTCCACAAGTCACTATGTGCAGACCAATTTCCGAAAGGCGATTAGATTTATTCAGTCGGAATATCACGAAACAATTATGTTATCTTCCATTTACCCAGGAAAACCCTAACCGTATGAGTATTGAGTTGTTTAACTGTATTAAAAGGGAATTTGATGCCTGCTTCATTCCGAAGAAGGTGCAAGGCAAGGTCAAGACGAAATTTAGCGACTGGGCTACGCCGGATATTCATGAGAAAAGACGACGGCTCTATGATTTATATGACTTGAGAAGAATTAATAAAAGTCCGGAATTCCTAGATTATGTCAGGAACTTTTCTAAATCTTTTAAGATGTTGTGTGCCGCTGCTAAAGCTGATTATCTGTCCAGAAAGATCCAAAATTCGAAGGATAAAGTAAAAACTGTTTGGCAAGTAATCAACGATGAAACTGGGAAACGTAAAATCAAAGATCCGCACTACAACCTACGTATTAATAATAATTTAGTGAGTTCGGACCTTGAGGTTGCGGATCATTTTGAGCAGTTCTTCTCTAATATACCGGTAGAAACAACAAAGTCTCTTCATTCATCGCCTGACGTCGCTGAGGCAATACTGAAAACAAATATAGCAGAGTGTACAGATATCTTGAAATTTTCATATGTTACTCCGAACTTAATTATTAAAACATTTAAATCCCTAAATTTAAAGAAAACTGAAGATCTTTGGGGCCTATCTATTAAAGTTCTACATTCCATTGTTGAATCGATTGCACCACATTTAGCTGATATATTTAACAAATGTATTGATACAGGAATATTTCCAGACATAATGAAGCACAGCAAAGTCATCCCCTTGTTCAAATCAGGATCGAGAACAGAACCAAGCAATTTCAGATCAATTTCAATACTGCCGGCACTGAGCAAAGTTTTCGAGAAACTAATTCTAAATCAACTTGTGTCACATTTTAACCGAAACGAATTGTTCGCCAGAAATAAATTTGGTTTTACCAGAGGTCGCTCACTACTGACGCAGGTGCTGTTCTTCTTAAGCACATCTTTGCCGCTTGGGAAAAAAAACAAGATGCTGTTGGAATATTCTGTGACCTATCGAAGGCATTTGATTGCGTTGATCACGAAAATCTAAAGAGAAAACTAAGCCATTACGGGATCAAAGCTGGTGCCCTTAACCTCGTCTCATCATACCTATCGGATAGAACACAACGAGTGGTTATTAATGGAACTCAATCTTCTGGGTCCCCTGTGGCACTCGGAGTGCCTCAAGGCTCAATACTTGGTCACTTCCTGTTTTTGATGTACATTAATGACCTACCTAAAATTGTGCAAGATAAACATGATATAGTGTTATTTGCTGATGACACATCTCTGATATTTAAAGTGGACAGAAAAGAAAACAGCTTCGATAGTATTAACAGTGCACTCTCCACAGTAGTAAATTGGTTTACGGCTAATAACCTACTTTTGAATGCCAAGAAAACGAAGTGCATCAAATTTACACTTCCCAACGTCAAGCAGATTAACAGCAGCAAGATTATAATAAATGATGAAACAATGGAATTCGAAAAGCAAACTGTTTTCTTAGGAGTCACTTTAGACTCGAAATTACAATGGCATCCACATATAGCCACCCTAGCTGGGAAACTTAGCTCTGCAGCCTATGCCGTGAGGCGAATCAGCCATCTAACAAACAGTGAAACTGCCAGGCTGGTATACTTCAGTTATTTTCACAGTGTTATGTCGTATGGAATTCTGTTGTGGGGTAAAGCGGCTGATATTGGGACCATATTTGTGCTACAAAAACGAGCTGTACGTGGCATTTATAAAATGCGCGGTCGAGCATCCGTAAGAGGAAAATTTGAAGAGGCAAATATTCTTACCGTAGCATTTCAATACGTACTTGAAAACATTATGTATGTGCGGAAAAACATCCATGAATTCAAGCTCAACAGTGATATACTTAACTATAACACTAGAAATAAAGATAAGATTGCTGAGCCTGGCCACCGCCTCGGTAAGGTTCGTACGTCTTTTGCTGGGAACTGTACACGTTTTTATAACAAAGTCCCCGCTGATGTAGTGAATTTGCCACTAAATAAATTCAAGTCTTATGTTAAGCGCTATTTGTTGAGGAGAGAGTACTATACTTTAAAGGAATTCATTGAGGATAACGATGCCTTTAAGCCTGTAGCTTGATATGGTTAGTACAATACAAATTTAGAAATTATTAGGTACATTACTCTATGAAGCAGCTTTACTAGTGTCCAGTATTACTTGTTTTTCGCTTTTAATATTTTTTGTTTTTATTTAGTATTTGGACACTTAGAGACGTTATACATCTCTAAGTCTTGCATTCGCAAATATTTATATGTATAGATATATATTTAATGATCCTGACGCTTAGAGACATGTACATCTCTATGTCACTTTTATATTGTAATTTAGTTCACGCATGTAAAATACGAGCACAGAATATTGTTTCTCACCTGACTAAACATGGCTAGTTTTTATTAATTAATAAAGCCCGCCAGCTTGAACATGTCATGCTCGCTTAAAAGGCTCTGCTTATGGTGGCGTCGTTGATCGGGTCGCCACTTTCCCGAAGAAAGGTTGAGGGAGGCGATGGCTGAGATATGCGTCATACTCGTGAACGGGTGCTGTTTGTGGAGACAGGTCTGTTTAGGCAAACTGGGGCAACACATTTACGTAACTTTTTATTGATCATATTTAATTTTAGTTTAATTGGCTTTAGACACAACATTCGGTGCTTGATTATCCATATTTTTTTATTATTATATAGAATATATAGATCAAGACACTTGGAGACCTTATACATCTCTAAGGATAATTTAGAAATAGTATGTTTATTGTATGCTAGAATCACTTACTTTTTTTTATTTAAATTCAAAATTATTTTGTTTCTAACTGTTGATGATGGATTATTATAATTTGGAAATTTATTTAGAAGACACAGTTCAGGTAAGAAAGTATATCAAACTTGTATGTAATTCATTTTCAATAGTCAGATTTGGACTCATCTTTTTTCTTTGGTATTTTTCTTAAACTATAACCTATTGTTGGTTAATCTAACCTTGGTTTGATATGTTTTCTGTTAGAACAACGCACTTATATGTATTGTTTAGTTTTGATGTACTGTTGTTTTGAAAAAATAAGTCCCGCCGAGTTTCTTGCCGGACATAATTCTTCTCGGGTCAGAGGTGTAGGGTTAGAACCGGTGTAGTTTGATTTTTTTTTTCTCACTTTTACTTTGACGTGTAAAAGTGCCCTTGTGGCCTACTTACTGAATAAATGTTTGAGTTTGAGTTTGAGTTTGAGTGTGACACTTCAAGAGTGAGCGTGAATGTCTTGTTGATAATAAAAAGGGAATATGAATTTTTTTTTTCAAACAGGATGGATGGCTCCAGGATCTCTACATTAAAGCAAACGCATATAACTGCATCTATAATTCAAAAGTACCACAAATATATGCAGCTTATGCGACGGCACGCTAGCTTCGATTATCGTTCTCATTGTTCCGCAACCTCGTATCTCACCGCGCCAATGCTAAAGCAACTTTGTTATGCATTGAATAAAGTCTAAATTGAAAATAAGTGGAAAGAGTCGTGGTTATGTGGTATCAGGCATGATGCTCCGTATTAGCCCGCAATCGGGATAATGGTGAATGTATTGTGCTGGCGCTACGCATAGCCTGGCAGGAATTGGTGGCGTAGTATTTGTACTCAGTATTTAATGCCTAGAAGAGAATCCATAAAGCAGTAAATGAAGGGAATTTTGATCATAATATATCTTTGAATAGAAAGAGAAGAAAATCTCATTTGAAGTCACAAGTAGTCTATTAAGTATAAGAATTAGAGTAAAGAGGTGGTAAAGAGCCCTATCAATCACAAAATATAGTTTACGATTTTAAGCTAACATCGTCATTAACATTACAAAAACTATTTAAAACGGGGTATTTACCTTGTATATTTATTTTTATGAGTTTCCGGTATTTCGGCACAGCAGTTACATGAAAGAAAAATACATGGCAAATAGTTTTTTATAACAAAATATATATTTTTCACAGTCACAAACGAAAATATTTTAAGCGTTAAGTCTCACTAAATTAATTGAAATTAGTCTTGCTTTCACAAAAAGTCTACGAAAAGAAGAATAAAAGACCCCGATCAATCATAATAGAATATTCAAAAAATATTCAGATATCTTTAAAACGTTAAGTCTCAAAAAGTCAACCACAATGATACTCGCAACACCACTTTTTCTCCAAGTAGTAACAGGGACAAAATACTCATTAAACTTCAACAGGCAGATTAAATCCACGTCAGTGGCCAGTAATCCGGACGGACGAAGCTCGATGAATACCTGCGGACATCTTCGTAAGGATTAATTCGGCCGGCTGAAGTCCAACTTCAATCATCGCGTTTAGAGCTTGCATTTATGAGGTTCGTATCAGGGGTTTCATTCTCATTGCTTGCTAAGCACATGTGAGTTGAACACGTAAGTAAAGCAATAAATAATTATAAACAAGAAAGAACCGACTTCACTTGGCTACACCTTAGCAAGAACAAATGCCCCAGCTTTTGTAAAAAATATTCAAATAACTATAGGTATGTGTGCCTATTATGTTTGAAGAGTTCTCTTGATTTTTCCGGGATCTCATCATCAGATCCTGACCTGATGACAATAGCACCAATGGTCAAGTATACCTTTTCAAATAAAAATAGAATTTTCGAAATCGGTCAAGAATCTTCGAATAATCAGTAACATACATAAAAAAAGGAAAAAAGCAACACCCACAACAAAGATCCCGAAGAATTGAAAATCTTCTCCTTCGAAATCTTGAAGTCGATTGGAAATCATTTTAGAAGCCACAGAGTTCATCATTACAGCATTTGAGTCTATTACAGGCATTACAGTCTTGTCAAATTGGGAGACGACATCTTTCGTGACTGTGTACGAGTAAGTCAATGCGGAAGCATCTAACACGACAGCAAGAACAGTTAAGTATTTACTTACACACACATACACATACGATGACGCTAACATAGCGTCATCGTTGAATTTACGACCATCAAACACCAGTACCTACTACCAGTACTACTGGACCTGGTCCTCGAATAGTTAGTAGAAGAAGAAGTAGAGTAGAAGTGTTCTCTGATTGCCTAACTATGCATGCCATACGATTAAATAAATAGTTAGTAGAGAATCTAGAAGACGGGGTTGGAGGTCATGATATAATGGCTGGTTAAGATCAGGACTCTCTAGAGCGGACTCAACGAATGAATATATCATATCTGACGCACGCGTGGGAATTGGAACACTCGTTTATCGCTCGGTTGGTTTCCGGGCAAGAGAATGTTAGTTTCTAACTTTAAATTAGTGATAGTCAGCGGTAGAAAGCAATGACAGCTTTTATAGAAATGTGTGGTTATGTATGATCACATTATTATATTACCTAATAGTAGTTTATGTAACTGTTACGTAATAAGGGTCCTTAAAACATGAGTGTGATTTTATGAAATGAGCCGCAGGCGAATTTCATAATAAGATCACACGAGTGTTTTAAGGCCTAATTACGTGCAGTTGCATACACTGCTTTATCTACACTCATATTATATATATTAAATTAAGTGTTCGGAAACCATAGAATGACCGCCATTGTACCGTCATGGCCAACTCGATTGTGCCGGCGCTCGCGCGGGACCAATCGAGTTGGCCATGGCGGTAACATTATGTTATCAAATTCGATGTTCCAAATTTGAAACTCATTGCTTAACAATATTTGAGCATGCAAAGTTAAAATTACGTTACTGCCGCAGATAAGAAACTTATAGTTAAATCGTTTGTTGTAATGCTTGTCATTGTCTACGGTTTTTGAACGCATTTTAGAGTACTTACAGTATGAGTGTAGATAAAGTAAAATTGAAATTAATAAGATAGTTGTAGTAAATATTATTATTCTGACAATTGATATTACAAAGCCATATATAGATAGGTACAGACTTAAGATACTGCTCTTTAATGCATGATGATAATTAGACGGGTTACATGCTAATTAAGGGTACAAATCCGTTTTTACTGATCACACAAGACAAGTACCTAAGAGGTACAGAAACTAAGCTCAAAAGCAAACATGCGTTCAGTAATTAAAAAAAAAATTGGTATTTAAAAGCGAGCAGGAATTTTTATATACGCTTATTAACTAGCGCGGTCATCAACATTACAAATACCATGAATAAAAGTGACAACGGATGCAGAAACCGTACCCAAAAGAGACTAGATCGCTGTGGTGTGTGGGTAGACCACAAATAAGTAACACTCAAATTATCAGCACATGTAATTGTACTGAAATATCGGAAACTTCTAACAACATACATATTAAATACCCTGTTTCTAATAGTATTAGAAACATTATTTTTCTTCCTTTGTATGCGAGGCTTTAGAAAGCTAACTCAAGAAGCGCGTGCCAAAGCCAACTCATCTCGCGTTTTGATTTCATTAAAATTAATTAAAAAAATAAAATAACTCCTTTACTTACGACGCATCCAGCTCTGTCTTGCCATCCCGCAGTTCAGTCTACAAATGCCATAACCTCTCACTTAAAATAAAAAAGCTTATAAGATTTACTCGCCAACGTAAATTAATCCTTTAAACTTTAAAGACAGAGCTTATTTTACTCTAATACAGCATTAAAATTACATCCTTTATCTTTCGGATTTCCAGACAGTAAGGCTTCCTAGAATCTTTCAAAATGAAAGCCTCTGGCTTTGAGTTAAAGTAGATATTTGATTGCGTGTTCTGCAGAAACCCTCTTCTTATTCCGGATAGGAGTTGCCGTTCTAAGTGCATCGAGATCGCCCTACGTGCATCCGTTGGCAATGTCAGTTGGAAATTTCTCGTTACCGTATAATCCACCGTAGAGGGAACGTTGAGATCTCACAAGTAACGTTCCTATACCGCTCCCCTACGCTTATACTCAATTATGTCAAAGTATACTTTGAAATGTGTACAGAGGCTGTCAAAGAGGATTAGAAAATACATTAACAGAATACATAGCGAATATGAACATGACTGTGCATTACCTGTGTTTAGTTGTTGGTCATGTTTATTTTACATCTTTGTGCTTCCGACAGACGTAGTTACAGAATTTTGATTTTGTTTGTAACTCCGTTCTGGGGATTTCTGATGTTAATGCTTGAAGAACATAATATTAGTATACAACTTATCATAATATACAATTATATGTACCTGTACCATTAGAAATAGAAATATCTTTATTCGTGACATTAGAGAAAGAACAAATAAATAACAGATAGTTATAGAATAAGACAAGTGTCACGAGCCTCTTCTCACCATGTTGCCAGCGTTAGCCAGCCATTTGAACTGTACATTGATTGATTGTACTACATACCAATACAAATATTTTTCTCAAAGAAATATGTACATTAAAAAATATGGATCGTAGTTGTACCGTGTACGTACCTAAAGTTAGGAGCATATGTATGTAAAAATGTACTTGATGCGAAGTTAATGTCACGACAACAAAAGAGAGTTTAGGTAATTTTGGGCCACTTGTCCGCTTAGCCACTCGTGCAGCTGTAACTGTATATTAAAAACCGGCCAAGTGCGTGTCGGACCACGCATAGGAGGGAATGGAATAAGAACCAAACTAATACCAAAAGGTCGTATCTGATGCCTGTGGAAGAAGTTTTTCGGAGATAACTGAAAAATGGCTGAACCGATAATGTTTAAAACAATTTTCATAGAAAGTATATGATAAGGCGCATCTCTTCAAATTTTTTCATATTTTTTGAACTTACGGTTCAAAAGTTACAGGGGGGGACACAATTTTTCTGACTTTCGAAGCGGATATTTCAGAAAATATTCACTTAATCACAAAATGGCCACAGAAACTGTTTATTTTTCTACTCCAGCACTTCTATATGCCAATTAAATGACTGATAGTGGTATCTAAAACTACATCATTTAAGTGAAGGCGCTAAAGTCTATTTGTCTATAGGTTTTTGTTTTTTTAATACACTGACTTCCAGGTGCCATGTCTAAAAAGGGTTCGTTCTTGTTTACAATATAAATTATATTTTCAAATTGATATATACTTGAAATTATTTTTGCACAAACTATGATAAAAACATTATCATGTCTTTTTTAAAGTATTAATATAAGCAGTAAGTAAGTAATAATTTAGTTTTCATATTTATGAAAAGCATAATAATACTTTAATGTAAGCTTTTGCATTGAGAGTTACTTGAACGAAGCCATATTTTTTTGCAATTGAAAACCAACTCGTGGTCTGTCTATGACATTTAGTCAAAAAGTTAATATTTAAAAAGTTTCAACACAATGTACGGCTTAATTTTTGTATTTAAACTCGTATATTATGTTAATATCAAGAAGTTTATGTTAATTTTCATAAAAAAAGTGACAAGAAAACTTCACAGTGAATATCCGAAGATTTCGGCACAAAAGTAAGAGTTATTAGTTGATAGAAAAATCTTAAAACAAAATTGATTTATGTACTCGTGATACTTAAGAACTTTAAAATTATTTATTAATTACGTTTTTGCTACTGTCGTAGAAAAAGTTTCGTGTGCAACGGTACATAATTAGGTCTTAAAATTCTCGGGTCTGTTATTACAAAATTCGGCTTCGCCTCATTTTGTAACTTCGACCCTCGAATCTTAAGAACCCTTATTATGTACCTGTTGCACAAAATACTATTTTAAAGACCTATCGATTGATGTGTCACATGTTGATATTTGGTTAAAAACATTATATGTATGGAGCGCCCCTCCTAAAAATATTTTTATTCAGATACGTCGTATAGTTTCCGAGTAAAATGGCTGTGACATACGGACGGACAGACAGGCCGACAGACATGACGAATCCATAAGGGTTCCGTTTTTTTCCATTTGGCTACGGAACCCTAAAAAGTAGTTTCGGTATCAGAAAATGTAGCTTTATCATAGTATAACCGTCTCTGTTGGCTATAGGGTTAAGTACAAGCTCCATGGTGGGGATAGAGTAAACGATTGTAGCATGAATACTTGAACAGTGTTATGTGGGAAATATAACTATTATGGTGGAAAATGTATATTATATTTACGCTCTGCGTATTTTAGGGGATAAAAATTGAATTTCTATGATGACGACGAGGTTTATGAGAGTACACGGGACGGCGACAGAGAGCGCCACGGGACGTTTGCAAGCATGCACGTGAAGGATCATAGCAGTATTGTGCGCAGATATCATAGTGACCAAAAATGTAAAAGGTAAATACTGCATATTATTGTTTAATTCTTAATGCGACACTGGTGTCACGCTCGGTGGTACTAAGATACGTTAAACAATTATTTGTCATCCTTCATCAAAAAAATCAAGCAATTTTGATTTAGAATAATTTCAAACAAAACTATATGAAGGCTCGTAAACACAAGTTCCAATCCAAATACAAGTCTAGTATTGCCAGAGGGGCGCGACTAACGGGTTAGTTTCCATTCCTAGAGGGCCGCTAAACTAAACTTCGGCTTGAACTGACCAGAAAACGACCAACAAGCACAAGTTGTACAGGCTGAGTTTTAGTGCTTCCAAATCAAGAATAGATATTTTTGGGAGTTAAAAATAACAGTTGTGTTAAATTTTATGAGGTTTTATTTACTAAACAGTGTTTGTAGGATTGTCTGTCTTTGCAGGTGACAATTAAATTGATAGTGATCGGTGGAAAAAAGAACTAAATAAATAATAAAGAACTCTGCACGTGTGAAATGTGTTAAGTTTGGGTTTGCTGTATTCGTCTCGATTAGAATTCGTTAACTGTTTGGAAAAAAGTAAAGTCAGCGATAAAACCTTGGATTAACACATTGTTTTTCCCCTAAACCATATTAATTTATTTTAAATGGCTGAATAATATCGGCTAATCGAGGCAATATTCGCCGTGACATCGTAAATAGGTGTAACAAACCGTAAGAGTTGTACATACAATTAAATTAATGATGAAATGAATTAAATAAGAGTCCCCGAGGTAACTATAATTATCAACTCGACAAAAATATGTAGGTTTAACTTTGCCGCCGTGTAATAATATAAACTATATAAAGGTAAGCCATTAGATGCCTTTTCGATCATGTTGCAGTAATTTGCAATTGAAATATTATTTACCTTGCAATTAACAGTACCTACTTAGAGCTGTATACCAATAATCGTACTTTTTCTTTAGAAAACAAACAATATATTGAGAGCTTATTTGTACATAACCGACTCGTACTCGCGTTGTTCAGTGTAAACTACTTGGTGGAGTTATAAGTAAGTACAAATATGAAATACTTAACTACCACTGCACGCTATTCTTTTTTAGAATGCAAAGTAGTGTCCAATCAAAGTGCACATTATTAATAATCTGAATAAAACCTTCCATGATTTACACTATTATAAGCATCCAGCGAGCATCCGCTCTCAACAATATTGTTTCAGTGTGTTTATTTTCTCATGAATAACTTGGCTCGCGTAATTTTACGATCTCATTAATATGTACTATATTTACATGTTGTATGGTTTGAAAATGTTCAATTACCTGTGAATTTACCGGTTGGCTGATGTAGTAAAATATGCTTGTTAAAGTAAATTTACGCGAGTTTAATATTCTAATTTTAACGCACGAAGCGGCAGTCGACAGGCGTATTTTGTGCGTCAGTTATATGGCGAGAGAGGTGAATACAAACTTAACTTGATTCTACTGTGATGGCATTAAAGTGCATATTAAGTTATTTTGGGAACACGGTATAAATATTAGGTGTAAATACTTTTTATGCAGGATACATATGTTGGTAAGTCAAATAGTCTCTGGTTGGTAAGTCAAGTACTAACCTTTTAAAATTGAACGATTAAAACTCACTTGCTTTTTGTAGTTGCTGCGGAGGTGACAGAATACTCAATGAAGTCTGAAGAGGAGAGTCCAACGAAAATGTTGGTTACAAAACTTACAAATACATGTTTTTAGTTAACAGTTACATTTTTAATATTAGTGTCACTATGACTCACAACAGTTGAAAGTTGATTGCTAAATACTTGAAAAAAAATGATTTTGCAAACCAATTTGTTATCGAAGAAAACGTGAAATTCAAAATTTCTATAGGAGACTTCGTATCAAATTTTAACTTTCGTGACTTTAAACGTTTACGTCTAGTTACATCTTGAACCATAAACTTTTATACGAGACTTCTTTCAATTTGGCACCTTTTCATGTCGATAAATACGTTTATCAGACTGTAAATTCAAAAGACATATAATTTACAGGACATCTCTCAAGGTAAGTCGTAAAACTACGTCGCATCGCAGTGCAGAGGCCATTGACCCCGACTAGATCTAGGTCAGCATTCATTGCTCCTTTGGGCTAAAATATAATCCAGCATTGTTCCTTAAACGTCAGGTTTCCTTCGCATTTCCTTTGCAAATAACTTTCATGTTTAATTCCGCGATGCTGTTGATCTCGTGAAAAACAATTGTAAAATTTGCATAAGATTAATTGTTTTTTTTTTATAAAAATGTGTGCTGCCAAATATTGAGAAACTTACACCCGATGAAAACTCTGCCCGGTTTGAATGTTTGAACAAACTCTGCGCTCCGAATGTAACTGTAATACCCGTTTTATGAAAAAAAACGGTCCGAGCATAAATTATAACTCGGTGCACTCTTACGGCCATATTCATAAAAAAACCTTAATCGGCGTCTGATCGTCGAACCCGGTGATACGCCGATTAGCCTTAATTGAGGTTTTTAAAAATGCTTGATTTATAAACACATATTATCCTGCTCATATCTGATCCACCGCTTATTGAAAGATTAGACGCGTTATGTTGGCACTTTTGGCAAAAATGATAGACAAAAACCCGGTTTCATCGCAATTAAAAAAAGAGTTTGACAGAACATGACACATGACAGCGGTAGTAGCGGGAAATGCGTTAAATTTTATTACGTATTTTGCATGTTACTACGGTTTGGATAAATACTTTTGTAACTAATTTTAGATTAATGACTGTGTAATGTGTCGAGAAATATGAATAAAATTAATGTACCTACCTATAGTGAAGAAGAGAGACAGTAAACAATTGAAATGTAATAGTAGGAATGTGTTGTTACCTACGATGAATCACTGGACTTAGTAATCAAAGTAAGGTAAGAAAATCAATTAATCAATTGACTTACAACTAGGTTCGGACCATTTACAAAAGTATCTGCCCATGTCAGACATATTTCTCAGTATAAAACTTATAAACAAATGTTAATTGAGAACAACTTGAAGAACTGAATGTTGCTTTAGCGTGCTTACCCATTTCTTACTGCTTACAGTGTCGATGTCATGCATACCGGCGTTCAGAGAATGGTTGTATAGCTCAAAAAACAGAAACGAGAAGAAATAAGAGTGGTCACTGATCAATTGAAGCCTGACAGCTGCTGCCACAAGTTGTGTGTTGTGGATTTACTTGGTTGGCGCAGAGTTTCATATAGACACAAATAACAGGACTGCACTACTAGTGAAGGTAGGTAGTATTTGAAATTGATGCCTATTACAACATATCTGTACATTGGTTACCTATACATTATGTAAATATTTTAATAGTGCCAAAACCATAGTTTTATAAGTGCAAAATATACATTATTATTTTATGAAAGGCCTACAACTGCCTGTCAGAATAACCATAGTTGGGTCTTTAGCTCTGTCTACCAGCATTTAGATACAACCAGATTTAAATGTGGTTTTCAGATCTGCTCTTTTTCAATTTGTACAGCCTTATGAATATTGGTGTCGGTTAATACTCTCTATTTGCAAAGGTAGGTAAAAAGACAATGAACAAAATTATAATAACTTATATGGTCACCGCAGTACACTAAAATTAAATTACATAACATATTTGAAAATATCTTTAATCAAAATTGTTATTTTATTTCCAGATTCTGAAAGGCCAAGTTACTCATGGACAAGCACCACCTACACACTTCCTTCAAGGAACTGTCACTATGGGCCAGCATGCCCCAGCAGCCAGCCTGACCACCTCAGCAATGACACTGAAACAAAATGAAATGAGACAGAGAAACCCAAAATGCTCCGGCTTTGTGTTTTCTTATTAAACGGGACATTTGATTTTACTGAATAATTTATCTTATTTTATCTCAATAAAATTTTTGTATTGATGTTTTATTCTCCTTTTACTGGAAACTTCAGCAGCTGTTTGTGATCATTGACATATATTGTATATCAGAAATCAGAACATGTTATGACTACATGTTATGACAGAGATCATGACTGTAACGTTGGTGTTAAAGATGTGTACAGTCAGCAGAATAATTAACTAAGCCGGTAAGGTGTTAGGTTTGAATTTAACCGATTACAATGAAATAGCAGTGAAAGTGTTGACATATCTTATATGTACCATCAGGTTCATAATTGGATACCCAATTTATCAATGAATGAATTCATTATTTGGGTATGCAATTATGAACCCGATTGTACCTATACCTTTTTGTAAGACATGAAAAATGTATACAAATGCTGCAACAAAGTTCAATATCATATATTGTTACTATTACATTTTTCACCATAGCTGCATTAGGTGCAAGCCAGGCAATCTTTGTTTGACACTTTGAGTGAGGTATGCTGTAGGTTTGAGTTGATCAGTTAGTGGAAATTGTTACCTTCCTTGTGAGTGGCGTTGGATAAAACCTTGAAGATGTGCATTGTTTACTGCCCTGTTGACTAATACTGCAACCACTTCTTCATCCGTCACTACTGCATAATCTTATCAGCATCTGGATATAATAGTATAGTGTTGTACTGGGTTTTTTGCTATCAAGGGGTCTATGTCTGACCCAGATAGGCCACATTATTATTTTAGAATAAAGAAACTTATGTTTAGTTTTAAGGATTGAAAGTTAGTAAGTACATATACATAGATATTGCAGGTGTAGAGATCTACCCCTGAGGCCCTACGACGGTGTGTAAAAAGTAATTAAGTATGATCATCATCTTCTATTCAGACTGGTTCAATATGAGCTAATTCCCAAAAAATCACCATGCTACCATTATTTTATTTGATTCTTATTGCAATCTAAACATATGACTTGTCAAATTTTACTACAGTCTTTTACTTGGAATCAAGTACCTAAAGTTGTTTTAATTGATTGCAATATTATGAAAAACTTTCATTTCGATAATAGTAGGTCACCTATATCTACTTCCCTCGTCTGGCCAAATATACTATTTTATATAATTATAAACACGAAACTTTCGTGAGACTCAGATAAGTACCTATATTAAATAACGGGTAACACTGGTTTTTTAAGTCGAATATTGCTCGACATGTGAAAGCTTACCATAACGAGAAGCTTATTCATGAGCCATTACACCAACTACATTTGACAATGATGCTGAAAATTAGTGTATTTCTCGCCTCCTCGGCCGCCGCGCCGAGCGCTCGGCCGCGGAGGGCCACGCGAATGGCTCATGAGTCATGACACATGAGTACGCTCTCGTTATGGAGCGAAACATGTCGAGCAATATTCGACTATTTAATGTGTGTGTGTATATGGTTATTAACACAAGTAGGTAAAAAAAATACGTAGGTAACCTAAGATAGGTACCGCCTCGAACGATAAGTAGCTAACTAATATGCTTATAGGTAGGTACTTACTACTTTTATTGCAGCGCTTCTTCTACTTGATTTCTGTAAGTGGCGAGGTCCTCATAGGATAGGGCAGATTATTATTTTAAGACACACGCACTGAAACTTGAAACTTCAGACGCCGGCGATTCACTTGTTTGATAACCTGAATTACTGACATTACTTGCATTTAATTACGATGGTTACTCGTCGAAAATCTAGATATTTGTTTCCTACCCATTTCCGATGTCGCTGGACTATTTATTGATATTACAATTATTTACTTAACAATTAAATCGAAACACAGAAACTTATAAACAGAAGTCTCCATCTGTTAGAAATCTCTTCGATTTCTGTACTGTGTAGCTCCTATCAAAATTCTAAATCAGCTGTTCAATGTTGTGTCGGCCATCTTGTGACTTAATATGCGGATAAAGGAGGGTCCACGGGCTCGTAACTTGTGGCTTTTATAGGAGGTCGATCGTAGACAGATTAACGTTAATACGCGTTTATGCATCAAGAATTTTGGTACCTACCTCTGAGCGACCGATCAGTGAGCTCCTAACTTTTTATGAATATGGCTGTTAGATTCCATATAATGAAATGGAAAAGAAAACATCATTCGCCAAATTATTAATTATTAAAAAAAGGAGATACATCTCCACTCTGGCCGGCCAGTTAAGGCAAGCACAGAGGCGAGGGCCAAATGGAAAGGGTCCTCTGGAATAGGGGTCCGCGGTATCGCCACTCACCGTCAGCTCGCCACAAGCTGCCCCCTGTTTATTATTAGTGTTATCTAAGTGATAATAACGATCAAAAACGACAAAGTCTGCGTGGACAGACCCTGCATTCACTGCAGCGTTTAGATGCTTAGCTCTCCCACCCAGTGTTAAAGAGATTACCGACGAACATATCATATCACTGGAGATGTTCACCAATAAAATGTACAATCCTCAGTGCGATTTGACACACGTGAATGAAGCTCGACGCCAAATGTTTGTGACCGGTGATAAGACCCTCTCTTTAATACCTCCTACTGCCGCTGCCCTCCTTCAGCATATAAAAAGGGCCAAATATCAGGCTGGAGAAATATGGGGGCGTGCACTAGAAAGTCACGTAGCAACCCGACCATCTCTAGAACAGTGGGGATGGAAGAGAAAACCTGACCTTTCATTATAGCCTAATTGGACTGAATTAGACTGTATATGGCATGCAGTTAAGGAGCCTCCCTTGCACCCTAGCCTGCAAAATTTGCCACGGTAATTGCCATAATGCGAGGTGCGCTATTATTTTCTCAATTTACGCCTTTTACCAGGCCTATGAATCATGCCCGCGCGAGCGAGTTACATGCCTACGTTTTGCGCCTCCGCCGGCGAAACTAAAGTCAGTGGATTACCAACGCGCTCACTGAACGCACGTCGTACCGCGCGCGACGCTACTCGGAACTCAAAACAATGTCATCACGAAAAAAATTTGTTTATATATATTATATATTATTATAGGTCAATCTTACACAAACCGACCTAGTCCCACAGTAAGCTCAATAAGGCTTGTGTTGTGGGTACTAGACGACGATATATATAATAGATAGATATTGATAATACTTAAATACATAGAAAACATCCATAACTCAGGTACAAATATCTGTGATAAACACACAAATACATGCCCTTACCAGGATTCGAACCCGGGACCTCCTGCTTCGTAGGCAGTGTCACTACCGACTGGGCTAGGAGGCCGTTATTAGCGATGTGGATGGATATGATAAAAACCAAGCTAATAAAAATAACAGATGAAGATACAAATAGCTTATCGTATCTTAGACTATTAATGAAATACAAATCTCTCAAATAACTATGATGATATTGCTAAAAGGCGATTAGAATAAGATTGAGATAGCTGTCAGTCCATATTAATTTTGACAGTGGGCCGTATTCTAACTTTTTTCTAACTTTTAACAACACATTGAACCAACCTTGCTGCAATATTGCTCCAGCATTCACGCAATGTTGAAGTTGTATTGCTAATTGACATTCTAGTGTGGTATATCTGTCAAGATTAATCATACTCTCATCGCGGCAACAAAATATCAATCAATATTATTCATGTAACTATAATTGTTATGCCCCATGCGAACCACTTAAACACTGAATCAATGCAAAATACCTATTTCCTAAACTATAAAACATTTCCAAGCATATGCAACCCTAGCGATTGTGCGGGTGCGCGGGAGGTGCGGGGTGCCGCGCGTTGAAGGCCGCTCCATTGTATTATGGCGTAGGTACGTAAACCGTAGGTATTTGCTTTTTCTATGAGTGATTCATATCTGTTCGTAAGAACTATTATATAATCTGTACTTTTACGTAAATAAGTGAAGTCATTTATACAAACCGCTTTCTTATTTGCAGCAAAACGTATATAGAAGACGGAGAGGAAGAAATATAAAGATAGAAAAATATATTTTAAAAATTTAAAAAGCAAGATTAATAGTATGTGTATTATAATTATAAGATAAAAAACAACAGAATAAACATCTTTAATTCAACTTTCACTCACTTTTTAAGTCAGTATTTACCACAAAAACTATACCAACTGATGAAAAGACGCAGTTAAATGGTTAAAGAGGTATTTCCCGTTAGATATATGGATACTACGTATCATTTTATAATTAATATGAACCGTATCTGCAGTACAGTTCTATACGTCTCGTAAAATAGGTATTGAAGTATAACTGTGCTACTTTGTTATATTAAAAAATTAAAAAAAAAACCTAATGAAATTATTTTCAAAATTGCTTTCTTAAGGTTAGATATGAGGATATCACGTATCATTTGTGGTATATTGTACAAAAAAACCGGCCAAGAGCGTGTCGGGCCACGCTCAGTGTAGGGTTCCGTAGTTTTTCGTCCGTCACAGTAAGTGTCCCCACTTAAGAGTTAAAATAACACCGCCATGTAGGATTAAATGAGCGTTCCACGTACAGCGACATCTATTGGCAAATTAAGTAAACTAATGCGCGCGAGCTTAAAGTATGGAAGATGATTTTTATGGGATAATTCTTTATTGCGTGAACCGATTTTCACCGTTTTTACTTTATTTGAAAGCACGTCATTTCATTGTGATTTTGTAGAAATTACAGGTACAATAAACACCTGCTTATACGGTTAAATTACAAACTTAGTTCAGAAATTATTTTGTAATTTTTTTTCAAAAACTATTCAACCTATCAAGTTCAAAATAATTTTCATAGAAAGTTTTTATAAGGTTCTACTTTTGACATTTTTTCATATTTTTAAAACTTACGGTTCAAAAGTTAGAGGGGGGGGGACACATTTTTTTTTTACTTCTGGAGCGAATATTTTCCTAAATATTTACATTATAAAAAAAATATTTTTGTAAACCCCTATTCATTTTTAAATACCTATCGAACAATATATCACAGGTTAGGGTTGAAATGAAAAAAAAATCACTCCCCACTTTACGTATAGGGGAGGTACCCTAATAAAACATTTTTTTCCACTTTTTATTTTACCACTTTGTCGGCGTGATTCATATACATATTAGTACCAAATTTCAGATTTCTAGTGCTAACGGTCACTGAGATTATCCGCGGACGGACGGACGGACGGGCAGACATGGCGAAACTATAAGGGTTCCTAGTTGACTACGAACCCTTAAAAACCAGCCATATCGTATCTGGAGTATGTTTCAAAAATTATTTTTGTGTTAATTAAAAAAAAATGGCTGAAATGTAATGATGTGGTACCTATATTTTTAGAATCGCCTCAAAATGCCCTTTCACACGATAGCTTTCTGAAAAAAAAAAAAAAAAAATTCCATACAAATAAAAAAATGTCTCGGCACTCTCTTCCTGGGGGAATTTTTTTTAAGAACTGCGGGTCAAAAATGTGTTTTGACCTCTAGTATGCGTGTGCCAAACGGCTAAACTGTAGATCGATTTGCGGTTTTTCTTTGAAATTGGGCTTGTACGGCTACCACTAAAAGTTCAACTAAAAGTCCTTCTGACAAAAACGGGACCAGTCTGTATTTATATACTTACTTATACAATCAAAAAAATAATTTTCAAAATAGGCTGAGACTTGATGGAGTTATGGAGTAATGATCTAAGAGCTGGCCACGTCAGATATGACACAATAATGAGAGCAATGAAACCTGTCTAGTTAGACTGCTTTACCGTCCTTATTGCTTGATCCGGGCATCTGGCAGCTTTTAATGGGTGGAGGTCAGAGTGATAGACCAACAAAGTTTTTAAGTTGGAAAAAAGTAATACATAAATAGGTAAAAATCGCCAAAGTTGTGTTATTTATAGAGCACCGGGCCTATATTTTGACATTAGTTTTAATACCATTGTCTATTATTGCGGAAACAATAACAGTAGGCGACTAAGTAAAAAATGCATTATACATCATTTGGCACTACTTTCTCCCAACAGAAACTTCTGGATATGATATAATCTAATTAATTACATAATTTCCCATAATATTGCATCAAATCCAGAACTCTAGGATTTGTTTTCTTCAAGTTATTTGTATTCTTTGACCTCCACCACTTTACAGCTGCCAGATTTCCGGATCTAGAAATAAGCATAGTATAGCAAACTAACTAGAGGGGTTTCGTTGCTCTCATTATTGTATCATATCTGACGTGGCCAGCTCTCCGTCTATAACAAACATAAAAAAAGGAAATAAAAACATATACTTAACCAAATTGAGAACCTCCTCCTTTTGAAATCTTGAAATCGGTTAAAAATACATTTAAGATATTATCTAACTCCAATACTACTACAATGGTTGGAGCTAAAATTGAGATCTATTGGAGTTGTATAAAAATCATATCCTAACAAATCTGATAAAGGAAAACACAATCAATAAAACGTTTAACTATCGTATTGGAGTAATATCAGTTCTTAATGTGATATCACTACGGTTTAAGGCGAAGACGGAATATTACTTACTTTGTAATCGCCAGGATAAGGCGGTTATCACATTGATGCAATTTCCGCACGCGGCGAAGGTTTGTGAGCGAGATAGCGCCTTGTATGTGTGATTAATTGTATGATTAATTGAATATAATTTGGATACAACTCCAATGTATTTCATATGCAGTAGAGTTGCATTGCAATTAGGTTATAATACCATACTACGTTAAACGGGCCACTGATGGTTAGGTTATCCCATGCACGACCATGATCAGTGAAACATGTGACGAAGCGTTAGAAATCTAGGCACCTAAATAAACTTATCCTAAATCAACCCACCTCAAAATATTATTTAATTTATTTTTATTTTTATATCACGACGGTGGCAAACAAGCATACAGCCCACCTGATGGTAAGCAGCTACCGTAACCTATGGACACCTGCAACTCCAAAGAAGTCACATGCGCGTTGCCGACCCTTTACAAAAAGTAGGATTCACTGTGTTGATGGCTTAAGGAACTAGAAGTTCCCTCATCGTCAACACACTGGGTCCTCTTTGAGCTCTTTGGCAACCTTACTCACCAGCAGGAACACAACACTATGAGTGTGGTCTAGTGCTATTTGGCTGTGGTTATCTGTAATGTGGAGGTACTTCCCCCAGTCGGGCTCTGCTCCAGATTTGAGCGAGATGACATTCGCTGAACGTGCCCTACCACACTTAGCGAGATGCTATTGGCAGTGCCCATACCTCTCTTTTTGGCGTAGTTTAAGGACATACCCCGGGTCCAAAAATATTTCATATATTTATTTCATATAGTAGTTTGTTGATAGATTTGTGCCGTTTTTGTCGTAGATGGCCTGTTTGTTCCCGGTTGTAACTTTTTGTGTCTTAGTAACATATTATGCCACCTTATGTGCTAACCTTACTGGTTTAGCCAGAAATTGTTTACTCGAATTATAATTACAGATGACTGATTATATCTACATAGCTTTAGTTTTCTTTGTAGGCAGGTTTCCAAGAAGTTATTAGTTTTTACGAGGTAGAGTTCCAAATTATGTCCTACGATAAAAAATCGCTTACTGCTCGGCTGTCGTTGCTTTAATTTCTAAGCTTATACTAAACAATTCTTCTGTTAATTATTTATTTGCTATAGCTTAACATAGCTGGACAAAGGGCAGTAATTATTGAGCTTATTAGCTTCGTTAATACAGCCGTCCACTGCAGAGGTGACATTCTATCAGAATTATCTAACACGAGTGAGGCAAACTCTTCATAAACAGCTAAAATAAATCTGTTAGGTTATTGTAATAAACACAAATAGGTAAAACAAGAATAAATTTATATAAAATATAATATAACCAATAGTCCGTCGCTTTCGCAGGACGTTTATAAATTATAAAGTTTAACAAAATTATAACTAGCGCTATCCATCAGCGAGTTAAACACTTTTTATAGTTCTTACATAAGTAGGGTACCACCATGTTTAGCCATTATTAGGCATACAAATATTAATGTCAAGATGGCGCCACAAATAATTAATACACAAATACTAATTATAACTAAAAACTACAATAATTCGTCAGACGATTAAATTTTTAAGTCAGAGAGGTATTCTCCTACTGAATAATAACGTGTTTCTAACTAACAGTTTAAACAGGCTCTTTTTAAAGTTTGCAATATCTTCAAGTTCTGTTATATCTTTTGGTAATTTATTATATATTTGTTATTCGTCCATGCCGAAAATACCTTTAGCCAGAAAGGGAGTTCGTTTAGCATTTGTGATGACTTTTGTTGCGTCGTCGAATACTATTAGGTACTAACCGAAAATTAGTCATTGTTGTTTTTAACGTATACCGCTGTTTCGTAAATATACATACAGGCAAGGCAATGTCAAAACGTTATATCTAATGAAAAGCGGTTTGCAACTTTCGGGTGGTAGTATTCCACATACAGAACGTAAGCAGTCTTTTTGTGCCATTTTACAGTCTGTTGAAATTCCCCAGAATATGACGCCATATCGTAAAGTTGAGGTAACATAAGCCTGATAAGCGGTTAGTACTGCTTGTTCGTTAAAGAGAGACAGCATGTACCGTGAATATCAACTGTCAAACGTGTCAAACATCAGCGGCGCTACCTCGAACATCGAAAATCTTAATTTTATTATGTTAGTCGCTTTCTTTCGAATAAGCATGTTCGATAGAGAGGGAGTTAACAAAAAGATTTTCGGGGTTGCGCCGCAGCTTGCAGGTTTGATAGACAGTGGGGCTTCTGCAGCTGCACGTAGTAGTAATTATGTCACATTATTTATGTAAAGTAACCTTGACAATGGTACGCAGCCTACCGCAAACGTCATAAATAATTTCGTTGTCTTCCTCTCTATCGCACTTGCAACTCAATGCGAACGAAAGAGATGCAGATAACGAAACTTCGATTGTCAAGTAAAGTTCGCGGTAGATCCTCCATTTAAAGATGACGCAATATAAATGCGACGCCGCGTAACGTAAGCGCCATCGACAATAGAGCATATATAATACTAAGTATATGACGAATACTACGTGACGTTTTCAATTCAAAGGTACAGTCGCCATCAAACACCTATATCGGAGTGGCTAGGGTAATCAAAAGTATCTGTACATGCACTTTATCCCCTTGACAATAGAGACGTTGTTCAGATATTTGTGACCACCTTGACTGCTCCGATATATTTGATGGCGACTGTACATTATTGTCGGTTGTCAATAAGGCATTACTGCCTTAATATATAATTTAGAAATAAACTTTATTCACAACTACGTAACATAATAGTATCATCTATCTAATTATATCTTAGTCTTACACTGGGTGGATTGAGAGCTCGACTCACTCGTGTTGCAGTTCTTTGGAAATATCGGACCAGATGCCAGTTTAATCTAAACCCACTTGCATTGATTAATGGGATATTGCATCCGTTCACAGGTAGCATGTCGCTGATTTGAATGGAAATCTTTGTTAGATTAGGCCGTATTTTAACTTTAAATGACGTTTAGACACAATCTAATTTCAATACAACTCCAATCAGAAATATCAGAATTTGCTTGAAATGAGTAAAGTTTGTCATGTCTTGCGTACTCTTGCGCAGCTTAAACTAAAAGGGTGTAACTCCACATTGATTCAAACATGCTTATGCCTTTCTGAGTCTAGAGAGTGTTATTGTAGCTAGATGTAACTCCAATACAACTTCAATATTGGTTGATTATTTGGTTTGTGTTGGAGTAACGTTTGCAATAAATTATGTTTTAATGTATTGTTTATGTATTTTAAAATTGTAATACTGCACTGGGGCCGTATTCTAACTTGAAATCAGGTTTAGACACGATCTAAATTCAATACAACTCCAATGCATTAACTACTCAATACAGCTATTGCCTTAAACGTCTGAATCAGAAATATCAGGTTTTTGCTTGAAAATTAATCCGATGCAACTCCAATACAACTTCAATATTGGATGAATATTTGTTGTATGTTCGAGTTATATTATAGAGAGATTGTATTTTTAATGTATTGTTTATGTATTTTAAAATTGGAATACTGCATCTGGGGCCGTATTCTAGCTTTAAAACACGTCTAGACACGATCCAACTTCAATACAACCTCCAATGCATTAACCACGCAATACAGCTGAAACCTAAACGTCTGAATCAGAAATATCAGAATTTGCTTGAAAATTATTCCGATGCAACTACAATACAACGGCAATATTGGTTGAATATTTCTTGTATGTTGGAGTTATGTTTGAGAACGATTGTATTTTTAACGTATTGTTCACGTATTTTAAAATTACTCGCTCGCAATTTTGCAAGTGCAGTATATGCTCCGCTATGCATAAGTGCCGTAAGTACATTATGCAACATGGTTGACTTTTGAATTGTAGCTTCCACTGAGGCGACTCTCACTTATTTTCACTTGTTTAGCTTGAACGCGGCACTAGACCCTCCCAGACGTGTCATCCCTCTGTTGTTGCGGTTGTCCATGGGCGGCGGTAAATGGCGGTAAAAAAAATGCTTACCATCAGATGCTTATCATAGTTCAGGTGATTCGTCTGTTCGTGTACCTCCTATGTCATAAAAAATCAGCCAAGTGTGAATCAAACTCGCGTACGAAGGGTTCCGTACCATTATCCATAAAAACGGCAAAAAAAATGTCTGTTGTATGGGAAACCCCTTAAATATTTATTATATTCTGTTTATTAAAATTTGTTGTTATAGCGGCAACAGAAATACATCACTTGTAAAAATTTCAACTGCTTAACTATCATGGTTTATGAGATACAGCCTGGTGACAGACAGACTGATGGACAGCGAAGTCTTAGTAATAGGGTCCCGTTTCTACCCTTTGGGTAGGTACGGAACCGTAAAAAAGACGCGCAGTCAGTCACCGCCATTCAGAGCGGCCACTAAGTTTGCACCCTTATAGGTTAACGGCAGGGAGGCAGCTATCTGCTTCTTTAAAAACTATGTATACAGGGTGATTTCTGGGTCATGATCCGGAACCATTTTTTCTGACTCGGTAACTAATTAACATAATGGTGTGTGTGCATGGTATTATTTTATCAAACAGTTTTTGTTCAAGTAAAATTAATCTTAATTTAAGTAAATCATGGTCACCCTATGACTTTTGATATACGATGCATGGGAAATGACAAGACGTCACATTGAGAAGGGTGACCAAATTGTATGTAACATTATCTTTTTCTCCTTATAATCTGAAAAATAAATATCAATATTGGTGATTAAAAAAATGACCACCTTCATTAGTTTCATCTTTAAGTTATGTATCATGCCTTGTTATCTTGCTCCACGACCCGGAAATCACCCTGTATACATACATGTATATACCTACATACTTTTGATAGTTAATATCAGAATTACCTTCGGTAAGAAATATGTTCTTCAAATAAGGCATATAACTAGGTACACTCACGAACCCGGATTGGTGAGCCATTTGCTATTGTTCGTAATTTAGCCGTGTAGTAAATGACCGATGTAGCTGACAGTTGACAGCTAGTCGGTAACATTGGTCATTCATAACATAACACGGCTTGGATTTCCGTTTGAGCTCAAGATGGCTGCGCCGTCTTTTGAGTAGTTTTTTGTTTTTTGCTCATTTACGTAGCTCAGTTTGTAATATTGATAGCTTATTGTGCGGTGACCTAACGAACAAGTGTGCAGCTAATGAAAAATTGGTCTAAAAACGCGCGTAAGGAGGCTATCAGTATCACCTTACAATCAACAAGGCCTCAACCAAACAACGTTGCTTGTATTTATATAATTAAAAGTTTATAAAATCAAAGTAAAGCCTGACCAGAAATATATGATCATGCGCCGTGTTGCGGAATTTCATTGGAACTAATTCCTTGTACTGGCAATAATTTAAAAGATGGGTTGTCTCTGTTTTCAGTGTCATTGTGGCATTTGTGTCGGTTTACTTCAATAAAAGTAAATTGTTGAATATTAAATAATAAATGTCAAGAAATGCTCAAAACTATTCATTATGGATGGTACAAGACTATTCATAGTCAAGAGCAAAACATTGTAAATAATGTATGTAATAAACTGCTGAAAAAAATGCTCGGGAAATGAAACAATTTCGCTACGAAGTGACAGGTAAACAAATTAAGATGACATTATATCATAGAGAATAATGTTCTTTTCGTCTATACTGAACTGTTGCCATATACATGAGAATAATAGCGTCCTCTTGACAATGATCATATATTTATGGTCAGGCTTTATACACCTCGACATTGGCAGAATTAAATTGGCATAAAAAAAACCACGGCTAAATTACGAACAATGGCAAATGGCTCAACAATTTAAAAAAAAGAATCCGAGTTCATGACTGACTGACTACATATTCTAACTTCTTAAAGATTCTCGGTGCCGTGTTGTACCTACCTTCGACATGTTATAAAAAATCAAGATTAATTTGCACAAGCGTCTTGCTCCAGATTGAGAACAGTTACCAATACGTTTCAATATCATATTGATATTCGTACGTCAAGTGTATAGGCCCCAGGGTAAACCGAACTAAATACGTCTAGAACCCAAGTCCCTGGGGCAGCGCCAGGCTTAACGCTAAGATGTGCCGAAGTAGGTCAAAGCCAACCTGACAGGGGATGTAAATATTGGAATATCTGAGGCTAAGGAATTAGTTGCACAACTTTCTGCTAACATTGGTGGAAGTAACAAGGTATAATCAGAAAATACAATTTTAGTTTAGTTCAAAATAGATAAAAGTACTAATACAAATATTTATTTGGTCAAAATGTGGTACTTAAGGTCTTACGAAATTTGTACGGATTCACACGTTTAATCAGAATTTGGCATGCAAAAATTAAACTCACAAATAATGTCATGTCAACACAAAATTTAACAATAAATAATAGGTACACAAAATAAGGGGCCGTATTCTCACTTTAAAACACGTATAGACACGATCCAACTTCAATACAACTCCAATGCATTAACAACGCAATACAGCTACGGCATAAACATCTGAATCAGAAATATCAGAAATTGCTTGAGAAATATTCCAACGCAACTCCAATACAATATTTATTGAATGTTTGTAGTGTGTTGGAGTTATGTTTGAAATAGGTTGTATTTGTTATTGTATTGTTAATGTATTTTTAAATTAGAATTACCTGTACATTAAATTTAATTATATGGTGTAGATGGATGCTTATTGTAGTAACCTGTACTAACCTAAATAATATGGATGGAATGTGTATGTTCCTGCACTTATATTTTATAGTATAACTTTTTTTGTATATTAAACATTTGCAACTATTGTTAAAAACGGGGTATTTACCATCTATATATATGTATTTACTCCTTGATGATGGCGCATGCAACTGTGCCAAAATATCGGGAACTCACAAAAACAAATATACATGGTAAATATCCCATTTTTAACAGCAGTTTTAATAAATAAAAAAAAATTGCAAATAAAAAATAAAATAAAATATTGAACAAAATAATTTGATTTGCTTCAAGATTCTTAGTAGTTTTAATGTTAACTTAAAATCGCATATTATAGTCATTTCTTCATATTGCATTGTCGTGTACATATTAAGGTGTTATCATTTTAAAACAGTTCATGTCAATCAGTCTTCAGGAAATTGCATATATGAGTTTTCGATTTTATTTTTTAACGCTAGCAATGAATTGAATAAACATTAGATTGAAGTTTTATGTCAATTTACTTATTTATAAACGAAGTTTTATAATATATGTGGTAAAGTAATAGTTGTAGTAAATGGTTACGTCATAATTTTTAAGAAAAAAGAACCGACTTCCATGGGGGTAGCCGGTGAAGCATTATTGAAGATGGTGTACTTAGGGTCTCCCCTGATCTATCGACGGGGATTCGGCAAAATCCGGTGGGAAAAAGTTTTATGTCCACGCATTAAGTGCTAACAAGGCACGGTTCGGCTCGGATCGGCTCGGCCGACGCCTGCCGACGCGTCGACGTCTGTTTCGCTCTTATTGCGTGGACATAAAGCTTTTTTCCACCAGATTTTGCCGAATCCCCGTCGATAGATCAGGGGAGACCCTTAGATTCCATACAATGAAATAACTTGCTTAACAAACGCAGCGGAGAGGACCAATCGCCAAACGTGAACTATGCGTCGTTGAAGAGTTCCGTTCTGATCATCATCAGCAGTTCCACTTCATCGAATGTCACTCTTTTGAATGAAAATGCTTGATTTGTTGATAAAAATACAAAAGTCACTTTATGTATGCCTTTAAGATTTGAGGAATTCCCTCGATTCCTCATGGAACTCATCATCAGAACTTGAGCTTGACGAAAATTGGTCCTGACAATCTAACTTGCTTAACAAACACAGCGAAGGGGACGAATCGCCAAAAGTGAACTATGCGTCGTTGAAGAGTTCCGTTCTGATCATCATCAGCAGTTCTACTTCATCAAATGTCACTATTTTGAATGAAAATGCTTGACTTGTTGATAAAAATACAAAAATCACTATGTGTAAGCCCTTAAGATTTGAGGAGTTCCCTCAATTCCTCATGGATCCCATCATCAGAACTGCGTTTCGACAAAAACGGGACCAATCTGTATATATATACTTACAATCAAAAAAAGAATTTTCAAAATCAGTTCAGACATGACGGAGTTATGGAGTAACAAACATAAAAAAAAAAAAAAAACATACACGCCGAATTGAGAACCTCTTTTGAAATCTTGAAGTCGGTTAAAAATTGTGAATTATTAAACTTTTGAATATTAAATAATGTTTTTAATTAAGTTAATATTAATTGGGTGGTGTTAGTTATAACAAGAAAACATTATTTTATACAGAGAATATTCTTTAGAAATGTGTAATAAATATGAACGTACGTGGATTAGACGATTATTTAAAGGACTAAGAGCTCTCAGATATGACATAATAATGAGAGCAACAAAACCCGTCTGGTTAGATTGCTATAGTACCCTTATTGCTAGATTCGGGCATCTGGCAGCTTTTAATGGGTGGAGGACAGAGTGATAGACTAGCAACATTTTTGAATTGTAAAATAGTGATACCAAAATTGTTAAAAATTGCCGAACTTGTCTCAGTTATAAAGGACAGGGCCTATATTTTAACATTGGAACAAAAAACATTGCGTATTATTACGGAAACAAAAACAGTAGGCGACAAACTATGAATTACATTATACATTACATTGTAATGTATATACATTATACATTATACATTACATTACATTACATTACATTACATTATACGCGTTACAGTATACGCGTCGTCACTACTTTCCCCTAACAGAAACTTTTGGCAATTATATAATCTAATGGTTTATAAAATATTTCTCATAATATTGCGTCAAACCCAGAAGTTTCAGTTCCAGAAGGCATTTTTTCACCTCCACCACTTTACAGCTGCCAGATGTCCAGATCTAGAAATAAGATTAGTATAGCAAACTGACTAGAGATGAGAGCAACGAAACCCTTGCTCTCATTATTGTGTCATATCTGACGTGGCTAGCTCTCAGTCTATAAGTAGTATGAAAAACAACACGAACTTGTTTAATTTAGAATGTCATTTGAATGTCTTAAACATTTGAAATATACTATTAACGGCCCACTTCTTCGAACTTAGTAGTACTTGCATAGCCAATCAGTATGATACTGATGTAAGAATAAAATGTATAATTAATATAATTATACTAATTGGAATCGAGTTATTAGAATCAATTATAAGCACACGTGAGCTAACTCGGGGCAGAAATACTAAATTGATGTAACAAATTATTTTATCGACAAAAATATATCGATGTTACTGTCAACATCTAGATATAACATAATATAAATATCACAGAAATTTGTATTAGTTTGATTGAAATGACATCCGCATAATTTTATTAGTTATCTTAAGAGGGTCGATATCAGACATGACATCAAACCTTTTTATAGTTAATTTGTAATCGAGGATTTTCAATGAGCACATGTTTATACTCGTATCGTCGGTTGACAAGCAAAAGTCACTAAGTACACTTTGAGACAAAACCGTTTTTTTGGGTAGGTACAATGTAATCTTTTTTTGTCTATTTGATAATGACAAACACATTAATCGCAATAAAACAATTTAAAACTAACTTACGATTTCCAAATAATCATTAAATACTAACGCTATAATAACACTATGCAGCAAAAACTCACTGTTGCATTTAATGAATTTGTCCTGCCTAAAGTTTTCACTTTGTTGGCAGTTAATGATATTTCGATATTCTAGATCTCTCAATGATATTGTAGAATATGCTATCTATTATTATTATTCAAGTAGTTTTCATATCGTAGCGATAGACAACCTTTAAAAATAGTCATGGCTTAAAATAAAATGCCTGAAATTTGAAAAGCAATTCCCCGCGGTAATATTTTACCGTTATGACCATACCTCCGACTACAAAAAGATAAATATCAGGGGTAAAGGTCGTCAACGGACGTTACCGGTAGCACTAAAAGCAGCGTACAAAAACTTGCAACCAATTTCTGAACAGAAAAAGGCAGATCTCATCAAGCTAGTTAAAGCTAAGCAGATACCAGAAGAATTCGCTTCGTGGTATGAGAATCTTAAAACGCTGAAGTCGCTCCGAAATCACTTGCCGGAGCCAAATTACGACGAATCAGAAAAAAGTGATTCCGAAGCAGAGACTGATAGTTAAGTACTTTTAATTGCCAAGATAAACTAGTTTATTTATATTACCGAGTTGGTACAAAGTTTAGGTTAAAGTTTTAATAAAGATTACCACTATTCATATAAATGTTTCACTATATACACTGATTTTTCAAAATTGCGGCAGCAAAAACTCATTATGCTTAATAACTATTAAACTACGGATAATTTTATTAAAATTTTCATTTTCATATATTTGCCACATTTCTTAATATTGGAAAAAATGCATTACACTTAGTTTAAGTAATATACGGATTTATTAAGTCGAAAAAATATCAAAACACAATTATCTTGTGTCAATTTGGTACTTAGTGACTTTTGCTTGTCACCCGACGATATAAAAATCTTTTATATCGATATCAAATCCATAGAATGTGCCCCGAGTTAGCATAAGTATGATTATAAGCTTGCAATGAAAGTGAGAACTTTTAGGCACCATATTGAAACAAAGCGGTTCGAAGAATGGCTCGAAATCAGAAGCAGTCTGGTACTTTTAGTTGTTGAATTAGTACACAATACGAGTATACGACTTTAATAATGATAATGATGCATGTAACTATGCTGTAATATCGGAAACTCAAAAGATATACATATGGAAAATAAATAAATAAAATAAAACGTTTTTATTGATTCTTTACGAGTGTTACATTTTTTAAGAGGTACAAAAAATTTAATGGTAAGGACCCCTTTTCGGGTGAAGACCTCCTCCAGTTTTAGCCAGTTTTTTCTGTCTTTGGCTATTTATTGCCAATTTTTGCCAGCTGTAGCCACTATTTCATCGGTCCACCTTTCTTTAGGCTTCCCTGTCTTCCTAGTCCCGCTGGGGCCGCGCCACAAAGTGGTTATTTTTGCCCATCTTTCTTTGGTATAATATACCAAAGAAAGATATACAAAAACTATTTTAAACGGGGTATTTACCATATCATCATCATCATCATCAGCCTATATTAGTCCACTGCTGGACATAGGCCTCCCCCAATGAGCGCCACAGCGCCCTGTCTTCAGCTTGCCGCATCCAGCATCTGCCTGCAGTCTTTCGCAGATCGTCATCCCACCTTGCCAGAGGGCGTCCTACACTACGTTTGCCGAGTCGCGGTCTCCACTCAAGAACACGTTTACCCCAGCGGTTGTCGGTTCTTCGCGAGATATGGCCGGCCCACTGCCACTTCAGCTTGCTAATTCTTTGAGCTATGTCGATAACTTTGGTTCTCTGTCGGATGTATTCGTTACGAATTTTATCCTTCAGAGAAACTCCGAGCATAGCTCTTTCCATAGCTCGCTGAGCGACTTTGAACTCGTGGACCAGCCCTACCGTGAGTGGCCACGTCTCAGCTCCGTAGGTCATTACGGGTAGGACGCACTGATTAAAAACTTTCGTTTTCAAGCATTGCGGTATGGATGACGAGAAGACTCGGCGTAGTTTCCCAAATGCTGCCCAGCCTAGCTGGATCCTCCTTTTGGCCTCCTTCTCGAAATTGTTTTTACCTAACTGCAGGATCTGCCCAAGGTAGGTGTACTCAGAAACAATTTCAAGAAGGTGGCCATGTACGACGACCGGTCCTGGATCAATGTGGCCATTGACCATGACTTTGGTTTTATCCAAATTCATGCCAAGACCGATGCGTCGAGAGGCTGAAGCTAGGCCGTCCAGCATCCGGGTCAGCTCCTCTAGCGACTCCGCCATTACGACTATGTCATCAGCCAATCGCAGGTGTGAGATGTAATCGCCGTTTATGTTTATCCCCTTACCTTTCCAGTCCAGCGTCTTAAACATGTCTTCCAATGCGCTTGTGAACAGTTTCGGGGATATGACATCCCCCTGTCTCACCCCTCTGCGCAATTGGATGGGTTTAGACTGCTAGCCCTGTACTTGGACACTCATAGTGGCGGCTTCGGAGAGACATCTCAGCACCTCGATATAACGATAGTCTACTTGGCATCGCTGTAAGGATTCCAGAACCTTCTCAATAAAAGGCCTTCTCATAGTCCACAAAAGCGAGACACAGGGGCTGATTATACTCTTCGGACTTCTGTATAATCTGCCTCACTGTGTGAATGTGGTCTATTGTGCCATATCCTCCGCGGAACCCAGCCTGTTCCGGTGGCTGGAACTCATCGAGTCTCCTGGCGAGACTATTCGTGACCACTCGTGAGAAAAGCTTATAGACGTGGCTCAGAAGTGTGATGGGTCTGTAGTTTTTAAGGAGGGTTTTATCACCCTTCTTAAAAAAGAGCACCACCAAACTCCTGCTGCACACCTTAGGAGTTCTCCCACTGTGAAGGACGGTATTGAAGAGGTTCTGCAGCTCCTGTATTACAGGAGCTCCTCCTACCTTCAGAAGCTCTGAAGTAATACCATCCTCACCGGGGGCTTTTTCATTTTTAAGCTGCCTCAGAGCTAACACGATCTCGTCTTGACTGATGTCTGGCAGTTCGTCGGTATAGTGGCGTGTCAGGGTGGCTCTTGAATCATGGTCGTCTCGTCGGGAGTGGGGGGCATGTGCAGAGTACAGCCGGCCATAAAAATCCTCTACCATATATTATATGGTAAATACCCCGTTTAAAATAGTTTTTGTACTACACAATGTAGTCTGACCCAAGAACATGCGTACTTAATACTTATCCTAAAGCTCATGCACTAGCAACCATAAAAATCCCCCACAATCTGGTACAAATTACACGTGCACGCGTAAATTTCCTCTCCGCAATATATTGCCAACTAAACGTGTCCAACTTGATTTTTTAAGGCGACTCCGCCTGTCTCCAGCCAGTCACGTCTAGGTTTTACAGCCGCCTCAGCTGGGAGGTTGGCAGCATTGGCCAATTGGAAAAAAACACTCCATTTAATATTTCATCCGGTCGGGTCACCGTTTCGGCCAAAGTTTTCGGTTCTCCGACGTTTCGTGTTGTTTTATATATAATGGGGTTAAATAATGAATGGACACTTGACGTTATTGTGTGTTCGTTCAGTTTTATTGTGCTTGTTTAACAGTATATTTTATTTTGAACAAGAATTTAAAGCGAAACTTAAATGAAACCTTAATTTTGGTGTCGCCGTCTATTATTTAACAATGTGGTTAGGACAATCATATTATTAGTACGAACCCTCATTCATTTTTGCATGCTAACCAGGTGGCTGAATGTATAGATAGGTACACAATGTAATTGCTCCGAAAATCCAAAAAAAAATGTGCTCCACCCCTCTAACTTTTGAACCATGATTGTTTTTGTAAAATGACGTAAGTAACGTAAAAGATCATATAAAAATCCCTGAATTATGTAAAAAATACTGAAGATCCGTTTAAGGGCAGAATTGGTATCGTATTCTAATTATGAAAAACTAAAAATAAAAATTTTCCGCGCGAAAAATACTTTTTCACTTCTCATGCTCGTAAAGTTCGACTTTAAGTCGTGCGTGGACGACATAAAATCGCATTTTAAGCTCTAAGGCATAAAGTGAAATTTTCTTCTAAGACTAAGAATGTGGCTGAACAGCCAAACAGAGTCAAAACAATTTATATTGAGCAGTAAAATTTCGTAGAATACTGAAACTTGTTCTTTTATTATATTCTTGCTATAATTATTTGAATTGCGTGTTTTCTATAATTAAATAAATAAAATCAAATAAAATAGAAGTTGATAATAGTTTAGAAATGCCCCGAAATGTTTTTATGACTTGGCAGAAAACAAGTATCTATGTCTAAATTCACATGTTGAAAATTAAAAAAAAAAAACATTAATACATTTATTGGTGGTAACCATATTTCTTTTCATTGTAATATTTTTGTTACAACTTGAAACTGTTTTACGATTACCGATAAATAATTTCCTCGCAATTGAAGTGAAAATTAGAGTGTAACCCTCGTCCATAAAACCCATTTTACACTCGACTTTATATCAATCCTCGCTCGCAAGCTCGCTCAGATAAATAAACGCCTCGCGTAAAATCGTACGTTTTATGCACTTGTTGTACAATCTACTATTTTTTGTATGGAGAGTTGGCCGGACGACGTGTCCCATGCAAAAAAAAAATGTTAGCGTCGAAAAAAAATTTCTTCTACATTTTCTTAGTCACAATACGATACTAATTATGCCCTTAAACTCCTCAAACAGATCACCAGTATTTTTGTTACACCCTGTATGTGTATGTAACAGACCGGTAACTATGGAACCCTATATTGAGTAAGGCCCGACATGCTCTTGGCCGGTTCTTCATATAAATTTGATATTTATTCTGACTGTCCGCACTTTGTCACTTGCGAAGTCAGTGCAGACCTAACGTGGTCCGACGATGCAGCGATTTTAATCGCGCAGAAGCGCAACCAGCGCTTTGATGTTTATTACTGTCCGCACTTTGTCACTTGCGAAGTCAGTGCAGACCTAACGTGGTCCACGATGCAGCGATTTTAATCGCGCAGAAGCGCAACTAGCGCTTTGTGTAAGTTTGATCGCGGGGCGAGTTCACGAAGTTCGACGGTGCACTTTAGCCTAGCGTTGACTCTTCAAACTTCATCTTTTAAGTATTTATTATTATAGTCTGGAAACTCTCTCAATAAAGTTAGATTTTAAGCTAGCTTGCTTGAAATTTATAATTTAGTAAACATGTATACATATTTACGCTTTACAGTTAAACATGAATAATATTTTTTTTATTATAACTCGTAACATGACTGACTGCCTTTAATTAATAAAGACTACACAATAAAATTCAAACAGTTCTTTTATTTTAATAATCTGTAATTATAGTCATATATAATAAAGAAAGAATCATATTACAATTGTATGGGCTTGTGTAACTTTTTGCCAAATATTATATTTCTGCTACAATGCCACAATTGTATTTAAATTTCTACAAACCTTTTTATGCTCATTAAAAGTTATCTTACCAAAAAAATACGTTTTGATACTATTTTCTTCTTGAGGTAGTCACGAAGACATTCTACTCCAAGCACTGAAAGTCGTTCTAAATATTTATTTCTTTACAATACTTTGAGCGTAAAATACTTAAAACTAGTTTGTATGAGTATTTTTTTATTATGAGAGGCATGTTTTTGGTAAAAAGTCAAACTTACCAAAGTTAAAACACCTCAGAGGAAATAAAATGTAATCCATACTATCCATACTAATATTATAAATGGGAAAGTGTATGTGTGTGTTTGTTTGTTTGTCCGTCTTTCACGGCAAAACGGGGCGACGAATTGACGTGATTTTTTAAGTGGAGATAGTTGAAGGGATGGAGAGTGGCATAGGATACTTTTAGTCTCTTTCTAATCCCCCACTTCCTTAAAATGGGGGGTGGAAGTTTGTATGGTTTGTTACCCCGAATTTAACGCGAGCGAAGCCGCGGGCAAAAGCTAGTATGGTATAATTTGATTTATCTAATAAAAATAAAAAAGATACAGGAAAATTTACTAAACACTGTCAGAACACCGTGTACAAAAAAATATAGGCAATGTGGAATAAATAGTGATCAAAGTCACAGACAGCAAAACGTTATATTATGTTTTTACTTTTAATTATGTAGATTGATAACCACAAATTATTAAAAACAATGTGCTGCTCGAATATGCACATTCAATCAAAAGATTTACCATATCATGCGTGCCCGGATTTTATTGTGTTCAGTCTTTAATAATTACCTATCAACCTACAAACCTTAGGATTTTTTTCTACGAGTACAAGTTGAAATGCTAAATTGAATTACTTACTTTATCTTTTTACTTAAATAATTGAAAATGACAATAAATATAAAAGTAAATATAAATATAAATGGCCACTTTTACCAATAAGAAGCAGTCCAGGCAATCGTTGAGGAAGGAAATTATTTATTGCAACATAAGTATTATTAGAATTAACCCTCAGCCAGGCTGACAATATTTTTCCTTTTGATTATTGATTGCGATAGCCAAGAGCATTTAAAAAAATCCTAAAAAAAGCTCTGTGCGCGTTTTAATATGTCCACTGTCCGTTACCAAGGGTGTGTATCTTTGAGTGTATCTCTGTCAATAAAATTGAGTTTGACAACATTGTATAGTAAAGAGAATTTGCCATGTGTTAAAAAGGAAGAACATGATTCATGACGTCACAGTGAAACCTCTGTAGTAAATACTACAGAGGTACTATAAGTAGTACTATTATTTACTCTGTGCCGTTACCAGTGATATCACGTGGTACATATTTGGCCACTACCCAGCTAAGGGAGATCACGCATCGCTACTTTTTGTAGCGATACAGTCGCGATGCAGTAGCATATTATACCGCTATGACAAGCGATTGTATCGCGACAGTAGCGCGACCGTTTTTCTACTACATCGCTACAAAAAGTGATATATAACAGTTTTAAAGGTTAGTCACATCTTTATATAGTACTCATAGACATAAAGGGTTAAGTAAGCTAAAACATTCATATATAAGAGAGTGCCCTATATTCAATTTTCAATTACCATTCATAAACGCGACCAAACGTTCCGCGACCGACCGCATGTCGCTGTGCGTGAAAGCTGAACGCTGGTACCAAAAAAACCAAACGTACTTACTCTAGTTTCGCAATTCAATTTCCGTACTCTCCTCTGTCCCTTATTTCGGTCTTCTTTATAAAACCGCAAGCATATATTGTACCGTAAACGTAAACCGAAAGCATATTTTTTTTTCTTTTTTAAATAGACATCAGTTAATTTTGTTCAGTATTTTCTGCCAGATAAAAACATTCATTTTAATTAACAAAAATGAAATGTATATTCTCGACCGCGGTTAGACTTCGCAACCAATTTCACGAGTATTATTATCACTCCCACATCGCGAAAACAACAGATAATCTAATGACACTGTGTAATGTGTCAAAGTATTTAAGTAAGCTTAAATGCTGTAACAAGAACCTTAGGTATGTGTAGTCAGGCAAATCAGTTTTGTCACTGAGAGTAGGATTAAAAAACTATACTCATCCCTTTTCTAGGGTTGAAAAACTAGCGTAATAAAAGCAGTATATAATTCTCTATTTTCCACAGCACTGCGACTCTTGCCAATATATACAAACATACTCTCAAAAACTATAACCGTCGTTTGGCAGTCGGGTTCAACAAAATTTACAGGAACTGTCGGTTCGGTGGCAACCCTAAGTGGCAAAAACGATGTTCGTCCGTAGCTCGGCCGCCAATGTATTTTTTCTGCCGATTAAAAATATTGAATGAAAATATTGGAACGAGTCCCATGAATGAAACTCGGAGCAGAAATGGGATGAATCGTTTTGTTTAACTAACTGATGCTCGCGGCTTTGTTCGGTGGATTACGTTTTTGGTCCAATAAAGTCTTTCAATGCATATTTTGGTTCATATTTTTATATAAATTGGTATTAAGTAAACAGTGAATACATAAGATTAGAAAATGTAAGCGCTACAATATCCTACACATACTTATACACTTTCAGCTACTTTGGATTGAAAATATTACTAATAAAATAACTGATTCTAAATACATTACGACGCTTGATATGGAATTATTAAGACACACAAATTAAGAATTTGTTGTAAACACTGACTTGTTAAACAATTTTTTCACCTCAGTCGCTCGGAAAACCTCAGTTTATAGCGCGAAATCTGCGTGCAAAAGTTTATTTTATCCGCTAGCCTGCAAAAGTCATTTTAATTTCGAATACGATGATTGTAATTCTCTGTGGTGCATGTAACTTTTTTTAAATTTAAAACTCCTTCAACGCGTGACTGATATGAGTGCTTTTCTCTTGTTTATTTTGTTTGGATTTGAGTGTGTTATGTCTCAAATTTGATATGTTAAATAGAGGGCAAGATTAAATATGTTTTTTTTTAAATGTTTTTCTTGCATCTCGCATTTTCCTCGATGTAGTGAGGTGAAAAGTTGTGTGTTCCGTACGGCTGCAAAATTATCTGACGTCTCGTATCTTGAAAGCCTCGCTACACTCGAGTCTATCTTTGAACCATTCGCTTCGCTCGTGGTTCAATCTTAGTTTCCTTCGCTCGCTCAGCTTTCAATTTCAACACTCGCGCCAAATAACAACTTTGCAGCCTTGCATAACAAATAACTATTAATATAATTCTAATGTTTATTTAAGTAGTTCGCTTGCAAAGTCATTGTAAAGTTAGCGTGATCGGTTCTAGTTACTTAAAAAAAAAACTTATAGGTATGTTGGTAATTTTCAACTCTTTCCCCATGTCGTCAGCATACGCTTAAGTTTAATCGAAACCGGGTTCTAAAATAATAAGAACATGTCTTCATAGAAAATTATAACTTAATCTGCGGGGAGCCGAGCTGCCTTTTTGTCAACTATGTAGCCAAAAAGTAACAACTGTAGCAACTTTCATTAAAGTTGCCAGTAACAATGCTCCTCGGTAAGGCGGAATTAACTGGAATTGCTAAATTAACCAAAGCGCAAGTTTGCGTTAATAGCAAGCCGGTGTCCCGCGGGTGTCCCCGGGTTGTGTGTTCGACAATATTACTAAGTTGTGGGACTAAAACATCGCAAGTTAGCGTAATCACGGGGCTGATTCTGAAACACGAATAACTATCACAATTTAGTAGGCAGCAATATGATTTTAATACAAGGTCGTATTCTAACTTTAAATCATGTATAGACACGATCTAACTTCAATACAACTCCAATGCATTAACTACGCAACACAGCGAGCGCCTAAACGTCTGAATCAGAAATATCAGACTTTGCTTGGAAATTATTCCGATGCAACTCCAATACAACTTCAATAGTGGTTGATTGTTTGTTGTGTGTTGGAGTTATGTTTGAGATAGATTGTGTTTGTAATGTGTTGTTTATGTATTTTAAAATTAGAATATGGCACAAGGCATTTCACTTGTGAGCATCAGAATGTAATGGGCGTATTCAGACTCGAATCAAACTGGGATCCTGTCAGGATAAACGCGCAAAGCAAGCGCAAGTGACACTGCAATAAAAAAGGATAGTCGTATGTCAAATACATACAACAAAGACAAAAAAGTTCGTTAAGTTTTTAACCCTATTTATTTTCTGTTTAACAGCGATATTTTACACTAATCGGTAGCACTAATTTACTTCGAGCTTTTTTCAACATGGATCGGAAAAATACTAGTTTTTACCTACTCATTTAATTCCAATATATACTGTGTTATACTGTACAGACAAGGTCAAAATATGTTATTTTTGACATTAATATGTGTGCCTGCAAGACCTTAAATCCTATAACAATAAGGCGTAATTAAATATAAGCAATATACCAATAAACCATGTTGTTGTATTGTATATACCTACACTACAGTACCTACAAAAAAAAAATAGGTTTACTCGTAATAGAAAAAAAACGCCGGTGACCTGGCGGTAAGACGTTAGACTTTCAATCCGAAGGTCGCGGGTTCAAACCCCGGCTCGTACCACTGAGTTTTTTGGAACTTATGTACGAAATATCATTTGATATTGACCAGTCGCTTTACGGTGAAGGAAAACATCGTGAGGAAACCGGATCTAATCCCAATAAGGCCTAGTTTCCCCTCTGGGTGGAAAGGTCAGATAGCAGTCGCTTTTGTTAAAACTGGCCTACGCCACTTCCTGGGATAAGGTTGCCAAGCGGAGCCCAGGCTTAAATAGAGCAAAAAGCTGGGACAAACGCTAGGATGAGGAAGAGTTTGAGTTTGATAGAATGAGAATCCTAAGGCTTAAAAAATCTACTTACCGAAGATATGTAAACAGTCAACAGTAAATGTAGCTAAGCAGCTCAAGTGTTCAAAATGAGCTAAACACAACTTTATTGTTAAGAGAATAAGAGTGCGTGAAGGTCATTCTGAACGCCTGAGCTGCTTAGCTACTTCTGCTGCTGAATGTACCTTCTACCTAGTTCGTGTTACTAGTTCACCAGAGTTTCGGCTATAAATCTCGATTGCAATGGAATCTACCGCCGCTTACTATCGAAACCGAAATGATTACCGAAATCCTCGACCGGAAAACAAAGGAGGTCTATTCGTAAACCGTTATGCACCCGACTGCAAGCTTCTATCTGTATAGGGTAGACCGAGACGAATTGTATCGCGGGGCAAACCGGGTCAAGTTGCTTAACTTTAATTTTGTCTTTATAATATCACAGACTGCCAATCAGTGTCCCGCGTGGCATGAGATAAATAATTAACTCGTTCCGTTTCGGCCTGCGATTCAATTCGCCCCTGTCTGACCTTATTGGGTTTTTTGTATTCGTAATAACGTTATTTGTTATGTTATTCGTTTTTTATGCGTAATTTTCTCGGTCATGTACCTCCTTACTGTTTATAAGTATTTAATAAATAAATAAATAAATATTACGGGACAATCTTACACAAACCGACCTAATCCCACATTATGCACATAGCTTGTGTTGTGGGTACTAGACGACGATATCACTCCATCACCAAACATGCATAACTCAGATACAAACATCTGTGATAAACACACAAATAAATGCCCTTACCAGGATTCGAACCCGGGACCTCCTGCTTCGTAAGCAGCAGTACCGACTACTGGGCTAGGAGGCCGGCCGTTAATATATTCTAAATATACTAGCTCCACTTAAATAATAGCATTTTATGAACAGTTTAATCGGTTTCGCAGGCTATCCATACTACCCATGTTACGATATATACAAGATATTCCGCGGTGTGGCATTGAAAACGCCGATCACTGGTTATGGACTAAGAGCTGGTCACGTCAGATTTGACACAACAATGAGAGTATCAAAACCCGTCGAGTTAGATTGCTATCCTATCATTATTTCTGAATCCGGGCATATGATAGCTTTTAATGGGTGGAGGTTAATTGGAAAAATTAATTGGAAAATAGTAATACCTAAATAGGTACAAACTCAGAGAGTTTCCAGGCTTAAGTGGCAGTGGGCGGGCCACATTGCTCGCAGAACCGGTGGCCGATGGGACAGAAGAGTTCTTGAGTGGCGACCGCGTACCGGAAGACGCAGTGTGGGAAGGCCCCAGACTAGGTGGACCGACGATCTGGTTAGAGTCGCGGGAAAAAACTGGTTAAGGGCGGTGAATGACCGTTTGTTGTGGAGATCCTTGGGGGAGGCTTTTGTCCGGCAGTGGATGTCTTTTGGCTGAAATGATTAGATAAAAACTGCCGATGTTGTCTCAGTTCTAAAGGACAGGGCTCTCACATATTAACATTATAACAAAAAACATTGCGTATTATTACGAAAACAAAAACAGTTATAGCAACAAACTTTACATTATACGTCGTTTGGCACTACTTTCCCCCAACAGAAAATGTTGGTCATGATATAATCAAATTATTTAAATAATTGCTCTCTGGCCTCGGACACCGGAGGGTTTGGTCACTATTTCTGAAGTATATGACATCTATTTTCAGTTTATATATAGTAGTGTAACTACTTAAAAATTGCAAATCAAAAAATATTGAACAAAATAATTCCCTCCTCCACCACTTTAAAGCTGCCAGATGTCCAGATCTAGAAATAAGCATAGTATAGCAAACTGACTAGAGGGGCTTCGTTGCTCTCATTATTGTGTCATATCTGACGTGGCTAGCTCTCCGTCTATTATAAATTACCAGAGTTCAGAGGCGCATCTAAATCATGCTTCTGCATGCGCGCGCACACGTCCCGGTTGTAGTTCTCGGTTGTAGCAGTAGATCGTGTCGGGTGTTTATTTATTATTGTATTCTAAACTGCAAGCTGGAGGCGCCGTATAGGTAAATTCAGGAGAACATTTATACACGGCTTTCAACCTCTGTGCTGACGAGGAATAGACTGACCGACTGGCTAACAGACATACTCTTTAGGAACGACGGAATTCAAATAAAAAATTGGACATGACAAAACAATAGACCTGACAAACGGACAGTCGAGGAAAGACAAGCACACGATTTAGAAGACTCCTCTTACCAGGCCAGATGGTTCATTTATCCTCTTCAATCCGGATTTCAGACGGTTCAGCCTGTGTTGAAAGTAAATGCCTTGCTGCCCAAGCACTACAGGTCTAGTAGTAACAGTATAACACTTTATTGTACAACAAAGAAAAACACAACAGAAAGAACACACAATATTTGTACAAAAGCGGACTTATCCCTTAAGGGATCTCTTCCAGTCAACCCTAGAGCAGTGAGGGAGAATTAGAATAGGTCTCTGAGTTAGACCTATCTTGTGTCTCTGGTGATACTTGCATTCTATATTAAATATCTCGCCTGAGGCTTACGTTTGCTTACCGTCTGGAATAACAACCATGGTCTGGTGTAGAATTCCCAAGATCTGTTTGCGTTGCGATTACCAACATTTGCAAAATTAGAGCGTCCAGTGCGTTTCTCGCTGGAAATATGGCGGGTGTTCGTATTAGTTGTGTTTGTTCAAAACAGGGATTTGTGGCATAATTGCCGGGATGTGATTTATTATTTTTCACCTTACTGGCTCGGAAAGCTCTTTTTTATTCTTTAAAAACAGATAGCAAAACTGCATTTTATTCACAAGAGTGCAAAGAATATTTGAAATTCGAACGTGATATTAGTCACTTTTTTAAACATAACATGTAAAGGCCACTCCAGACAGGACAATCTTCGCCCATCTAATTAATATGTCTAATCAAATCAGGTGCTGTGGACGCAAAAAATATTTTATATTTAATTGTATTCAATTAAAAACATTTAGTGTAAACAATTTTGTTTCATGGTTTTACTATAAAACGCTTTAAATCTTTCAAGAAATATTATTTTTATCGATCCATTTTAATTGATGAACTACCTGTCTTAGAATAATTCGAAAATTGTGCATTGTTTTTGTTTTATCTGTGACATCTAACTTTTTAATTTTAAAAAGTTAGTTTTTTTTACTTATTAGTTTAAGTTTCAGATTGCGTTTTTTATTATTTATTAATGTAATATCTGCCATCACCTTTCAATAAATGTATTAAATCAACGCAAAGACCAGCTGAGATATTTATGTAGGTACTTACTACAGGTGTAATACATTTTTCGTGATAAATATATGTGACTTTGAGGTTATGTAGAGTTTTGTATCGAATTATCATTTCAAGTTCTCTCTTTCAGTGTAAAATCGAATAATTGAAGAGGTAACTAGTGCTAAAGATCCAAGATCGTTTGTTGCATAGGAGCAAGTGCTGCATATTGTCACAAAGCAAGAAAACACTACAATTTAACAGGTTTAAGCACCAAGCATCCCGCTACCTACAACAGACTTTTATCAAGCCTTTGAAATGTTTTCCTTTATGTACCTACCTAAACCTATGTATAAAATAAATAAACACCAAAACCTCACGTGCGTTTATTGATTATTCAATTATACAATTCGTACATTACATTAAATAAGTGCCTACCTAAAATAGTCGTCAAACGAAATGATAAACGGAAATCATAATAAATAAGTAGGAGTATACTGAGTGATATAATATATGTAAATTAACATGACTCTCTTATTCATACAGATAATGAAACTAATCCTGTTCCATTCTAAACTGAAAAGTGGTATTTTCTGGTAGATATAGGTAGTTACTCGTTTCCCTCGACTGGCCTTATGATTTTAGCAATCATTGTAAGTATCAATGTTTCATTCCTTCCTGGATGTCAACTATTGTATTTTGACCGCATAATCTTCTGTCATTTTTATGTTGTTATTTTAATTTCTTCGCACCTTCTTTTTCATTGTAAAGTCATAAATATATCAGAATTATCAATTATTTTATTATTTACTGCAGAATTACAATTTTCGAAATGACGTACAAAAGCGCGCGACAGGCGTCCAAAAATACTAAGTTTTCTTTGATGTAAATTGCTGCTTTTCTATGGAGCAATACTGCTGTTCGATTCGCTTAATGTTGCTATATTTTTGTTTGATGTACATTGCTACTGCGTTCGTTGGCTGGCCAGACTATATTTTCCTCGCTTTAGTGAGGTGAAAAGATTTGTGTTACACACGGCTGCAAAGTTATTTTTGCGTCTCGTGTGTTGCAACACTTGCTACGCTCAGGATTCTATTTTTGAACTACTCGCTTCGCTCGGGATTCTATTTTCGAACCACTCGCTTCGCTCGTGGTTCAACCATAGAATCCATTCGCTACCTCGCAGTTCAACCCTAGAATCCATTCGCTAGCTCGTGCTTCAATTCCACACTCGCGGTTAAAATACAACTTTGCACCCTTGTATAACAAATAACTATCAGGTAATTTAATGTGGATGTACATTTACAGGTGGCCTAACTAATCCCAAAAAATCTGCACCGCGGATTACAAATTGTGATTTTTCTAAAATTCGGTTTTTTTTATCGGGACCGTTAGAATGCAAAGGAGATCGTCAATTCTGGGCCACCTTCTGATATAAACCGTAAACAGTTTGTACTTTAATGTAAAATAAGTACTCATTTTATTACTAAAGTAGACAAAATATTAGAGTAAGTAGTCAATATATTACGGGAATAATAAATACTAAATAAATAAACATTATGTTGATCTTTCCGAGATTAAAATTCAGCAAGACAAGTCATTAACGTCCTTAGGGCACTGACATAAAGTTTAACTTCACCTGGACTGAAACGGGTTTGTGTTTTGGTTATACACTGTCAATGTCTACCGTGACATAATCTGCGTTTTGATACTGTTCGGTAAGTTAGAACATTGTAATATTAAAATAATATCTGAGCCTATGAATACGGATGTTTAAATTAGAAGTCGACTGCATTAAAACGCCTAAAGATTAAAAATGCATATTTTTGCATTTTTGTTCGGAGTTTTAATATTAAAAGTGGGTTTCATAATAGCATAATATCATGCTCCTTCGATAACGAAATGCATCTTTTTTTCAACTTTGCAGTCAGATACTAGTGGTATCGCACTAACGGTGGTAAACCTTATTCCTTCGCAATAGGTGTTAGGAATGTTCAGTTTTTTTTTTTTTTTTTTTTTTTTTTTTTTTTTTTTTTTTTTTTTTATGAAATAGGAGGCAAACGAGCAGACGAATCGCCTGATGGTAAGCAATTAACGCCGCCCATAGACGCCCGCAACACCAGAGGGGTCACAAGCACGTTGCCGGCCTTTAAGATGGGAATACGCTCTTTTCTTGAAGGTTTGAAGGTCGTATCGGTCCGGAAATACCGCAGACGACAGTTCATTCCACTGTTTTGTTGTGCGAGGCAGGAAGTTTCTCGAGAAACGCACAGTTGAGGACTGCCAACCATCTAAGTGGTGATGATGGTAATGCTGTCGCGTAGGACGATGGCGGAAAGAAGCGGCAGGGATTAATCCGAACAATTCCTCGGAGCACTCTCCATGATAGAGGCGGTAGAAGATGCAGAGCGAGGCTACATCTCTACGCAGCGCCAAGGAGTCAAGCCGATCCGTAAAATCCTGGCAGCCGACAATTCGAGTCGCTCTCCGTTGGATGCGGTCCAGAGGGAGAAGTTGGTACTGGGGAGCTCCCGCCCACAGATGAGAACAGTATTCCATATGTGGGCGTACCTGTGCCTTGTAAAGCTGGAGGCGGTGGGCCGGAGTGAAATACTGTCTCGATCTGTTGAGCACACCGAGCTTTTTTGAGGCCGAGTTAATAGTATCAACGATGGTTTGACCGCCGTCTTTGTTTACCGAAATATAGGAACTATAAATACGATCAAAATACGACTTTTTATTATTTCATCATGATTTCCGTTTTGTTCTTAAGTCCGCTTTTGTATATTTTCTTTAAAAAACCGGTACTTATTTTATATTAATAAATAAATCATAGGCATGCACGCTTTCAAATACTGTCCTTGTCAGATTCAAGTTTTAAATGCATGATTTCTCAATTTTCTCTTTCGATTTCGCAATTGTTTTACCACAGTCCTGATCTAGAAATTATGACAATTTTTTTATGGTAAAAATCATTCCTAAACGGTCTTAAATAATCTGGGCCAGATCACCTAACAAAAATTGACGATCTCCTTTAGTATTTGGAAATGTATAAAGGGAAGGAAATCATTCCATTAGTTTAGAAAATATGAGCGTTTGAATTTCAGGTTACGTACTTGCACTTTCAAAACTAATTTAATACATTTTTTATTTTATTTTATTAGACTCCTCTAAATGAATTTTATATGAGCCAAAATAACCTTCATTTGGGTCAAATTAACCGGGTATTACGGTGCTAAAAGTAATTGAGCTAGCCGCGGTACACAGATACAGAAAACGGAACCCTAAAAATAACATGCATCAATAATATAATTATTTGATAATTGGTTAATGAAAAACCCTTTCATTCTTTAAAAATAAGTATTGTTCACCTGTGTCATATCGCAGGTAAACGAAGTGTCGTTAGTTTAACAGCGTATTCCTGATCATAATTCGAGACTAAAATTTCGTATAAACTTTTCTGGAATTCGCCTAGGTTCAGAATTACTACCACTTAAATAAAAAACAACATTTTTTAACGTGACTCAGTGCAAAATGCTTTTTTTAATGGCTATTTCACCCTTTATGGGGTCTAGTCTAGACATTCTTATTGACAGATATCAAAGTGCCAAGGAATACTTTACGTAAACTATTTTTTTTGAAAAAAAGGCACTAATTTATTTTAATCGACATCTTTACCAATAACATTTATGTTTTTATGTTCAAAAGCATTTAAAAAATCGAAAAAAAAGAAAAAAAATTTTTTTTTTGGCGGAGTCCAGAAAAGTTTATACGACATTTTAGTCTCCAATTATGATCAGGAATACGCTGTTAAAATTATTCGGTTTCCTCATGTACACCGTGTATAAGCAATATCAACGACATAAAAAAAAATTACAAGTTTAATTTTTGATAGTTGTGACGTTTACCTGTCTCAAAATGTAGTTCACTTGGCTATTTTAGCCAGGTGGACGATATGCAGGTAAAAAATGGCATTTAAGTCGTTATTAGACACTCCCACAGCCACATAAGTACAATGTAAATTAATAGTGCAATGGTGGAGGGTACATATAAAATAAGTTTTCTGCCGACAAACTGCCGTGCAGTTTGGCAGATAGGTGAAATTGATTAGATGTATCTGTTTTTTGTAAAAAAAATAAAGAAAATTACACGAAATTATTTGCTGTAAGAACTTAATACTACCGTACTACTGTCAAATAGGGATCTCACAGTAGTCGTGAGTATGTCTCGACAGGTTAACGAGCAGAATAGCTGTGGAAAAACTTTAAACGCAAATATCCAAAAATTTAAGTTTTATATTATTTTCCGATAGTGAAGATCTAAAAGTTGAACATATATGCGAGTAAAATACGGCATTAAAGTAGAGTTAAGTTTAAATTTTGTGTGGTTTATACAACTCTAAACATCAGTACCCCGCCCTTGGACACGGAAGGTGAGTGACAAAACGTAGTTACAATATTTTTTTGTGCATAAAATATTTATTGTACCCATTTCAAACTATTTTGCCTCTATTCTAACTTTCATATACTTAAGTATAAACACGATCCAAATTTTAACACAACTCCAATGCATTAATAACGCAATACAGCTACGGCATAAACATCTGAATCAGAAATATCAGAATTTGCTTGAGAAATATTCCAACGCAACTCCAATACAACTTAATAATAATAAGATAAGAGTTGTCGGGAACTAAAACGTATGAAAATTATTCTTTTTATCATTGATTTCTAGCAAGTAGCTGTTTTTTGAAATGTAACAAAAGTTACTTTTTAGAATGACTCTATGCTTACTATGTTATTGTTTTGTAGGAATGGCAGCATTTAATTTTTTTTGGCAGCTGCTGCTGCCGAAGAAAAACAGCAGAGAAAACTCCATCGCAGAGCTAAAAGGGAAGTATGTAATCCATTCGATATACCTGACGAAGAGTTTGGCACATATCATCATCCTCCTAGCGTTAAACCCGGCTTTAGCCACAGCTCATTTGAGCCTTGGGTGCGCTTGGCAACCTAATCCCATGAATTGGCGTAGGCATTCGTTCTTACGAAAGCGAATCAGAGGAGAAACTAGGCCTTATTGGGATTAGGTCCGGTTTCCTTACGATGTTTTGCTTCACCGAAAAGCGACTGGTAAATAGCAAATGATACATATATCGTACGTAAGTTCCGAAGAACTCGGTGGTTTGAACCCGAGACCTCCAGATTAAAAGTCGGACGTCTTACCGCCCGGCTACCAGCGCTTCAGTTTGGCACATAATTATACAATGAGAGTGACTGAAAACTTCAGATACCCCAAATAATTAATCAGTAGTGATTCCTTAAACAGTTAACGATTGCGAAAATATTCGTATGGTTAGTTCTCCTTTGCAATTTTATTCGATTGTTAACTGTATACATTCGCACTTTTTGTGTCATGTCGATTTTTAGGGTTCCGTACCTCAAAAGGAAAAAACGGAACCCTTATAAGATCACTTTGTTGTCCGTCTGTCTGTCTGTCTGTCTGTCTGTCTGTCTGTCTGTCTGTCTGTCTGTCAAGACCATTTTTCTCAGTAACGCGTGGAGATATCAAGCTGAAATTTATACCAAATACTCAGGTCTATTGTCCCTTGGAGCTGTGAAAAAATCAAACTCATAAGCCAACGCAATCAAAAGATACAGTCGTTTATGCTGCAAATTTTAGTTTTTCGGCACTCGCAAAACCTACGGGGTACTTCCCGTGAACTCAGAAACTTGAAATTTGGCACGAAGCAACGTCATATAGCATAGACAATGGAAAAATTACAAAAAGTAGACATTTTTAATAAAATCATACAAAAAAACATTTTTTTAAATTTTAAACTTACTACCTTTTTTCTCGTAAACGCGTGGAGATATTAAATTGAAATTCATGTCAAATACTCAAGGCTATAGGACCTTTCAGATGTATTAAAACCAAACTTTTATGTCAACGCAATCAAAAGAAATAGCAATTTAAGTCGCATATTTTGAAACTGAGTACTCGCAAGAAACTCAAAACCTACAGGGTACTTCCCGTAAACTCAGAAACTTGAAACTTGGCACGAAGAAACTTCATATAGTACAGACAAAGGAAAAATTACGAAAAGTAGATATTTTTAGTAAAATCATACAAAAAATATTTTTTTAAATTTTAAACTTACTACCTTTTTCCTCGTAAACGTGTAGAGGTATTAAATTGAAATGAATATCAAATACTCAGGTCTATAATACCTTTAAGTAGTAAAGGTTTGTACGGAACCCTCGGTGCGCGAGTCTGACTCGCACTTGGCCGGTTTTTTGTTAAGTACAACCGTATCTAGATACCTACTTTTGAACTACTGTGGAACTCTTTACAGTTTGGACTAGAGCCTATCTGGAAATAGAAGTGTTGTAGAATGTATGAGTTCCCATATAAACCACGTACCTGTACCACAAAATCTAGCAATGAAGTATTTTTAGTTTATAAGCAGGCAACTCTTAATTAAAAAGGTTAGGATCGGAAGTAGATATGATGACCATTTTCACAGGAAATTTTACGTTTTTAGCTTAATAAGCGAAAGATTCACCATGAACGATTCTTAACTTCTATGTTTATGAATTCAATATTTAGGTATATTAAATAGGTAGAAAACAACATAGACACCTAATTAATTTTTCATTTTTAATGCCAAGTTTATTTACATTTAAGCTGAAAACACAGTCAGCGTTTCAGTTTCTGCCATCGGACTCGTATACTATTAATAGAGACACTCTAACTGACTACAAGTTGAGCGGTAGTAGTTTGGGGATTGGTGCACAATATGGCAGCACCAACATATCTCATAGAGGCAGACTGGATAACAAAAACTATACCACATGGAAAACGAATTTCATCTACAATTCTACATGATTGAAGAATATTGTTATCCGCCCATGCTTCATCCCTTAATCCGGAAAATGGTATCATGGATCCTGGCCCGACTAAATACGACAAGATTATAGAATAAAATGATTGCACAAATTCATCATTTTAGGTGCTATTTAGTGCTCCTAGTTATGGGACCTAGTTGTGGTCGGGTTGGGGTACATGATCCTGGCCCGACCACCCCATTCAAAGAAGATTTGGTGAATGCACGGAAAATGGGGACACAATAACGAGAGCTAAGAAAATGCTAGTCACTCGCGGTAACCGAGCGCAGTGGGTAAGTGGGCGCACTGCGAATATCTTAGAAGCCAAATGGATTGGAGGCGCAAGAGGGGCGAATCGGTTGCGATGACTCGCTGCGCTGCACAACGTTTCATTAAGAATATTTTTGCAAAAATACAATATTAGGTGGCTTATTTCAAATTTTTTTGCATTTTGGAAAGCCTTGTTATGTGACAAGTTGCTAGCTCAAAACAGTGAGTTTATTAAATATCAATTGAGTGTATATTTAAGTGTTCAAAAATTTAAAGTTAAAATCGTTGCGCAAAATGTAGTGGCGGTAATAAAAGATTTGGCATTCTTGGGAAAGCGTGTGCGGGTAAGTGTATGCATTTTCTGTATGCAAATGACTCAATTTCATGACATTTTCAACAGATTTTCAGACTTATTAGTTAATTTTAATTACTTAACTGATAATATTTATAAAATTATTATTTATGGTAACGAAACAAATGCAGACACTTATCCTGAATACGCTTACTTACCCCGTAATGGTGCGCACATTTACCCGCATTAAGGGTCAAGTATGCGCATTCCGGTTTTGCCTCATTATTTTTATTCTGCTTCAAAAAAAGCTACTGTTTTGATTATTATTTTCATAAATACTCCAATTGTTCTTCTAATACTATTTTTTTTGTGAGGAATGAAGTCAAAGACAAGAGTGCGCATAGTTACCCCGAATGACTCAATCCTTATTTTTAAATCCTGGCATCTGTCAGTTATTCATCGGTGGAGGCGTAGAAAAATAAGTAACTAAGCTTATTAATCTCTCTCTTTCGCATTATTTTTTGTATTTATGTTAAAATAAATATATAGGCCATGTCCGCTATGAAAGAGACACCTTTTTAACTACTTTGATGTTCCTTTTTCCCAACAGATTTACTGTCGTGTAACTCTAACCTCCACCGATGAATAGCTACCTGTTGCCTGGATCTAGTCATAAGGATGGTATAGCAAACTAATTAGAGGAGTTTCACCGTTCTCGTTATTGTGTCACTATTTTCACACTCTTAGTCTATTATTTAAATAAAGACGATGTGACGGATGTTTTGTGCAAATTGTGCTAAGTGTGCCCAAATTGTACGTTTTAACAGTGGGTTTATATAAAAATAAAAGACAAGAGAAAATAATGTGCATATTTGGCACAGCTCGCCCAAAACTTGAGGTAGGTAGGTACATATTCAATTATTCACATCATCTTTCAGAAATAAAATTTATCGATTAGAACCTAATGATCCTCCCAATACGTGGGTGCTGCAGATATCCTCAAGTATTTTTTTAACAGCAGATACCACGTTTTAGGGACAAAGTAAAATTATCTAATAATATTAAATGCTGTGTTTAGTGTCTATGAAGGCTCTCGGCTTGGCGTATTTTCTTGACACGGAACTGTGGTTTTTGGCGTTTTACACACGAAGACCCGAAGTTGCGTGATGAATCTTTAACACGTACATATAGATAGAGTTGCTTTTTGTAATTTTCAGGTACTTAGGTAATCCTGAAAAAATATAATTTGTGGCAATTGACAAAATATTTAACAGTCAATCTAAGCATGTAATGATAAGGTTTTTTTTTTCAGGAAAAATCAGTGCATTATTCGCACAAATATGGAATGGTAGGTAACAAATAAATACGAGTAAAAGAAACAAAACGCTAGCAGAACCGCTTTCTCATGACTTGTAAAGAACCGCCTGATAGAATAAAATATTACTAAATATTTTGGTAATTCAATCGTTATGTCGTAGGATGTGAACTAAATAAATCAAAAAGAATGAGCACCACAGTCTGTGGACCGTCTAGAAAAGTTGCCGTATTACGTAGTTACTATGCGACAATACAAACATACGAGTACATACATAAATACTCACGAAAATCATAACCTTCCTTCGGCGGTCGGATAAAAAGGTGGGATGGACAGACGAATAGACAGACAGACCTACACGACATGATCCTATAAGGGTTCCGTTTTTTTTATTTTTGAGGTATGGATTTGGAACCTTAAAAACAACGGACAGACGGACGCGTATGGGCGGACAGTTAGACATCTACTATATGATTCTATAAAACAAGAACGGACAGACGGACAGACGGGCAGACGGACGGGACGGGCGGACAGACGGGCAGATGGACGGACGGACGGACGGGCAGACAGACATCCACTACATGATCCTTTAAAAAAAGAACGGGAAGACGGACGGACGGACGGACAGGTGGGCAGATGGACAGACGCACGGACGGATGGACGGACAGGTAGACAGCCAGACAACCCTCCACGCCATGATTCTGTAAGGGTTCCGTTTTTTCGTTTTGAAATACGGAACCCTAAAAAGAACGATTGTACTGACGCAGGCACGGACATATAAATAGACAGACAGACATCCAAGACATGATCTTATAAGGGTTTTTTTGCTTTTCAGATACGGAACCCTAAAACAACATACAGCCAATCTCCTTCTTTTATAATTTTGAAGTCTGAAAACTACCTATATGGAAAATCTTGCCTTCATTCGGTATATAAACGTGCATACCTTATATATAGTTCTACTATTGATATTTGATATTTCCTAATAAAACGTTACGTAGACGTTACATAGAGTCGGACAGACAACCACACAGTCTGAACCGTTGATTATTGAAAACATCACCGACAAAAATATCCTTTATTTTTCACTTCTATTCCCATAGAATTCGGTTAGTCGCTACATGTGAAAAAATAAATAATGTATTACAATATATTACATAGGTAGCAATACTTGTATTTACATCAAAGTAAATAAAAAGGACAAAGAACTGAATAGAAAATTATGCTAATCCTACGGTTCTTGAGATGGGAAAGAAAACCGCGCTATAAGTCGAACGCAAGGACAGACGGACGGACAGACAGACAGACATCAAGAGCTTAAAAATATTGTAAATTGAAGTGACTTTTCATTTATTGCTCTTTGATTATGGAACTCTAAATAAGGAACAAACATTATTTATTTCTATTCTGTTTACATGAAACGGTCATAATTTTCCGGAGAGTTCGGTTGACATCACGGATTGCATTTCCTACGATGCAGAGTAGCATAAACTAAAATGCACTAGACGTTTTGATTGCTCGCATGATGTGTATAGTAATTTTGCTGCATTTCACTATTTACTTTGTATTAGTAAACAAGCTAGTGCTTGTTTATCAGCACAGTACCTAATCATATAACTAATGTGGGTGGGCCCTTAATAGTTTTAATACTCACTTTAATAAACATATTGCTTACTTTTCCTTTTTTTTTACGACACTTTAGTTGCATTCTAGTAGCCATAGCCTGAAGAAGTTCATAGTTTTTCGTGCGATAGTCTGAAAATGAAAAGAAGTTGATGATGAGAGAGAAAAATATCAAGGCTCGGTATCAAGCAAAACCGTAACAATAAAGATACTTAATCAAAAAACTAATGTAAAAAAACGCATAAGACGTAGGTATATATATTCCAGCCTGTTGATGGCTGTCGATATCAAAAATCTCGGAGAGTTGCTTGCTATGGGAAAACATATTGCTCTAGGAACCGATGACTTTGGAGGCGTCTCCTTATAATGCTTAACTACATTTACTTACCCTCATATTCGGATTGTTTTATTTTATTTCTTGCTATTTTACTTATTTTGTTCGTACGTAACGTACAAATAGCTACGTCATATAAACGTCAGTCCATACATGTGTATGACCACTGGTCATATGTTTTCGGCAGAGGGGAACGCCTGTCAATGGCGACTCCGGTTGCTGAACCCTAAACGTGCTAAACCCACGGACCAAGAGAGAAACCGGACATTACTATATTTCCCTAACCACAGTTGAACCTTATTACCGAGCACAACAGTCGTTCATAGGTGACTACTGTGACTAGTAATAAGTAATAAAAACCGGCCAAGAGCGTGTCGGGCCACGCTCAGTGTAGGGTTCCGTAGTTTTCCGTCCGTCACAGTAAGTGTCCCCACTTAAGAGTTAATAACACCGCCATGTAGGATATGATATGAGAGTTCCACGTACAGCGACATCTATCGGCAAATTAAGTAAACTATTGCGCGCGAGCTTAAAGTATGGAAGATGATTTTTATGGAATAATTCTTTATTGCGTGAACCGATTTTCACCGTTTTTACTTTATTTGAAAGCACGTCATTTCACTGTAATTTTGTAGAAATTACAGGTACAATAAACACCTGCTTATACGGTTAAATTACAAACTTAGTTCAGAAATTATTTTGTAATTTTTGTTCAAAAACTATTCATTCTATCAAGTTCAAAATAATTTTCCTAGAAAGTTTTTATAAAGTTCTACTTTTGAGATTTTTTTCATATTTTTAAAACTTATGGTTCAAAAGTTAGAGGGGGGGGGACGCATATTTTTTTACTTCTGGAGCGATTATTTCCGAAAATATTTACATTATCGAAAAATGATTTTAGGAAACCCCTATTCATTTTTAAATACCTATCCAACAATATATCACACGTTAGGGTTGAAATGAAAAAAAAAAATTTCAGCTTTCTAGTGCTAACGGTCACTGAGATTATCCGCGGACGGACGGACGGACGGACGGACGGGCAGACATGGCGAAACTATAAGGGTTCCTAGTTGACTACGGAACCCTAAAAACGGTTGTACGTTGTTTTATAGACTACATTTTCGCAGAATATTGGTTCATAGAAAATGTTTCTCATATTTTCATTTCATAGAGTGATCATTTGTCAGAGCTCTTACATTGTAGAATCTGGTTTTGTATATTTTTTATTGTTCAGCTAAGTAGTTTTTCGAATTTCAGTTCGTTACGTTTTAAATCAAATATTATTAATCCGTATAGTATTTAGTTTGTATAACATTTGTTTCAAAACCTGCATATTCATAGAATGTTGTTTCTGATTTTATCAAACTTAATATTTTCGTTTCATAGAAGACTCAGTTTCTCAATACATTCATGTTTTTATTCAATATTCCTATATGTTTTTATTCAAAGAGAATTAAACTGTAGATTTTTTTTATCAATTATGCTGAATTTTAAACTTAAATAAAAAAATCTGTCTTTTATTAATGTATTTCATTTAATCTATTTAATTTAGCAATATGTTTAATTTTACTATTCTAATTGTACTATTCTAACAACAGTTTGTTTCTGTGGGGGTCGCAGTTCTAACTAAACCTAACCAACTTTTCTGGTAACAGTTTGTTTCTGTGGGGGTCGCAGTTCTAACCTAACCTAACCAACTTTTCTGGCAACCGTTTGTTTCTGTAGGGGTCGCAGTTCTAACTTAACCTAACCAACTTTTCTGGCAACCGTTTGTTTCTGTAGGGGTCGCAGTTCTAACCTAACCAACTTTTCTGGCAACAGTTTGTTTCGGTAGGGGTCGCAGTTCTAACCTAACCTAACCAACTTTTCTGGCAACAGTTTGTTTCTGTGGGGGTCGCAGTTTAACCCAACCTAACCAACTTTTCTTGAAACTTTTTATTTCTGGGGGGTCGCAGTTCTAACCTAACCTAACCAACTTTTCTGGCAACTGTTTGTTTCTGCAATTTTGTTGTGTGTGTAACAGATCTAATATCATTATGTTTATTCTTTGCAATAAGGTTCTTTGCAATTAATGTAAATGATGTGCATAAATACTAAAATAATAATATTGGAAAAGAAAATACTGGAACTAAATATTATATAAAACAGTAACTATGAAACAACAGTCTATGAAATCTGTGTCTACGAAACAAAAATACATGAAATATGATTCTAGTGTTTGATAACTTTGTAAATTAAAAAAGTTTGATAGCAATATACATGGAACTGATTGTCTGTGAAATATGTTTTAACCAATTGAATAGTCTATGAAACAATAATATTGGAACAGAAAGTACATGAACCAAATAATCTATGAAATAATTTCTGAGAAACGAAATTCTATGAAATTTCTGTCTATGAAAGAGGGTGACACCAATACAAACGGTATAATAGAGAGCATAATGTAGGGGGCGGTGTCTCACTCACACTTGTTACAAAATTGTCACATTTGACACATATTGACATTTTGATTGTCTAATGACGTCATTACCTCCTTAGCCAAAACGAGATACAGTCCCCATGATAACCCTCTCTTTCGGCCTCGCTTTGTGACCGAAGGGTAATACTCCAGTTTGAAATGATAACTTCATGGCTAAACTGTGCATTGATCGTATTATCTCGGCCGCACGTTTTTCTCGGAGCTCGGGGTCTGCTCCAGAACCTAATCCTAAGATTTGGCATACACACCAGTTTTTACGAAAGATTCTTCAACATTGACGGGAAACTAGGGTTTGTTGGGATTAGGTTCGGTATTCCTACAATATATTTCTTATAAACTTATTTAGATGTCATATACAAAGGAAATATATTTATTTACTGGCTTGTAAATATCAAATGATTTGCGGTCACAACATATTATTTTTATACATATTAAATATTAAAGCATTACTTTTTAGAGTATGACTACACATGGACTAGACTATCTAAAAGAAGTTAGTACTCCTTAAAGTCTTAACCTATTTTATGGGTTTTAAAAAGCTAGTCGTAGACAATCGTACTCGTATACACTGTGGTACACACACACACTACTGAATCATGTCGGAAACTAGCCGACAACTTGACATATTGTCATGTTATCTGGCTATCCGCTGATAACTTGATAACTTGTTTATCATTTTATCAAGTTATCCGCCAAGTGTCCATCATAAGCCTGCTGGCTTATGTTAACTGTATTATAAGGTAGATACATTGTGTTTTTACACACTTTGATTCTTTATTTTTGTACATTTCAACCCATATATTATTAATATAAATCTCGTAGGCACCCAATAATTTAAAAACCCAAATTCCGAAAAGGGATCGGACAAAACATTTTATATTATCAAAATAGCAAATTCTATTTCAAACAAACTCGCTTTTGTCAGTGACTTTAATCAAAATCCACAGTTCCGAACTAAAATCAACTGCCCAAAACTAGTTCTGAATAATATTTATCCACTATTAACGAAACAAAAGTGAACGTAGCAAGAACTTTGCGATCCCGACGGTGTTCATTATACCAATGAAAAATCAGCCTTAACACACCAGCTTAGATCTCATTTTCCGATAAGCTGCGAATCTTTTTGTTCTCCACAAACATGTGAATTGTTTGCTTACGGTCTTATAGGGGATTTTCGGTTTTGTTGCCTTAGGATTAGGATTGGTTTCGGATTGGCGGCGGTGTTTTCATGAATTTGGCGCGTCACGCGGAAGGGTTGGAGTTCACTTTGGAACATTTTCCTTTTTTCCTTGTCGAGAGCGGTTTTATGCTTTTTAAAGTAATTTATTTCATTGAGAGGTTGAATGTTTCTATTGCTATTGCTTTTGTTTCAACTTTGTGCCCTCCTACCTATTTAGATAAAAATGCTAGTGTATATTTTATTATGAATTTACTTGTAATCTGGCAATGATAATGGACCGTTTTTGGAACTTCATATTGTTAAGGATTTTAGAACTGATTTTTCTTATTGTATGGCTACATGTCACTGGATATAGATAAGCATTTCTTACCTGGGGTAGTAGTAGTGGGAAAGCAGATGATGAAGAAAATCCAGTGAGTGCTGCGAGGTCCAGATGGGACAGTGCAGCTGCCAAGTTTGTTACTCTTTTAGCACCACCCAGGGATCACGTGTAGGGTTGTCTAAGGTGTTTCCTACGGACGCAGAGTAATATTGATCCCCAAAACTGAATCATCTGATACAATACAATGGTCAAGATCAAGACAATAACAATGTACAAAATACCTGTCGAATTGAAGCTTAATCTAAAATAACTACAATATTATGATCAGCGGACTTCACTTTATAATATAATATTAACTATGAAGTGCAAAAGGTAAAGCGGCGACACGTATAGAATTCTCTAATAAATGTTATATACCTCTCACTCATGATATAAATAGATGAATAAATATTTTTTTCTTCATCAAAGACTTAAAATATCCAGTCATTTGTAATGAATCAAAACTTTATGTGGTTGCGTGTTTTCGTTGCCAAACCATGGCCACGTTTCGATTGAATCACAAAAAAGTATATTATTATATTGTCACAGAAATGACTGAAATATACCATTACCATAATAAACTTACAATATTCGAAAAGTTATCGGAGTAAATCAAAGTAAACGTGTAGAATTATTTATAAGCTCAGGAGCTTACTCAGCTAGAAATTTGAACGTCACTAGGAGTATCCGTATTATCTTCCCATAGATAAGTTGTCTCTAAAGACGTAAGCTGCTTTGCTTCAATGTCAACATTGTAACAAGTGAGGTGTAAGGTACGAGGTGAATAGTCCGGGTCCGTCTTATCGCAGTGAGTTGCTAACGACTCTTCAATATTAGCATACGTCACGGTGTTTGTATGTCCGCAATTTTGTTGATGTAAAATATTAGCAACCAGGTTTTGTAAGGAACATTTGAACTTTGAACGTGAACATGATTTTCCTTTTGTACATTAAAAAGTTGAGAGTAAAGAAACCAGGTCACTTTTTTGTGGAATTTCTATACAAACTTATCGGGTTTCATTGTAAGTGATGACATTTATGCTTTATTGAACATTTTTGACAGAACGGATTGTATACTTTTTTTGTGAGTCCTACAAACTTAACGATTGACATCCTATTTAGAGATGCATGTTTAGTAATCCGCAAATAATAAAGATTTTTCAAATCCTTTGTTTAATTGGGTAGTTTTATGTATTCGGTTTTCATTGTGTTTTTGTTTTGGTATGTAATGTATGTAAATAAAAATAAATTAAAATCGATTTGTTTAATATTTGACCTTTTTAAATTTGATCAACGATTGACTGATCAAAAAAATCATAACTTTTTATCCCTATCTGCTCAGTAGTTTTTAAAGTTACCAGTGTAACAACTCAGGTGTTAGTACAGACAACTAAATTCGCAACTCTTGCTTTTGTTTCCCTGGTCGTTGTGTAGATGTTTGTGAAGAAATAAAAATACTTTAAAACACAATTAGATGTGTATTAGAATAAAAACCTTAATTAATTACAGAGCTGTTGCGGAGCGAGTTAGTTGAAAAAATGGAAGAGAGTGAGTTGACATTGACATAATGAATGAAAAACTATGGTATGGTTTCGTTCAGAAACAGTAGAAAAATATGAACCGAATGATTATTGATTACAATGACTAGCGAAATAAACTTAAGGGGCGGATATATGACAACATCGTTTTAGACCTCACTTAGAACAAGGAATTTGTATAGTTAATGCTACGTATTCGCAATAATATGAATGTCTACGTATTCATAAAGAAGCCGTGCAGAGGCTCCAATTGATATTTTATTTTTATTAGCTTTGATTATCTATAAACCGACTCCAAAAGTACCAAAAAATCAAAAAATGGCGTTCCGTTAGAACACGTCGCAATACAATTTTGTCTTCGACAGTGGTTCAATGGTTATGTTATTTTGAAAGCCAGATAACTAGACTAGTGCATCAGGGCATATTCATATTTTTCATCATAAAGACAACAAAGAAATTGAAACGTAAATATAAACTTTTGAAAAATTCCCATACATTCGCCATATCAGTCAAATTGTCATTGTGACTCAGATGCCCGACGGGGCTCGTCGCAGGCGGACGTCTTGTTGGATGAGCAGCAATGACGTTTCATTTTGGCATTTATTTTGACAGAAAATCGTATACGTACACAAAAAAGGATACCAGTAGCTAGATTGTATTCAAAATAAATAGGGAAAACAAATAAAGACCGTAAGTCCTTTTAAATTAGATTTTTTTATATTTACACGTCGTAATACTACAAAAATACAACTAACGTTTGAATATAAGACACTTTTCTACCGAATCCTCATAATTAATTGCTTGAAAACCTGTTTAAAATTAAAAGAGTTTTTGGATACGTTTTTAATTCTGGACTTTATTTTTATTACGCTGGTCACAATATTACGACATTTTAACATGACTTTTAACGTCAAAATACTTGAATGACAATATTATTATAACTCCAATCTCTATTTACTTAATATTAAAAGACTTGATTCTTTAACTTATACGAAAGATATAATCAAATATTTAATGCAATATACGATAATCTGGCGAGGAGAGCAATCAAGTCAGTTTTTTGGTCATGGGCATTGGCACAACGCACGCATACCTATGAAGAACGTCGAACGACTCCGTCTGCAGACTATAGTCACTATAGGTACAAATTGATACGCGCATTCATCTGTTGTCGTATATACATTATGTTATGGTACCCCAGAGTTAGAAAGGGGCATTGCGAGCTCATTATACGCCTCTTGATTCGAGCTCGGCTACTAACGTCACTTCAGCACATCATCTGAACAGCATCCAACTCCTACCCAACAGAGCCATTGAAAGCACGAGAGGACCCAACCTACGTTCGCCTTTTGGCGATTTCCAGGCAGATTGTGTGCCTGAACCTTCTATACGAGTATGTTTGCTTTACGTTAATCTATCGTTGCACAAATGTACTCTGATCAAATAAATGACTTACTTATAAACAATGTTGTTAACCAATTAAACTTACACAATTTTCACTTCTCATCCTCCTAGTGGCTTTGTGCCACGGCTCAATTAAACCTGTAGGCCTTATTGGAAATAGATATGGTTTCCTCAAGTTGTTTTCCTTCATCAAAAAGCGACTGGTAAAATATGAAATCATATTTAGTGCATGTGATATAATTTTCATAACTGGTACGAGCCGGGGTTTGAATCCGAGACCTCCGGATTGAAAATCGGACATCATACCAGGCTACCAGCTCTTTTAACTCATTGTTTACATTTAAACGGGACTTTTGAGTCATACCTACCTGGGACCAAGAACATAAGAACATAACATAACATAATAGACGGAGAGCTAGCCACGTCAGATATGACACAATAATGAGAGCGACGAAACGTTAGTTTGCTATACTAAGCTTATTAGATCCGGACATCTGGCAGCTGTAAAGTAGTAGAGGTCAAAGAATGCAAACCACTTTAAGAATACAAATTTTAGAGTTCTGGGTTAGTAGTCTGGTAGTGCGGTATTATGAGAAATTGTATAAATAACTAGATTATATCATTGCGAAAACTTTCTGATGGGAGAAAATAGTCCAAAACGACGTATAATGTAATTCATAGTATGTCGCCTACTGTTTCTGTTTCCGAAATAATACACAATGTTTTTTGTGACGGGCCTATATTTTAACATTAGAATGTTAAAATATAGGCCCCGTCAGAGACAACTTCGGCAGTTTTACTTAACGAAGCATGTAAATAACTATAATTTTAAATCAAAATGTACTACCTAAATATGGTATCTAGTATCTACAAGTATTGGAGCCACGGGTGTTAAACTTATCTAATTTCCTATCAATCGGCTTCCATATTTTTAGTGTCGTAGGAAGCGTTCTATTCATGAACACATTTTCTCATAAAGGTCTTGAAGACTCTAATCCACCGAAACCATCCTTAAGGTACGTAATAATACCTACATAGCTAATTTAAGTCCATTTTAGTAGCAGGTTTGGATTTAAGACTAATATCATATTTTTAATTCAAGACAGTAATCTGAAAGCTGCTGCCCACATTGTAAATTACTTTGTATGGATACAACTGTCAGATAACTGTCTTGAATTAAAAATACGATATTAGTAAAAAAAAAATCTTCAATTTATTTTTGAGCCTACCATTTCGAAATAATTACAGTACTATTTAAAATATACTAAACGAATATTATAATCCTGTAAAAAAATAAGACCCTTTTCTGCGGCTGGTTTTGATTATTAGACCATCGATTTTTGTGTGTTTATACCAGATATTTCCCGAGTTCTGGATGTTTTCTATGAATTTAAGTATTTATCTATGTATTTTTATTATATATATATATATATATATATATATATATATATAATGTTTTCAATGTTTGTATTTGATTTAATAACAATCTATTGTATGAGTGGAATGCCCCACTTTAAAAACATGTAAAAATAATTATGACTTAATACAAATCTTTAAGACATAGAATTTAAGACTTTAAATATTGATATCTAAATATGTATTTGCCATTAAAATAATTTTATTTAAGGAATTAATAATATGTTGGTATTTTCAGAATAATCAAACTGTTTTTAAAAAAATGGTCTTAAATAATCTTACACTAATCGATATATATATATATATATATATATATATATATATAAATATATATATAAATATATATATATATCTATATATATATATCGTCGTACCCACATCATAAGCCTTATTGAGCTTACCCATGGACCAGGTCGATTTGTGTAAGATTATTCTGAAAATACCAACATATTATTAATTCCTTAAATAAAATTATTTTAATGGCAAATACATATTTAGATATTAATATTTAAAGTCTTAAATTCTATGTCCTAAAGATTTGTATTATGTCATAATTATTTTTGCATGTTTTTAAAGTGGGGCATTCCACTCATACAATAGATTGTTATTAAATCAAATACAAACATTGAAAACATTGAAAAAATAATCAACCCAACAGGACTTGAACCTGTATCGATACGACTTGCAGGGGCTCGATCCCTTTACCAATTAAGCTATGGGTCAAGTTATGGGTTGAGTATTTTTTCAATGTTTTCAATGTTTGTATTTGATTTAATAACAATCTATTGTATGAGTGGAATGCCCCACTTTAAAAACATGCAAAAATAATTATGACTTAATACAAATCTTTATTTTTAAAGTGGGGCCACTTTAAAAACATGCAAAAATAATTATGAGTTGATAGCAGCGCCCTCTATATTTCCGCTGTGACACTTGCGATAGTGTCGGCGGGAAGGGTATCTAACTCTAGTAGTTAGTACAGTCACGTCTGAAAATATGGATACATTTAGTGTGACAAAAATATGTAGCCACGACTCTATTACCAAGGCGTAAAGTCGTGGATACATGTTTTTGTCACATTAAATGTATGCATATTTTCAGACGTGACCGTACCTAGATGTCACTTACGGCTGCTGTAAAGCCGAAGTAGATCAAAATAAATGCAAAAAAATTATTGAAGGCATTGAAAATATCGTCAACTTAGTAACTTGACCCATAGCTTAATTGGTAAAGCGATCGAGCCCCGGCAAGGTGTATCAATACAGGTTCAAGTCCTGTTGGGTTGATTATTTTTTCAATGTTTTCAATGTTTGTATTTGATTTAATAACAAGGTATTGTATTAAGTCGTTAAATTGATAAAATGGTCGTAAAAGTATTGCGGTAGTGGGAGTCCTACAGCACATTTTACTTTATTTTAAGCTTTGTTGCACAAAATACTTCCTACTAGGTAAAACAAATATGCGTCTAAGGTGGTTTAAGTGCTTTATTTAACTTAAAATTTACAACATATCTATTAGTCGCAGGTGTAGCTATAAAAATACGGCTTTTCGTGAACAAGAGATTTCGTTCAGCATGATTATTCGTTAGGACTCAAGGGTGGATTTGAGAAGTGGAGCCACCAAGATTTTTGATGTAAAATCTTAGGGGGGGGGGGAGGCTCTCAACTATATCTTGATATCTACATCAGTGAAGCTACTAGGCCAAGTTTGGTGTCGTTTTCGTATAAATCAGGGATGCCCAATTCATTTATGGTATAATTTTGACACCATTCCGAAGCAAAAACATGTAAAATAATAAAAATACTTATTTTGAAATTCCCTATTTCACAAGGAAAACGTCCATAACTTATAAATAATTATGAATCTTGAAAACATAAAAGCAAATCCTAAGCGCCTACCGGGTGTTTAATTTGCTATTTGAAGTGCACCATACCGTGTGGCAAATATTTGGAGCGGTAGGTAGGCTTAAAGATAAATTACATAATGTAATTTTAGTGTATTTTCAAATTGACGCAATATATATCAACTTTAAGAAAAGTATTTTTTTTTTCAAAAGGAATAGATTGTTTACAATTCGTTTACAATTCATGTTTATTAAGTAAACAATCAAGCCAACGTTCAATGTACAAGTTTACCAAAATATATATTTTTTATTTTTGTGTCGTAACGTAGCAAAGCACGTTGCCCCAGGTTTTGTTTTGGAAGTCTTATTATAACGCTTTATAATTAGTATCATCCTAAAGTCATCTGCTAAGTTTTCCTATCGTAAAAGATAATAAGTGTCCTAAAAGTTGATTCACGCACATACCTACTAGCGACCATTTAGGACCTTTAAGATTTATGTTTTCTTGATCTCCAAGATCCTCTACAAAGCTAAATGGAAGCCAACGGGTAGGAATTTTGACAAATTTATAGTAGTACAAAAACAAAATTCACACGAAAGTATGCGAAACATTAATTAGTTGACAACATTAATTTATTTATTAAAAGGATAACATTTAGATTTATTTGCACGGGTAATTGACAGGTAGATAGATAGATAGATATATATATATATATATATATATTTACATATATATATGTATATATACTCGTGCCTACCTAATCTACAATCCATCGAAACAACTCTTAAGAAGTTATTCAGACATATTTCCTTTCACTTCTACCTATATAAATAAGCGACTTCTAGTCTACAACAGGCCAACCGCGAATTTCGAATATCAACATTTCGTTATGTCCGTTTCCATCGCTCTTGCATATTCGAAAGAGAGTAATGCAAATAGTCGATTCGACGAACGAAGTGCTTCGCGGTTTGTTCGGCTAGCTAACTTTCCAAAACACGTATCGCAATAACTCATTTCAAAAATCATTTAATCTTTTATTATCAAACATATACATCATGTCACATAAACAGGATAGACAAGGAAAGCAATATAAAATATGTTATTTCTCTTTCTGTCTTCTTACAAAGGAAAACATTACAGTTTAAATTTCTCAAAGGAGGTGTGATTAGTATGAAACTAATAATGGCAACCTGTAAAAAAGTATATGTGGTCAACGACCTGGCCCCCAAAAGTGTGGTAGTGTGCGTGAAGTCTGGTTGTGTGTGAATCGTGGTATTTTGACAGAATCTGAAAATTCTCCCACCTATACCCGGCCCTTAATACGTAATGGCAAAATAATCCTTCAGTTTGGCTCTATCGCCTGCCCATTTCACCGCCTCAGCGCTACTATGTATTGAGACCTAATGAAGCAACTATATCAGCTGCCCTGTAGCTCAGTCAATAGCTAATGTAGATACACGACATATTTGCCTATAGTACATACATCTACTTTAAGTCCTGGCGTGAATAGGGGCTGTATTCTAACTTTAAAACACGTTATGAAGCGATCCAACTTCAATAAAACTCTAAGGAATTAACTACGCAATACAGTTATCGCCTGAACGTCTGAATCAGAAATGTCAGAATTTGCTTGAAAATTATTCCGATGCAACTCCAATACAACTTCAATATTGGTTGATTATTTGTTGTGTTTGAGATAGATTGTGTTTTTAATGTATTGTATTTTAAAATTAGAATTCGGCACCATGTAGTATTTGGTAAATATTTAATCGTTATAAATAGCTGGCTTTACAAAATTGGTTATTCAATCATAAAAAAATCACAAAATCTTGTGAACGCCTTTTTACTTAAGTTGGTTAACAATAGGTTTTTGTAATGTTGAAAATATTTGAATTTATGACATGCACTGTATTTCGCCGATGGCAAAACGTGTAAGTAAATTAAATATAGAGGCGTATCATTCATTTTCCCTCTCATTTTTACGCAATCAGATTTCGCTTTTTGAATAAATTCACAACAACCATTGAATTCTATGTTTAACAAAAATTACTAAAAATAAATATAGATATTCAAGGCAAGGTAATAAGTAATTTATTTAGTTCAACAAAACCCACACAAAATGACCAATCTTCATCGTCTTTCACTGTATACAGATATTTTATATCTAACTCAAAACCGCAACGTCACAGCCCAGAAAACCCAACCACTTAGGCAAGACGCACGCAGAACTGTTCGCAATTGTAAATTATATTGCTCTTTGATACATTTGCAATTCGTAACTAAGTTCCCGAATCAGTCCCCGATGTGCCGATCGTATATTCAGTGTGCCCCACTTTAGTGACCTAGATGAAATAATCACGCAGTGATCATATATTACTATGTATTATCGCCGTTATGGCCGTTGTAACATAATAACGAATACTAATAGACGGAGAGCTAGCCACGTCATATATGACACAATACGAGAGCAATGAAATCCCTCTTATCAGTTTGCTATACTATGCTTATTTCTAGATCTGGACATCTCATCATCATTCATCATATTAGCCATTTGTCGCCCACTGCATAGGCCTCTCTTCGAGTACGCCATTTGTCCCGGTCCTGAGCTAATCCCATCCAGAAGTGACCCGCGATCTACCAAATGTCATCCACCTAACGAGCCAACGGACGCCATGGATTCCTTTCATCCGAAAGTGGCCACCAATCTGTCAACATTTGAGTCCACCTGCCGTCACCCAGCCTGGCAACATATTCTGCCCATCTGTCTGGACATCTGGCAGCTGTAAAGTGGTGAAAACGAATCCTAGAATTTGAGTAAATAGTATGAAAAATAATTATATGTATAAATAATTCGATTATATCATTGCCAAAAGTTTCAGTTGGGGGAAAGTAGTGCCAAACGACACGTATAATGTAATTCATAGTTTGTCGCCTACTGTTTTTGTTTCCGTAATAATACGCAAACTTATTTTTTTATACTACGACGGTGGCAATCAAGCATACGACCCACATGATGACAAGCAGCTACCATAGCCTATGGACGCCTGCAACTCCTGAGACAACTTCGGCAGTACCTATTTTTGTATTACTATTTTCCAATTCAACAATTTTGCTAGTCTGTAACTCTAACCTCCATTAAAAACTGCCAGATGCCCGGATCTAGCAATAAGGATAGTATAGTAATCTAACCAGACGGGCCAGTAAGTATAGTCAGGAAAAACAGTTTTGTCAGTAACAGTAATATTCCCTTTTTAGCTGATAATACTGGAGTAATGAATCATTAAGATTACTTATATTCTATGCTCCACACTGCGATTAATGCGATTCTTCAATCATGACGATTGAGTAACCATGACGATTGAGTAATCATGACGATTCCGACATAATAGTCAACTATACTTGTGAAACCTATGTCATATTATGTCGGAAATAAAGCTAATTAGAAATACAAATAATTTATTCGTGGCAACACAACTGTTACATGTTACACAGGTATAAAAAAAAAAAGTATAAAAACAATAAACAGGTAAAAAAATTTAAGAAAAAAAACAACAGAAAACTAAGAACATTTTATCTTTAATTCCGACATAATATGAGACTATAAATCTACATTTTTTTAAATAAAAAAGGCAAAGGTTGTAATCGAAAAAAAAGGATTCTGTTCGACAAATTTAACCCTTTATAGGGCAACGGTCTCAAAAAGACCACTTGTAACATTATCTTTTTGTTTTTTTTTAGTACAGAATTTTTAGGACTTGACGATGAGGATTGTTTTCAGTCTTGCCCGTTAAAGGGTTAATTGTATAGGGTTCCGTATACCTACTGTGGGTAATAAACTAATCCTGATAATAGTAGGTACCTACAAACTTTATTGATATGTGGAATATAGCTCTTTGGTGCATAATTTTCTGTGAATGCAGACAATTATTAATATTATTATATGATTATTCATTAAGAAACGTTGGAGAGCCGAACTGGATGCCTTTCGTGCTGACTGGTGAGAGACTGCACAAGACCGAGATACGTGGAAAAAGGAGAGAACAGGAGGAACATTGGTACAACATTGGTACAATGTGTGACCAATGTGTGACCAATGTGAGACCAATGTTGAATGAAAATCTGTTGGAATAACAAATGTCAATGTCGTTATAGCGTTGAGTTGAGTTGGGTGTTTATTTTTCGAATCGCGGCCCAAGTGCGAGTCGGACGTGCGCACGGCAAAAAAAATCATGTCTATTGTATGGGAGCCCCCTTAAATATATATTTTACTCTGTTTTAGTGTTTCGTACCAATACTTGGTTTACGAAACACTTATGGGATCACTCCGGACGCCGAAATCGGTAAAACGCGTCTTTCTCGGAAACGGTTTAACGTAGAAAGCTGAAATTTGGAATAGGTATAGAAAATGGCGGCTGTAACAAGGTACCGAGGCTTTAACTGCTTAAATTTAATTTTATGAGGAAGTTTACGGGGATTAAGGGGGAAAGTGAATTTTATTTTTCATCTGTAAGAAACGTGTGGGGTACCAATAGAAAGCCTGCAAAAAGTTAGGACAGCTGACTGATTCTGACTTCATTTTACGAGCAGTAGTTTTGATAAAAAACGCATTTGAAAATGCAGTTTTTCATACAAAAATTACGGCCCCGCGTTTTTTTCAGAAACTATAGATAACTAGGAACTGAGAACTGAATAGTCCACTAAACAGACCCTGCAGATGACGGCATAATTATTTGGGAGACCTATCTTTAACAGTTTTCAGACCATGGATTGACCTTAGGATAGGACTCGATATGTACCTACAGTCAATTTACAGTGATAATTTTCTATGATTTATACATTAAAAGCATAAGAGAAAAATAGTATATGATGTAGGGGATATCACTAGGATCATAAAATAAACCAGTACTTTACCAGTATTTACACTTGTATTCGTTTGTTACAAGGTTTAAATATGAATAAATTACACTATATGACAATAATATTTTCAAGACGTCTTTACAACAATCTGGTCAAGATCCGAATGGCGGCCACAGCTAAATACCCGTCATTTTATAACATCAAAATGGCGGGAACGAGCAACAAGGAATAGTCAATTGACAGTATTTTAAGATGATGCTAAATAAAAAGTAGTTATCCTTACAAGTTAAAGTATTTATCAATAATAATGCTTACCGCAGCATTAATTAAATAATAGCTCAAATAAAATAATTTAGAGATCAATTCTAAACAATAAAAAGGTAATGAATACAAACTGTTTAAATACCCATAATAATAACATAATTAGAGTTTTGGATCTTAACACATCGGATTTAATACATTTTCTCTTGTAATAAGTTAATGAAATAATGTTTTTATATTACTCATGGTCATGTCAACCCTTGACTATCAGTTTCACATCATTGTAGTATATTATTATAAATGATTATACAATGTAAAATCAACTATCATCGATAATAAAGTATAGAACTTCACAAGAAGTTCACAAAGAGTTGATTACTCATTATCTTTATGATTAAGTTGGCCTTTGTACATAAGTGCTCATTGTAAAAGTAGTACAAGTTTATTTCATTCAGTGCAAACAACAAAGGAAATAAATGATTATTCTATCGACTTCTTACCTTCATAATATATTGCTTATCGACTTCATAATATTTAATTATTAGGACTTTATCATCAAGTTTGAGTATAACGAATAAGATATATCATAACAGTTAAAATTATTGAATAGCAATATATCAATACATCAAAGGTCATAATATTCTTCATAATATTTAATTACATGACTTTATCAAGCTTAACTAATACCAATAAGGTGTAACACAGTTGATAAAATGATTGAATAATGATAGAGTTTGATATATCAATACAGCAAAGATCAAACCAATAGTTCGTTTTCATGATATTTAATTAAGATGACTTCATCATCAAGGTTAAATAATAACAATAGTGATTAAATTTGATACATTTCTATACAGCAGCAAAGATCAAACCAATAGTTAATTTGTACGCACAATTATTGTTTACGTTATTGAATAAAATATTATCAGACTGTTTAATGCATTTGAAAATTCAAATTAGAAGGAAACTTTATAACGTAAAATACATACAAAAAACATAATACTTATCACTTTCACATGAATATCGCACAACACCACATGTACAACCACATGATTGATTCTGACCAATTAACACTCACAACGTAGTTGAATACATAACGACAGCGGAGAGTTGTGCAGAGTGGCGTAGCGTTCTGAACCATACCACTACACATGCCGTGACGACCATTATAATTCTTTCGAGAGCGTAGCGTCAGAGAAGATGTAGGTGAAGATTGTGCCTTTCTTGAGGAAGAAGAATATCATAACCCTAGCCATCTCAATTTGGCGCTCCTGGGTCGGAAGTGTTCTACACCCCGACCCTCTCACCTGGGCACTCCTAGGTGGTAAAGAAATACCAAACCCTGGCCCTTTTACCTGGACGCTCCTGGGTCATCAGTCTGAAACTTGTAACACTTTCTTTAGAAACGTGAACAATTTAGTCTTGTTATTTTCAACATATACACATTTCAACATGTATAATTACCTAAATATTATAATGACAAACATGTAATTGTTTATTAACGTTTTAAAAGTATAAGTTTAAGCATTAAATATTATTACCTATCTATTAAATGAATGAATGATTATGAAGTAAGTAACTTTTGTTTGATTAACGTTTGCTAATATACAACTTGACGCGTTAAGATTAGAGTAACATTTTGGATTAAAATATTTTTTTTCAAGCGCGGAGTTGTTTTAATTTATTTTAATTTATTTTAAGTTGAACTTCGAAGTGTTCTATTGTGGTTAGTTATCTAATAAGTATAGTGATATACGTTTTAATGTTATCTACCGATAATTGTCTAAAAGTACAATAAGGCAATGTAACGCAAACTTATTCTTTTGTAAGTATATTATTGACTTTGATTTTTAAAACATATAGGCAATTTATTTTGTGTTAATTTTACTTTGTCACGAATACTTAGCCGCGCTCAGATATTTTTTTTATACAAGTTTATTAATCATTATTTAATTATCATATTTGTATCGATGTTTCAATTAATAAACAATATTTATTTATGTTTAATAAGACTATTTAGATTAGATATATTTTTGTCAGTAAAAAAAAACCGAAATCATTAAAACTACATGTCAAAACTTATAATCAAATAATTAAAATGAATAATTAATTGATTAAAATGATCTTTTATAGCTGGATTCTTAACATTATCCAATGTGATAATAAATCAGTCTTAGTGGTCTGGTACTATGAACTTTGATATATTATCAATTAATTAATTAAAATGATCTCGTATTGTTGGATTCCTAACATTATCCAATGTGATAATAAATCAGTCTTAGTGGTCTGGTACTATGAACTTATATATATATGTGAAATACTTATATTATAATAATAAGTAACTTGTTTAGTAGCGATGAAAGCAAGCTAAACATAGTGTCGTTATTATCCTATTTTTACTAGAAAAATCAGTGCCTTAACCAATGATGAATGATGAATGAATTGAAAAATAAAATAATTACTGAACCAGTTTCACCAATATTTAACTAATGTAAATAAGCAGTACTAAGTATGTGGTTTTGCAAAGTTTTTATTATGCAAGTTCCTTACGAACCTCAATTTGCATCCTACAGTAGTCGCAGAAAGTTAAAGCTGGTTACATGAATTTAACAAACCTAATTTTGTCCTTTTGTCATTGACCTCAGGACATAACATGATAACGAATAATATTAACTATAATGTTTAATTCCTTTATTTATTTATCTTATGTTTATTATTGTTACTATATTATTTTGACTAACTGTACGGATAATATTAAATACTAGCTGTGCCCGCGGCTCCGCCCGCGTGGAATTCGGTCTGTGTCAGTAAGCGGCTAATTCACCCCTAATTTCTCTCCCGCTACCCTGGAGGCGGAACTTGAAGTAAAGTTGACAGATGGATACGATAGAGGACAGTAGTCGTAATAAAATATTTTACAATTACCACTAAATGAAACTACACTCATAAATGAATCCTTTTTTTTATTAAATTTTTTTGGCATGATTTAAACGACATAGAGAGTATTATAGTAAGTGTATATCGGACGATACAGGACCACTTTTGTTTTTATACGTTTATGTCTACTGCAAATATCATCCAAATCGATCCTCCCGTCAAATCAGTCAAAGCATGAAAGGTAAGAACAGGCGCGGTTGAAAACTTGGGGGGGGGGGGGGTCACAAATGCAGAAATGATTTTTTTCTATTTGAGGTGCACTTGGAGGAGGGAGTTCCATGACGCATGCAAATTTAACTCAATCGAGTGTAGTGGCTACCCCCCCCCCCCTTTTAGACGTTGAATTTTTATAGGCTACGTATAACCTGGCTGGGGATTTTCTGGAATTGGAATTAGTAATCCTTAAGGGGTGATTTCCGGGATAACAATGCAAAAAAAAACCGGCCAAGAGCATGTCGGGCGATGCTCCGTGTAGAGTTTCGTAGATGCTGCCCTGTTACAAAACATCCGTTCAAAAGGTCGTTTATTTGGCGGCGCTTATGTCATGTTACTATTCGGCACTTCCTTTCACTATGCGTTTTTGACTAATAATTCAGAAACGGCTGGACCGATTTCATTCAATATAGTTTTTATTGAAAGTTCTTATCAGGCCTCACCAAATTTCAGCTTTCTAGTGCGAACGGTAACTGAGCTAGACCGCGACAGGACGGACATGGCGATATAACTGTCACGTAATAAGGCCTAATTATGTACAGAAGCATACACTGCTTTACCTACACACATATTAAAAATCCATTGAAACCATTAGAATGACCGCCATTACACCGCCATGACCAACATTGTTGCGCCGGCGGTCGGGGGGGGGGGGGGGGGGGGCGAATTTTCATTACGTTACCGTAGGTAATGAATTTTCATACGTTTTTACCACACTGTCACAGATAATACACTGATGTTACGTTACTGGTTGCAATAATGTTGGTAATTAATTAATTACATACGGTCGTGAACGCGGAATAGAGGATTTATGATATTGGTGTAGATCAAGATATTTATTCGTCAATGTAAGCACATTACAATGCACTAATGAACGTCAGAGAAAAATAAAATACGTGAGTGTCGTGGAAAATATGTGAATCGAGTGCGATTGGAACGAAGTTATGTTATTTAATTTTATTTCATTTTGACTTTTTCGTAAATTTTGTAGTTTTAATTTTGCATTTTTTTGAAATTTTGGATGATTTGGAAATTTTGGAAATTTTGAAAATTTTGGATATTTTGGAAATTTTAGAAATCTTGGCAATCTTGGAAATCTTGGAAATCTTGGAAATCTTGGAAATTTTGGAAATTTCGGAAATTTTGGAAAAGTTTGGAAATTTTGGAAATTTTGGAAATTTTGGAAATTTTTGACATTATCGACATTTTTAAAATTCTCGACTTTTTTCACTTTTATCACTTTGTCACTTCTCAATTTCACTACACTTCACTTCACTTTATTCTATTTTATATATTTTTTATTCCATTCCATTTTACATGTTTCTCAATGGTATGGGTGTCGCGTTTTCGTGACGTGACGCTTTTTCGTGACTGTCACGTGACTTTTTTTCGCCTTGGCCGGATCCGCGAACCGTCCAATAAGGAACTTCGTTCCAAAACTACCACTGGTTCTAACCCTACACCTCTGGCCCAAGAAGTATTATGACCGAAAAGAAATTCGACGGGACTTATTTTTTTCAAAACAGTAATACATTATTAGATCTTAAAGATACAGAGTAAGGCGTAGTTCTTCAAGAAGACATATCAAAACAGGTTGAGAGACAGATAATGTACAGTCAAGGAATTTGATTCGCGTACCGTCTTAGGTCTATATTACTGATGACAACCGATATTGCTAAGGGTTATGTTTCATCGCAACGCTTAATGACGTTTGTGCCGCAGTATGACATGTTTATTACGAGCTCCTCCGACGTCATGTCACAGTTTAAAAGAAAAAGGAAAGGCATAAAATGACAACGAGAGTAATAATGGCGGTTTTTTACCGTAACCGAATATTGTCCAATATATTAACCAATCGGCCCTAACCTATTAGCAATGTTTATTGCTAATTAACCCTAACCTATTAGCAATATGAAAAATATTCGCTCGAACTAACCACCAATTTTATTCGTTATCATTATCATTGACATCTTCATAAAATTAAATGTTTTACCTATGAAGCTATGCTATGAGTAAGGTTAAAAAACGGTGATTACAACTAATTTCTACACAGTTAAAAATCAGAAATTATACTTATAACATTTAATATCTGGTATAACCACCCTCACAGTCAGACACAGCTTGGAGCCGCTCCGGCATCGATTCTACGATCCTACTACAAATGTCTGAGCCACGCAGGGACTCCCATACTTCCTGACAATGTTCTTCCAATGCTTGTTTTGTCCTTTCTTGCCCATTTTCCCACATTTGCACCATAATACCCCATATATTCTCAATGGGGTTCATATCGGGTGATCTGCTAGGCCAATTAATTTCTTTTATGTCAGGATTTTGACGAAACCAATTTTTGGTGACCCGTGCCTTATGAATCGGACAATTGTCGTGAACGAAGTGTATATTGGGAACTTCTTCCTGCGGATAAACGCTTCGCACAGTAGGAACCATGATTGTATCCATTATCTCTACATAATCAATAGCATTAGCTCGCGAAGGCATCTGGGCAAGCTCGCCGACCCCCGCAGCAGATATCCACCCCCACATATTTACAGTAATACGACCTGACGCTCGGTTGGGGACAACATGTTCTTCTGCATATCGCGTCCCGTTATATCTCCATAAAATCAAACGCCCGTCTTGTGAAGAACGAAAGGTTTTTTCATCTGTAAAAATTACAGTGCTCCAGTCAAAGTTTTGATATCGGCGTGCAAATGCAGCTCTTTCGTCTTTGTTTGCTTGGGTCAATGCTACTTTTTTCGCGTGTTGCCTGTGGTGAATTCCTATCCCGTGAAGATAATTTCGCACTGTTCGTAAGCACACTTCAAACCGATCAGCAAAATATCTAGTGGGCGTAAAAGGATGTTCCTCGTAACGTTCTTTAATTTCAGTAATTTGTTCAGCTGTCAGTCGTCGTGAACCATGGTTGAAACGTCGGTGATCTTGTGTATTGCCTTCATTTCCATAGCGATCTACCCACAGTCTCGCAGTTGTCCTGGATATGTTCAATGACCGAGCAATACCTCGAATTCCGTGGCCCTGTTCATATAACGTTACTATCTGGCTTCTGCGTTCTTCGTAATTTACACGATGCATTTTTATTTTTAATCATTAAGACAAATATGTCAAACAAATGTCGTTACAATTTGACATCGATGAAAAAATTATATATTTTTCCTTAAATACTACAAGTAGGTTATATTATACAGGGAAGACTATTTGACAACGTGAAATGAATATAATGATGAATATCTAAGGTTAAAGATTGCAGAACTTTCACCCGCACATACGTCATTTTAATTACGTAAACACCTTTTGGCTTGTATAACGGAATATAAACCTTATGATTATCTGACATTTCAAGCAATAAATCGGCGAAACGGTACGCGAATCAGATTCCTTGACTGTACCTATTGTTTAATTATAAAGAAAAATAAATCCTAATCTGACTGCTTCACAAAACGTTTGATATGTTTATCTACACTCACATTGTAAGTTCTCTAAAACGTGTTCGAAAACGGTAGGCAATGCTAGCATTACCACAACCGATTTTACTATGATAAGCTTTTTATCTGTATCAGTAACGTAATTTTAACTTTACATGCTCAAATATGATATTAGATGTGTTATGAGTTTTGATAACATAATGTACACCTGCACGCTCCCGCGCGGCCGCCGATACGCGACCGCCGGCACAATCGAGTTGGCCATGGCGGTGCAATGGCGGCCATTCTATGGTTTCCGAATAATGCATTTAGGATAAATAATATGAGTGTAGATAAATCAGTGTTTGCAACTGTACGTAATTAGGCCTTCAAACACTCGTGTGATCTTATTATGAAAACCACACTCATGTTTTAAGGACCCTTATTACGTAACAGTTACATAAACTACTATTTCCTACCTAAACGGTGTTCTATAAATGTTAGATGATTTTGAAGTAATTTTTTGGTTTGGGCCATGCATCTTTGTACGTCATATATAGTCCTCGAACCTGCAATAACCCTTTGACATTCATGACATTTTCAAATATTTCTTAAGAGCGGGTAAAGGTAAATTTAAAGCATCGACGGGTAACAGGCGTCACTTCCATTATTTTTTTCAATTTTTTGGACCTACGGTTCGAAAGTAAGATGGGGGGAGGGTTTAAAAAAGAAACTATCCTTTGTCATTTCTCCAGACCCTATCTATCTCTATACCAATTTTCATCTAAATCAGTTCAGCGGTAAACAATTCCTCATACTACCTTCCAACCCCCTTTTCACCCCCACAAGGGTTTGAAAACTATCCTTTGACGTTTCTCGAGACTCAAATTATCTCCATACTTATTTCTATCTAAATCGTTTCAGCGGTTAAAAAATCTCCATACAAACTTTCAACCCCATTTTCACCCCCACCAGGGTTGATTTTCGGGATTAAAACTATATATTATCCTTTACCAGGACTCAAACTATATCTATACAAAATTTCATCAAAATCCGTTCAGCCGTTTTCACGTGATGCGCGGTCAAATAAACAGACAAACAGATAAACAGATAAACAGACAAACAGATAAACAGACAAAAATTCTAAAAATTGTTGGAACGTGTTCTGTTATCGATTCTAAGTATCCCCAGCCAACTTTTTTTCGATTATCTTCCATGTACAGACTTTCGACCCTCTTCAGCTTTATTATATGTATAGATAATGTTTAATTCCTTTAATTTATCTTCATATGTTTATTTTAGTCACTATATTCTTTTAACTAACTGTACGTTTAGCTCAGTATACTAAATTCAAAAAGATTCATAAAATGTACTTTTCAGAGATGCATTCACCCATTTAGTAAAAGGGATTTGCCTGTTACCCAGCTTTCATGTTAAATGTCGTCAAAGTTTACTATTAGGTTAAGTGTAGGTAGATAATTTATAGAAATAGGTATTGCACTTCATTAAATTAAAATTCTCAAACTACATAAACGATTAAATTAACGTCTGATATTTGTTAGGCATACATACAAAATATTACAATGATAATTGACGAGCTTTAATAATAAAATAGTAAATGTAATCAGAGACCACTGAAACCATTTTTTTGATGTGTTATTTGATTTGATTATCTGTGATTTATTTCATTTGAGTTGTCCATACTTTACATGACTGCAGATAAAAGTATTGGCGTTTTACGTACACGTACAAGAGCCAAGCTCTTAAATATATCATGATGAATATCGTACATTCTCATAATCGCATGATATTCAAAGTTTATTGATTACTTACCTAAAAGTAATAAAAATATTGCTAGGTATATATTGATATACGTATTACGGTAAAACTGAATGAGAGTTTCGCACGTTATTCACGTGCGTAGCGCAGGTACTTGATACATTTAAGTAGGATTGATTAAAAGTACCGCACGTTCATCCACGTGCGTTTCATAGGTACTAGATTATTAAGGTAGGTCTGAATAAAAATCCCGCATGTTCATTCACGTGCTTCACATAAGTAGGTTATATAGATGAATAGATCTATTTAGGTACGCCTAAAAAAAAAGTCTGACATGTCCGTTCACGTTTGTTGCATTAACCCCACCATATGCGTCCACTTCATACGTGTCACCTCAAACATTTGGCTTTACATACGAATCATATAAGTTTTTATTCTGCATTTGACTCTCCATGTCATTTTTCGTCTCTACACGTTGAGTCTACATCGACACTATACGTGACTACATATCGACTCTACATGTGACTCTACATATCGACTCTACATATATACTCTACATATCGACTCTACATATCGACTCTACATATCGACTCTACATATCGACTCTACATATCGACTCTACATATCGACTACATATCGACTCTACATATCGACTCTACATATCGACTCTACATATCGACTCTACATATCGACTCTACATATCGACTCTACATATCGACTCTACATATCGACTCTACATATCGACTCTACATAGCGACTCTACATAGCGACTACATAGCGACTCTACATAGCGACTCTACATAGCGACTCTACATAGCGACTTTACATAGCGACTCTACATAGCGACTCTACATAGCGACTCTACATAGCGACTCTACATACCGACTCTACATACCGACTCTACATACCGACTCTAGATATCGACTCTACATATCGACTCTACATGTGTCTCTACATATCGACTCTACATACCGACTCTACATACCGACTCTAGATATCGACTCTACATATCGACTCTACATGTGTCTCTACATATCGACTCTACTTGTGACTCTACACATCGAAACATAATCAAAGGTATTATGAATTCAAGTACACGTGGTCTCTACCTGTTAAATACAGGTATTGCTTGAATTAACATTTAAATTAATGATCAAAACTAAATGTTATAACGATTACACTCGACATACTAGTTATTATATTCAGGCAACTTCAGTTTTATTTATTCGCGTTTGACTATCATTGGCATTTATTCGCGTTTTGACTATCATTGGCGTCTTCTTCTCACTCTATGATTATATAATAACTCTCCTTTCTTTTGAGAGTTGTGTAACAAGGAAATGTAAAATCTCACCTATACTAACCAGTAATATTTTAAAGCTGAACCTACCTAAAGCTTGAAGTTAACTGAAACTTTTCTTTGAAAGCGAGGATCTTATCACTAAGGGAAATAATAGGATTTAAACAACATATAAGTTAATAAGAAAATTTATTCAAGTAATAAAAAATTACTGTTAATGGAAAGTTAAATGACTCTATAAACTATTATATCTAATGTAACCATTAGGTCACATTAGATATACCGCTACAGTTCAAGGGCCAAAATATGCCAGAGAAAAAACTATAGCGGTGAAAAAAAAACTCTGACGCCCATGTTTGACCTGCACACATACATGATAAATTTTGTAAAGATTAAAGGCACACAATTTATAAAAATTATAAAATAATGGCATGATTGTCTAGTGGTACATATTGGACTACATTATGATAAGTAATAACCAAGGTCTCCTGAGGTGTGAGAAACGCTAAACAACAAAATTAAAGCTGATCAATGCTCAAACAAACACAGAAAACCAGAAACTAAAAGAAATAAATACAATTTTACATAAAACAAGTAAAATTTGGTTTAAAATATCCTACATTAACCTACAACCTGTTAAAACAAGTATTATAACCTCCTCAATATTTAACATCACAATTATATCTAACTACTATTGTGAAACATACCTACTCCCTACATAATGCTATTGTTGACTATGTAAAAAATCTTCATAAGATTTGAATAAAGCAAAATATTGAAATTTACTGTATACATTGTATACTACTGTATACACGATAAAACAGAAGGATTTTCCTTTATGCAGTAAAACCTGTAATTGTAATAAGTTAAACATAAAAGGTAATTATATTTATTAAGGTAATTATAATGATTAATGTCATTTTATTAAAAGATTGTAATATTAATAATGTGATCATAATATGATATGTCATAATATAGATATATGGGAATAGGATAATGGAACTCTGGCTCATTAAAATCTTAATATCAATCCGGTTTATCATTAAAATAGAATAAATGATTGCAGTCAACTATTAGGCTACTTTTTATACCTCATAAAATTACCGAGCATACGCCGATACTTCAGGCTAAGCTATGCCTACACAAAAAGGTCCCAACGTGAGTTATTCCATGCAAAACCATAAGATAAACGTCTTTTAGACTTGTATACGAATGCGTAACCCTCAGGTGACGAACATGCAGACCCTAATGGGAATGCTGATTAGCAAATCCCTCAGGTAGGCCCTATTATTGGACATGCATACCCTAATGGGTTAGCCCTTTATAAATTGGACTTGCATTCGTCTACATTATCTTAGGTTGACCCGGCCCTATCAAGCATACATTGCGCAACCAACCAGCCCGACTTGCATATTAGAACATCTCACGTGTGGATAAGAATTACGAGTATGTTCAGACACCGAAGCTTATTCTAGTTAGTTGATAGACAATAGCACCCAGCACGGCCATAAACACGTCAATAATATGAGGGCAGCCTCTAATATTATGAAACCAGCCATTCTATTGTATTTGTTATTCGAAATAAGCATGAACACAACTATTATTTCATTTTATAAGCCAGTTGGATTAGGGTTTGTTACCTTTTACCCAATAATGTATTCAATATGCTTACCGTTTACAATAAGGCTTTATTTCCAAGTTGAATCATACTTAAAATGTAGTTGTACTAATAGACTAAATTGACCGCATAACTGAGCTTTACGTTCGCAAATCTCAATTATGTATAATCCTCTCAAAGTAGAGTTCTGTACATATTACCTATATCATCATTGACTCCAATGCAAACCGTCTCATCCATATGATAAAATAGTTAAGCATATGATATATTTATATATATTGGAGTCTTTAACGGTTTACTATCGGCAAACAAATGATACAGACTCTCGTGGTGCGAGATCAGCGAGTAAACTTGTCAAGAATCAATTCAATCCATACCTTAAAATATACTTCCTGTATGAATCTAATTTAGACTCATCGAAATAGTATATTTCTCTAGAATGAATTCACAGTCGGAACCTCTGAGGAAAATACACGTCTTGTATGAATCATATAAAATTCATCCAAGCAGTCTATTTTGGAATATATAAGTTCACATGGATCACCCTTTTCAAAGATCTCCAAGTTAGATCCACTAAAGACAGAATACCACTGTTGGAAGAACGGTGTAGACAACGCAATAAACTGGATAACCTGAAACATAAAAACTTAGAAATTAGTATATCTTTTGTTTAATTTTATAAAAATAATATGTAGGTACTTACCGCTGTTGATTTCCTATGTATATGCGTACAATAAAGCGTTCGCGAGAGCATGCATATGTGTGCATCGCCTATCGACCAATCGAGCCTCAGTTGCCCTATAGCTGCCGAGCGACACACGCATGTCCATGCGCTCTAACACTTCATCTAAAAAGTACTCCTCGTTGTTCTTATTTCGCTCCTCTGGACCGCTGCCTGCATCCGTCGGCTACAAATGGTCCTAACGAACCGGATCCTGAGAAGCACCTGATGAAAGGACTTGGAGGAATGTTCAACACACCGCTACCGCACGAAATGGTTAAAACGCGGGGCGCTCTCTTCAGAGAAAAGTTGAAGCAGGCTACGGATGGTCAAAGTGAAGTGCATTCGCATAAATCGTGCCCAGGGAACTCCAAAGTTGAAGAATTTATGGATCACGCCAGCCAGTTCAACGCAAAGGCACTCAGTTTACAGAATCAAACCGCAAAAGAGGGTAGCATAAAAACTAAGACTGAACCGGCTGGTCATCCTCGATCCAACATTTCTAGCAAATCTTCAATGTCGTCACTACTAGCAAAAAGAAAACAATTACAGTTAGATGCCGCTGAAGCCAAAGCTAGGATCGAGAAAGAGTTGATAGATAAAAAGCTAGACGCTGCACTCGCTAAGCTGGACCAAGAGTATTCTCAGAAGTCTCATTATAGTGGAGAACGACGATCTGTCTTGTCCGAAACATCTTATAAAGTCGAAGAGTGGCTCGAAAAAAGTCGCCAAGGTGAGCAAGAAGAACGTAATCTCACGATGCCGTGGCTAGAACCGAACCCCGGACCGAGTGGACTTCAGACCCTAGCTCAAGCAATTGAAAAACTGGCTTCTACAACTCAAAGTGCTAATACTCGCCTTTTATCCCGATTAGCCACGTCTAAAGACTTACCGTTATTTTCTGGTGAATCGCTCGAGTGGATTCAATTCAAAAAATCATACGAACAATCCACGAGTGACACCGAAAATATAACAAGACTCGAGAAATGTCTACGTGGCGAGGCAAAAGAAACGGTCTCATCTTTATTTACGACCGATACCTCACCACGTACTATCCTAGAAGCATTGGAACTACGTTTCGGAAGGCCCGACTTAATTGTAAACAAAATTATAACTCAATTAAAGAAATTGCAACCTTCACCGCAAGCGTATCACATCGAGTTAGAGAACTTCGCTGTCAAAGTAAAGAATTTCGTAGCTGCTGCAGAATCTATTAAGCAGACCGATCATCTACGGAGCCCTGAGTTACTAAATATCGTTATATCAAAGTGTCCTAGTGCGCTTATCAATAAGTGGGTAGACTACATATACGAACACAGCGATACAAACAAATCTAAATTGCAGTTATTCGCCGAGTTCCTGCACAAAGAAGCTACAAAGATCGCTGCCGCTGGTGTAACTCATATCCATTCTCAAAATAAAAATTCCCAAAAAAGATTGACGATCGAAAATTTCAAGTTCACTCCATATCAAACAATGATAGTGATACGAAGTGCAAATTTTGTAAGGTGTCATTTCATCCACTAACTAATTACTTCAACTTCAAACGCGCGCTATGCAAAAATAAATGGCGCTTCGTTAAAATAAACAGAATCTGCCATAAATGTCTGTTGCTAGGCCACGGGAAAGACACCTGCCCGGCCGCGTCATGCGATATCGACGGCTGCGGGCTACCCCACCACCGTCTACTCCACTGGCCGAGCAATTCTAACAATGCATCTAGTACTTCGACTCGCGATACTAGCACCGATAAAGACTCAAATAATACGTCCTCGTTAGCTACATCGACGGAACCTGTAAATACCAACCCCACGACCGAAGCCGTACATAATACTATCGTGGCACCCAGTGTTAGTGTTTACCTAAAGACAGTGCGTGTGAACATCCATGGACCTAGTGGTATTATTACTACATACGCCCTGTTGGACGATGGAGCTGCAGTGAGCCTAATATCAGCTGACCTTGCCAATTGTGTCAACCTTCAAGGTCAGCCAAAGACATTACGTATGAAGGGCGCCTGGAAGTCTAGTATCGAGTGTAAAAGTGAAATCGTGAACTTTAAACTTTCAAACAAAAATGGTGAAATATTCGACTTACGTGCGCGCAAAATAAGTGAACTAGATTTACCTACTCAGAACCTATCTAAACTGAACTTGGACGCTTACGAATATTTACGTGACTTAAAAGGTGTTTTACCCCTGTGTAGTATGGAACCGAAGTTATTAATCGGACAGGATTATTATCATCTGATTATGCCTCAAAAAACTGTTTATCGCGGCGACTTTGAACCTTGTGCTACGTTAACAAAGCTCGGTTGGTGTTTAAACGGAAACGTATCTACAACTGCATTCGGCCGACCTTTGACCGCTGAGAATGCCTTGACAACAACGCTGTATGAGCGCGCTAAACCAGCCACCGATATCTGCAACGCCTGCACACCGCCCTCTATCGCCACCCCCGCGGACATCCTTACCGCGCGGCGGGAAACGCACACATGCGCAGACGCAGACACACACTCATCACAACAATGGTCAAGCGATGCACTTATTAACGACAGCGCAGATAAACAACTCCATGAACTGGTTTACCGATCGTTTGCACTCGAATCAATAGGAGTGAACTCTAAGCCGCGTGTAAATAAGGACGAAATTCGTGCAATCAACATCATTGATAACTCTGCAAGATTGATAAATGGGAGTTACGAAGTTTGTTAACCATGGAAAAATGATGCTCAACTACCCGATTCGTATCCTAACGCTTATTAGAAGATTCCTTGCTGTGGAAAGAAGAATGATGTCAGATGCTGGATACGCAGAGAGGTACAAAGACCGGATTAATCATCTACTTGAAAGTGGTTACGCCCGAATATTATCAGATGACGAATTGTCGGCTCCACATAAGCGCATATTTTATTTAGCGCACTTCGGTGTGGATAACAAAAATAAGAAGAACTTAAGACTCGTACACGATGCTTCTGCTGCCACCGCTGGTCGCTCCCTGAACGATTACCTACTCCAGGGCCCTGACCTACTTCAATCTTTACTGGGCATCTTGCTACGCTTTCGAGAGAAACCTGTCGCCATTATGGGTGATATAATTCCTTCGTATAAAAATAAGTAACGAAGACCAGCACGCTTTAAGATTTTTATGGCGCGAAAACGTAACGCACGAATTGAAAACATACGTTATGACGTCATTATTAGTCGGAACTAATTGTTCTCCGTTCATTGCACAACATATTAAAAACAAGAACGCAATGAGATTTCAGAACGAGATGCCTGAAGCAGTCGAAACCATATACTGAAGTCACATTATAAGGATGATTGTATCCAAAGTGTGGACAACGAACATCTCGCCATAAAGCTGATAAAAGCAGTTTCCGAAATTCATAAAAAAGGTGGCTTCGAAATAAGAAACTGGGTATCTAACAAACCAGATGTTTTGGAGTGCAAGCCGAAAGAAACCTTAAGTGATAATGCAATAAGGTTCAAAACCGGATGCGACGACTTACCTGAGAGAACGCTCGGGTTGCTATGGTACCCGGCTAGCGACACATTCGGCTTCGAAATATCACTAAAACGCATTCCTTCGGAGATAATAGCCCTGCAAAGAAAACCTACCAAGCGGGAACTCCTGCGCATCTATATGTCAATATTCGACATTTTCGGCTTTCTTGCACCATTTACTGTCAAAGCAAAGATAATGCTTAGAAATATTTGGAAACCCGATACTAAATGGGACGATGAGATTCCGACAAATGAATACACAGTTTTTCGCAACTGGATAACGGAATTACAAACCTTGCAACGTCTGCGCATTCCAAGATTTTATTTTCACAACGACCAAGGTACGAGCGAGCGCGATAGTACAGATAACGCTCGCCGCAACTCCTTGCGCCCGAATGAGACAGCTACAGAACTCGAACTTCACGTTTTTTGTGATGCGGCTCCTACTGCTTGCGCCGCTGTTGCCTATTGGCGTAAGATATGTAACAATGAAGTACAAGTTTCATTCATCGCCAGCAAGTGTCGTTCGTCACCTGTAAAGAAATATATAACTATACCTACACTCGAGTTGGAATCGGCCGTTATCGCCTGCCGGCTCGCAAGCACAATAGCGCGCGAACACCGGCTAACCGCCTGCACGAGGTACTTCTGGACAGATTCTTTAATTGTTTTGTACCAGATAAAAAACGATACGCGCGACTATAAAGTATTTGTTGCCAATAGACTTGGCGAAATTGATGAATTGTCTACAATCTCTTGAATGGAATTACATACCTACCAACATGAACATAGCTGACAGAGCTACAAAATTAAATACCTACGAGTTGAATAACGACTGTGATTGGCTCCGCGGGCCTCAATTCCTGTACACGCCGCGGGAACAGTGGCCGAAGTATGATCCTGAAAAACAAAAAATAAACAATAATCAGTTGTTAGAAGTAAATATGATACATAAAATAAAAGATGAAGACTTACCTGTTGTTCCCGATTTAAATAAATTCTCTTCGTGGACTAGATTATGGAGGTGTATGGCGAACGTTCTATTGTTTATTAAGAGGTGTAGAAGAAGCCCTGACAATGCTCAGATTGATGCCAACACCATGCAACGCGCTGAAATTGAGTTATTGCGTTACTCACAGATAAAATCATTTCCTGAAGAGATTTTCGCCCTGGAAAACAACACGCCGATTGACTCACACAGCCGATTACGCAAATTAACGCCGATATTAGATGATCACAGATTACTTCGCGTCGGCGGGCGGATAGACGCCGCATCATGTATCGACTTGAACCTGAAACGTCCCGTTATACTTGACGGACATGATTATGTAACAAGATTAATAATAAAGCGTTATCACGAGATGGCTGCGCACGGCAATAACGAAACTGTAGTCAATGACATTCGTCAAAAATATTGGGTGGTTAATTTGCGCCCTACTGTACGTACAGTCGCGGCACGATGTTTATATTGCCGAATTAAAAAGGCAAGACCAAGTAACCCACGGATGGGAGACTTACCGGCGGCACGACTCGCTCATCACCAACGACCGTTCACACACTGCGGTGTCGACTTATTTGGACATATGGAAGTGACAGTCGGCCGTCGCCACGAGAAGAGATACGGAGTTCTATTCACTTGTATGACAATACGAGCCATCCATATAGAAGTAGTACTATCGCTATCAGCGGACTCCTTTATCATGGCCTTGAGAAGAATGGCATCACGACGAGACTGGCCATACAGAATGTACTCAGACCATGGTACAAATTTTAGGGGCGCTGATGCTGAACTAAGAAGATCGTTTAAGGAGATAAGCGACCAAGCCAGTGTCAAAGATCTTCTGTCAACCCGCGAACTTGAATGGCACTTCATATCCCCAGCAAGCCCACACATGGGCGGGTCCTGGGAGCGTTTAATTAAAAGTGTCAAGACAGCTCTGAAAGTGGTTTTGAAAGAACGAGCTCCACGCGAGGAGATTCTGATTACGCTGCTGGCAGAAGTGGAAATTATGGTTAACGGTCGGCCTCTAAGCTACGTATCGTCAGACCACGGTGACCCAGAAAGTTTGTCACCAAACCATTTCCTTATCGGCTCCTCCTCGAATCTTCCAGTTCCTGGTGTATTCGACGATACCGACTTGTTCCGGAAGAAGATGTGGAGAATTTCCCAAAGACTGAGTGATGCATTTTGGCGACGTTGGACACGTAAAGTCCTACCAAATCTACTACCACGACAAAAATGGTGCCAAGAAGGCAAACAACTTAAAAAAGGTGATGTCGTGGTTATTGTAGACCCAGCCATGCCCAGAAATGTCTGGCCCAAGGGACGAGTCCATGAGATACACGCAGGAGCTGATGGCCGCGTTCGGATCATCGACGTTAAAACGCAATCCGGAATACTTACCAGACCAGTAGCACGTTTAGTGTTGCTCCTCACAGCTGATGATGATGATTGTCCTTGACGGACAATGGGGCGGAGAATGTGGACGACGCAATAAACTGGATAACCTGAAACATAAAAACTTAGAAATTAGTATATCTTTTGTTTAATTTTATAAAAATAATATGTACTTACTTACCGCTGTTGATTTCCTATGTATATGCGTACAATAAAGTGTGCGCGAGAGCATGCATATGTGTGCATCGCCTATCGACCAATCGAGCCTCAGTTGCCCTATAGCTTCCGAGCGACACACGCATGTCCATGCGCTCTAACACTTCATCTAAAAAGTACTCCTCGTTGTTCTTATTTCGCTCCTCTGGACCGCTGCCTGCATCCGTCGGTTACAAACGGTCTGACCCTATAATAATAGTAGTTTATGTAACTGTTACGTAATAAGGGTCCTTAAAACATGAGTGTGGTTTTATGAAATGAGCCGCAGGCGAATTTCATAATAAGATCACACGAGTGTTTTAAGGCCTAATTACGTACAGTTGCATACACTGCTTTATCTACACTCATATTATATATATTAAATTAAGTGTTCGGAAACCATACAATGACCGCCATTGTACCGTCATGGCCAACTCGATTGTGCCGGCGCTCGCGCGGGACCAATCGAGTTGGCCATGGCGGTAACATTATGTTATCAAATTCGATGTTCCAAATTTGAAACTCATTGCTTAACAATATTTGAGCATGCAAATTTAAAATTACGTTACTGTCGCAGATAAGAAACTTATCATAGTTAAATCGTTTGTTGTAATGCTTGTCATTGTCTATGGTTTTTGAACGCATTTTAGAGTACTTACAGTATGAGTGTAGATAAAACACAGTTGCGTATTCCATCAACCTGGATCAAAACCATTGCTTAGCATAAATATTAATAAATAATTTTGGGTAATACCGTTACCTTTGTTACCAAGTACCTTTTGTCATAACTGGAAGGAGTCTTTACAACTTGTCGACATTTCCAGTTATAACTACCTCATCGTTGGAACAATCACTATTTAAATAATATCCATTGTGACTGGTTCTCAACGACTACAATATTATAAATAAATATAGTGTGTGATTTATATATATATACACATTTTAGTATATAAATGGACAGGTGCTGTTGACGAGATTACTATCAGTCTATATACTTAATGATATAGAATCATTATATAGATATTAAATTTACTTGTATGACCAATCTATATGTATGTCAACAATAGCATTCTGTAAATGATATCCATGAGATGTCAGCTATCACAAATCATTTGCAATTCACGCAATCCGAGCTACATACCAAAATCAAGGCATCTACGATGATCAAAACCATTTTGACTTCAAGTATCATTTAACTAGTGCAACATAAAGTATCATCTATTCCTTCAGTGGAAAGATCGTGTGATTTACAAATAACCAACAGCCGAACTAAATCAGTGGAAAGGAAGTACGAGTAACTTAGGACTTATATATACTATTAATAGTTTATTGAAGATGTCAACTTCGTTAACAGTACCCAGGTAGCATTTATACGTCATTATGTCGTCCGTTTACGGTACTGCTCGACGTAAGAGACGTCATTTCTCGACGTCGGGGGGTCCCAGCAGATGACGTCAATTTGTCACAGCCTCAAGACGTCTGTTTACAGACGTTACAGAGACGCCATATACTGAATGCATAGGGACGTTACTGGGCCGTACATATTAGGGCAGCCACTGACGTTAGAGAGACGTCATATACTGAATTCATAGGGGCGTGACTGGGCCGTACATATTAGGGCAGCCACTGACGTTGGAGTGACGTCATATACTGAATCCATAGGGACGTTACTGGGCCGTACATATTAGGGCAGCCACTGACGTTGGAGAGACGTCATATGCTGAATTCATACGGACGTTTCTGGGCCGTACATATTAGGGCAGCCAGTATGTTCGAATAACGTCACACACAGGATTGATTGTGGCGTTACTAGGACATAGTAACGCCACAATCACTCCTGCATAGGCACAGGTCAGGACCAACGAGGGCTGCATTATGCTGCCGTGTTCACGATATCAGCAGTAGAAGTAATCGATTTTTAATTTTATTAAGGCGGGTATTATATAAATTTAAATAACATCTCTCAAAACACACTGCTGATATCGTAAGCACGGCAATATGCTCCTCGTAGCTAGGGTGGGTGGGTAGTCTGTTCAAAAATAGAACCGACCTGGCTGTTGAGTGAACTAACAACGTGCTAGATTTAAGTTCTAAGACGGTTCTAACTTATTGGCCAGGCGCCCTAGACAAGACGCCTACGCTATAATGCGTTCTAATCTATACCTGTTCCCTGTTCCCTCTCCCCGCGCAAATTCTTACGCGTAAGAGTAGAAAAGAGTTTAGCGCTTAGCATAGCAGGCATCTTGTCTACGTACCCTGAACAAACTCTAGGACTTATGGATGAAACTAAAAAACGCTATGTAAGTAGTATAATCTATATTTAAAGAGGCATTAAGGGGCTGACAACAGCTGAATTCCCTCCCTATCTTATTCAGCGCGAGTGAAAGAGAAACACTGCGTTACGATTAGTATGGAAGCTCATTGCAAATTTTACAAAATAATGAATTAAAAAAAAACGACGCATTAATTGATAAATATAAGGCAACGAAGTTTTTAGTATTAATGTGGTGGAATTTTGTCCTTAGTTGCAGACGTATAAGTCAAGAAACTAAAGACATACAACTGTTTAAAGCTAATTTTAAGATGTAACTTTGGAATTATTTTCTATCGAGCCGATTTCGTCCAATCGTGTATCGGACGCAACGAAGTTCTTCCAAATATAACGAATATTAACATTAATTTTTTTTACTTTCTCAAAACAAGTAGTTATAGCTGAAACACTGTTTGAGTAAAGTCAATTTGAAGGTCATCGGGTGTTGTCAGCCTCTTAAAGGACAGTGGGAACATTGGCTATTGAGCCCCATAACAATAATCCCATCAAAAATATAAATGTGAAATGAGAGCCAAGTTCAATATACATATTATATATGCCTTCGTTGTTGACTTCAACGACAAAAGAAGTGAGATCTAAATGGGTGCCAAGTTCAATTGTCAGTCCTCAAATTTGTTTATAACAACATAAAAAAATATAACAACTCAAAATATAATTTCTTCTTAAAACTTACGACAATATATTGAAGCCTAAGGTTTGACTTGTCTAGTTAGTCTAGGTATAAGATTGTTTACCTTATTTCTATTACTAAAAAAACAAGTATAATTAGGTAATTGTTGTAGTTTTTATTTTTTGTTTTAATATGCATGAGGCCATGACTTAAAATAAGATTTATATCTCTAATGCCCACTATCGGACTACTAAACTAAAAAAAACACGACCGTAAGCTTGTCAATTTTAAGTATATAGATTAAAACTTCGAAGAAGTAGGTAAAAGTGGTGGTAACACTTCCTTAACCCTCTGCGACTGATGTGCGGTATATCAGACACCGCCAAATAAACTTCTTGTTGCTATGCCGGCGTACGACGCGATATAGCTCTGTCTCGCTCATTACCTTCCTCAAACGACTCGCGGCATCGGACAGTGACGCCCGAGTGGCGACGAGGTGCACGTGCCGGGAGATACGAGCTGCGGGTGTCCCACAGACGTGAGTACACCAATAAGTACTGAGTCTGACATACCTCACTTCATAAAATTATGTACTTGTTCATAGTGTCTATGAGACGTCACCACATAAAAATATTAATGTTAGTATAGTGTATGTCAGACGTCACCTCAGAAAAATGTTAACGTTTCTATAGTGTCTGAGGTACCTAACCACATAAATTATTATATTTTAGATGGCTGATCGACGAAGACCATTCAAATGAAACCACTGTGGGTTTTCAGTTATAGCTAGTGATCAACAAATTAGTGGATAGCTAGAAGAACTAAACGAGGAAGGTGATTTTAGCGATGTAGATGACTCAGTTGCAGACCCTGACTTCGTGGCTGATGTTGTTGTTTTCTTTAGTTTGTGGCTTTTTAGGGTGGGGACGAATTTAAAAGCACATATTACCTACATAAACGGAATATGAAGCGTTTATGTCACAGTTAATTAAAAGTTATAGAAAATACCAGAATTAGTGATCCCAAGGCTAAAACAACGTGTATAATAAGTGTGTGTGTGTGTGTGTGTGTGTGTGTGTGTGTGTGTGTGTGTGTGTGTGTGTGTGTGTGTGTGTGTGTGTGTGTGTGTGTGTGTGTGTGTGTGTGTGTGTGTGTGTGTGTGTGTGTGTGTGTGTGTGTGTGTGTGTGTGTGTGTGTGTGTGTGTGTGTGTGTGTGTGTGTGTGTAATAAGTACCAATGTAATGTAATTTGACATGTAATATTTTAAATATTATAAATAAATTACTATGACTATATAATGATAGACTACCAAGAGAACTGTGCTTAACAATTATAAGAGTTTTGGGAAATTATTTGCCCAAACCTCCCCCTCAACCAGCACCAGGTCTACATGCACCATCTGCCCTGAGAGACTTAAGAGGAAGACATGATTTGCCTGTTGTGTGTGTGCAACAAAGCAATATGTCTTCAATGTTCGGACCACATATGCGTAGATTGTAAAATTGATCTCTAACAGAGATCAATTTTACAATCTACGACTTTCAAAGCAAAATTGATCTCTAAAATAAGTGCCAACTTCAAGACTGATTAGTGCCTTATTCTGTCTTTAGATTGTTTCAATATTTTTTTTATGCATAAGCACAATGTTAAATAGAAGGAAAATTGTTAACGTTACTAGAACTTGTTGATTGTTAAGTTTTTTTTATTTTTTTTAGTGAGCTTAAGTACAAATGGTAAGAAACTGTGATCTCATTAAAGTTGATTATATATATCTTATGTATTTGATTTTAAAACCCATTTTACAATTTAATTAATTACATGTTTAATGAAATGAACGTTGTATAAAACAATCGTTACTATTTTGCCATTAGTTTATTTTTAATGAATTATCGAAAACGACGTCTGATAGACTCCACATCAGTAGAATCTCTCTAAAAAAGTCACCACAGTTGCAGAGGGTTAATGAAGGCGGCTGACTGCGTGTTCGCTCGCTCACATTGGTCCTACTCCTCTCTATCTTAATAGCATTAGTAAGAGAGAAGGGGACCAAACTGAGCAAGAGAGCATGCGGTCAGCCGTATTCATGTAGGTCAAAGCCACGGACAGGCTAGGGGGCATACCAAAAAATGGAATCCATAAACCAATTTTGAATGACTTATAAAAATCTGTAGTATTTCCCGAGCCAAATCTATACCAAGTTCTCTGAAATCTATAGGGAACCGTAAAAGTGGTAACATGATAGTCTTCATCAAGCTGCGAACGAAATGATTCATTGGTCCTTGTGGGCGCTGACGCATTTTAATAGATCACGCGGCCGCGATATTCATTCACCTGCCTCTATGCACTTGTCACAAGCTGAATACCTACGATACATACTCGCAGGCGCAGTTGGCAAAAAGGCTTTTTGTTGGATCTCTTTCCATAGAAGTTTTACTGTTACTACTGTGTAAAACAAAATTTCATCAACCGAGACACTTTGCTGGAAATATCCCTGCCTCCAAGTTTTCACGTATGAAACCTGTAACAAACAAGAGAATGTATAATTGTAAAATAGCAAATTATTTGTTGATCAGACCAAATGTGAAAAAAGTGAAGATTTGAAATAACTTTCTTCATACAATGTTTTAAGTGTGTAGATATTGTTATTTTATGTATTTTTATTACTACTAAACAACTATAACTTGCACCACCTGCTTCAAGCTGTTTCTTCCTTCTTTCTTATGTAAGTTGCCTGGAACCACACAAGGAAAAAAATTCCATCTGTCCCTCCATACAATCCATACCCAAACAGGGTTCTAAGAAAAAGATAAGTTTGGCTACAAGACAAACTTCTATATGTATAACAGAGTTAGCAGTTAGGTACAGTCACCGGCAATAGTATCTCCCTACACGAAGGCCGCAAAAATATGTGACACACTCTTATGACCCTACAAAGTCACATATTTTTGTGGCCTTTGTATAGGAAGATACTATTGCCGTTGACTGTACAGCTAGCTATATTTGATCAAAATATGTTTTTCTAAAAAAATTACATTTTTAACACAAGATATTTAGCCGACTGTACTTGATGTTACCTATTCTTGTACTGTCAGAAAGTATTCTAAACAACAAAACAAATGAGCCGAAACTCGACCAAGCAAGCACTTTTCATCATTAGGTATGTTCTGGTATCTACATCCCAGCTCCATCATCAGATCAGCTTGATGGTACCATATTATTCCACTGTCACCAAGGTTACATTGAGTACCGGCCAACAATATAACACCTACATGTTTTACAATAGAACTTTTTTTTATATTTGTAAGTGATTTCCACCTCACTACTGAGGTAGTCTAGTAGTAGCCTTTTGGGAGAGTGATGAGAATAATTAACATAATGGTTTTTTCATAGAAGTTTTTTCTTTAAATATACAGTCAACTTAATTTTTTTATTGGAGCTTTTTTAGTAATATGCTGAGTCTCCTATTGTAATTCAAAGTATTTCATTGCAGTATTCATCATATATTTGTATAAAATGACTAGTAAAATATGCATTCTACAAAATAACCTATATTGTTTAGGTTTAACCTATATAAGGTGAACTTTTAATATTCTTTGTATTTCCAAGGGAACCATGGTATAAAAATAAGTACATTAAAATATTCAAACAGGGCTCTGGCTGAAAGTTCTTTGAATATGAGAATGCGGCAAATATGTTAATGAACTAAAAATAACTACAGATATCTTATAAATCTTAGGAATGAAATGCTATCTATGCTTTATTATTCTGACATGTGCAACAAGTAGTTGTGCAATGTGTCAGGATTTACTTCATAACAGCTGTTGACTATAAAACTCACCTCTATAATCTCCTAAGCCTACACTGCCAGCAGCTTGAAATTTTTGTATTTTCTCAAAGGTCTTTTTTCAATGGTGGTGGGATTGTCATTATCTTCGACGCTGCTAGAAACATATCTTTTGGCCCTTTTCCGTTTAAGACCTGGTTCTGATGTATCCTCATCAACCAGTTTTTTTTGCTTTCTCTATGCCATCTTTAGGTACATGCAAATGAAATAAAAAAATACACACAACATGCAAACATAATAAATGAACACAGCATAATGCATCCCTCACTCAATTAAAACAAGGTTATCACGTTATTAGTAAAAATATAGGATGGAGTTTCATTAGTTGGAACAACCTGAAGTTGTACAGTCAACCACTTTGATTAGTAGGTTATCACATTTGTCCAAGCAGTTTTAAAAATTACCCATATTAGGTAGTAGTCACACAGTAACAGAAAACTTTCACCAACATCAGTAAGCTCTCGGTAAATCAGGAAATCAAACTGGAGACGTGTATGTCCAACAGTGTGCGCATACTTACTCGCTGAAGAAGAAGAATAAATCAGGAAATATTGCATCCAGAAACCAGGAAACGAAACTGTTTCGTTAGTTTTCATAGCCAAAGTGGTTTGTAAAAAAACTACTAAAATATACGTACCAGTATCACAAAAAACTCTTTGAACACTGTATAATTTCCATTTTTCATCTGGTGTCTTGACATCAGCCAAAACCTTTTCAAACGCTTTAGTTCCCTTAACGGGTGGCCAAAAGATTTCACAACACTTTGGCGTAAACCACTGATTGTTTACGCCGTCTTCTACTCTAAACTGTATCACTGAGTACATTTTTGTTCTTGTTGAAAGTTTTTATTGGCCGTAGTACGGGCAGCAAGGCAAAGAAAAAAGGAGGGAAAACAACGTCACTCAAAGCGTCACTTCAATCAAAATGACAGAATTTCGTTCAGTTCCAATTTCTTATGTTTTTAAAAATCACATTGCTCAGTTTGTTTTGATGTTTAATAACATTAAAAAATCTGTAATAAATGACTTAATATAAGTATTAACTTTGAAGTTAACTAAAAAGACGTAAATGTTTTTTTTACTTCATGAATGTTTTACATTACAAGATTGACAAATTTTATTGATATCAAGAAACGAAACGCGTTATATATATTTAAGCTTTATTTTTAAGTCGGTAGTAGGTCGGATACTTATAGAGTTTGTCCGGAAATAGATGTATCGTGGTTTATATGGGAGCTCATACATTCTATGACACTTCTCTTTCCGGACAGACTCTAACGACTAATATGAAACTGTTCAAAGAACCCCGTACCAAAAGTATGGAAAATGTGGTTTCAGTTAAATATTCTGAAATTTTGATATAATAGATTTTAACGTCTTGAACAGAAGTCTCTATGGGGGCTACCACTGTTGCCGAGTCCCTTTCAGAGTTATGACTGATTTTGTATCAGATAACAAATCATTAATTAGATGCAATTACCAACTATTTATTTAAACCTATATTGAAATATTTGCGATAAGGTGGCCATTTGACGAAAGATAAAATGACTGCAATGTCAACTTACATACAGGACAAAATTGATATGGATAATAACGATGTATTTGAGTTTGATGAACTAAATGAGAACTGCCTGATACGTATGAGAATACGCTCGCGTTTTCGAAACGCAGTTTAACATCAATTATGGATAGTTTCCAAAACCTATTACTGTAAATGCAAAACCGGGGCCAGAACTATTGGTTGTTGTGCTCATGTTGCCAGTGTCGTATGGTACCTTGGTTATGCACGACATCAAGAAAACGTGAAATACCCGAGTACTGCATTATTAAACCACATACTTGACTGTGTGAACAGAAATGAACCCTTAATAAACCGAGTTTAAAAGTGTACATGTATATCTATGAAAATATATACATATATGTACATAAGAATTAACGAGTAACACTATTTTTCTTTCATTTTATCCGTTATTAATAGTTTGTTTTGTCTGGTACAGTCTACTGTAAAAATATGGATGCATTAAAATGCACAAAAATATGTTCCAATGATCTGTATGTCGTTGTAATAAGAACTTCGTAAAATATTTATGAAACGATTTATTTTGCAATTGAAAGAGACTGGAGGTGTCATATATATTACTGATATTACTGTCACTGTGACAAGGTGCGAATTGGTACTAGAGTCGATTTCCTTGAGGGTACAAAATCAGTCGTAACTCTGAAAGGGACTCGGCAACAGTGGTAGCCTCCATAGAGACTTTTGTTCAGGACGTTACAATCTATATTATATCAAAATCTCAGAATATTTAACTGAAACCACATTTTCCATACTTGTGGTACGGGGTTCTTTCAAATTCCTATGCATAAGTACTGGCTTACTGGCTACATAAAGTCTTATTATAATGTATTAATTAGTATTTTCTCTTAGCATTCGCTATGATATTGATAATGGACAGATTTACGAAGAAAGAAGATTTACAAAGCCTGAGTAAAGTATAGGATAACTTACTAGCATATAAATTAACTGCCACATAAAACTTCCTGTTGAAATAGTTTACGTGTAACAAACATCTAACCGTTAATAGTGATCCCAAAAATTGACATTAGCAAAACTTCTCGTTGCCGACGGATACTGTACGTCTTACTGTACATCGTACATAGTACAGGTGATGACCTTAAACTGACGTTATTGAGACGTTCATTTTGCGGTAAATATGGTACGTCCAGATGCTGACCCTCAATTGACGTTATTAAGACGCCCACGTTGCGACGAATACGGTACGTCCAGGTGCTGACCTAAAATTGACGTTATTAAGACGTCCACTTTGCGATGAATACGGTACGTCCAGATGCTGACCTAAAATGGACGTTAATAAGACGTCCACTTTGCGACGAATACGGTACGTCCAGATGCTGACCTAAAATGGACGTTATTAAGACGTCCACTTTGCGACGAATACGGTACGTCCAGATGCTGACCTAAAATGGACGTTATTAAGACGTCCACTTTGCGACGAATACGGTACGTCCAGATGCTGACCTAAAATTGACGTTATTAAGACGTCCACTTTGCGGTGAATTTGGTACGTCCAGATGATGACCCTTAATTGACGTTAGTACGACGTCCACTTTTTAACCTGACCTTAAATTGACGTCACTATAACGTACGTTTTCAGCGAATAAATGACAGACCTTAATATGACCTAAAAATTACGTCGCTTGTGCGTCGCTGACGTCAGTTTGCTACCTGGGTAGCGTTAATACTTAAATAAAATGTATTGTTAAATCTAAATGATAAGAGTAAACGTCAACATGAAGCATGTTTATATTATAAGTCCTTCGTACTCGTGTATCCTCACATTATGAAATCACAATAATCAGATATAAATTACTAGGTAGGTTGCACGTTATTCAAATATGGTTGAATCAAACATAATAAAGCCTTATTTATGGTATAGCACGAATAAATTTATAAAGATCAATCTCTTATTTAAGTAAACTCCAAAATAGGATATTTTGTAACTGTACTAAGTACATAGAAACCGTACTAGCATGGAACCTCGCTGACGCTTAACGTTAAACCTATTTTGTCACCCGTCGGTGTAATAAAGAGAAGTATGGAAATAACTCACAAGAACGCTTTTCGTATATCACCATACGTGGCAACGTGGAGAAGCGTTATCACGGGCTGCTGCCTCTGGCCTCTGGAGTTTGCTCAGGATAGCCGCCCGCTGTTCTGGCTGTGATCACCTCACGATGGCAGACGGCTGCTACTTCTGGCCTCTGGAGTTTGCTCAGGATAGCCGCCCGCTGTTCTGGCGGTGATCAACTCACGATGTCAGCGAGCAGCGTGCCACGCGCAGCAGTCGCACGTCCGATGCTCGTGTACCGGAAAACACATACTTGCACAAGTTTATAACAGTAATAGTAAAGGTGTTTCTCCGTAATATGGTATATATATGTATTTTTAGGTAGGTAGCCAATTGTACTAAATATTGAACCTTTCAAAGTACCTACATTTATTTATTGGGCAACCTAATAATTATTTTCACTATTTGACTCTATAAGTAATAAAGATTCTCAATCAGTATTTAACAAACACCGTCAAAAAAAGGTAAAGTAAATATCTTTATAATTTACTGTTTATAATTACGTGAATTTAACCACTTACGTTATTTAACCGTATACTAAGCAACAAAACTGCTCAATAATGTTTATTTATTTGAATAAGCGGTATAAACCTTTAACGTAATTATTACTTTAAAATGTACAATGGTATTTGCAAGTAAGGCATAGAAAACATTGATTAACCAATATTTTACATGACTAACATGGTACTAGCTTCCATGTGCACCTGCAAGCCATCACCATGACTAGATAGAAAATGTAATTACCTATTATAGTGATTAAAAGAAATCAATGCATATACCATCATATTCAATTTATCGAACCTTAGTAGAATTTTATTACGGCGGCATAACGCACACTAATGTTCAAATATGCTGGTGAATACTAATTTTATGAAAGATAATAAAGTAATACGGTACAAATGAAAATGAGCATAAAGCAATGAATCAAAAACAACACACCGAGAGGACTGACTTCTGCTGGATGGATTGACTCTTCGCAATGGCGCCGAAGTCTCGCAATAGATCGCCTTGGTCCGGAACAGCTCTGCTGACAGGTCCCTGAAGTGCTCGTCAAGGCTTCAAGATGGGTCCAACTGGACAGACTGAAGATCTGTACGCCCGAAGTTGCATCCCGCTACCGAAGCGCTCACGCTGCGGCAACGATTTTTCAGAAGCTTACGGTGAAGGCGCCCTCTCACAGTCGATGTAACCGGGAATTTGAGAAATAAACAAGGATTAACAAAGGGTATTTTCCCATAGTTGGCTTACTAATTTTACGCCCTATTGTGGAATATGTAGAATTACTTATTTATCAAGAATGAAACTAAAACTTTAACTACAACGAAGAATAAATATTGTTAACGTTATAAAATAAACTAATGCAAAGGTAACTACTAATTTACTCGAAGCATATAATTCGAGAATGAATGAAGTTTAATTATATAGAATAAAAAATGGATTAAATATGATAGGAAATCATATTAAATTAGAGAAACCTGATTATCAACTCAGAAAACGTACTCTATAGAACAATAGATAAATACGTAACTCTCTGACGTAAGCAATGAAGGAACTTGATAGAAGATTCACCGAGGCTGAGCAAGCAGCGGCTCAACCGGTCAGAGCGATTGGACCGGTGTTCCGAAAGGTCGCAAGTTCGAATTCTGCTCGACGCGGTAATTCCTTCAAGTTCAACTGAACCCGCTAATGATTAAGACCTACAATTGTATTTACTCATCTAACTGTTTCTACTAACAATAATTTAGATAACGTATACCTTCCCCTTTATTTACCACATACGAAATATTAACATATGTACGCACCGACGCAATTCAATAGTAACATTAACCGAATAAATAAAACCCGTGAAGCAATACTTTAATGACCTCATTACTATGAATTTAAAATTGCACATAAAATATTTACGTATATACACCGACGCACAATAAACTTAGAATTATTAACCTTCCTATTATGCATCCTATTTAGTTGATTAAACGATAAGCACATCCACTCTTACTATTTCACTAACCACTAACTCACGCAATTAAATGGCGAAACACAACAAAATAGATAGACGTACTTAATTGCCAACTGAAATTCTCACCCAATGATTTTACTTTTAATTTTGATAAAATAAACACGCCTCGATAGGACTATCAGATTATCTCATCCATAACGAACTTAAAACCTCAACACGTATCAACCCGCAACTACCCACTATTCTGTAAATATTAACGCGACGGTCCGTCATACGCACTTGCTATTAAAACCCGAATAAATCTAAATTTCTTACCGAGACAGTTAGTAGTGGCTGATGTTTGCGAGCCACGTGGAACACGAGATTTTTCATGCAATGGTCTCGAGCGCTCCAACAAGGTTCCTCATCTCCGTTACCATAGAAGCGCGCGGGCCGTGGATTTCTGTTGTCTATCGAATGCTTCCATATCTTGATAACAGATCTGTGAACAAACTCAAACACTGTTTGTACTTTACAGCCTAAACTCACTGATCTCCTTTTGGCACGACGATCTGCTGAAGAAAAAAGCCCAGATATTTCCTTCCACAACCTTATATAGACTTTCATGTCTTGAGATGAGAACCCTCAAAATCTTATTTTGATTGGTCAAACTAACTCAGCTTGATTCTGATTGGTTCCCATTTTTCCCGCGTGTTTTACCGAGCTATTCTATAATCTATCGTGAACCATAGATTAAAGACAAATCTAAAACAAACTTAAAACAACCAACATTAAAAATAATCTAAAATTATGTTAATTTTATTATTTTACGTTTCAATAAAAAAAGTAAATAATCATTTATTTTGTTTATAAAATAGACTTAGATCTGTCCAAAGAGAAACTGAACGACTCTGGCAACGACTAAATTAAAAAGGTCACCTATCAAGGAACATAATTTTGTAAGCTACCCTCATTTCATTTTCGTACTGTAGCAAATTGATTTTATTTTGAAGTCAAAGACAAGGTATAGTTCAAAACAATTTACTGCTTACAGCGTAGCTGGATGTTTTCAGATGTCGGTCTGTTACAATACGATTCAGTTCGTAAATTTCTAAGCAATACTTTGCTCATTAGTCATTAGTAGACACAATTATAATAGATCGTCAAATCATCATGTCACGTCGATTTTCCATCAACTTCCTCTGTAATTAAAATCGGTAATATCCTATGTCAATTGCCATCTAAACCTTTATCAGGCAAAAATAGAGATCAATTGACATTATAAGTGATTATATTATTTATGATCATATACCTCGATAAAACAGAATACACACATGGGATTATATGCGTGGTAATATGCCGACGACATACACGAGATTAACAAATCTCGACTAGGCTCTTATTCTTATTTTGTATATAAACAGAGATGTGAATAGTCAAGGTACCCATTTAATTTAACTATTGTGATTTAATCATTAAATTTATTTATTGGGTTGAATACAATAAGGAAGTAAAGAACTCAAGAATACTTCGGTCAGTTACCACACCGAGACTTATATAAGTATAAAAGGTAATTACTATCAACATTATAGTACCGTTTATTAAGACGAAATATGTACGGGATATAACTATACAGGCCATTTATTAATTATTGTAAAATAAACTTTCTTTTCTTTACACACTTTATTTGTCACCTTGGTTCATACCTCTGAAATTGATTTATACTAAATCCGAGTTAATACCAGTCTTAAGATGTTACTTAGCTGTGGCGTGAACGATCACGTTAACTTGAAAACTTTACACTTTTATGTATATCTAAACGCACTTTGTATTAATTGACATTTAACCATAATAATTTTTAACGACAATACTGGTTCACGAGAAGTAATAGTAATTATAAACATTTTAATAATATGAAGTGATACATAAGCATGAACGACTTAGAGACATTTGTACACACTACAGGCGTTAAGGAGTTTCTAATAAATTATTGTTTCATTTTAATCATATTCATAAAGCATATTAATTTCGTTACCGAATATTCCGTTGTTGAAACAATATTATATTTGTTTGTGGTAATAATGGAAAAGGAATGTAAATTACCTTTTCCTAAGATCTATTATAATTTTCAACTTGTTTACAAATTTACTTAGTAGAAAGAGATACAAAATATTTTGAATGCAGCCTGCGGCATGATATTCGTAATATTCGTAAAATTGTTTTGAAATAATATGCGCCTTCCAAAAAGGGCTTCAGAATTGCATCTTTAAATAATATCGTAAGACATCGAAAAAATAATTTACTTCATATGAAATAATTAATTTAAAATTATTCCCCGCAAATCTTCGAACATAAATTGCCGGGTAGTATTTTAAAAGATTAATTTGACTACTGCAAAATATAAGTAGTACATATTTACAATTGAGACATACTGTAGGCGAATTATACGGTTATAATAATACCAGCGTGATTTTATTCAAAATTTAAGCGAATATTAAACTATACTTATTGAATTGAAGGTTAGGTCATAAAAGTTGATTTTAAATAACAGAACATATGTTTATGGATTGTGAAGTTATCTTTATTAGGAATGATGACAACAATATCTGACTTACTAATCTCTCCGATAATTAATTATATTGATTATGTAACAACATAACAAACATCTCCATCTAACATGTGCATATCCGAAACAGCAACCTTTGGCAAAATGTCCATGTAAGACTAACCATATAAACCTCCGGACTTACTCCGTTACGGAAAATACAGTTTACCTTCAATTATCAAAAACATACCATCTAACATGTGCATACCCAAAATAACCTTTGGCAAAATGACCATGTTAAACTAACCATATAAACCTCCGGATTTACTCCATTACGGAAAATATCAATCTAATTTATTATTAAAAAAAATTAAAACCTTACGTTTTTGTGCGGCGTGGCAAAAATCCTGTCGATTTTTGTTAGATCCCACTGCTGAGATGTAGGGGATATCACTAGGATCATAAAATAAACCAATACTTTACCAGTATTTACACTTGTATTCGTTTGTTACAAGGTTTAAATATGAATAAATTACACTATATGACAATAATATTTTCAAGACGTCTTTACAACAATCTGGTCAAGATCGGAATGGCGGCCGCAGCTATATACCCGTCATTTTATAACATCAAAATGGCGGGAACAAGCAACAAGGAATAGTCAATTGACAGTATTTTAAGATGATGCTAAATAAAAAGTAGTTATCCTTACAAGTTAAAGTATTTATCAATAATAATGCTTACAATACAGAATTAAATTTTACTCAACTGTTATAAGCTTTGATAATTAAACCAACCGGATGCGAGACGCGCACTATTATATATCAGAAAAAGTCTGCCAATTTCGGCGCGGGGGACGAGGAAACGCACACAAATACTGTTAACACTAATGCATTTTCCATTGACGTCGCTACACACGCACACGATAAAATTATCAAACACTAGCATAAAATGTACTCACACAAGTATAAACACAAACACAGACAACCTGTCCGTGAACGAGATAATGTCATCTTTAAGTAAACGTACACAGTGCGAGGAACGCGTCGATAATAATATACTTAAGTATCGATATTTGTGACGTTTTCAAGTCAAAGGTACATCATTGTCGGTTGTTAATAGAGTTAATTTCTAAATGATTTTTTTATGGTAACGCCTTATTGACAACCGATAATGATGTACCTTTTGACTTGAAAATGTCACATTTTATCGTAGATTTATTTATCGTATGCCTACATGTCACTGGATATAGATAGGCATTTCTTCCCTAGGGTAGTGGGAAAGCAGATGAAGAAAATCCAGTGAGTGCTGCGAGGTCCAGGTAGGACAGTAGAGCTGCCAAGTTTTGAACTATTTTAGCACCACCCAGGGATTACGTGTAGGGTTGTCTAAGGTGTTTCCTACGGACGCAGAGAAACATTGATCGTAGGTTAGTTATATATTTTTGTTTCTTTACCAAGTATGAGGTTTAGCTATTGATAAAATTATAATTTTAAGTTGTGATTAAATATCAAGTTTTTCTACCAGCATATTACTTACAATGTTAGTATTCTACGTAAGTTAGTTTGTCTATTTGTTCAGGACAAATCTTGCAAGCTGATTTAGAATAACTTTTATATTATCAATTTAATATTTTGATGTGTATTTGCTTTTAAATTTAGTGGAAAATACTACAAATTGGAAACAAATAACTATTACAATGAAACATTGAAATGCAAAGAACTCTGGAACATCGCGGGATTCGAACCCACGTGTTTAGATTACCGTTCCAATGTGCTTCCAAGTACACTAGACGTTCCTTTCACTTTCACTGTAATGAACAATGATGAATCAGTCACTAGCGACATCGTGATGTTCCAGAGTCCTTCGCAGTTGATATTTTGATTGTAATGGGCATCTGTTTCCAATTTGTGTTTCTATTTCTATTATCTCTTCTTCATTTTCTATTATAAATAAAAAGTATAACATACTGCTAATGTTAGTATCGAGTTAGGTACAGTGATACCAGAGTCAGAAATTAAAAGTGCCTATTTAAGGGGATAAGTGTGTATACCGTACCTTATAATAAATGAAGTATAATCCATACAAAATTAAAATGCTACAAAAAATGTATGGTGAAAATAAAGGAACGAATTAATTTCTAAACAGGAATATCGTTATTTCAAGCATCTACAAGTATATTTCACTTAAGGGGCGCCACGCATTAGAGCGGAATTCAGTGCGGAATTCAGCACACTAACTGAAATTTGTCTATTAAAACGGAAATTTGTTTATGGTAGCTGTATTTTTGAGACCATAGACAAATTTCAGCTATTGTGCCGTACTACAAGCACACATACGCTGAGTTTCTTACGCTGGTTCTTCTCAGTTGGGGCTCCTTTCCGAACCAGTAGTAGTAGTTTATTGCCCTTCCCATAATACGGTTTTAAAAGATTTGATTTCAATACAGTTGTTAAACCAGTGTTTATGTTTTATTTCATTACCGTGCCTCCGTGCGTAATGTGCTACAGGCTAGTTTATCCTGATAGTGTCAGTTTTTTGAGTTCCAAACCACCTTACAGCCCTGCCCTCGGCGGTCCTCGACGACATATAAAATTTAAAAAGCTGTGCGTGTGAATGAGTTTTACCTTTGAAGTACTGACGTTAATCTTTTCATTTTTTTTAATGATTAAAAATAATATGTAATTTGAATAATTTTAAAGTCGATTAAAATATGTTTAGAAATAATTTAATAACAACACACACACACAGACACACTGTTTTTTTAACAGAGCAATGCTTTACAATTATGGCTGTATGCCGAATGGGTCTCTGCCTAACCCACGGAGTATCTTTTAAGTCTATTGCCTAACCTGTCATAACAATGACAATGAATGACATAATGGCGGACGTATTTCTGCCGCACTGGAGTCGATTACTCTTGTTTGCAATATTTCACTTACCTCCCTCGATGTAATCGTGTTCATAATTGCATATCCAATTTATGAATGAATTCATTGATAAATTGGGTATGCAATTATGAACCCGATGGTACAATGTACTATGAAGAGTCAAGTTTAAAAATTACCCTAAAGCAGATGTAGTACCATTAAGTGGCAACACTTTTTGATTGACAATATTTTATAGTTTTTTGCTCATTTCGTGCACTATTTGATGATATTTAGACGTAATTATACTTACAGATGAAAAGAAACGTTATCCTTGTGTAAACTAGATAATTCAGATCTTTTCTTACATGAAAACATGCAGCAATTCGGCATTTTTACCTCAGGTCGTTGCGGGCTGACTGACATTCATTGAATGGCGTTTGACGCGCGACAACTAGTTTTATATAACCGCTACGACCAGTGGTCTTGTACTTTTGGCAGAGGGGGACGCCTGACAATTACCACTCCATTGGTTTTTTCTCTGAGGTTTATAAGTGTAAATATCGAACGAGCCTTCCTACCCAAGGAAAATTATTTTGAAGTTTGTTGGAACAATTTAAATATAGAACTGCATACTTCACTGCTGTTTTCTTGTTTTTATCAGACAGTAAATAACAAGTTTAAATTTCGAACAGGCCTTCAAAGCAACGCACGTCGTCGGGTGACAAACAAATTCACTAATTACCTACTACCATAAGTTTATAGCCGTAATGAACCGTATTGGTAACAAAACAAGGCGGATTTTAGTCTACTTATTGTTTTGCAATTTGTGAGATTTTGTTGTCACCTGACAGTATAAAGAGTTCAACCGAGTTATACCCTTAGAGAATTCAACCAACCAGAGTCGCCATTGATAGGCGTTACCCTCTGCCGAAAACATATGATCAGTGATCATATACTTGTACGGACTGACGTTTATCTGACTTAGCGATTTGTACGTTACGTACGAATAGCCAAACATTTGACGTTCCCCTCCCCCACAAAAATCTGCAGACACTTTTTTGTATAGAAAATGACAGACATGGCTACTCCATCCGGGTTGAATTCTCTAAGAGTTTACTTCATGTCCATCCGGAAAGAGGAGTGTCGTAGTATGTATGAGTTCCAGTACAAACCACTACACTTCTCTTTCCGAACAGACTTTAGTAAGACTCATTATTTAATATTTGAGTTTATACGACCACATTTAAATAATTTGATACAACCGCCTAACATCTCATCATATACTTATCTATTCTATACGTATAATAAAGCAAATGAGGGTAGAAATCTGTACATTGATGATATTAGCAAAAAATATTAATAAGTAGCACTTAAAATCGATAACAGATCAGTATTCGACGATTTTTAGAACTTTTGTCTGTTTGTCTGTTTTTATATTACCAGTTGGCATAAACACGGCGGAACTGGTTTCTATAAATAATATTGACTTTATGGTTTTAGCGGGTAGAATATAGTATGGTAAATGCAATTATTATAACGCTGAGTTCAAGTCACAAATTGATATTGGTTTATTTGGAGAGATTATACATAAATAATGTAGTAGGTTTTTTCATATTCTTAATAAAAAGTATTTAAACATGGTAAATATGAAACCCTAAAAACGGAAATCGAAAAATTGCCCAGAGCTAAATGAACCACAACGCTATCTCTCGCAGGATTGTCTTACTTGTTAGAGATTAGCTCCGTAAACACAAAACATCTTGTTGTGATAGCTAACCGTGTAAACGGGCATCGAACCAAGGTTTGAATAATATTCTTGATGGCTTTTGTTCGTGTGCTTGTTTGACACTCTCCCTTTGACTTTACGACTAAAAATTGCTATTTTCCCAAATATTCCTAATTCCGTTCTAAGAGGTTATGGGCTTTCACGTTTTCAATATAAATTAAAACGTATTTCGAGCGTAAATATCGAATTTAGTTGAAATCGGTTGCCGACAGAAATGGCGGCCGGTACAAGTTCCTCATCTCCACTCGCGATGGAAAAACTTAAAGGAATGGAAAACTATAGTTCGTGGAAGTTTATGATTAAGATGGTATTGATTCATGAAGATCTTTGGGATTTTGTGGAAAAAGAGGTTGACGCTAAAGTTCCGGAAAATGTGAAGAAGAGCCAGAAGGCACTCGCACGCATTGCATTATCCGTGCAACCGTCGGCTTTGTACACATCAGGAATGAGACCTCGGCGCATAAAGCATGGAAAAACCTTCAGAAGGCTTACGAAGATACTGGATTATGTCGAAGACTAGGCCTATTGCGGACTTTGTTCAGTACAAAGTTGACGGAGTGTCAGAGCATGGAAAAATACATCGACAAGATCACGAACGTTGCGCAACAACTACAAGATATTGGTGCAGGGTTGGAGGATGACTTTGTAGCGGTCATCATGCTGAGCGGATTGCCTGAGGATTACGACCCGTTAATCATGGCCATTGAAAACTCAAATATCAAACTGGCTAGCGAAGTTGTATCGGCGAAGCTACTGCAGGAGAGGTTGCGACGTGAGGACAGCAGGCGGGACGGAGACAGTGCTGCGGCTCTGGCGGCCCCAAGAAAGCTGCCTAGGTGCTTTGGATGTAAAAGAAGTGGACATTTTAAGAAAGATTGTCCGATGTTGAACAAGAAGAAGAGTAGCAAGGAGACGTCGTCATCAAAGGCTCTACTAACGGCTCTGTCTGTGAACATGGAGAGTGATTCTTGGTACGTGGACAGCGGATCGGCAAGTCATCTTTGTCGAGATGTGAGCATAATGAGTGACGTGAAGTCTGGTAAATCGTTGCAAGTGACTGTGGCCAACGGTGATAAACTTTTTACGGCTGGGCTTGGAAATGTTCAAGTGGAACAGCGTGATGGCACTGTAAAGACAATAAGTGATGTGCATTATGTACCAAATTTAGCTGCTAACTTACTGTCGGTAAGCGCCATGGTGAAAACTGGTTTTGTCATAATTTTCGGCCCTGATGGTTGTCAAATTTTAGACAATGGGGTAATTGTAGTGACTGCTACACTTAAAAACGACGTGTATGTCCTTGACACTATTGAGACTTGTTCTAAAGCTCCTTTACAGAATGCAATGGTAGCCAATGCAGCAGTGGAGGAGGAGCGTGTGACTTCCAGCGACGAAGCTGACTCTGCAGCTACAGAGATGACGTGGCATCGTCGTCTATCACACCTCAACCGGAGAAGCATGGAAGCATTTTAGAAAAAGGTATGGCTTCTGGTATATCATATGATAGTAGAGATTTTGAGACGTGTGTAGCGTGTGTTCAAGGGAAGGCCTGTAGGGTGCCCTTTCCTAAGAAATCTCACAACAGAGCTACGGAAGTCCTGGGTTTAGTACATACAGACGTATGTGGACCGTTACTATCGCCATCTTTCAGCGGTGCGAGATATTTCTTGCTTTTTATAGACGATTTTTCTAGAAGGACGTTTGTGTACTTTTTAATGAAAAAGAGTGAAGTCTTTGATAGGTTTAAAGAATTTAAGGCTTTAGTAGAGAACCAAACAGGAAAAAGGATAAAGGCGATTCGCAGCGACAACGGAGGCGAGTACACCAGTTCTGTTTTTCAGGCTTATCTCAAAGGTAACGGTATTGTGCATCAGACCACAGTTCCTGGCTCTTCTGCCCAAAACGGAGTGGCAGAACGCGGGAACAGGACCCTGATGCAAGCTGCGAGATGCATGCTACAAGATGCGGGCCTGAGCAACGAGTTATGGGCTGAAGCTGTCAACACGGCAGTCTACATCAAAAACCGTTGTCCTACGAAGGCTGTCCTGGGGAGCACTCCCGAAGAAAAATGGAGTGGCAAAAAGGTATCTTTAGGACAGCTGCGTATCTTTGGTTCTGTGGCTTATGCTATGACTCTTAAGCGTTCAAAATTAGATCCAAAATTCAAAAAGTACATTTTTGTTGGGTATTGTGAGCATACAAAGGGCTATAGGTTGATAGACCCGGAACAGCCGACAAAATGCATAAAAGCTAGGGATGTAACCTTCTTAGAAAATACGTTCATTAAAAAAGTTACGAATGTTGACAATGACAATGTCACTGAGTCAATCGAAATATTTACACAAACTCAAAATGTAAATATTGATATTCCCACGAATATTGAGACTGAATTGTGTCCTCCGTCTGATGATGCTAATGTGACACAAAGTTCACAGAGTACGATAGTGATAGATGATTCGCCTAGCTCAAGTGAATGTGATGATCCGGCCGATGAAACTTATATTCCAGAGGAGAGTACGGATACTTCGGAATATGAAAGTTCATCGGGTTTACTACATTATAGCTTCTTGGTTGGTACATCCGATCCAGATGCTCCGCGGACTGTACATGAGGCACTCAGTGGTCCAGATGCTGACAATTGGAGGGAAGCAATGTCTTGTGAGTACAACTCATTTATTAAGAACGAGTGTTGGACACTGACGGATCGACAAGAGTCACAAAAACCTGTGAAATGCAAATGGGTGTTCAAGGTAAAGCGTGGACTGAACGTTGAACTACTGAAGTATAGAGCGCGCCTGGTAGCTAAAGGTTACACACAACAATATGGCATCGACTATGAGGAGACGTTTTCGCCGGTTGTCAGATACTCCACTATACGCACTCTGTTAGCCTTAGCGGTTGAGTACGGTATGAAAATTGAACATCTTGACGTTAAAACAGCATTTCTCAACGGTGACTTGCAGGAAACGGTGTTCATGTAACAACCGGAAGGCTTTATAGTTAAAGGCCAAGAAGGTAAGGTCTACAAATTAAATAAAGCTATTTACGGGTTGAAACAGGCCTCAAAGGCGAGAAGATTGCTATGAGAAGATTGATCATGTTCTTTGTGCGAAGTTGAAGTTCAATAAGTCATCATCTGAGCCGTGTGTTTATTTCAAACGCCAAAAGGGGTCGCTCATCATCATTGCTCTGTACATTGATGACATTATATTGTTTTCGACAGGAGATGAACGTGATAAATTGGATGTCAAAGTCAAATTAATGAAGGAATTTGATATGACGGATCTAGGGCCAGCTCATCAGGTGTTAGGTATGAGATTGTGTAGGGATGAAAACAAAATTACTCTCGATCAATCAAGTTACATCACGATGTTGCTAAAAAAATACAAAATGGAAGAATGTAAGCGTTCTCCTACTCCCATGGAGTCTGGAATAAAGTTACCTAGGGGCAATCAAAGAGATGATACCTATGATTATAGAGGTCTTGTAGGTTCTCTTATGTATGTTGCTATCTGCACCCGGCCAGACATCGCGTACGCAGTTAGCTACTTAAGTCAATTTAATGAGTCGTTTACAGAGACCAAATGGAAAGCAGCCAAAAGAGTCTTGCGCTACTTGAAAGGTACCTTGGATCTCCGTTTAACGTTTAAAAAGGGCAAGCAGCAGCTGGACATCACAGGGTATACGGATGCAGACTGGGGCAGCGATGACGTGGACCGCCGGTCATACACGGGTTACGTCTTCAAAATAGGTGAGTCAGTGGTTACTTGGGAAAGTCGTAAGCAAAAGACCGTCTCGCTCAGCTCGACTGAAGCTGAATATTACTCGTTGTCAGACTCATCTAAAGAGGGTTTGTTTATTCGTACATTTGTAAAAGAGATCACGAATAAAGATATTGTACCAACAATTTATAATGACAACCAGTCAGCGCATAAATTGTGTAAAAACTCTTTACATCATGCTAGGAAGAAGCATATCGACATACGGCATCACTTTATTAGACAACTTGTGAGTAACAACACTATTGTTATTAAGTATCTAAGTACTAATGATATGTTGGCAGATTTACTGACAAAACCGTTGTGCAGAGTTAAACATAATATGTTTGTGAGACAACTCATGTTACTACCTTAGGTAAATGGATACCTATGTGTTCTATGTGTTAATTGTGCATTCTCATGTAATTGTCATCATGGTTATTAGCTGATTTAGTTAACATGATAGTGATTACATACAATTAAAAGACGTTATATTTTTAAAAGCATTATGTTACTATTTTAAATTGTTTACAAATGAATTTGTATGATGCAAAGTAGCATAAGTTCTGTGGCTATGCTTTTGTTTATTTACTTAAATATTACTGTAGTAGTATATTTAGGTTGAAGTCTTGAATTGTCAATGTGTTTATTTATTAATATAAACAAGATGGGTTTGGTTTAAGGGCCAGTGTTAGAGATTAGCTCCGTAAACACAAAACATCTTGTTGTGATAGCTAACCGTGTAAACGGGCATCGAACCAAGGTTTGAATAATATTCTTGATGGCTTTTGTTCGTGTGCTTGTTTGACACTCTCCCTTTGATTTTACGACTAAAAATTGCTATTTGCCCAAATATTCCTAATTCCGTTCTAAGATTACTAACTAAGACGTCACTGAGCAGCAGTTATCTTACAACAAAGTTCGTAGTTTAGTTTAGGCACAAAAAAAAACCACGTCATAGGTGTCAAAAAAAGGGCCTACGGCAAAGAAAAGACTCACTAAACGAATTCTTTTCATACCATAAATGGTTAGGTTAAATGTTTAAGACGGGAGCAAAACGAGTATCAATAAAGTTAACTGCGTGGTAAATGCAAGTGGGGGGCACCAAAGAAAAACATACTAAACGATATTTATTCATACCAAAAACAGTTAGGTTGAATGTTTAGAACGGGAGAAAAAGAATATTGATAGAGCTTACTACATGATAGGCGGTAACAGGAGGGCACAAAGAAAATACACACTGATCGATTTGTATTCATACCGTAAATGGTTAGGTTAAATTGTTAAGACAGGAGCAAAACGAGTATCGATAAAGTTAACTGAGCGATAAGTGTAAGAGGGAGGCTCGGGGGGCGGAGCCCCCCGTACAAAGAAAAAACACACTGAACGCTATTAATTCATACCAAAAATGGTTAGGTTGAATATTTAAGACGGGAGAAAAAGAATGTTGACAGAGTTTACTACATGTCAGGAGGTAAAAGGGGGGCTCGGCGGGTGGAGCCCCCCGCACAAAGAAAAGACACACCAATAGATTTGTATTCATACTATAAATGGTTAGGTTAAATGTTGAAGACAGGAGCAAAACGAGTATCGATTAAGTTAACTGAGTTACAAGTATAAGAGGGGGGAACAAAAAAACACTGAAATATATTAATTCATAGCAAAAATGGTTAGGTTGAATGTTTAAGATGAGAGAAAAAAAATGTTCACAGAGTTTACTAGGCTAGAAGACGCTGGTTCGATCCCAGCCCTGGGCACCGGAGGCCTAGGTCACTTTTTCCTTTGTATATGACATCTATATAAGTTTATGATTTATGTAGTAGTATGTCTCCTTAAAATAAGTAAATCAAAATATTTATTATTAATAATTTGATTTGTTCTTCGGTTGCTATTAATTCATACCAAAAATAGTTAGGTTGAAGGTTAAAGACGGGAGAAAAAGGATATTGACAGAGTTTACTACATGTCAGGAGGTAAAAGGGGGGCTCGGGGGGCGGAGCCCCCCCGCACAAAGAAAAGATACACTAATCGATTTGTATTCATACCATAAATGGTTAGGTTAAATGCGTAAGACAGGAGCAAAATGAGTATCGATAAAGTTAATTGAGTGACAAGTGTATGATGGGGGCTCGGGGGGCGGAGCCCCTCCGCACAAAGAAAATACACAGTAAACCATTTATATTCCTATGCACGCGAGCGAAGCCTTGGGTACAGCTAGTATAACATAAAAACCGGCCAAGTGCGAGTCGGACTCGCGCACCGAGGGTTCCGTGCAAACCTGTAGGTAGAGGTAGTAACTTCAAAATTATTAAAAAAATATGTATATATGATGTAACAAAAAGCTTACGGTTTTCGCAATTTTTCCTTTATTTGTGCTATAAAACGTTGCTTCGTACCAAATTTCAAGATTCTGAGTTCACGGGAAGTACCCTGTAGGTTTTGATTTCCTAGCGAGTTTGCGGAAATTGGCGGCATAAACGGCTGTATCTTTTGATTGCGTTGGCTTAGAAGTTTGATTTTTTCACAGCTCCAAGGGACAGTAGACCTGAGTACAGACAGACATACAGACAGACGGACAACAAAGTGATCCTATAAGGGTTCCGTTTTTTCCTTTCGAGGTACGGAACCCTAAAAACCTTCTTAAGGTCATATTATTTGTTAACCTTGTGGTACGAAACACTTGGTGTCCCGAGTTCCGACTCGGACTTGGCCAGTTTGTTTTAGTATTTGTTGTTATAGCGGCAACAGAAATATATATTCTGTGAAAATTTCAACTGTCTAACTCTCACGGTTCATGAGATATAGCCTGGTGACTGGAGGACAGATATACAGACGGACAGCGGAGTCTTAGTAAAAGGGTCCCGTTTTTACCCTTCGGGTATGGAACCCTAAAAACCATAGAAAACGCAAGAGCTGGAACAACCAAAGTCTGAGTCAGGTAGTTACATCCATTTTGTAGGTGTAATAGTACCTCTTTATAATACCTAGGTATCCATATGATATTCACGGTTAAATTTCATCTACTTCAGACTTAATCAGTTATTTACACCTTCAACTATTTCAATCAAAATCGCAAGAGGTTATAACGAACTTGCAATATTCAGTGGGGATAATTTAAGTATATTAAGTTGAAAATCAATCTAATAATGTAGATGGCCGTCAGGCACAGGCACCCGCTACGGCTACTAGTGGGTACTAAAATGACGCATTCAGTTATAGGTTCAAACTAGTTACTTAACTTTTAAATATGACTGTGATGCAGCGCCATGAGCGCGCACACAAATGAGCTACGCACGCTGCGACGGAACGCCGCAGCGAGCGCACCGCATCGTGGCCGCCGGCCGACTGAAGCCGACCGCCCCCCCCGATCCGTATATAAGGCGCGCGCGCCGAGCATCGTGACAGTGATTCTCGCAGCCGCCGCCCGGCTGCTAGGATTGCTGTACCCAGGCTATGGCAGTCGCGGTGTTCGTATAGGAGCAATAGCGCGCCATAGTCCTGATCCCTTCCCCCTCGCCTGTTCCCCCGTATCCTGGTCTACAGCGGTTGCGGTGTTCGTATAGGAGCAATTGCACACTGTAGTACATACCGTCCGTCCCGATTCCCGTATCCTGGTCTACAGCGGTTGCGGTGTTCGTAGAGGAGCAATTGCACACTGTAGTACCTACCGTCCGTCCCGATTCCCGTATCCTGGTCTACAGCGGTTGCGGTGTTCGTAGAGGAGCAATTGCACACTAGTACCTACCGTCCGTCCTGATTCCCGTATCCTGGTCTATAGTGGTTGCGGTGTTCGTAGAGGAGCAATTGCACGCTATAGTACCTACCGTTTCCCGTTCATCCGTCACCCTTACCGTCCGCCGGCCGACCGACCCCGATCTCCGTACCGAGGGTCAAACAACCCCGCGTGGTTGTCGCGAGTAGACTAGGACCTCGCGCTCGTTTACACATCCCTATCTGGGAATCCCGTCTCGCGCTCTGTAGCATAGGTTAGATTAAGTACTCATAGTTAAGATAAATAAACCAGCATAAAAGCCCACTGTATTTACCACTGTTAATTAGTGTTTCTCTACTTTCCCCTGTGTCCCTCTCATCCCTGAGCTAGTTTGAGAAAACCCGAGGTCCCGTACGGACCGACGGAGTTGTGAGCCGTCTCGCCCGTTCCGGCGCGCGGGACGATATCACAAATATATTACACATAACAAACTTAAATAAAATAAACAATAATAACTTAAAAATAACACTAAACTGTCTAAAAAACAAAACAAAAAACCCTTCAATAAAATAACCCAAATTAAATACCTAAAAATCTTTCTACTTTTGATCCCTGTGGCATGGTACCGAGGATGCAGGCAGCATTTCCTCGCTGGACCGCAAAACTTAGGCGCTGGGCGAGGAAGCTGCCAGCTCTTTTATCCCCGATTATGTCGACCAACCGTTTAGTTTAGTTTACCAACTCTCTATAAAGTTTCTGTGCTGCTGGGCCCCACGGACCAAGAGTCTCGACTAAAAATGCAACAAAGTTGTAGTTGGCGTCGAGACTCCTGTATTTCTGCCTTTTGAGGGCTTCAGCCGCCTCCGCCGCAGCGCCTACTTTCTTTGTAGTATGGGGTCCAAAATCAACAGATTACAGTAATTGCTAAATGTCTTTTGTTTTGCAGCCATAAAAAAATACACAAGTTTACATTTTTTTTATCGATGATGCTAACCCAAAGATATGTTTTATTAAAATAATTGCAATGCCGTCTGCTTATTGCTTTGCCGGTTTATCCGCATTGATAGTAGATGGGCTGATTGTTTGCAGAATAGAACTTTAGGTGCAAATGGATAAAAATAAAAATAAACAATAACAGCTATCTTACTCGCACCAATAGCTATATAAGTCTGAGTGAGATGCGCTGTTTGTAAAATCAGATAAGTTTAAAATTATGTTAAATAATTATTGTGTTAGTGCTTTATTTATCTCTAATTTAATTTGTTATTTTATGTGTATAGTTTTTTTATTTGAAAATTTTGAGTTATTTCATAACGAGTATCGATATTGTTATTATAAAGTTCAAAGCTCACTTCATCACCCAAAAGTAAAAAAAATTGTATGATAAGATTATAAAATATTCTATACCGAATCTTCGGGCTAGTAACATTGTGCAGTGATAGTGCAAGTAGGTCAGTCCTTTGCCCGCGTGACCAGTGACACCGTGTGCAAGGTGCACATGACCTAATAACTTGCTGCTTACTAGCTTTTAAAACAAGCAGATACAGTGCATGGTTACTGACGTAATAATTTCAGTAAGCAAGTCTATTACAGACAAAGCAGTGTCAAGAATACGTTTTTAAATGGCTGTACGAGTAAGAATAAGGCAAACACAAAAGGTGTATTCTTTTGTGAACAAGTATTTTAGGAGATTTTTTTTTCCAAGTCTGAAATGTTTAATTAGGACAACAAAAAACTTAAACATGACTTAAAAAGCTTACAGCTACAATATATCACGCTATCTAAGTCTAAATTAAACTATTGGTACCTACACTATAAACAAATGTCCCCTATATCGCTGTCAATAGCTAGGTGCCCATAAGCCTGGTTGCGTTGCCTCGCTGGATGGCGATACTGATTCGTTGTGCGATGAACGAGTCAGCCCTGTGGTCACCAGAGGACCGGATGAGCAAGTAGCTTAATTTTTTAAACAGTTCGACTGCTTCCAGTTTCCATGGGCCTAGAATCTCCACTGCAAAAGGCGGAAATATATAGCTGTCACCTAATGACGCGTATTTTCGGCGTTTAGTAGCCTCAGCAGTGGATGCAGCTCCGCTAGCCCTCAACGAAGTTGTGCCCAGGTGGGGCGGCGCTAGGGTGTCCACTCACGTGGCATCCCATACTAAAGGCCAGACAGGCACAACCCGGCAGGGCACGAGACTCGTGTAACATATTAAATATTTGTTTGTTTTTAGAATTATTTGTCAGTTTTATATTAAAAACCATTAAAAATGGATTGGTTCATATAGAAATTTCCAAACAAGGTAACCCGTTTTGGAATGCCTTTAGTATGAAACGATAACTAGTTCATATAATAAACTGGAGCAAAGGCCAGGAAAACGGGGATTACCGATCAAGTAGGTATAGACTGAATATAAGGCCGGGAATCCGTTTTCAGGCCGAGCTATGCAAAGTATTTGTCTGAAATATGTAATGAGATAAAGAATGAAATTTATAGAAATATATAAGTTCCGTTCATAAGGTCTACTCATGTAGGTACTTCTAAATTCTCACTTAAGATACAATAACCATCCTATCAGGAAAAATAAATAGGATATCAAAATCAGCTGTTCGTTAAACCTGCCGCCATCTTCAATGACAAGGTTACTTTGCCGGCCTATTAGGTTTTAAAAGTTTTATTAAATCCGATTACAGTCCCCTCGAGCTACCCGAAACGGGATACTTTCGAGCCTACGAAACGTGACAATAATATTTCATTGCCTGTAGTAGTAGTAGTAAAACACTTTATTGTACAAGACAACACAACGAAAGACATATAACACAACACACACGTACAAAGGCGAACTTATCCCCATTCATTCATTATTATTTTAATTGCCTGTTTGCAAAAACGCAATTCGAAAAGCAGCATTTTAGCCCCACCAATCTAAATCGTAGGCAATTAACGTCAAATCAGTAATATTGGGCCGACAAAGTTGCTTAGCTATTCAAGTATTCATCCTTTCGGGCCGTTACATTCGCCCCGTGTTACATTCACCCCATCGCATTCCTCTTTTATAGACTTATTAATAAAGTGATGGTAATTAGTAATTACTGTTGGTTCTCAATTTATCTGATTATTCTTTGTAATAATATTAACGATATAGTTTGGGCTGCATTAGGGACATCAGCGATAATGTTTTGGTTGGATTTATTAAGTGCATTTGTCTGTTATTTTTTAAATTCTAACTTTCAGGGATTAATAAAAATCAAGGAAATGAAAACTCAAATTTTTAGGTTTCTATAGGTCAAATCGAAGCGACAAATGATTTTCATAATAATATCACATGAGTATTTTAATGTAAATAATAATAAATAGTACCTATAGAATAATTAAAATTTAAAAATAAACACTTGTGCGAATAAGTGAAATGAAAATTATAGTATAAATATAAATAAAATAGAATTATATATATAAACAATATAAATCTTGCCTGTTACATTTTACATTTATGCATGTTAAACATTGAATGGTAGGTATGTAAGTTATCTTCACATTATGAATTAAATATGTATTGTATCTAAAGGAAGGTTAAAAAAAATTAATGCCTCCTTACGTACATTTGCGATTGCACACACTTATATTATAAACCCTCAATGACGTATTCGGGAACGATTATAATGACCGCCATTGCACCGCAACTAGATTTTCATTATAATACTGATTACCGATTGTTGTAATGAATTTTCATATATATATATTATAATGTTCGAAATTTGAATGTAATTAAAATATCGGTTATTGATATTTTAATGCAAATATTAAGATATTTATTAATAATGGCCATTAGCTTATCGTTTCTAAACATTTTGTAGAAAAGTAAAGTTATGATATGGATGTATATTTGTATAAGTACAGTCACCGGCAATAGTATCTTCCTACACGAAGGCTGCAAAAATATGTGACACGCTCTTATTTGTAGGGCCATAAGAGCGTGTTACATATTTTTGCGCCCTTCGTGTAGGAAGATAGTATTGCCGGTGACTGTATATAAAAATCTCTTAAGTTAAATAAATACTTTACTCTTAACATAAGTAAATATGTAATAGCGGCAAGCGGTAACTAGTCCAGTATTTTTGTTGAATACTTGCATCCAAAGTCCCGGGTGTTACAGACACTACAGACAGTTTGCGGTATTAGTTTAACTTTGGCCGGACTTGCTAAATCTGGAATACTTGGCTATTTTTGGCCTAACCGCCAAAACTACGACTGTTGCTAGTGTTGCTCTTCAGTTAAGAATAGTATTTCTCTATGTCAGCCGTTGTGTAGGTCGTGAGAAGTTATGGTTGAGGTTTTGCTGTTTGTTGAATTTGTTATTCTGAATTAGAGTAAAAGTTAAATGTAGTGAATTCATCACTTGTTTTATCATGGAAACAAACATTTCTAAAAGTCATTGTCACACTTTTCTCTGGGATAAAAACTTAAAATATTATTGTATATTTAAAGAAACTCACAAAAGCATTAAATTCAACCAAGAGTAACCACAAAAAATCGGCCAAGTGCGAGTCGGACTCGCGCATTGAGGATTCCGTACATTACGCTACCCTGATTTTTACGAAGCCGACTGCTACCTGACTCACAGGAGAAAGCAGGCCTTATTGTGATCATGTACCGAGTCCTCAAATTGTTAAAAAATTAATAAAATATACTTACGTTTTACCAAAATCCGTTCTCTAACAACTGTAATAGGTATTTATAACCTCGCGAACGATAGCAGTTTAATGGTATGTAGTATGTCAGGTATATTCATCCATTCTTGTCCTGTCATAATCAGAATCAGAATCAGAAATATTTATTGCATAAACTGTGTAGGTACAAGGAGATATAAGTAGGTACATGTAAGAAGTATCAACAGTTCCACCCTTTTCGGGCATACAATTTGTATCTTAACCTAAAATATACACATGAGAATCGTTTAATAATTAATTTAATTTTTGAATAATTCAACCAAGAGTAACCACAAAAAATCGGCCAAGTGCGAGTCGGACTCGCGCATTGAGGATTCCGTACATTACGCTACCCTGATTTTTACGAAGCCGACTGCTACCTGACTCACAGGAGAAAGCAGGCCTTATTGTGATCATGTACCGAGTCCTCAAATTGTTAAAAAATTAATAAAATATACTTACGTTTTACCAAAATCCGTTCTCTAACAACTATAATAGGTATTTATAACCTCGCGAACGATAGCAGTTTAGTGGTATTTAGTATGTCAGGTATATTCATCCATTCTTGTCCTGTCATAATCAGAATCAGAATCAGAAATATTTATTGCATAAACTGTGTAGGTACAAGGAGATATAAGTAGGTACATGTAAGAAGTATCAACAGTTCCACCCTTTTCGGGCATACAATTTGTATCTTAACCTAAAATATACACATGAGAATCGTTTAATAATTAATTTAATTTTTGAATATTTGCATAAGTATAGAATTCTGTTAAGCTGTAGAAGGCTTTGTCTATCAAAAACATTTTTAGGGATCTTTTAAAAGCGTTTCCTTCTAGACATTTAATTTCGGTAGGAAGATTATTAAACATATTTATGGCTGATACGAATGCACTATTTCCAAATATGGAGGTGTGAATTCTAGGAAGCTCTGCTGTAAAGCTTGTATTGTGATCGAACATTTACTTTGCATGATCTCTTTTTAAAATATTTAAGTTGGTTTTTTACAAGCAGACTTAACTCTAAAATGTAAATGCAAGTAAGTGTCAAAAAAACGCTTATCTCTAAACACGTCACGAAGTGAATCATCTAAGTACATTTTAAAGATGGTCTTCAAGCATCGTTTCTGCAATATGAATGTTTTTTGTACATCCGTAGAATTGCCCCAAAAAATTACTCCATATATAAGTAGAGGGTAGACTGTACCGTAGTATGCACTTATAGTTATATTTTCTGAACAAGTTTCTGACAAAATCGACAAAGCATACCATCTACTAGAAATCGATTTGATAATCTCATTTATATGCGCCTTACAATTTAAGTGTTGATCTATTTCAACTCCAAGAAAACTAGCATGGCTTACATTTTCTATTGTAGTATTTCCATTTGACACTGCAAAAGACTCAGGCTCAGTTTTATCCATACTAATATTATAAATGGGAAAGTGTGTGTGTTTGTTTGTTTGTCTGTCTTTCACGGCAAAACGGGGCGACGAATTGACGTGATTTTTTAAGTGGAGATAGTTGAAGGGATAGAGAGTGACATAGGCTACTTTTTGTCTCTTTCTAACCCCCCACTTCCCTAAAATGGGGGGTGGAAGTTTGTATGGAGCATTAAGGAGGGCAAAGGGGAACCGTGTTACCCCGAATTTAACGCGAGCGAAGCCGCGGGCAAAAGCTAGTAGTTTATAAATTGTATAAGTTTAGTTTTACTAAGGTTTACATTTAGGTTAAGACTTTTGAGCCAGTTTATAATTTTTGTAAGTTCGCTATTTATAAGTTCCTGCATAGTTCCATCTGAATCTTCTTTTGAAAACAATAGAGTAACATCATCTGCATATAAAATACATGGTACATCAACTATTTTTGGAAGTTCATTTAGATCAAAAATAGGAGTGGCCCAAGAATACTACCTTGGGGTACTCCCAGCCGAACCATCTCAAACGAAGACTGTATATGTACAACAGTTTTTATTTCAGCATTGTAAGGTACAATTTCTACAGCTTGCTGCCTATTGCATAGGTTACTGTTTAACAAGTTAAGAGCGTTTCTTCTTACTCCAATATGCTCAAGTTGCTTAAGAATTACATCATAACTTACACAGTCGAAAGCCTTTGACATATCGATCAAAAGGGATGCAGTAACGTTTTTTTTTATTTACACTCTCCCAAACGAGCTTTAACATTTCATGTATTGCTGTTGTTGTGGATTTTCCTTTTTGAAAGCCGAATTGATTTGAAGTCAGTATATAATGTCGATTTAAAAAATTGGTTAATCTAACATGTATTGCCTTTTCGAAGATTTTTGAAAAACTAGGTAATAAGGCTATGGGTCTATAATTACTCATGTTGGTTTTTTCCCCGTCCTTAAAAAGTGGTTTTATTACAGCTTTCTTAAGATCATCGGGAAATATTCCAGTTTCAAGCGTTAAATTAATAATGTATGCGAGAGGTTCTATAATATGATCTACACATGATTTGATTACTTGAATGGGTATATTATCGTGACCCGACAACTTTTTGTTTTTTAAGGAAGTTACAATCTTTTTAATTTCATTTCGATCAACCGGAGCTAAGAAAATACTATTTGGAATTCTGTTTAATCTATGTTTATATTCTTTTGGACCAAAACTATCTACTATGTTTTGAGATGTGTAAAATGTATTAAATGCTTAGACTATGTAAATATATTATTGTAAATATATTATATTGGGTCATGTAAACAAACATTTCTCAAAGACATTATCACACTATTTTCTGCAATTATTACTTTAAAATGTTGTTGTATGTTACTTAAAGAAACTCACAAAATATTCCATTCAACCAAGTAACCACTGAAAAATATCATCTATATATCGATATATTGTATTATATATTATGATTACGAGTATATATGTATATAAACCAAAGTCGTGTCGGAACACACTTTCTCACGCGGGTGATGTGAGCTCATTGGTACGTCCGCATCTCTCGTTTGCCCGTGCGCGACCAGCTACAATTGTTTGAATACACTCATTTTAAGTGCTTCACTTTTGGAGCGTGCATAACCCATCTGCCATTTTTATATATCATAGTTTGCTGTGACTCCAACTGTTATAAACATTTTACAAAAATAGAATAATATGGTAAATACTTAGTTATTTAAAAACACTGTGCTTTGAAATACACGTCAAAATTCTTCATGTAATATGGATAAAACACGGAGGTATTCTCGACATAGTCATACTTTAACGTCAAGAACGACGCCCAATATTTTTCTAAAATCTGAAAGAATTTCTAATATAACAACTAGGTCACATAAAATGTAGCATTGTAAAAATAACTGGAGAAAGGCATGCGTTATTTAAGACTACATACATACAAATCTTCTCCTTAGGCATTTCCTTAAAAATATAAGTATAGTGTAGACTAACAACTGACGGTCCTTTTTCAAAGTTCATCCGGATAATATTTAAGTAGCACAAATTTATAGAATTATCTGTGTCAGTATTGACAATAGGTGCCAAAAAGCATAAAAATAAGACCTAGCACAAAATACATACCGATAAACAACCCAGTACGCAGATTTTCCCGCTTATTCATAATAGATATTTGTGCAAAAAGAGAGCAAAGTTCGTTTTTACTTCGAATGTTAATATTGAGTCCTGAGCAAGCGAAAAATTCTATAATAGAATCACGAGCGTATCCGCTCCATTTACGCCAGTTTTCCTCCATTTCTAACCAGTTCCACTTAACTACCTCTCTACTTCCACTAACTTGCACTCAATTCCTGCCACTTTTACTGAGTTCCACTGCAGTTCTGCTCCAATTCTGCTAATTCTGCTCCATGTCCACCCAGTTCCGCTCTACTTCCACTGATTTCCACTCAATTCCCGCCACTTTTGATGAGTTCCGCTCAAGTTCCGCTTCTATTTCGCCAGTTCCGTTCCACTTCTATCCAGCTCCGCTCCACTTTCACTGACTTCCACGAAATTCCCGCCACTTTTAATAAGTTCCGCTCAAGTTCCGCTCGACCTCCACTCAATTTCCGCCTCTTTTACTGATTTACGCTCCAATATCACAAATAGCACATTAACTAAAAACCAGTGCCTGCGCCGAATCTTGTGATTAGGTTTCCAAGCTATTTTGGTGTGCATCGTGGGTCTGATATTCAAATGAAAAAGAAAAGCGATAATATGACATTTGAAAATATTACTTTCTCTTTCTTTTTACTGAGGACATCTCAAGGTAATTTTGTCTCACGCTCGCAGAAAAATTGCATTTTGCTCACTGTTATTGAGCACCATAAAACCCTTGTTGGAGCTGCTGAGGTAAAAACCTTTAAGAGTCCGGTAAAGTTTTTTTTCGATTTCGCCCAACTTTTCGATACAATTTTACAGTAACTTATAAGACTACTATTCGTTTGTATACATATATTGAAAGATAGTTTATTTTTAAACTGCATAAGTGGAACACATTTTTGATTTTATGGTTAATTTATAAATAATTCACCTTAATCTAAAATCTGTTTCGCGAGTTTTGCTTGGAGATGTAAAAAAAGTAAGATTTTTATTGATTAAAATGACGTAAAACTAGTATGTAAAATATATAAATACGTTGGAAAATTTGTCATTTAAGGAATAAGTGGAACAGTATTTTTCATTTTCATACATATTTTTATGCAAGAGTATGTTTACCTAGACCAATATTAAGAAAAATTGCCGACGTTTGGGTGGTATTTTTGGAAATGTGTCAAAGTATTTCATAAAAAATTAAATGTACAAATAAATTTGGCTTTATGCTTTAATCAGATAATATAAAACATATCGGAGATCATGACGAAAAATAATAATAAATCAAGTGACAAGTTTGCACGAATGACCGTCCTCACGAAACAAGCTCTGCAAGAATTGAGTTTTCGGGAATTACATAATAATAAATGTGTACCAAAAAGTATTAAATATAAGTAAAAACTATCTTATCAAATGCAATTCATGTGCGTTATATCATTATCATAATAGAAAAGACTAAACGTCTATCCACAATCTGCCTACAACGAATATTGCGGTATTTTGGCCATGTTGCACGCAGGGATACCAGCAATTTGGAACGCCAATTTGAGGGAAATTAATTAAATTAAAATTGAGGGAAAAAGGCCTAGGGGTAAAAGTCCCAAACGATGGTCGGACCAAATAGCGGAGGAACTAAAAATACCTATCAGCGACGCACTCCACCAAGGTACAGAACGGGACCGATGGAGACAACTAGTTGACGGAGTCAAACGGTGTCACGATCCTCAGCAATGAGGGACCAATTGGAGAGAGAGATATCATTATCAGCGATTTTTGTTTTCAAATCGTTACCGGACTATTATCTTCTGTCGTTATCTATCACTTTAACAGTTGGCTTGTGAATAAGCCGGTTTACATTTTTAAAGGAGTACACAATGTAGCAGCCGTCTTTAACCATTAAGCTGCTGATACCCAAAATATGGTTCAAAGTCAGCGCCTCCAATGCTAATGCACCGATGCTGCATCCGAGTCAACGAACCCACGCATGCGCTCAGCGCGCTCATTTCCTCTTAACGCGATCAAATTTCGATCTTAACATGTAACCAACTAGATCGTTCCAAGCGCCGGGCGCTCAGAACACTCAGTCTCTCGCTTCGCAGTTTACCCACGAGCGTGGTGATAGTGACACGCGTTTTGTCGTTTTGTCGCGCGATAAGCAAAGTTTCAAACTTTACGCGAAATGTGCTAGACGTTATGTAAGTGCTGTGTGAAGGATTTTGTTGTTATTTTTGTGGTGAGTTTTTTGAAAGTATATAAAAAGTGCTAAGGTAATTTTAATGAGGAGTAATGGAATTCTTTAAATTTGTGTATTTAATAATTTGCAGGTCAGATTTTAAGTTAAAATGCAATTAAGTTTAATCAAAAATCTGCGAATTTAATAAAGTTAATTTGAGTGTTTAACTTAGGTTTCGTTAATAATTACTTAATATTTTCTTCTACCTATATATATACTAACGTAAATTAAGTTGAAATGCTTATAACAATAATTAATTTGAATTTGCTATTTGATCTATCAAGTTTAAGGTAGGTACTTAATATTTTGTATGATATTTGTTGATATGACAAGTAAAAGTAATAACGCGTGTATGTGTGTGTGTACGAGTGCAAAACAATTAAAAATAAGCACCTTTATAAATATAATTGTAAAATTTAGGGTTATAGTTAAATGTGTAGATTAGGCATTATATGTATACATTTTTACGTTATTTTTTTTAAATATATACATAATAACATAGTATATAACATACAGACTTCAAATATTAATCTAAATCTATGAAACGATTGTATGTACATATTAATGTAAACAATCTTAAAATATATGTCCGCCGGCGGGGTGGTTAATTTTTGACATAGATAGGCCATAATTTAGTGGCAACTGTAAGGTGTAAGGTTTCAATTTAACCCTCTCCTCGCAGGTAATAAGCACATTAAAACAATGAATACTAAGAACACGCTAAGCGGGTTCTGATTTCGTAGTAGCTTTCCTCTATACAAGGAAAATGCTAGGATGAGCTATAAGCGTAGCGTGTAGCGATTGTACTGGTAAAGTTTTAATGGCTTCGTAGCAACATACAAGCAGATATACCAGTGCTACGAGCTACGCTGCCGTAGCGCATGCTACGTACGTTTTACCGGCGCCTACGGATTGATGTGTTTTTCGTATTCTAACACATTCAACGCCACCCAGTGCTACGCGCTACGCTCATAGCCCGTAGCCACGTATTCGTCTTATGTAGCTCGTAGTAGCTACGAAGAGAGAACCCGACAGTCGGGTTCTCGGTGCTGAATGTGTTAACTGTATAACGCATAAACAATACATTAAAAACACAATATATCCCCAACACAACGCCATGACAAACATGTTGTAAAAGTCATGATTTTTTAATTAGAATTCCGCTCATGATCCAACCTATATAAATTTAAATTTAAAATTAAAACCCTGAAAATATTATAACAGCGCTATCTAGCTTGTTTAATTATCACGGTTAATTTATTTCGGCAAACATAAAACGCCCATTTTTTTCGAATACACATACGCATAGACTCACACACACAAACTGGAACCTTATTGGTTGCGCAATATTTGGTTCGAGTAATATGCATTTTCGGAATGCAAGCAGCGACTGCCAATTGATACGATTGTTGTATTTTTTTTACTAAAACTTATTAACTTAATTTTTTATGGAACTTAAAAGTTTATACCAACGCGTTAAAAATGATGCAAGCTGTTCCATTCCGCGTCCAACACGGAGGGATTTCATAGGAACCTCCTTCAGTCAACGCTCCGGTTGTAGATTAAACTCCCTGCCGAGATTTTCCCAAGGAAAAATATGGGGTCCTTCAAAAAAGGAGAGTACAGGATTCGAAAGGCTCAGCAACGCGCATGTGACACTTCTGGAATTGCAAGCGTCCATAGGCTACGGTAGCCGCTTACCATCAGGCGGGCTATATGCTTGTTTGCCACCGCTGTGGTATAAACAAGCTGCTTTCCTCTACATAGTTGGGAAACGCTGGGATCAGCTACAAACGTAGCGTGTAACGAATCCCGGCACGGAAAGTGTTAAAACACGGACAGACCAGAAACCTTTCGTATTTAACGTCATATCCGGTACCGTATTCTAATTTTAAAATACAAAAACAATACCTTAAAAACACAATCTATCTCAAACATAACTCCAACACACAACTAATAATCATCCGGTATTAAGTTGTATTGGGGTTGCATCGGAATAATTTTTAAGCAAATTCTTATATCTTTGATTCAGACGTTTAGGCGCTAACTGTATTGGGTAGTTAATGTATTGGAGTTGCATTGAAGTTTGATTGTGTCTAAACGTGTTTTATAAGTTAGAATATAACTAATAGTTGGCGTCAACTCTGACGTTTTGTCCATAAGCATGCTTAATATCATGCTCATAGGTCACAATTTAATTAATCTACCTTTTTTGAACCTACACTGCAAGTCTGAATAATTAATTTAATAATACATATAATGAAATCATCACTTACACGTAGCTTGTTCGGGGAAATATCCTGTACCTGGCATACACAAATAAAATATGAAAATAAAATTGAAAATGAGGTATTTTAAAACTCATTAATTAATAAGTTTTGAGCTCGCTTGAAACGCAATAAGTATTAAGCTTTAAACATTTTTAATACACTGAGGACCAGGAACGCTAGGGCCGTATTCTAACTTTAAAACACGTATAGACACGATCTTTAATACAACTCCAATGCATTAACTACGCAATACAGCGAGCGCCTAAACATCTGAATCAGAAAAAATAGAATTTGTTTGAAAATTATTCCGATGCAACTCCAATACAACTTCAATATTGGTTGAATATTTGTTGTAAGTTGAAGTTATGTTTGAGATAGTTGTGTTTTCAATGTATTGTTAATGTATTTTAAATTTAGAATACGGCACCTAGGTTCTCTGTTCACAGACGCATTCCTCTAAATAGCAGGAAATCGCTAGGATCGGCTACAAACGTAGCGCATACTGGCACGGAAAGTGTTGAAAAACGAACGGATCAGATTTGATCGTATTTACACGTCATTTCTGGTTGACGTCATTTACTCACTTTGACGATAAGCCTACATAATATCACGCTGCAAAGAATTAACTTGTCCTTTGTAGTTCACAATTTAATAATCTGCCTTATTCTACCTGACACTGCAAGTATGAAAATATTTTATAAAAAAATCATCATTAACATATAATGTCTTCCCGAAAAATGTATGTATATGGCATCAGCCAAGGAAAAATAAATAAGCTAAGTATAAGTTTATTGTTTTAGGATGAGAAAAATCGGGCGATTGCACGATTGTCGTCATACGATTTTTAATAAACAATGTTCGGAAAACGCCCGTCATTTTGAAAAAAATAACCTTTTTCCGTACAGCAGAGACAAATAAATAATGTAAATAATTAAAAAATAATGAATATGGAATATAATACATTTACATCAAGGAAGTCACTATTGTACAAAAAAAGGGTTGTTTTTCGAAATGACGGGCGTTTTTTCGATCCTTGTTAATAAAGGATAAAAAAACTTGGCTTATATGCCTCCTTATTTTCTTAAGGTAACTATTATGAACTAAACGTTGTTTGATCCTTTCCTAAGATATCTAAAATAATTTAAGAAAAGTTGGAACATTTAACCGTTATTATTACACCCATAATGCGTATTTAGCTTTAATCTAATTGATAATAAGTTGTAGCAAAACTTGTTAAAAACTAAATAAGTTTTTATCAATGAGTTATTTATTATAACTTCATACTGACGCAGAACAAAACGGTACTAGTATTGTGATGGAGGTCCAATCCAGGTTGCAATTTATTGAACGGCAATTTCAATATGACGTCCCTTGAGTGTTCGTGTAATATGGATTTTGGGAATGCAAGCAGCGATTGACAATACGATTGATGTACACATTTTAATGTATCAAAATACACTATTTTTTATGTAACTTTTAAGTTAATACGCCTTACACTGCAGGAGAGATAAAACGCAGAATTAACATTGTATTTTTCGGAAGTTGTCCATACCAGGTGCCGTCCTCTAATTTTAAAACACAGGAATATTACATTAAAACACAATATATCTCAATCATAACTCCAATAAACAATAAATAATCAACCAATATTGAAGTTCTGAGTTGTAACGGGATATTTAATTTTCAAGCAAAATCTTATATTTCTGATTCAGGCGCTAGCTGCATTGCGTAGTTAAGCATTGGAGTTGTATTGAAGTTGGATCATGTCCAAACGTATTTTAAAGGTCTATAGTACTTTTCTAAAGAAGTCCATATTAATAGAGTTCGCTTCATTCGTAGCCGATCTTAGCGTTTTCCTCGTATGTAGAGGAAACATGTCAATGTGTTCAGTCGCTGCATGCGATGACGTCATCAACACGTATGTGTAGAAAATAAGTCATTAAATGACTTATTTTCTATACAACATAAGTGTTAACAAAATTTGGATAAAACGAAATTTAAAAAAAAACTGTAATCTAATGATACCATACTTTTACTTTAATATTTTGAAGAAGAATTTTCAGAATTTACTTTAACTTGTAAACATTTTATTATTATGTTTAGATTACTCATTTTAATTTTAATAGATTTTTTTGTAAATATCTTACCTTTTTTATCAAAGTCCCTATTTAATGTGAATTAGACGTATTTTCAAGTAATCATGACTTCACCGCCCTCTCAAATAATTTTTGCGTGGCAAATGATCATGCGTGGGATTCCTCCCACGAGACGAGACTTCTTCCAGAGACGTGCTTGGAAGAAAGCATTGTATAATTTGTTTTGAAATTATTTTTAGAATAATACCCACACGATTTATATTTATAAATGATATCACATTTTAAACATCACTCCATCATTTGGTGCACCATTTTATTAATCATACAATATAGGTTTACAAATTCAAAGTAAAATACTCAAATCAAGATATATTCATCAAAATAATCAGAAAAATGTTTTAATGAATACAAAATGTGTAAATAATTATACTATTTAATTAAAACGAACTTATCGCAAATATTCTTAAAATTGTATCTCATGGTTGTTGGGATAAATAAAATAATATTTCTTAATTTAAGAAACCTTAAAAACTGAAAAATAGATGTCATATACTTCAGAAAAAGTGACCAAACCCTCCGGTGTCCGAGGCCAGATTTGAACTGGCGTCTTCAGCTTTCGCGGCTTATATATAGTAGTGTGACTACTTAAAAATTGCAAATCAAAAAAAATAAATATTGAACAAAATAATTTGATTTGCTTCAAGGTTTTAAGAAACCTTATTGATGATACAAATAAATAAATACGAATAAATAATGTGTGAATAAATAAATACGAATAAATAATGTGTGAATGACTGGCGTTCTGCCTAGCGTACGAAACATTTTGTAGGTACACCAAAACTCAGGTCAAATTTAATGTGAAAAGAAATACTGTGGGTCACTTTAACATGTATGATAAAGGATATCTTATGAATTAAGAATTCTTTGCACATTTCTTGATTGCAACCGCTTTTATTTTATTCATAGACTACCATAATTATATGATTGTCTTCATTCTTACTACATTGACTTCTGCTGAGCCAAAAAATATGAATCATAGCCAATTTCGCCGTTTCTAGGCGTCAAATTTTCTTATAAAATACGCTGTAAGATAATAAAAATAGGACGTTTTGTACGGAAATTATCATCATTCTTGAAATGTTTATTAGTGAAACTAAAAATTGGCAGTTTACCAGTAAAACGTGATATATGTGGTACTCTAGGATAGATGCGGTGGGATGCTCTTTTATATCAAACTAAAATATTACATTTGACTATTAAGGATAACAATAATTATATAAAATATGGCAAGGATTCCTATTTGGCGTGTTCCAAGTTACTCTAAAGCCAAATAAACTCTTATCTGTGTATACAATAGCAAATGAACATTTCAGTTCCAGACAGACAATACGCGCGATCCTTTTGTCTCGCTTATACAACACGTTTATAATTTCAGTTTCAAACTAATTCAGTAAGTTTCATTCACTATTAATCCCGACCGTCAACAAATAAGACGCCTATTGTGCCAACCCTGCCGTGTGCTTGACATGCATGGAACGAGAAATGTTATTTGAAATAGGACTTTGTACCTTGGTAATTAGATTTAATTTTGCAGTAAAGTTGTGCTAGGGCTATGCTGTGCATGTGTCAGTTGTTTGTTCCGATGACAATTGTTATTATCTTGTTATGAGTAATGTGCTTATGATGGCGCTTGATGGATTGTTACGAAAGTATTTATCGGCTTTATTCACGAGCTTACCACGTACCACTAGCTTACGAGAGTACCAGGGGTCACGCCGCGAAGGAAATACAAGTTTATAACATTAAAAAAGTGCGAGAGTGAATGCTATTAATATGTTTTGTTTGAGTGGAAGCCTACATTCGAAAAGAGGTACTTAGTATCTAAGATCTAAGCAATAATTAACAATATATTAATATAATGATAAATAAAAATAAAATAAAAAAGAGATTGATTTTATATTTATTATGATAATTAATGTACCTATTTTTTTATACTTAAATATATATATATGTATATATATTCTTGTTTTGTAATTATGATTAATTTCAAATTGTAATCTTAATTTGAATGACATTAAGGATAAATGGCTTTATTATAATTATGTATTGTTCAAAACCATCGCTTCATAGTAAATTCTACCGGAGAATGCGAAGATGGATAAAATGCGCTTTTCCCTGGTATTTTCAAGAGATAAATAGCGCCTCTTTGAGCGGGTGCGCTAAAAATAATAAATATAATTAGCGCCTTAGTTCCCTAACCGTGTTCTTCCTTCTCGAGAACTTCTTGAAGACAAAATAATAAATGTAAAGCGAAGCGCAAATGAACGAACTGCCAGCCAATTATGAAAGTTAATTAGGCATCGTCCGATTATGAGGCCACGAGAAGAATAAATTACAGTTGCCGTCACAGAAAATACTTTTCACCTCAGCAGCTCGAACTAGGGTTCTTTGATACCTAAAAACAGTCAGCAAAATTCGATATTGCTGCAAGCATGAGACAAAATGACCTAAAAGTGACCTAAAAGTGAGCTAGAAGTAACAAATGCTACTTTACGTGTTACTTATTTGATAAAGTACCGACTCTTCAAATAATTAATTCGTAACGTTACAACTGTACATTGATCGCTTGATTACGACGAAGCTAAAACCACAGTACAGACACGCCATACTACAAAACTCGTTTGAGCGCTTCTGTGTGCACGGCACGTCTGTACAGTAAAAACTTCTATGTGTGCGTGAGTTCTTACCTTCTACCTGACTGATAACCTTCTAGTTTCCTAGTGAGGTAAGTTCTAGTCGGGGCGGAGCGAGCATGGCCATTTTGTATGAAATATTATAATTTATTCTGTGCTACTTATTTACGTGTTACTTATTTGACAAAGTAAATTCGTAACTGTTTTATAGGTCACTACTGGCTGGCAACACAGCAGTCTCCCGCCATTTCGTATTATATATGTCATCTGTCAACTGTCAGAACTAAGTAGTTTTGGAATAAAAGTTCGGTTTATAATTTATCTGGGGGCATATTTCTCGAAAGATATAAGATTTAAAAAAAATCTTTATTATATATAAATTTACGAGTAATATTATTAGCGTGGTAATTGTCATGGAAACCCATACGATTTGACCGTTCGTGCACTAATAATATTAGTCTAACACCGTTCGAGATATAGGCCCCTGGTCGTATTAATTAATTACAATCAAGTAAATTTGAGATACAACAGTAACGTTACAACTGTCAGATATTGATCACTTGATTACGATGACGTAATTGCGAAAAAAACATCCAAAATTTTACTATCAAGGAAAGTATCAAGTAAGTAAGGAAAATCGGTTTTTTACTACTGGTTGCGGGCTGTGTCTAGTTCATTATTTATTCAGTGGTTCGCGGTTACTAATTAAACCGTTTATTTCCTTTATTTTTATTTGATGTCTGTTTAGTATTTTGACACAAGCAATAACAGATTGATTTATTTGTTTTAAGCGATTAGATTTTTGATTTGATGAAGTTTTGGTATTTTATTCATTTAATTGCACCTCTGATTTTGTTCCCATTGAAGTCATTGAATTGAATTGGGGTTGTATTAGAAGAAAATCTTTCTCAGTGGAGCTCTATGATATTTTAATAATACATGTATTATTAAAGAATTAACGACTGTGCATTGTCTGTCGGTCTTTAGATAATAGGTACAATGGTTTTATATGATCATCTCTTTAGATCAGTACTTAAGAAAAAGTACAAAAAAGTGCTGGTGGCCTAGCGGTAAGACGTCAGACTTTCAATCCAAAGGTCTCGGGTTCAAGCCCAGGCTCGTACCACTGAGTTTTTCGGAACTTATGTAAGAAATGGCTTTGGAGGAGGCCTACGTCCAAGGACGAGTTGAAGTTGTCGATGGAAGACCTGAATAGTATGAATTAAAATGTAATGACTTCAATAATAAAGACTATATTTACGTATTTTATTTATTATGTAAGAAATATCATTTGACCAGTCGCTTTTCGGTTAAGGAAAACATCGTGAGGACACCGAATATATTCCCGACAAGGCCCAGTTTTCCTCAGGATTGGAAGGTCAGACAGCAGTCGTTTTCGTAAAATCTAGTGCCTACGCCAATTCATGGGATTAGGTTGTTAAGCGGACCCCAACCCGGGACAAACACTAGGAGGAAGAAGACTATTTCGATCAGTACTTAAGAAAAAGTACAGTATTGTGGCTACAAGAATAATATGCAATCATTAAAATTCTTCGGATATTTCAACACATTTTCAGCAAAAAAATATATAACTGAAGAACAAATCAAATTATTTTTAATAAATATTATGATTTGTTTATTTTTAAGTAGACACACTACTATATAAATCATAAACTTATATAGATGTCATATACAAAAGAAAAAGTGACCTTGGCCTCCGGTGCCCAGGGCTGGGATCGAACCAGCCTAGGTCACTTTTTCCTTTGTATATGGCATCTATATAAGTTTAAAAAAAATACATAAAAATGAATTTGTAATTTGTCAGACTGTATTTCACACGGGCATTATAATTACCTACAAACGTTCTTTACTCAAAAGTATTACGGATGATAAAAAAACAGCTCGCTGACAGAAAGGTAAATAGAGGTAAACAGAGTTTTAGTAATAAGGTTCGCGTTTGCAACCTTGAAACTACTGTTTTTAGGAAATATTTCTTTTTATATCTTTTTCCGTTGCTAGACATACCTTAGGTACTTAATTTCACGCGTGAAAAGTTTATTTAAACGTAAATAGTACTTTCCTACTTGAAGCAATAATATGAGCTGTCAATTCTATAAACGAGGCTAAGGACTTTATCTAGTCACAAAACATCATGTCTGATTCGAGGTACTGCCTGTTAAACTTGATACCTCGATCCCTAAACACTATACTTTACAGGGTATCAGTCTTATAATGGTAGTAGAGTACGGTCGGTAAAGGTGAGGGAAGCGGGGAAAGAGAATAGCAGTCCTGTTAATATTAGTTCTGTCCCGTCGCTCCAATTGTCAGTTGAGTCTGGGATGAGACGACCTAATAAAGCATATTCGACATACTTGATACAATAATATTCTATCGCTATCAGGTCCTATCTTAAGAGCTAGACGGATCGTGGACATCGCTATGTGAAATAATAATATCATATCATCATTGTTTCATTCATTTAAACACTTACGTATTAATAATACATTTACAGGGAAATTAATTCAATAAACAAATCACAAAATAATTCCTTTTGCAGAAATACATATTACAATACTATTGTATTAATAATGATGTTCATGATATTAAAAAAAACAGGGCTCAAAAAATGTTGTGTAAATAATAGTAGTTTATGTAACTGTTACGTAATAAGGCCTAATTACGTACAGTTGCATACACTGCTTTATCTACACTTATATTATATATCCAAAATAAAGTGTTCGGAAACCATAGAATGACCGCCATTGCACCGCCATGGCCAACTCGGTTGTGCCGGCGGTCACGCGGGCGCGTGCCGTTGGTCAGGAAGGACCACAGGATTTACATTGTGTTATCAAATTCGATGTTCGGAATTTGAAACTCATAACGTATCAATATATGAGCATGTAAAGTTAAAATTACTTTACTGGCACAGATAAAAAGCTTATCATAGTAACATCGGTTGTGGTAATGATAGCCATTGCCTACCGTTTTTGAACACGTTTTAGAAGACTTACAATGTGAGTGTAGATAAATATATTTACGTCACACCTGGCCATAATGTGAGTTTTACCGCACACTACGCGTACGGTAAAACTCGCATTATGGCCAGGTGGAGACGTAAAATTGTGTACTCACCACGGGCAGTAAAAAAGAAAGCCCTCTATCGCATATTCGCAAATACCTGCGATTTCGGGCATTCTTTCTTTTACAGTCCTTGGTAAGTAATATACTATTATAACGAATAAAATACACAATGATAAAAATAAAATCATAACCCTTACTTTTGTCTTTCTTTGACCTCCACCAATGAAAAGCTGTCAGATGCCAGGATCTAAAAATAAGAATAATTTAGCAAACTAACTAGAGGGGTTTCGTTGCCCTCATTATTGTATCGTCTCTGACGTGGCCAGCTCTCCATGTATAATAATAGTTAGGTAATGGCTTCATGATAATTGCTGATGATTTCCATCTTACAAATTTGTGCCCAAACAATTGCCCAAGTAACTATAAAAACTACCCAAATTACTATACATATATGATTTAAAAAGTTCCCTTGATTACTCAAAGATCCCTTCATCAGATCCTGACAATACATGATTGATAACAATGGGACCAAACATGAAGTACGTATGTCCTTAAAAAGAAAAAGAAAAACAAATCTGTCCAAGTGCCGTATTATAATTTTAAAATACATTAAAAACACAATCCATCTCAAACATAACTCCAACACACAACAAATAATCAACCAAAATTGAAGTTTTATTGCAGTTGCATCGGAATAATTTTCTAGCAAATTCTTATATTTCTGATTCAGACGTTTAGGCGCTAGTTGTATTACGTAGTTAATGCATTGAAGTTGTATTGAACTATGCAAGAGCCCCTGGATCTTGAAATATTTAATGGGAATGTTAAAAAACGAAATTCAAAAATAAAATAAAGATCTCGACAATTTGAGAACCTCCTCCGTCGAAATTTTGAAGTCAGTTAAAAATGTTAAAGAATTGGCGCAATATTCCATCGATAAAAGAAAAACTTGATGATGACTTTAAACTATTAAAAGCCTCAAAACAAACATTGTATAACCTAGCCTTATCAATTAACAAACCAATCCACAAAACTTACTTGAAAGTTCTATGAAGTGAAATTATCAACGCTTGTAACAATACCGGAACGTTCACGCCTTTACAATGAAATAAACTACCCTGTGCGAGGGTCGCCCTTCGTTTCAATCGAGTCGACCCTAGGGAGCGCCAGAAAGGCACCAATTGTACTTTGCAGTGAGTGCGGTGTAAGTTATGAGAGGTAAGAGATTGGCTGCGAAAATATTGTAGAACAAATCGGTCAAAATGCGTTAGGACTCAGTGACGAAAATGACTTGACCTCAGTGCTTCGCGGTTAGAGTGATTGTAAAATGCGTTTTAAATACAATAATGTTGTCAAGAGCAAATTCAAAAGTAATTTAGGTGTACCAAGGACGCCATCCCGTTAAGGAAAAGTGCCTAGTTACATTGACACTTATCGTCATCTTGCAATTTAAGGAAGTGCATTTATTGCTGTTAATTTATTTAAGTTAACCAACTGAATCACGTTTAATAGATCTCCCCTACTAAAGGCTCATAGCTGTAATATCATAAAATCCAAAGTTACAATTGGCTTAAAACAAATGAAGAAGATAGTTCGCAAACTATAAATCAGAATTTCCTCCAACAATACCGGGTGAACTAAAATGTGGCTTGTTACCTACATTTAGAGCCGAGATTCCAGTGCACTACTTAATTAGACTCTGTCTTCGCTCAAGTGTAAATTTCGTTCAGTTTTAGTGCAATTCATAAGTGGTTCCTAATTGGCGACAACTATTAAAATACTTGCTTGAGCCTTTACCATTCTACATTCTGCTGTAGTTAATTTTGCGTAGTTAATATCATTTGGTTTAATTTTATTGCCTTTTTGATTATTATTTGGGCATTTTAGAGAGGTCGCGTACAGCTAAACTTTCGCTCTAATCTATACTAGGGAATAGAGAAACTACTTTCGCCTATTCGTAACTGTCTCGGAACTTTTGAATGAATGAATGAATGAAATTATTTATTCACAAAGAACATAAGGTAACATAAGATGTTGATGGGTTATATACAGTGCTTCCTTTAATATATTCAGTCTATGTAGACATGTGAAAGTCGTTTGAAAGCGAATTGGTTAACAATACCTATAATAACTATCAAGAAATAATTTTGAATAAAAAATAGTCATTCAATTAATAAAAAGTCCATAACATAGTTAAATAAGTGTAAAAATACAAGTCAATTATTAGTCCATTTAAATAGTTAGAAGTCAACATTATCAATTTTTACATACAAGCACAATTACAGATAATATAAGATAAAAATTGTACGATAAAAATTCTATAACACTATAAAAACAATTGTCAATCAATATTTTGAACGAAATTATTTTGAACGAAATATTATTGGTAATATTTAGCTTATGTTGTATCTCTGTTTAGTTTATCTACAAAAAAGATTCAAAGATGTATGTGAAGTCTCCAAACTGCTTTAGGCCTGATCTCTCTCCTGCATGAGAGGCATGTCCCCAGCAGCGTCCTGTATATAGGCTGATATTAAAGGCAAAACGTGTTTGTATCGCCAAGTCTTAGAATCGTGAATTAGAGTTACCAAAGAGAATTTTGCAGTAAAACTTACTTAGTATACCTATAGTAGGTATTACGTAAATTATCACATATTATTTTGGTTATTAAATATCTTGATCACTAAAACAAATGCAGATTTAAAAAAAATTGTTACAAAACTTTTATTAGTTACCACAGTAAGTTACCAACTTGCACCGTAAAATGCTGCCACTACGGAGCGCCAACGTTTTAGCTAATTTTTCATACTAATAACTAATTCCAGTCCTTAATTTAAACTACTTACTCGGAACTTTTGCGTCGCAATTTTGGACAAACCATTTCCTTGAACTTTTAAGTTTTTTATTAAAGAAATACTTGAGGAACTTATTATAGTTCAGTATTCAGTTTTTTAACCAGACTGCGTGAAAGAAGTTGGCGATAAAATAAATATAAATTTCAACTTCATTGCCGTATTACGAGTACATTGATGCCGGCTGCATTGCCGCGGCTAATTGTATCGTTTTAAGTTATGTGGTGCCTAGGTACGTTTGCTCCGTAGTATTTCAATTTTATTAAAGTGACAGTCGTAAAACATTGACGTCGTTTTCTCTATGCCGTCCGTATTTTATATTTCACCTAAACTTGTAAATTTGAATATGACAGTATTTACATTAAAATTACCGAGGTACTTACAAAATATTACCAGTTATTTGTCTTGGTTTTAGATCGTGTGTTTTTTTGGTAGATATTAATTAACTCAAAGACTATTGACGTGATTAGGCCTACACTGCGTTCTAATACCACAAATTGGCATCTAATTCTGCCCAATATCGATGTTTGTATAATTTTTAGAAGTTCAACAGGTGCAATTATGCCGGTTGATATTTAATAATATCTGGATAAATACATACAATGTGTAACAAAAATGCTGGTGACCCTTTTGAGAGCATGATAAGAGTCTCGTATTCTAATTATGAAATACAAAGAAAATAAATATTTATTTGCGAAAAAAGTAATTTGGTATTGTGCTGAGGGTTGGCTGGCTCGGACCACGTGTCCCATACAAAAAAAAAATTTTCACCTCAGCAGCAGGAAGGAGGGTTCTTTGATACCTAAAAAGAGTGAGCAAAACTCAATTTTGCTGCGAGCGTGAGACAAAATGACCTTGAAGTGACCTTGGAATTACAAATATTACAATGTCAATTTCGCGCGCGAGGTCTAATACAAATTTGAAATACTCGGGAGTCTATTCGCGTTATCTTTTTCACCTCGTTAGTACATAGAGAGAGACAGAAATATTTTAAATGTGATTCAATCTAATTTTATTTTATTTTAATTCGTATTCCGAACTTCCGATAGCAGACTCCTGAAACAGAGTCGGAACGTAACGTTCTGAAACGCGCACAAGTACTAATTTGTAAGTATAATTTATACAAATTTTAATTTTTAAATGTTTAACTATACTCCACTTGAAATAATTTACGTTCTTTACTTCAAAATCAAATAAATATAAACGAAAAATTTTTTTTGTTACAACCTGTATAGCGTAGAATTTAAGAGTGTGGCTACCAAGTATTGAATTTATACTTTCGATGGAGACCTAATCTCTCCGAAGCATGTGACGCGTAGTAACTAAATACAAGTGAGTACATCCGTTTGATGTTTATACATCACCAAGTAAGTATCAAACAACATTTTTAAGGAAAGACGTAGGTATATACATATGGTCTAAGAGCTGGCCACATCAGTTATGACACAATAATGAGAGCAATGAAACCCATCTAGTAAGATTACAATACTATCCTTATTGCTAGATCCGGGCATCTGGCAGCTTTTAATGGGTGGGTGCACGAGTGACAGACTAGCAAAGTTTTTGAATTGGAAAAAAGTATTGATTGTTTATTGCATAAAATTAACACTGACAGTTAAACCTTACGTGCTAATCTGCATTACATTACTTAATAGCTAACATGCATTATTCGAGTTACAATTAAATTTAACTATATATGATGAGACGCAAAATCGCTACCGCTTATGCCGTAGAGCAACGAGAGCGTGATTTGCGAAGGTTTTTCCCGTGCCGCGTGATTTCGACGTGTATTGTACGGGCTCAATTCAAGAACTGTTTCGTACCGCCGACGTGACGCGAATCTTGCGCAAGTGGTTTACGAAGCTGTCTAGTTAATAATAAAAAATAGCAAAAAAAAAGTTTTTAAAGAATTCAGAGAAAAATTGGTGATTGTTACTTAAAAATACTAAAACATAGTTTAAAATTGAAAACATAGTTCATATTTTAGGCTGAAAAATATTAGAATTGAAAGCATGACATTTGGCATGAAAGTGAAAAGATGTCGTGAAGTATAGTTAAAATTATTATTTTGTCTCGTACCTGTATATATTATCTAAAAAATAATATTTTTTTGAGATTGAAACGAAAATATTTTTTACGATTCAATACTTTTTTGCTGTACAAGTGACGATTTGGTTTTGATCTTTGAGTAAACTACGTCTAAGGTAGGAATATTCTAAAACCTATCTTTAAGACTTTAAAGCTTCATGAATTATGCAAACAGATTTACGTTCGTTCCCGGCAAAGGATAAGGAAAACCTTTTAAAATATTTCAGCCGGTGAAAAAAACAGGAAAGTTAATATTACGGAGTGGGATAGTAGTACATGCATTAGACGGAGAGCTAGCCACGTCAGATATGACACAATAATGAGAGCGACGAAATCCCTCTTGTTAGTTTGATATACTATGCTTATTTCTAGATCCGGACATCTGTCAGCTGTAAAGTGGTGGAGGTCAACGAATGCAAACCACTTTAAGAAAACAACTCCTAGAATTCTGGTTTTGATGCAGTATTATGAAAAATTATATCAATAATTAGATCATATCATTACCAAAAGTTTCTGATGGGGGAAAGTAGTCCAAAACGACGTATAATGTAACTCATAGTTTGTCGCCTACTGTTTCTGTTTCCGAAATATTACGCAATGTTTTTTGTTCTAATATTAAAATATAGGCCCCGTCCTCTATAAATAAGATGACTTCGGCCGTTTTTACCTATTTCGGTATTACTAGAAGTTATTATTAGAAGTTTTCATTTTAGTCGAAATTGTATTGTTATGACTTTTAATTATTATTTATCATCTTGACATTTCATTAATTACTGTAATCCCACAATTTATTTATTTTTCAATGACATTTCATTAATTATTTCGCCTCATTATTAAATTAAAATTATTGTATTCTAAAGTTAAATTGAATTGTAACTCGAATAATGCATGTTAGCTATTAAGTAATGTAATGCAGATTAGCACGTAAGGTTTAACTGTCAGTGTTAATTTTATGCAATAAACAATCAATACTTTTTTCCAATTCAAAAACTTTGCTAGTCTGTCACTCGTGCACCCACCCATTAAAAGCTGCCAGATGCCCGGATCTAGCAATAAGGATAGTATTGTAATCTTACTAGATGGGTTTCATTGCTTTCATTATTGTGTCATAACTGATGTGGCCAGCTCTTAGACCATATGTATATACCTACGTCTTTCCTTAAAAATGTTGTTTGATACTTACTTGGTGATGTATAAACATCAAACGGATGTACTCACTTGTATTTAGTTACTACGCGTCACATGCTTCGGAGAGATTAGGTCTCCATCGAAAGTATAAATTCAATACTTGGTAGCCACACTCTTAAATTCTACGCTATACAGGTTGTAACAAAAAAGCTGGTGATCCGTTTAAGGGCATAATTGGTACCGTATTACGACTAAGGAAAAGTAGGAAAAAAATTTATAGACGCGAAATAGATATTTGTACAACAAGAGAAGAAAGTTCATATTTACTTTGAGTGCTAATTTTGAGTCCTGAGCAAGCGAAAGATTCTATTATAGAATCTTGAGCGTAAAGAGGGACTCAAAAGCACAAGATGTAAATAACTTTATTCTCATGTTGAACACACTAATTTTCACCTCAGCAGCGAGAAGACATGGAAAAATACAACCTGGGTGATGCTTAATCCTTCTTTGTCACTTTATTCACTCGTATTTATTATAATATTCTTACGATTGAGTTCAAAAACCTCAATAATAATTTAATAACACAAAAAATTATCAAAATAAATTAAATATTTTTAAAATATCTATACCGCCATTTTGACTATTGTCAACTTTTTTTTATCTGCGTTCGGTAACTACTGTTTGATCACAATACGAGAGATTGTTGTTAGTAATAATATTTTTCACATGATAATCTTGTATTTTTTTCGTTTATATTTATTTGATTTTGAAGTAAAGAACGTAAATTATTTCAAGTGGAGTATAGTTAAACATTTAAAAATTAAAATTTGTATAAATTATACTTACAAATTAGTACTTGTGCGCGTTTCAGAACGTTACGTTCCGACTCTGTTTCAGGAGTCTGCTATCGGAAGTTCGGAATACGAATTAAAATAAAATAAAATTAGATTGAATCACATTTAAAATATTTCTGTCTCTCTCTATGTACTAACGAGGTGAAAAAGATAACGCGAATAGACTCCCGAGTATTTCAAATTTGTATTAGACCTCGCGCGCGAAATTGACATTGTAATATTTGTAATTCCAAGGTCACTTCAAGGTCATTTTGTCTCACGCTCGCAGCAAAATTGAGTTTTGCTCACTCTTTTTAGGTATCAAAGAACCCTCCTTCCTGCTGCTGAGGTGAAAATTTTTTTTTTGTATGGGACACGTGGTCCGAGCCAGCCAACCCTCAGCACAATACCAAATTACTTTTTTCGCAAATAAATATTTATTTTCTTTGTATTTCATAATTAGAATACGAGACTCTTATCATGCTCTCAAAAGGGTCACCAGCATTTTTGTTACACATTGTATGTATTTATCCAGATATTATTAAATATCAACCGGCATAATTGCACCTGTTGAACTTCTAAAAATTATACAAACATCGATGTTGGGCAGAATTAGATGCCAATTTGTGGTATTAGAACGCAGTGTAGGCCTAATCACGTCAATAGTCTTTGAGTTAATTAATATCTACCAAAAAAACACACGATCTAAAATCAAGACAAATAACTGGTAATATTTTGTAAGTACCTCGGTAATTTTAATGTAAATACTGTCATATTCAAATTTACAAGTTTAGGTGAAATATAAAATACGGACGGCATAGGGAAAACGACGTCAATGTTTTACGACTGTCACTTTAATAAAATTGAAATACTACGGAGCAAACGTACCTAGGCACCACATAACTTAAAACGATACAATTAGCCGCGGCAATGCAGCCGGCATCAATGTACTCGTAATACGGCAATGAAGTTGAAATTTATATTTATTTTATCGCCAACTTCTTTCACGCAGTCTGGTTAAAAAACTGAATACTGAACTATAATAAGTTCCTCAAGTATTTCTTTAATAAAAAACTTAAAAGTTCAAGGAAATGGTTTGTCCATAATTGCGACGCAAAAGTTCCGAGTAAGTAGTTTAAATTAAGGACTGGAATTAGTTATTAGTATGAAAAATTAACTAAAACGTTGGCGCTCCGTAGTGGCAACATTTTACGGTGCAAGTTGGTAACTTACTGTGGTAACTAATAAAAGTTTTGTAACAATTTTTTTTAAATCTGCATTTGTTTTAGTGATCAAGATATTTAATAACCAAAATAATATGTGATAATTTACGTAATACCTACTATAGGTATACTAAGTAAGTTTTACTGCAAAATTCTCTTTGGTAACTCTAATTCACGATTCTAAGACTTGGCGATACAAACACGTTTTGCCTTTAATATCAGCCTATATACAGGACGCTGCTGGGGACATGCCTCTCATGCAGGAGAGAGATCAGGCCTAAAGCAGTTTGGAGACTTCACATACATCTTTGAATCTTTTTTGTAGATAAACTAAACAGAGATACAACATAAGCTAAATATTACCAATAATATTTCGTTCAAAATAATTTCGTTCAAAATATTGGTTGACAATTGTTTTTATAGTGTTATAGAATTTTTATCGTACAATTTTTATCTTATATTATCTGTAATTGTGCTTGTATGTAAAAATTGATAATGTTGACTTCTAACTATTTAAATGGACTAATAATTGACTTGTATTTTTACACTTATTTAACTATGTTATGGACTTTTTATTAATTGAATGACTATTTTTTATTCAAAATTATTTCTTGATAGTTATTATAGGTATTGTTAACCAATTCGCTTTCAAACGACTTTCACATGTCTACATAGACTGAATATATTAAAGGAAGCACTGTATATAACCCATCAACATCTTATGTTACCTTATGTTCTTTGTGAATAAATAATTTCATTCATTCATTCATTCAAAAGTTCCGAGACAGTTACGAATAGGCGAAAGTAGTTTCTCTATTCCCTAGTATAGATTAGAGCGAAAGTTTAGCTGTACGCGACCTCTCTAAAATGCCCAAATAATAATCAAAAAGGCAATAAAATTAAACCAAATGATATTAACTACGCAAAATTAACTACAGCAGAATGTAGAATGGTAAAGGCTCAAGCAAGTATTTTAATAGTTGTCGCCAATTAGGAACCACTTATGAATTGCACTAAAACTGAACGAAATTTACACTTGAGCGAAGACAGAGTCTTATTAAGTAGTGCACTGGAATCTCGGCTCTAAATGTAGGTAACAAGCCACATTTTAGTTCACCCGGTATTGTTGGAGGAAATTCTGATTTATAGTTTGCGAACTATCTTCTTCGTTTGTTTTAAGCCAATTGTAACTTTGGATTTTATGATATTACAGCTATGAGCCTTTATATCAGGGAACTGTAAAATTGCAAAGCTAATTTGTGATTTGTCGGGTGTAGAGCTATTTCACTGTCTTGTTTACATAATTTACAATTGAGGTTCAAGTTAATTACAATTTATTTTATACACAACTAGCCTTTTCCCGCGGCTTCGCCCGCGTACTATAAGTACTCAAAATGGATACGATACCCATGTTGATTTTCAGACTTTGTGACCGCATTTTAGGGGTTGAATTTTCAAAAAACCTGAAACACGTGTTTACTCATTTATCGTTAGGAATACTCCTGTGAAGTTTCGAATAAAATAGTCTAACAAATCTTGTTTCGCCATACAAACTTCGGACCCCCATTTTACCCCCTTAGGAGTTGAATTTTGAAAAATCCTTTCTTAGTGCACCCCTAGACCATATAAGGAACCTACGTGCCAAATTTGGAATCTCTAGAACCAGCGGTTTGGGCTATGCGTTGATATGTCAGTCAGTCAGTCAGTTAGTCAGTCAGTCAGTCAGTCAGTCAGTCAGTTTCTTCTTTTATATATTTAGATTAGGTACTAAAACTCTTATAACCTACTCAAGTTTAAATAAACGAAAAGAACATAAGGTGTAACAAAAATGATGATGATACATTTAAGGGCATAACTGGTATTGTATTGTAATTGCGAAAAAGTAAGAAAAATTGTTAACAAATGTTCACATGAAAACAAATTGGTTTTTTTATGGAGGGTCCGCCGGCGGAGAAGACGTGTCTCATACAAATAAAAAAAAATTCGCTACAAAATAATTTCTTCTACTTTTTCTTAGTCGACATACGGATCACCAATATTTTTGTTACACCCTGTATACACGTCTGTGACAAACTGTAAAGGTCACACTTGTGGGTACCGTAAACTTTAGCAAAAATTGGGGCTACTTTGACAGATTTTGGTATATGGTATTTTAAAGCCAGCCCGTTTGACGGTATTGTAAAAAAAAGAGAATTTATTGATGTAAAACGTACATAATTTGTTACAGACCTGTGTTTTCTACTTCTTATGAAGGCGTTCTAGAACATGTAGGTATGCCATAAAACTTCTAGATCTTCATCTCGTGTTATAAGACTTGATTAAATGCCCCTGGCAACACCCTGAATATGTCGCCTCCCCTGTATCATCTGTAGAAACGTACTTATGCTTAATTAATGGAGGGAACATACTTTACTTTCAACATATGAAAACCACTCAAATTGTTAGACAGTGGCGGCTCAACCATTTTTTTTGCATTGGTCATTTTCGCACTCGTTTCATTTGGCGTCTTGACGACCGCTTTACGACCATGATATAGATAAAAGATGATATATGTTGATAAAGATAAAAGATGAATCTATCTGCTACGTCAAAAGTCCCAAGCCGGTGATTCATTTGGGTGTTTTTATTTAAATCCAAATTCTTATGAATAGGGTTTTCCTCAGTTAGATGGTGCTTTAAAACTTTTCTCGGTGTTTTTATTATTATTTATAAGTAGATTTACTAACAATATTTGCTCAGTCTATTTAAAAAAGACCTTAGGGTTAAATTCTAATTCTGCCGCAATCTAATAACAAAAATAAGAGGTTCAATTTAAATTTTTTGTCGTAAGTGTCACCGCGATTAACTGTAAATGCCATACTGTTAATTTGACTAGCTATCTGCTCTCGAAAACTCGAATAAGTTAGGTTTTAATGTTAGGTTTTAAGTACGAATCCTGATCTGCTTTTATAAGCGTCAAAAATCTTCAAAAGTGTTATAAAGTATTCTCGTACCTCATACCGCAACCAAGTAAATTAATGTAATTGAATTGCTTAAAAAACTCACAATTTAAAACAGTACTCGAATGAGAATCTAATAAAACGATTGTAAGGAGCGACCGCGGCAAAATTAAATATCGCAGAGACAATTCACAAGAATAAGTCCCTTTGCCGGGAAAAATCTACCACCATTTTAATTCTAGCGGCGTTGAATGGAACAATTATTTTTATTTCTCTTGTTCTACAGACGGTTTTTGTGAATCAAGTTATTGCTGGGAATATTTTTACTCTTTCCTCGTTTTGATAGTTTAATAGCGTCGGGTTTTTTTTACCAGTGTTGATTGCAGCGAATAAACGTAACTTACGTTTTTTGTGGTCTTCTGTTGGAAATGTTCTGGTATGTTTAAGCGATGGTGTAAATAAGGAACACGCTGTCCAGTTATAAGTAGTATTTATTTCATCCTGTTACAGCATCCAAACTTATAAACCGCTAACCAAACTTATTATGGGCTCACATCCAACTCTAAACTTATAAAGGGCTCACACCCAACCTATTCTATCAAGGGCTCACACCCAACCTAGGCTATCACGGGCTCACACCCGAGATCCTAACTAATTCGGGCTCACACCCTAATTACGCAAAACGAGGGCTCACACCCAACGTATAAACTTGTACGATAACTAATCTAAGTAAATCAAGTTCATCGGTAAACAAAACTTATTAATTTCTCGCGGCCGGTACGTCCGTACAACTCGAGCGCTCGATCCAGCATGGCCGCCGCTCGAGCGCATGGCCACCCTCGCCCGCCTTTTGCTTGAGAACCCCGCGTAGTCGTCAGAATGGTCAATGCAGTTACCTTTTATTTATTATTTTAAGTATAATGACATTCATTTAATGAAAGTTACTATTGAAAATATGTAAAATAATTTCACAAAACCTTACACTCGACCATCCTGACGACGTGCGTGTCCCCATGCACGGATCAGGTGGAACCTTACACTCGGCTAGTAACATATATAACATCATAAAATAGTGACATCAAGAGTTATCATTAAAAATCATATCAAATTTGGTACAATACTATCTAGACACACGGCAGTGTGTCCGCCAAGTTCGAGCAAAAAAAAGCGACACTCCGGCCGTGGGTTATATTACACGAACCATTTCGGGCCAATTTCGACCACCCTATAACTCAAAACATATTTTATCTACGCATATGAAATTTCGAGTGTTTGTTGACATCCCCTTAATTGTCTAGAATACAAAATTTCATTATTCTACCTATAGCAGTTCTTGAGATATTGACGTCAGAAAATCGCTATTTTTACTATACACTCACTCACTGACTCATCAAAAACCTAGACCACTTCCAATGGTCATACTGACTTGAAATTTGGCATGGAGATAGGTCTTAAGGTCAAAGTAAAGGGAAAAATCTGAAAACGGCCAAGTGTGAGTCAGTTTTAAAAATAGCGAAGGTGTAACTTTGTTCTACTATGAAGTCATAATGAACTAAATGGGTCTATCTTACAATGGTCGTAACGACCTGAAATTTGGCTCGAAGGTTTGTCTTTAGGTCGAAATAAAGTAAAAATCTGAAAACGGCCAAATGTGAGTCAGTTTCGAAAACAACGAATGTGTAATTTTGTTCTACTATAAGTAGGTATGGAGTGGAAATGAGATAAGACTTATTTAAATTTAAGTACATACCAATTTAAGACAATACATGTTTGTCTTAAAGACAAGAACAATAAAATTGTTCACCACTCTGTGTGTGTCTGTTGCGGGAACCGAACCCACGATTTACGAAGTGCAAAGCAGGTCACTAGGTACACTAGGTGCGCTAAATCAGTCAAACAAAAATGAAAAGACTATTTTTTCTTGCATAGTCTAAATAATTTCTAATTTTACAACTAATAAAATCGCAGATTCAAGAACATGGAAATCATATATACTCTAAGATGGAATTATATATACTACTGCCCATCTCACCCTCCGATACGCCACTTGTGCACCGATGGTGCACTTCTAGGGCTACATAATAGGCCACCAATTATAATACCTACTGGTAGGTAGGTATTACCAAGTTATTAATTATCTATGTAGGTAGCGTACTTACAAACAGTATAAAATACGTTATTGATGTATGTAATTATATGTAAGTAGGTACATTTTATAGGTGTAGGGAGCCAGTTTATTTGTAAAAATCACCTATAAATAAATAGTAAAATAGAATTAGACGCTTAGTATAAAGGGTTATAGTATAAAGTACATACCTAAGTGGAATGAGACATTTCCTAAAGCAAAAGTGATAAAAAAATAATAAAGAACCTACACCTAACAAAAATAAATGAAATCCCATCAAAAACATAAATGTGAAAGGCTGCCAAGTTCGATACTATGGGAATGCTTCGCCCATAAAAGAAGTGAGATCTGAATAAGTACCAAGTTCCATAAAAATACCTCAAATCATAAATAGTTATAGGAATGCACACTTGATTTCCAGCAGTTTTTAAGGTACATTTTGAATAAGTATCACGTTACTGTGATGTATGTGGGTACTTATTAGTTTATGTATGTACGAGTATACAAATAAGTAGGTAGCCGTAGATTCCTTTGTCTCGATTAAACGTTATAACGAACGGACGTCTCTTATTCTGTGCAGCCCTTACCAGAAGCTACCCCTTCATCCCCTATTTCTCAGTGGCGACGAATTGTACGGACCTCGTGTTTATGTGAAGTGCGAGTTGTTGAGTAAAAAAAAAAAAGAAAAAGAACGATGTCAATCGGTAAAATAGGCGAGTTTAAGATCGCGTCGGACAATTGGCGGTTATACGTGGAGCGACTTGAACAGTATTTTTTGTGTAACAGCATTAAAGCTGAGTTGCAAGTGCCTACGTTAGTGACTGTGATTGGTGCCGAGGGTTATGAGCTCCTAGTTAACCTGTGCACACCAGATAAACCTACTTCAAAAACTTTCGCTCAGCTAACAACCATTTTAGAAAAGCATTTGCAACCGAAACCTAGTGTTCTGGCGGAGCGTTATAAGTTTAGGCATAGGAAACAGGCAGATAGCGAATCGATGTCGGATTACGTGGCAGTGTTGAAAAAAATGTCCAAAACATGTGGCTTCGGCGTGGGTTTGGAAGAAAGTTGAAGGGACCAGTTCGTGTGTGGAATTCGCAGTGAGACCATTCGTCAAAGGCTTTTTGCGGAAGAGAAGCTTAATTTTGTTAAAGCCTTTAATTTGGCTGTCAGTAAGGAGGCGGCGGAGAAGGACGCCGCGATAGTCGAGGGGTCGCGTAAGCCGCCTGGGGACGGCACAAGTAACTTGGCGGCTTGTCAAACGATAGCGGCGGGTTCGTCACGGCGCAGGCACGAGTCGGCGCGGGGCGCATGGCAGCCGCGGGGCGCTAGCACTGGGCGCGGCGGGCGCGGCGCTCGCGCCGGCGGCGGCTGGTTGTCGGCGGCGGCGTCGGCGGGAAAACGGCGTGACGTGCACTGTAGCGCGTGCGGCGAGATGCACGGCGTTGAAACCTGCCGATACACTCGTTTCGTATGCAGGGTGTGCAATAAGCAGGGGCACTTGCAGCGAGTGTGTCCATTGTGGACAGATAATCACTGCGTGGAAATAATGAACGTGGCGGATCAGCGGGGAGAGTATTGTGAGGACAGTGACCTGAGTGACGAGGTAATTATCATTCCATTTAATAACTTATCTGCGGCAAATTACAAACCCATTTTTATGAAAATGAATGTCGAGGGTGTTGACCTTGAAATGGAATGCGACACGGGCAGTGCCATATCGTGCGTGAGCAAAAAGGTTTACGAACAATTGTTTTCTCACTTAACACTGAATAGTTGTGATTATTTAAGATTACGTTATTATACCGGAGAACTTGTAAAACCTGTAGGTGTAGTGAGACCGCTTGTTAAATATAAAGGTAGGCAAAAGAAATTAGTACGTAATTGAAAATGGTAAATCCATGTTGATAGGTAGACAATGGTTAGCAGAATTAAGTATGCATATACCTACTCCATGCAGACCCTGTGATGTAAATAGTACGCAGATAGACCAAAATAAGTTTAACTTTGCGGATTTTAGTTCCAGATTTTGTGACGTGTTTGCGGACGGCTTGGGGCGTTTCACCGGCGGTCGCGTGAGGCCCTGGGTTTTCTGACCACCCGTCGCCGGCGGCCGGCGACCGACTCGTGTCCGCCGCCGACGACGTTCGGATGTTTTGTTCGGGTCGGTCGCCGGCCGCCGGCGACGGGTGGTCAGAAAACCCAGGGCCTGAGCATTCACCTGCGACCCGAGGCGCGGCCGGTGTTCCTGCGCGCGCGTCCGCTGGCGTACGCGCTGCGCACGCCGGTGGAGCAGCTGGTGCGCGACGGCGTGCTCACCCCCGTCGACCGCTCCGACTGGGCTACCCCCATTGTTCCAGTGGTAAAGAAGGACGGTAATGTAAGAATCTGCGCCGATTATAAACTGACTTTAAATAAAATGATAGAAGTCGATCGATATCCGTTACCTAGGGTAGAAGATTTATTGGCTCGTTTGTACGGAGGCAAGCGGTTTAGTAAAATTGATTTATCGCAAGCTTATGCGCAGTTTGAGCTGGACGATTCACGGAAATATACCGTAATTAACACTCATAAGGGGTTATTTCGATATAACCGACTGGTATATGGATTGTCATCGAGCCCAGGTATATTTCAGAGGCGTTTGGAGCAAATGTTTTCCGACTTGCCGCACGTAGGCGTATTTCTCGACGACGTGATCATCTCGGGAAGCGATACGGAAGCGCATATTAACAATTTAATTAAAGAATTCGAACGCTTGCAAGCTTACGGGTTGCGTGTAAAGAAGGAGAAATGCGCTTTCTTTGCGAAATCGATTAATTACCTAGGGCACGTAATTAGTGAAGAAGGCGTACATACTTGCCCAGATAAGGTAAAGGCGATCGAGGCGGCGCCGGCGCCACGCAATGTATCGGAGTTAAGGGCCTTCATAGGGATGGTGATGTATTACGCGAAATTTGTCGGCAACGTCAGTAGTATATTAGCGCCATTGTATAATTTACTAAAAACTGGAGTAAAATTCGTTTGGGATAGGAATTGTCAAGCGGCTTTCGATAAAATTAAGAGAGCGCTTGGCTCGGGCCAAGTGCTGACGCATTATTCAGTGGAATTGCCGCTGGTCTTGACAGCTGATGCGTCTGGAGTGGGGGTTGGCGCAGTGATATCACACATTACGGAGCGCGGAGAGCGGCCCGTGGCGTACGCCTCGCGCACGCTCACCGCGGCGGAGCGCGCATACGCGCAAATAGACCGAGAAGCGTTAGGGATTGTCTACGGAATCCGTAAGTTCCACCAGTACCTTTATGGTCGCAAGTTTATTTTACGGACGGATCATAAGCCTCTTACGCATATATTCGGGGATAAGGTCGGAATTCCAGTAATGGCAGCATCGCGTATCCAACGGTGGGCAGTTCTTTTAGCAGGGTACGACTATCAAATAGAATATGTGAAATCGGAAAAGAACTGTGCAGACGCCCTGTCGCGGTTACCACAGGAGGGCAAGGCTACAACGAGCAGTCGAGAAGAAGTCACTTACGTGAATTTTGTAGACAACTTTCTACCGGTCACTAACAATGACGTACGAGTCGCGACAGCTAAGGATAGGTTGGTAAGTAGGGTAATTGCGTACGCACAGTCGGGCTAGCCGAACAAGTGTCCGGATGAGGAAGTAGAACCGTACTTTTTAAGACGACACGAGTTATATGTAGACCGCGGATGCCTAATGTGGGGGTACCGTATGACGATTCCGAGTTCGTTGCGTGCAAATATACTGAAACAGTTACATTCCAGTCATATGGGCATTGTTAAGACGAAGTCACTAGCGCGCAGTTATGTGTGGTGGCCGAACATAGACGCAGATGTGGAGGCGTTGTGTAAAGATTGTGAAACTTGCGCAGCGGAGGCTACCGCACCACCGCGAGCTACGCCTAGTCCATGGACCTATTCCACCCAGCCCTGGACTAGGATTCACCTGGATTTTTTACAATACAACGGTAGGACGTATTTAATTCTAATAGACTCGAGTTCGAAATGGATTGAGGTATTTGAGATGCCACGTACAAACGCCTCCGCAGTAATTAAGGAGTTAAGGGCGACTTTTGCACGTTTTGGATTGCCCTCAATCGTAGTGTCAGATCAAGGGCCACCCTTTACTAGCGCAGAGTTTAAACATTTCTTAGCGCAAAACGGCATTGAGCAAGCATTTTCACCGGTGTACCACCCTGCATCCAATGGAGCTGCGGAGCAAGCGGTAAAGTTATGTAAACGAGCAATTAAAAAAGCAGTTAGGGACGGAATCGACATAGACTCAGCATTACAAACTTACCTGTTAGCGTATAGAAATAGCGTACACAGTACAACAGGGGAAACCCCAGCGATGCGCCTACAAAAACGGAATTTACGTTCGCGGTTGGACTTATTACGAAGCGAGCGTGGTCTGGAAGACCGGGTACGTAACGCGCAACGCCGCCAGGTGCAGGCCGCGCAGAGCGAGACGGTGGAGCGGACCTTGGCACCCGGGGACGAGGTATGGGCGCGCAATTATACGGGTGCTGATAAATGGATTAAGGGTACTATTGTAGGCAAAGAAGGTTCTCGACGGTATACCCTAGATAACGGAGATGGGCGACTTCTACTTAGGCATTTAGATCAAATAAGGCGCAGATCAGTTATGTCAAGCATTCCATGTCCTACAGACCGGGGGGTCGACGGTAGTGAGCAGGCTAAACGATTAGGGGATTCCGAGGCGCAACCTAGTGGTTTGGTCGACCTGGGTAAGGAAGGGTTCGAGACAATAAGGGGGGAGGAAGTAACCATTGCACCGAGTAAACCACCTGTTGAAAAGGCTAGGCCCGATCCTTCCCCACGTCGTCAGCCACCAGCGCGATCGCCGGTGGCGCTTAGACAATTACCCAGCCGTAGACCTAAACTAGAAATGGATTAGTTAAGTATAATTAGTTTTAGTATTATATAATATATTTGTATACATCGCATGAACTTAGGATTAAGCGGGGAGGTGTGATGTATGTGGGTACTTATTAGTTTATGTATGTACTTGTATACAAATAAGTAGGTAGCCGTAGATTCCTTTGTCTCGATTTAACGTTATAACGAACGGACGTCTCTTATTCTGTGCAGCCCTTACCAGAAGCTACCCCTTCATCCCCTATTTCTCAGTTACATAGAAATACCTAAAATTATAATAGTCAGAGAAATGCACACCGGTTTTTTTAGCAGTTTCCTGATAACATTTATTATTTTCAGTACTTTTTAATGATGTAACTTGGCAAGTTTTAATAGAAAATTATATACTTGACACATTGCAGTCCAAAGGTGTCGATTCATTGCATTGAAAAGGTGTGTGGTGTGTGAAAACTTGCCAAGTAACATCATTAAAAAGTACTGAAAATAATAAATGTTATCAGGAAACTGCTAAAAAAACCGGTGTGCGTTTCTCTGACTATTATAATTTTAGGTATTTCTATGTAACGTGATACTTATTCAAAATGTACCTTAAAAACTGCTGGAAATCAAGTGTGAATTCCTATAACTATTTATGATTTGAGGTATTTTTATGGAACTTGGTACTTATTCAGATCTCACTTCTGTTATAGGCGAAGCATTCCCATAGTATCGAACTTGGCAGCCTTTCACATTTATGTTTTTGATGGGATTACTGATTTACGTACATATCTTTCTATATTCTCACTAACTTTGTGATTAATGTATGTATACATTACAATATAATTCAAATAAGAGACTCAATAATACATTTGATAACATTGACATAGTGATTTATTTGTTTATCAGAAACTCTTTCGACTGACATACAATACATAAATAGTTTGGAATACCTTATTTATTTTCTTTGATCACGATAACTTTTTTATTTTTATTTACTTATTACTTACATGAAGCAATAACTACCCAGTCGTATTATCATCATCGCTTGTATCATCCATGGTAGCATCATCAACGTCATTGTCATTATCTATACCTAGTGATGCCAAGTGGATCCAGGGTTGTATACGGTCAGCGGCAATAGTCGTTCTTTTCCTCCTTTTCATACCTTCGAATCCCGCTATAGGAGCCACTTTGTATCGATCATTGCCGAGGACTTTCACAACCCTAAATGGACCTTCATATGATGCCAAGAGCTTTTTACTCTTGCCATCATTCTGAAAAGCTACTTTAGTTATTTTAATCAAGTCGCCGTTATTATATGTTCGAGCAGGTCGTTTACCCTGATCGTGATATTGTTTTTGATACTTCTGAGCTTCATCAATGCGACTTTTTACTTGATTGCGAACCTCAGTCAAATCAGCTACACCGCGTGTCATATCAGTTATCTCGTTTAATACAGGGTTTACCTCACTGTTCATTCCTGTCCCAAACATAACCTCTGCTGGGGCCCTACTAGAGTCTTTTGCACGGTGTTGATTAAGCCCCATTGAATTTTACCGAGCTTATTGTCCCAGTCCTTCTCATTGTCTCTGAGATTTTGTGCAGTCAGCGAGTCTAGAATGGTCCTATTACAACGTTCTATCTGGCCATTGGATCGCGGGCTCGCAACAGCATTTAGTATATGTTTGATGCCGCGATCCAGGCAGAACCTCCTAAATGTGTCAGACGTAAAACAAGATCCTCGGTCGCTAATAAGACGATCAGCGGCTCGAAATGTGTCAAATATATCCTGCAGCACACTGATTACATTTTGAGTGTTAGTGCTCCTTACCGGCTTGATAAAGACAAACTTAGTGAAAGAGTCGACAATATTCAAGATATGTGTGTTTCCTCTCTTAGACTTCACAATGGAGACGCTATCTTCTCTTTTGGGTGCAATAGCCCTTCACGCGAATTTGTAGTCTTTTTTGAGTTCGCACACTCAATGCATGCGCCCACGTACTTTTTAACGAACCGCGACATCTTAGCAAACCAATAGTTTCGTTTCATGCGCTCCAGGGTCTTCTCGTAACCCACATGACCGATGTCATCGTGGTTTAGTTTGCACAGTTGCCACCTCGCGCCCTTTGGAACCATCCATCTCACGTTATCCTTATCAGCACCAACCAATCTAAATAATTTGTTATCTCTGATGACGTAGTTGTCCTTGATGTACTCGAGACCCTTTGGATCCAAGTCGCTGCTAACAATGTCCCTTATTCGACACAACTCTTGGTCTCCCAGTTGCAGAGTTAACAGCCAGTCATCATTATTTATAGTCATCACGGAGGCAAAATGCTCGAGATCTTGGGTACTTGCGTCAACAATGGGGTTTCGGGACAACGCGTCAACATGATTCATTTTTGTGCCTTCTCTATATTCCACGCTGCAATCGAACTCTTGTAGTGTTAACCACTATCTCGCAATTTGTGGTATGAGGTCACGCTTTTCGAAGGTCGACCGCAACGCGCTACAGTCTGATACTATCTTGAATGTCTTTCCCAGCAAGAACACCCTAAATTTCTTAAGGGAGCACACTACAGCCAATGTCTCAAGCTCAAGTGAAAGTTCTTCTCCTCCGGTGTTGTTTGGCGACTATAATAAGCCACCGGATGAAAGGAGCCCTCACTCCCTCGCGGACGCTGTAACAGAATTCCCCTATACCTAATCGACTAGCGTCGGCGTGGAGGTCTGTTTCCGCTGTATGGTCGTATAAGACGAGCACAGGCCTATCAGCCAGCTTAGCCTTTAATGCTTCAAACGATTCCTTTTGGGAGTCAGTCCATTCCCATTTCATGTCCTTCTTGAGTAACTTCGTGAGCGGATAGGCAAGTTGTGCAAATCCCTGGATGAATTTCCTAAAGTAGCTTATTAACCCTAGGAACTGACGAACGCTGTGTACATTTTCAGGGCACGGGAAATCTACCACGCTTTGAATTTTTGACATACCCGACCGCATACCTAACGAACTAATCTCGTAACCCAAATAGTTGATCTGATTTTGGAGAAAACTGCATTTCGAAAGGTTCAACTTAAGATTAGCTCTCCGTATGAGCCCAAGTACTTCCTCCAACCGATCGAAGCATTCAGTGGAACTTTTGCCAAAGATTAGGACGTCATCTATGTACACTGTAGCCTTGTCAAAGCGCGCCGGACCCAAGACGTGATTCATCATTCGCTGAAAGACAGCTGGAGCGTTTGCCAAGCCGAACGGCATCCGATTGTACTCATATTGGCCGTCCGGCGTGACAAAGCTGTCAAGTGCTTGCTGTCCTCAGCGATCGGTACTTGATAATATCCAGACATTAAATCCAGCGTGACGAACCAGGCTTGACCTGCCAGCCTTGATATCTCATCCTCTATTATAGGCATAGGATAGCGTTCTTTTATGGTGATTGAATTCAGCTGCCTATAATCCACGCATAGTCGCAAACTGCTGTCCTTTTTTCTTACCAGAATTATCGGGCTAGCGTAATTTGACACAGAATCTCTAATAACCCCAGCCTGCAACATCTCGTCTATCATTCCGCGAACTCTTTCACGTTCGCCGAGTGACAGGCGATAGGGCCTATAAACCACCGGCCGCTGGTTATTTAACTCTATTCTCATTTCCGTGACATTGGTACAACCTAACCCTGCCAGATCGTATGCGAAGCAATCTTCATAATCGCGCAACAGTTTCGTAAGCCTAGTTTTGTCAGCATCGGACACTGAATCACCGAGATTGATCTTTTCCTCAACAAGGGATTCGCAACGAGGGTTCTCTACTTGAACTAAGTTGGAGCTGGATACCATGTCGGCAAGCCTATGAACAGTTTCTACCCTTTCAGCTCTGGAAAAGACCAAGTTTTCTTCTAGAAGACATGAGCTCGAACACGGGACGATTGTGACAAATAGCATAACGGCCTTGACGTCGTAGACGCCCCCACAAACCAAGTATTGAGAGTTTGGTTTTCCCACGATCTTGGTGCCTAATACAACTCTACCAGTAAACATTGATGCAGTCGCAGCTCTGATACTAGCTGGTCCCCATATATCGGATCGCGCCGATACTCTCACTCTTTCTAAACATCGGTCATCCTCACTTATATTGGGATAAGGTACCTCTGCCCCAATATGGAGAAACTGTAGTTTACTTGAGTCTTTGAAGACAACTATGTGCGGCTGCTGAGTATATGTGTGGCCTACGAGTAACGCCTTCTCTAGTAAATTGTCGTCCACTATACAAAACGGAACGGTTGCGCCCACCACGTCGATAGAAAGATTCAGCGTTACAGTTCCCATCGAATGTACTATACCGTCACCGAAACCTGTCATTATAGTTGGTGTAGAGTCATGTGCGATACCGAGACTTTCAAAGCATGAACGCCTAATCATCGTCACCTCACTTCCAAAGTCAACGAAGGCCTCGAAGCGTTTGTCACCGATAGAGGCTTCTTTTATGTATTTATTACAGGGCATAGAGTTCGATATGCGCATCGTCTTGGGTACAGCATCTGCTTTTGTAGACCCAGGTTCTTGTTTGGTGCGGCATAACTCTGCTTTGTGACCTATCTTATTGCAGTTAGTGCATTTTTGTAAGGGTTTAGTACACCGTGTAAAAGGGTGTCCTTTTTCCTTACAATTGAAATATACTAGGCCTGAACTACTCATGGAATTCGTTCGATTACCTTGCCTATCTCCTACAAGACTCGTGTTTCTATCCCTGAAAAATGGCTGTTGAGCGGTTAACTCCTTGTTGTTACTTAATAAAAATTTAAGGAGTTGATCCGGCTCTTCGCATCTTAATGCCAGTGCACTTGACCTTATGGTCCTATCCCCAATACCGTGGATGATACAGTCGACTGCTTTCTCGCCTACGATATCGCATTGATTTAATAAAGCAATATTTTCGTAATAGTACGTTTCGATTAACTCATTAGTCTTGCTCTTTCGTCGAAGCATGTCCTCTAAAAGTTGTCCGTAATTTTGTTCACTGGGAAATGCGTTAATTAACTTGTTTTGCCATTCTTCCCAAGTGAACAAAATCGAGTTTAAGCTTTCATACCAGGTTTTTGCTAAGCCTGTTAGTTTTTGCATGGCAAACTGAACTGTTGCCTTTGCATCCCAGCCATAAACCTCGGCACACTGATTGACCTTTTTGATCCATATGTCTACACGTTGGTTTTTCTCTGATGGGTTAAATTCGGGTATGATATTTTTATCATCTATGCCCTTACTCACAGATGTGCCTTGGTTTGATGGCTGCGATGGAAGGATATCTTTAATCGATTTAATTATTTGCATAACATCCCTAGACGAAAAAGCAGGACTTAGTGACCTGTTGTTCCGCGAAGCTGCTCGTTCCCTCGACGCGCTCGACATATTGACGGCGACGACCTCGGCGACGTTCACTTACGTTGTCACCGCTGCTCGGCGTCACGTGCACGCTGTAGGTCCTCTTCCATCGTACGTAACCTTTCCTGTTGATGTCTCAGCGCCTCTTCACGTTCTTTGAGTCGGCGGCTGTGGCTCCGGCTACGGCTCCGGCGGTGACATCCAACGCTCGTCCGGGCGCGGCTTTTTCTACGTCTGTCATGCGAGCGCTCTCGCCTCGGAGTCCTTAGACTTCGCCGGCGCCCCTTTTCCTCCTCCATTTTCTGAAACTCGTTGCAAAGGAGTTATTACGCCGTCAGGTTAGTAGTTGTAATCGTAATACTCTACAATAGAATCTACGCTTCGTCTTTACATTTCAACTTTACACTTCGACTCTACATTTCGACTCTACATTTCGACTCTACATTTCGACTCTACATTTCGACTCTACATATCGACTCTACATATCGACTCTACATACCGACTCTACATACCGACTCTACATACCGACTCTACATACCGACTCTACATACCGACTCTACATGCCGACTCTACATGCCGGCTCTACATGTCGACTCTACATGTCGACTCTACATGTCGACTCTACATGTCAGCTCTACATGTCGAGCCTACTTGCGGACCCCACACTGCTGCTACTGCACATGGGTCCACACAATATGTGAGAACCATACATAGATACCATAGGTAGGTTTCATTTAAAGGAATGAAATACTCCCGCGTCTAAGGTAAAATAGCGGTTCATCAATATGAGACATTCAATCGAGAGGTAAAAGAAGAAAATAAAATAAAAATAGCGACAAAAATAAAAATAAACGTAATATTATTAATTTATTATTTACCTATCAATAGTTTTAAAAGAAAAAAAAAAGATGTAAAAAATAATAATAATAATAACGTAGGCGTGTACTTACAGGAAGTCTTGTCGTAATCCCACTGGCTGAGATTTAAGCGATGGTGTAAATAAGGAACACGCTGTCCAGTTATAAGTAGTATTTATTCCATCCTGTTACATCAGCATCCAAACTTATAAAACGCCAACCAAACTTATTATGGGCTCACACCTAACTTTAAACTTATAAAGGGCTCACACCCAACCTATTCTATCAAGGGCTCACACCCAACCTAGGCTATCACGGGCTCACACCCGAGATCCTAACTAATTCGGGCTCACACCCTAATTACGCAAAACGAGGGCTCACACCCAACGTATAAACTTGTACGATAACTAATCTAAGTAAATCAAGTTGATCGGTAAACAAAACTTATTAATTTCTCGCGGACGGTACGTCCGTACAACTCGAGCGCTCGATCCTGCATGGCCGGCCTCGCCCGCCTTTTGCTTGAGAACCCCGCGTAGTCGTCAGAATGGTCAATGTAGTTACCTTTTATTTATTATTTTAAGTATAATGCCATTCATTTAATGAAAGTTACATATTAAATATTGAAAGTATGTAAAATAATTTCACAAAACCTTACATATGTAAACAGAAACGAGGACTAGGGATTACTTCATCATAACACGCGTATAAAGGTTTATATTTATAAACATTTAAACCTACCCTTTGTGCTGAAGGTATTCATTGAATTTCGGTTTCTATGGTTGTCGAAATTTTAATTTGTTTTCGGTATCATTTTAAGTATTTGTTTCCTGGTAATTACAGCATACATTATTAACGAATGGGTCAGTGGAGTGATTGAAATGTAATCGTTCAATTTAAATAATGGGCGCAAACAGTGAATATATCCATTAAATTAATTGTAAATTGTTATTACCTCCCCGCCCACCGACTTTGTAGCTTCACTCAACTTCGGCTCAGGCACTTAACTCCCCCAAACCTTTCCTAAACTGGAGAACAAACACCTATTTACGTAAAAACTTTTATTAAAATCCAACACACAGAATGAGCGTCGTAATCCGCCATTATTTCGGCTTTCAACAATTACGCGGGACTACAAATAAAGACGTTTCGAGAGCAATATTCAAGGGGAAGGAAGCCGTATAAAAAATTATCATCACCTCATTCCGTCTCGCGGGCTTTCGGCTCAAATAAAAAAAACTTGAGACGCGAGTAATTTTTTCACAAGCTTTGCTCATAGCGGCAATAAAAACCCTCCCCGGCGGAGGCGCGCTATATTTCATATTATGTCTCCCGAACCTGCCCGTGACACTCGGAACGAAAGTTTAAATACCAGATGAAAATAATGTGAATTACGTGGACCAAGTAACATGACGTCTTCGTTTCCCGTAAAAAAGAGTTACCGCGCTTTGTCTTTCGGGTGTGTTTGATTAAGTTCCTTATTCTTGGGAAACAAATTACTCTGAGACGCACAAGGCGCAATTATTCTTGGTTTTGTTACAGTGTTTTGTCTTGGTAAAGGCGATGTATATTTTGAGTCGACTAATGCCGTACGAGAAAAGGCGAGCGCAAATTGGAAAAGGTATCATTGTGATGTAGATATTTAAATAAAGGTACGTATAATGTTACATACTCGGTATCGGTTTGTTTTGTTACCCTTTAAATCAGGATATAAAACCATAAGGAGTAAAAATAAAGAATTTAGTCAATGCCGCGTCATGATCTTATGCTCAATCAAGAAGTCATGATGTCATGACGTGTTTGTAGTCTACCATGAAAACTATACTAGGGTTTAGGGCTACTATGCACAAATATTTAAAGATTCATTTATATGACATCATAAGCCCGTGTAGCCTAAGGATTACGTCGTCTGTTGCGAATACAGAAGACGCTGGTTTGATTCCAGCCATGGAGAGCGGAGACCTTTGTCGCTTTTTCTTTATATAATGACATTATACCTATTTAAGTTTATTATGAGTTAGGTAAAATTCATTAACGTAAAAATCATAAATTGGTCGTGAATGCATTGCCGCGTTACATGCTTGGGAAATTAGAATAGCCTTTTATATTCACCCACTAATGATCATGTAACCTAATTGCGATAGGTAAAGAAAGCTAAACAAAAGAAAAATTGTGAGTTAAAATCGAATAAGCTCTCTCAAAATGTTCAATAATCTTCATCGGGCTCTTACCATCGTTCTAAGAAAACCTCGTCGGTTTAATAAAACGGAACTGAACAGTCATGCTCGTTATTACCCCGGACTCAACATTTTATAATCACATCGAGCCTTATCTCCCACCATGCATAACAGCTATAAATGTGTTCAATGTAAATGGAGAAGCAGTTTGAAATTTTAGTAAATGTGTAGAAAACGCGAAAAGATTAAAAGTCACATGTACAAACTGCCGCTGGTGATGATCTAGACACACGGCAGTGTGTCCGCCAAGTTCGAGCAAAACAAAGCGACACACCGGCCGTGGGTTATATTACACGAACCATTTCGGGCCAATTTCGACCACCCTATAACTCAAAACATATTTTATCTACGCATATGAAATTCGAGTGTCTGTTGACATCCCCTTAATTGTCTAGAATACAAAATTTCATTATTCTACCTATAGCAGTTCTTGAGATATTGACGTCAGAAAATCGCTATTTTTACTATACACTTACTCACTGACTCATCAAAAACCTAGACCACTTCCAATGGTCGTACTGACTTGAAATTTGGCATGGAGATAGGTCTTAAGGTCAAAGTAAAGGGAAAAATCTGAAAACGGCCAAGTGTGAGTAAGTTTTAAAAATAGCGAAGGTGTAACTTTGTTCTTCTATGAAGTCATAATGAACTAAATGGGTCTATCTTACAATGGTCGTACCGACCTGAAATTTGGCTCGAAGGTTTGTCTTTAGGTCGAAATAAAGTAAAAATCTGAAAACGGCCAAATGTGAGTCAGTTTCGAAAACAACGAATGTGTAATTTTGTTCTACTATAAGTAGGTATGGAGTGGAAATGAGATAAGACTTATTTAAATTTAAGTACATACCAATTTCAGACAATACATGTTTGTCTTAACCGATTCGTTGCGTCTTCCATTTTCGAAAACTTTTGGCTGTGGCGGCGAACAATTATTTCATGACACGACAGGCGTGCCATACGCCATAGAATATGATGGCACGCCTATCGTGTCATCAGCCATGCGTAAAAAACTATTTACTTTTTTGGTTTTTTTCATTGATTTAGACTTGATTGAGTTCATTTGAAATCAAACCAAGGAAGTAAACTGATTAAAACGTTGTTTTAAATTTTTAGTAGCATTTAAACTACCTGTTTTACTTGAAATGGATGGTAAGTGACTTTAAAAATTCAGGTATCACAAACATTTTCTACTATGTACAATTATTATACATATATGTATAGTAGGCTAAATTAGCCCGGCGAACGGAATGTGTAAATATATTTTTTTTTACAGTGCGACGCGATTTAAAACTATGCATTCAATATTTTCATGATTTCTCCTTGAATTATTTATTCGAGCCACATAGATAACAAATAATTTGTCTTGAATCACAAAAAGTAAAATCTTCATTCTAATATTTTTGATGTATACTAGGCATACATTTTTACTTTATAATAAAATATTTAAAGAGGGTAAATAGGTAAATAGTTCTGGTGTCTATGACATTAGGCCGTATTCGCAAGCTAAGAGATAGAATGATACATACAACCAATGTTTATATCTCCGTTTGCCCTACAGTTTAGAATGACCATTCCATATCGGACAATGTACACGCGGCTTTAATAATTGCCATTGGCTGTTTGCATTGATATTTCGTAGTCAAAAGGAATATCTAAAAGGTAAAAACAATACATTAATGGATTGCAGCAGTTTGTGCGTAAAAAGAAGTGTTATGGTTTATATGAGAATTCGTACGAACTATGTCACTTCACTTTCCGCATAGATTTCAACTTTGCATCCGTTAAAACGGTACAATAATGAAAATCGTTTTAAGGGTTCCGTACCAAATCGGTAAAAAACGAACTCTGTCTGTCTGCCTGCCACAAAGCCAATTTTCTCAGAAACTACTAGACTGATTCAGCAAAAATTTTGTACACATATGTAAGTCAGCAACGCAAAGGCAAGCAATGTAACGCCAGTCTTTAAATATTAAATATGGGGGGGCATTTGTGGGGGTAAATGAGAAATAAATAAAAATTTGCAAAACTATAATGTACGACATATCAAATAAAACGGCTTAATATGAGGATCTCAAATATATTTGTTGTATAATTTTAACATATGTAGTTTTGAAGTAATTAAAAAAAACCGGCCAGGTGCGTGTCGGACTACGCATAATGGGGACTATGGGGAGTTCCGTACCTTAAATGGAATAAGAACCAAACGAATACCAAAAGGTCGTATCTGATGCCTATAGAAGAAGTTTTTTGAAGATAACTCAAAAATACTTGAACCTATAATGTTCAAAATAATTTTTGTAGAAAGTATGTAAAAAAGACGAATCTTTTAAATTTTTTTCATATTTTTTGGACTTACGGTTCAAAAGTTACAGAGGGGAGGACACAATTTTTCTAATTTTCGAAGTGATTATTTCTGAAAATATTCACTTAATCACAAAATGTTAAACCTCGATGTAATTTTTAAAGACCTATCGATTGATGTGCAACATGTTGATATTGAGCGTTGGGCGCCCTCCCAAAAATTATTTCTGCAATTTATCTATATAACTAAATAGCGGCATACAAAAGACCCCTTATGTCTAAATTTCATTAAGATACGAGTACGTCTTATAGTTTCAGAGTATAAAGGCTGTGACATACGGACGGGCGGACAGACGGAGATGACGAAACTGTAAAATTGACCGTCCCGTCCCCCCTTATCTCTGAAACTGCTGAACCGAAAATTTAAAAAAAAAATACTGACTTTCGTTATTTACGTATAGATTACAGGAAAAATAATAGGATTCTACACCGTGAGTCGGACTTAAGAAAAGAAATCGAGGCGCGAGTCCGACTCGCACTCGGCCACCCTATAAGATTATCATGAAATCATGCTGAAACCGTCTTTTTTCACATAAAAAATCGGTTGATGTGATAAATAATTATCCGTCAAATACCAACTTTCGTACGTTAGGTAGCAAAAACTAGTGACACATCTTTCCAAAAGATGACGATGCATCCTGTACGGGAGGGTGGGGTTCGACGTGCGGATTTTCAAATGTCATAAGATTGTCATAAAAAAATGAGTTTTATAAGAATGTTTATTTTTCTTTGAAACAACGCAGTAATTGCAACGAAAATCTTAATAGTTTTTTTTATACAAGCATTTATGGGACCAATTCGGAGTGGAAATTTTAGCCCCTCTTTGGGGCAAGTTGTGCCACCAATGGGGCAAATTGTTATGCTAAAAGATTGTCATAAATTTCTATGCTCTACACCACAAAGTGCTACCAATGCTTTTTCGGGCGTCATGTAAAAAATAATATTTTTTCTAGTCACCCGTTTTCATTTGATTCTACTCCTTTAGCTAATGTTTTAAATATTTGACATCTTTTAGTCCTATTTTAGTAGTTTCGCATCGTATCTAATGATGGACAAAAATTTTTTTTTTGTACAATTGAGGTCGATCGAGGTGAGCTGTTTTTGGGAAAAACTTGCCCTTTCAAAAGGGAACATTGAGCCCCAAGTTGGGGATACGGACTAACGCTGGCGTACTGGGAACCGTGTCGATCAGGTTAAAAAATAACTAAACAAGAAGATATAGATGAATTATCGAGATCATGGAATTGCATTTGTAGTGGTTGTACCGTTTGCAACAAAAGGAGAATAATTTTCTCCTAATTCAATAAAATTACATACCCTTAAGAAATGGAATAAGTAGTAGTCCTCTGTTTTTTGCTTTTAGTCGCTATCATGTTCTTCATCTGAGCTGTCACAAGTATTGATAATAAGATTGTTTGAAATTCGATCCGTTTCCCCTTCCTGACATCGATATTTATTTTCTTCACTTTCGACATGGCGACAAATATTTTCCCAGTCCTCAGCAGTAATAGTATTCATTCGTTCAGTTGCTACTCATAATGCCTTGCATGTATAATGAAACGTTTCTTTTCGCTACATATCCTTTTACCATGGACCAAATATTTTCGATCGGATTGAATGTCGGGTTATACGGTGGCAATCGTAAAACGGAGAGGCCATGTTCTTTTAAAATTGCATCTATGTGGTACTCACGAAACCGCTCTTTATTTTGTTTAATTAAATCATACAAACTGGTTTTGTACATCAACGGGCTATACGAAGTGTTGTGTTCTGTCAACCAATCCATCATTTCTTGTTTATGAGAATTTGACGTTGGAGCACGATTCAAAAGTTTGTTGTGATAGGACGCATTATCTACGATAAGTACGCTATTCGGTTTAAGGTTCGGTATTAATTTTTCTTTTAACCATTTTTCGTAGTTGACAAAGTTCATCTATCTGGTCATGGTAATCTCCCGTTTTTTGGTTTGCCTTAAACATTAACAAAGCGTTGGGAATAAAACCATCTTTTCCTCCTGCGTGCACTATTATTAACCGCTGGCATGTACTGATTTGTTTTTTTACACCAAATTCTGTTCCATCGTTCCAATCCTCTCCAGACACATGTGAAGTGTGGATGTAGGTTTCATCAGTATAAACTAGTGGTCTATCTTCAGACCGATATTCCGCAATTTTGGTAAGGTAATTTATTCTTAGCAGTCTGTTGTGTCTTTCCATTAATATTTTTCGGTTGTCCTCGGTCTTTTTCCATTTAAATCCAAATTTTTTTATTTGTTTTCGTAAGGTGGAAATGCCAAATTTGTAATCTATATCGGATTTTAACACAGAGTGGAGTACCTTTAAGGTTGGAAATTGCTTATGGGACATATGAAAATCGTCTACTGCTGATGACGGACAAGTACGTAACTTTTTATTTCTCGGGGAGGTGAATTTCTTTGTTGTTGCGAATTTCTCACTATTGCTCTCAGACACAATGTTATAAACAGTAGAGAGACAAACACCTGCAGCTTTTTCAACTAACTGGGCAGCGGTGTAAGGGGAATTTAAATTTTTCTTCAGTTCAAGTTCAAAATATTTATAACAGTTAAAAATAATTTGCTTACTTTGACTCTCAATCAGACCAAAATTACTCACTGCCATATTTTTTGAAAATTATGTAACTTACACTTAGTCGTACGGGCTGACACAAAATTATTCTGATAATTGTGAGAATACAATAAAATCAGACGTAAAAATATATGCACAACGTAAATAATATTCACAATTTGACACTGACGTTATTTTGGTATTTACTTTTTAATATATAACAAACCTCTTTTTATGCTGATAGTACGAGAAAATAGAAAATTCAAATCTAGAATGCCTGTAAACATACAATACTACTACATATGCAATTCCATGCTCTCGTTAATTTATCTATACCTAAATAATATCATTATAATTTAGGAAAACAACGCTTGAATCGATTCAAAGTGCGCAGGTACAGGCCAAATAGGGCAAGCACGAAAAAATGTACAAGTGTATCATTTTGATAGCTTCTGAATGTTTGCGCACCCATCCACTCAACCGTCAGGATTAGTGGAAATAAAATTGTTGCCAATATGGCGTGTTATCTGAGGCTATAATTGCGCATTTTGACCGTATCGCTATCTTTATTTAAAAAGTTATTGACGTCAGCACAATAAACCCCCGGCACTTCCAACCCCACTCTCCCCTACGATGTATATGAAGAATACCCACGAATACTTGCAAGCGTTTATGGAACGTTCGTACGGAACCCTCGGTGCGCGAGTGAGACTCGCACTTGCCCGATTTTTTAAAATTTGTGTTCTGAAGTTTGTCGATAATGTGGAACTCACGTATCGAGTTTTCTACAGTACTGCAAACATTACCGAGCATACTCGAGAAAAAAATATAATCTTATTTCATTAACGTATATTATGTATTTTGGCTGTTTGTATCCTTGCCTTGGTCTAAGAATACTACCGAAACGAGATAAAATAAGGAGTTTTTTTTTTTTTTAATAAGACAATCTTAGCCCACAGTAAGCTCAATAAGGCTTGTGTTATGGGTACTAGACGACGATATATATAATACATAAATATGGATAAATACTTAAATACATAGAAAACTTCCATAACTCAGGATCAAATATCTGTGATAAACACACAAACAAATGCCCTGACCAGGATTCGAACCCAGGACCTCCTGCTTCGTAGGCAGGGCCACTACCGACTGGGCTAGGAGGCCGTTAATTCCGTGAGTTTATTCTGTAATTTCAGTCTATTTGTTTATACTTAATTTACGTCTCGAAGTAATTGTTAACGGATAAAGCACGCAAAATGATTGTTACGTTGTTATTAATTTTTACTAATTTGATATAGGTACAGATAAAGAGTTTTTGAAAATCATATAATTTGAAGTTAAATTGAAATCTTGTTGTAAGATGTTATTATGATTAGTTATTCAATGAATAATAATATTAAATAAGTAATGTTTTGGCTGTAGAAATAATGCAACTTGAAAAGGTTGTTAACAACTGATTTTGAAAAATTCAAACAATATCTAGAATATTCCAGAAACGAAGGCTACAAGCTTGTTCTACGTGACAAACAATAATAATTTTGTTCGGGGTGAACCCTTCTGAAATGTAATTTGAAGAAGTTTTATTCGATTTTAAAATGACATTCCTCTCGTGTCATACGCCACACCTTAAAAACATTGATGACACGCCTGTCGTGTCATCCGCACCCAATCGGTAAGTAATGTTTAAGTCGTAAAAATAGTGCAACTTGAAAAGGTTGTGAACAACTGATTTTGAAATTTTTTATCAATATTTAGAATATTCCAGAAACGAAGGGTACAAGCTTGTTCTACGTGACAAACAATAATAATTTTGTTCGGGGTGAACCCTTCTGAAACTTAATTTGAAGAAGTTTTATTCGATTTTAAAATGACACTCCTCTCGTGTCATACGCCACACGTTAAAACATTGATGACACGCCTGTCGTGCCATCCGCACTGAATCGGTTAAAGACAAGAACAATAAAATTGTTCACCACTCTGTGCGTGTCTGTTGCGGGAACCGAACCCACGATTTACGAAGTGCAAAGCAGGTCACTAGGTACACTAGGTGCGCTAAATCAGTCAAACAAAAATGAAAAGACAATTTTTTCTCGCATAGTCTAAATAATTTCTAATTTTACAACTAATAAAATCGCAGATTCAAGAACATGGAAATCATATATACTCTAAGATGGAATTATATATACTACTGCCCATCTCACCCTCCGATACGCCACGGGATGAGATGGGATGGTGCACTTCTAGGGCTACATAATAGGCCACCAATTATAATACCTACTGGTAGGTAGGTATTACCAAGTTATTAATTATCTATGTAGGTAGCGTACTTACAAACAGAATAAAGTACGTTATTGATGTATGTAATTATATGTAAGTAGGTACATTTTATAGGTGTAGGGAGCCAGTTTATTTGTAAAAATCACCTATAAATAAATAGTAAAATAGAATTAGACGCTAAGTATAAAGGGTTATAGTATAAAGTACATACCTAAGTGGAATGAGACATTTCCTAAAGCAAAAGTGATAAAAAATAATAAAGAACCTACACCTAACAAAAATAAATGAAATCCCATCAAAAACATAAATGTGAAAGGCTGCCAAGTTCAAGTGCAAGTGCAAAGGCAAGTTATAATAGAAAATTATATACTTGACACATTAAAGTCCAAAGGTGTCGATTCATTTCATTGAAAAGGTGTGTGGTGTGTGAAAACTTGCCAAGTAACATCATTAAAAAGTACTGAAAATAATAAATGTTATCAGGAAACTGCTAAAAAAACCGGTATGCGTTTCTCTGACTATTATAATTTTAGGTATTTCTATGTAACGTTATACTTATTCAAAATGTACCTTAAAAACTGCTGCAAATCAAGTGTGCTTTCCTATAACTATTTATGATTTGAGGTATTTTTATGGAACTTGGTACCTATTCAGATTTCACTTCTTTTATAGGCGAAGCATTCCCATAGTATCGAACTTGGCAGCCTTTCGCATTTATGTTTTTGATGGGATAATGTTATACAGAAATAAAGCGCACAAAATATCAAAACAAAACTATCCCACGGTATTGTGGGATAGTATTCCCGTAGATCTAGAGCAAACGAAGTTTTGACTGAAGCCAGCTTTAAAGTGGATTCCAAAGTGACGCTTAATAAATTCTACTGCCGTTTTAGATTTAGACCCGACGTTCGACAAAGCCGAACAAAAGTGCAGGATATTTAAGTAAAGACCCCCCAGATTGAAACGGCTTCAATTATTAGAAAATCTATTTCGATTAAAAGAACGCCAATCACAGTGAGAATCTAGTTTTACGATTTCATGAATTAAAAATTTATGTTTTCCCACCTCTCTCTCTCTCTTTCTTTCTCTGATTATTCCTTTAAGTCTGAGGATCATGATCAACATTGATTATTGAATTTAAACTTTCGTGGGACATAACTATGACATTTTAAATCACAGCGCACTCAAGTGCATGAAGATGGCGACCAAAGCGTTCCTAAATAATACTGCTTAATACTTGTGATTACTGATTTGATAAATGGTAAATACAGTATAGGTTAAACTTCATTTATGAGAGCCAGGTAGCGAATATACTGCCCGTCACACTCAAAGCTACATCAATATGACAAAAACTGTTCAATTTGAATTTATTTAGCATCTTTATCGCCGACGTACAGTTGCTTCATTTTCCAGCCGATTTATTGAAAAATTAATACGTATATACAAATCTGTTACCCATTGATTATTTTTTCATTTGCTAAATCTATTTCTCCCACTAGTTATAATAATTGCATCCAACACGACGAGCAGATTCAATAATGTTGGCAGACGAGTCGGACGAGTTGCGGGCAGACGCCGGACAGACAGTTGACGGGCAATCGTGCCGCAAACTTTGCATCCACTGCCTAATTGGTCACGAATCAGTTTCAGCTGAGCTTGCGTTAAATATAATGCGAGTCGGAATAGAGGGAGTTCATAATCGTTCATTTCGGCAAAAAATATAAACATGGACATTTTGTAATACAGAAGCCTAAAATCAATAAAATGTAAATTTAACAACGCGGATCAAGATTTTGAAAAAGGCGGGAAAATAAAAATAAAAATATTTTATTTTTATTTTATAATAATGTATTTTAAACATCAAAACAAACAATTAATTAAATATCAAAATAAATAAAGTATATTAACACGTTTTATCTAGTCTAATTATATAATTACAAAACATTAATCATCATCATGCAATTAGAAACTAAAATTATAAACAATAAATTTTAACAATAAATTATTATTTAAATGAATTACATTACTAATTACTCATCGTCAGTGGACTCATTATCATCATCATCATCATCATCATCATCATCATTACTACTATCATGCATATTATGAAAACTAGAAACCGTATTTACATTTGATTTCTTAATACTAGGATGAACTAACAAAGATAAAACTTCAGGGGAGAGTTTGCTTTTTTTTTGCCTGGGAAGAGCTCTAAAACTATTTATGTAGGGATCAGATGTGATTAACAACATGTTCAACAAATCTCTATTTGTGGCGTTGCGTGCATACAAAAGTATTAAAAATAAAAACAAAATTAATGTGGAACATAGTACACACACCACGAAATGGACCTGCCTCAACATTATGATCTGACCCGAAAGCCAGCGCTGATCTTCCGGCGGGACCATTTGTGGGCCACGATCGCAGCTGAGTATGATGATGATGATGGCATTCTGATCATGTAGATGGCATTCCGGGACACACAGATACCTTTCAATTAATATCTTCTCCGTGAATCCATACAAAATACTAAAAAAAAAATATTTTGTTATGTTGTGGATGCTTTCTCATCTTGTGTGAATTTTGTGTGAAAAATCACTGTATTTTTTCTTGATGTCCACAATTGAGCTTTCAGCTATACCACTTAGGTTACATTTATCCAAAACAAGCTTAAACAGTTCTTTACACCTGGATTCTTTTGGATGTGCCAGCCATGTATTGCAGAAATCCATTCTCGATACTGACACTTCCGTATCTGTAAAAAAAATATAGCATGAAAACCGGCGAAAAATTGGCCAGTAATTTCACTTAAATACACAGCTATATAGATAGAGGAAAGACATGTGTAAATATCTCCTTGGCATTCTGTGGCGTTCAATTAATTTCAACCCGATAAACTTTTAGTTAGGGGTAAAATAATACGTATCTCCAAGTATATTGTAATATTAATATGTATAAATCAGCAATAATTTTTGCGATTACAATCCATGTCAAACAGAACACCTCACGATTAATAAGAACACAGTAAAAATGTTTTCGTCAAGTGCTATAAAGCGAATAATTGCATAAGAAATTGCGCATTGTCTTAAGTACTTACCCTTATCACTCAATACTAAAGGAGTGGGGGCGAAAATGGCCCCTTCGGCCGCGTACGCAACCAGAGCTTCGTAACCAGTTGCGATCGAAAACTATTTCTGCCTGGTACGAAACCAGTTGCGATCAAATACTAATTTCTACTTATTCGTAACCAGTTACGATCGAACACTTTTCTTCTTTGTACGAAACTTCTCGACCATTCAAAAAGTCAGCAAAGACTATATACACCATATCCAGGGGACATAGGAACTTAAATCAAAGTCTAAGTAATATAGTTAAAGCAATGACGCGTAGTTTCAGTGATCGCGAGGCAACCGGATGGCTCGCGGTATTTAAGCTCCTGAAGTGATGAGAAACCGCCCTGTTCAACCCGTACTGACCCAACTTGGACTGGAGCGGAAATAGAGGGGGGGGGGTACAAATTTTTTTTTATCGCGAGGCAACCGATTGAAACAGCGGTTGCCTGAAAGAATGTACCCTGGTTATATAACAAAATTTTAATGCCATCCCTCCTGGTTGGACTGGTTTCCTGTACGAGAGCGAAGAAACAAATAAAAAAAAAATTGTCAGGCAACCGCTTGAAAATTAGCATGCTTGTTTTTCATCATATACAAACACCGGAAACAAATCGCCATCCGCCCAGGCCGGGCAGTTATCGAACCATCAGAGTTGGAAGTCGGACGCAAGGTGAATTTATCTATCGGTGGAGGAGAACTTAGGAAAAACGCACTGTTAATGCACGCAATAATAATGTTTTTTGAATTTTGTATGATGTGGCAAACGATATGCCTAAATGCAATCCCTCTACTATAAAATTTCATTCCTATAGATCCATTCATATAGACTTAGACTTTAACTTAAGTTCCTATGTGCCCTGGATAATAAGGTGTATATAGTCTTTGCTGACTTTTTGAACGATCGAGAGGTTTCGTACAAAGAAGAAAAGTGTTCGATTGTAACTGGTTATGAATAAGTAGAAATTAGTTTTTGATCGCAACTGATTTCGTACAAGGCAGAAATAGTTTTCGATCGCAACTGGTTACGAAGCTCTGGTTGCGTACGCGGCCGAAGGGAAAATGGCACGCGGTAATCTTAATGTATAGGTATTAGCTATTACTTGTAATAATAATTTTTGGGATATTCATTGGGGACTTTTGTCCTATCACGTTGTTCTACACGCATCACTGTGTGACGTAAGTGCTGTCAGTAGGTAGGTAATATTTATTTTTATTTTTATTGCAGGTATTATAAAAATAACACCAAAATTTGACATATTTGATCTAAACTACTTACCGCTCATATCAGTCAGAGGGCTATTTATTTGTATAGAAGAAATTAAATCTATTTGAAATCCTCTTCGATTTTTATGATTTAAATATTAACAAGACAAATGGGTGGGGAAGGCTTAGCTAAAGCCATGCGATCCAGTGGGCACTATTTAGAGCCGCAAAAGTCTGACTTTTATACTATTTATATTTAAATGGTGTGGAAATAGTAAAAGGAAATAGCATTACTCTTTATACAAATAAATAAAAACGTTCCTTCTATTGCTGCTGCAAATTGTAAAGCACCCACGTTTATATAGAAAACAATATTAGCCACCACTAAATAATTTCAAGACCATTGAAAAAGTGAAATATACCACAAACACTCTTCGAGATTATCAGCAAAATGATTGGCTGAGAAGCTACTTAAGCCCACAAAGTCCGAAAAAGGCAGCGGATCGCCGCAGGCAGCGGGGTTCCGGCATAACAAAACATAAAAGACAGAATTTGATACAAACCCTTTCAACTTTCTGACCTTTTCCTTCTGAGCGGTAGCCCGGCTCGACCAAAGATGAATTACAACCAGACGATGTCGGCCCCCGGCTAGCGGCTACCCACTCCCGCTATTCAATCCACAATTCTGTTACCGCCATCGACAGTGCAATTTCGCTCACAAAAATTGCCATTCAACTTTTTTAAACTCAAAATGTTTGAGCTAACATTTTTATCAGACCGTTGGGTCAATATTTGTGTGGATATTATTTTAGATTCGACGGTGCGGTGTCGCCGTTTGACCGCAGGCTGAAGTGACAATATTTATGGGTGATTCCGGCATTGTCTCTCTGACGAGCTATTATTGGTGGAATATTTATTGTTTAACCTTTTTTATCGGAAAACCATTCGTTGGAAATTAGTGTTTTGTGTTAGTAGTTACGTGATGATTCGTCTAATGCCTGACCGATTCCCAAACCACAGTTGTTTTGACAATATTTTATTATTTATTGATTACAATAGCGGATTAAAATGAAAATGTTTATTAATATATACACATTTATGTACACAAGGGCTACGAGCACATGAATTCATAAATATTTTATTTTGTATGAATCACCCGTAAATAAGAAATGAAAAGAACATTATAATTAGTATTTCTTTCTTTAAAGTTTCTGTTACTAAAGGAACAACAGATGTATCTAAATACTAATTACAAGGATCGTTAAGCTACAGGTTGTTTTGCTTCTTGGTACTTTATTTCAAAGAAGTACTAATTTTAAATTCTACAATTTAGAAGTAATTAAATAAAAACAAAAAGCATTGTTACATTATTCAGAAAATATCTTTAAAGATAGTTACTTACATTTGAGAAGATAGTCAATTGATTATTTATTTCTAGTTGAACTGTTTGTCCTTGTGGGAGTTCTAGCATGCAGCAGAACATGCTGCTTACTCCTCTCAAAAATTGACTAATTAACACCTTAATTATCCTTGGATAAAGTTAATTCTAGACCATGCTACACCAGTAAGAACTAAGAGCTAGGCATAACTTAACGAAGAATGAAAAGTAGGTATTGGTAGTTAACATTTAAATCTCATTTGTTACAAACTTTCAACTTATAACCATTCAAATACCGATATCAAGACACTCGACAGATATTAATTTGACATCCACAATGGACTTTTAAAGGGACTTTGCAATTTCAAAACGGTAGTAGGTATTCGACGGTGGAATTTTTAGTCAATTTCTCTTGTGACGCAATTGAATTTGATCTGCGGACAAATCAGGTTTCCGCTCACGGTGCGGCGCCGGCGCAAGGCACGAGCGGATAATGTAATAAAAAGAAGAGAACGATGCTATTTGTGAAACTTTATTGATCACTTTACACCTGCGTGAGATGGCATTCACAATGAACATGCAGTGAACGAGACAGCGCTATACACATGCAGAGCGCTACCTCGCTCACACACCGTCGCCGTATCAGTGTTATAACCGCCTTATACACTTTATCAGATTAAGAGAAATAATGATTATCTTGTACTTAACTTTTTGCTACAATTTTACTACGCAAGAGCGCCGCTATTGCGTTCTAGGTGTCAGCCGTACCGCCCGTAGCAATTATTTACGCGCACTTACTTTTTACAAGTCAGAATCCCTCCAATATCTTTTTTGAAACTTTTGGCCTCATGTGGAATAGTATTTTTATTCAAAAATGTCCGGCAAGGTTGACTTTTACGGTTAAAAACTAGGCGGCGAAGTGCCTAGTTTATGGTGAAACAAAAATTTAAAGTTACGGAAATTGCAAGCTCGATTTCGCGACATAAATGTTGCATACAAATTAAATTTTTGTTGAGGTACAAACTTTTAAAAATGTTCAACAGCCATACAAAAATAAAGGCAAAGGTTATAAACAGCGAAAACACAACATCGGTATTTGTTATTTATAATGTTGGTACCGCGACTTTTTAGTTATCTCAAATAGCTTACGGTAAATTCAGAAGAAAAATACACTTCAAACTTTTTAATAAAAAGATATAAAGGCGGCAAAGCTGAGCGTGTACCGCGAACATAGAAAATTCAAGTTTCGAATAAATCTGTCTCTCTCACTCAAAATGAGAAACGATGGAGATGGAGATAATTATAGTATTCGAATAGAAATTCGATGCTCGCGGTAGTGGTCATTCTTTTAACCTAGAAGTTATCCTGCATATATTATTTATGTCAATATTTTTTGTTGTTCATCAATGTAGGCTGTTTTGCATTATTTTTGAATAAAGCACTATATTGGACTCGGCGCGAAGGGCCATTGCTGGCTTCGTATTAAATTAAACGGACTCCTAAAGTCGTCCGTTTAAACGTAATAGTCAGCCATCAATGTGCTACTTCACCTCGTCGACAATAATGTACTATTAATTCCGTACAGTAATCTGACAGGTCCAGCCGTACAAACTTGTTTAACTTGGTATGGCAAGAGCTGCCAGACTACTGTACTAAATTGAAAATACTGCGCCGCGATTCGAAAAATAAACACATACACTGGACAGACACAGCTCCAACTCAACTTATAAGCTAGGTGAAAGTAAATCATACATACTTAGTCACTATTCATACATTTGGGACAAGAACACCGTTTAAAATCTACAAAAATTACGTGTGCTATTGAAAGGTGAACGAGTGCCTTTAACTTGCACCAGACTTTTCTACAGTCGCGCGACCCGACGCTCGTTTGTGGCTACTTAGGGTGTCTTTGTGTCGAGTCTAACTGTATTGAACCTGTGTCCCATTAGCTCGAGAAAAAATCTATTCCTATAAGTCTTCGGTGGGTACAGATGGGAATTTTACACCTTTTTGTACAGGACTAAGTGTTTTTTGTATACCACGTTGTTGTTATACAGTCCATGTAAGGCAAGCGGTTACATCAGCTTATATACAAATTCAGAAATATATTTCCTATCCATATTTACGTTCTGCCGACGGCGAGCAATACGGTGATAGAAATAAGCGGGGGGAGGGGGGGGGGGGGGTAAAGTTGACATTCTGTCCAACAATTCTTCTAAGAACGACTCTCAATTTACAATTCTAAATAATTAATTATTAATTTCTATGCAATTGGTAGAACACATAACACATTCTGCAACGACCACGATTACGAATAATCTTACCATACGGCAGCTTTCCATACGGTTCTATCTTTAGCTTTTCGGATAGATGTCTGCAGGTTTGCTTGGCAGGCTTCCTCTACCGCGTCGGTCCACTTATTTAGACCACGCACATTCCAGGTCCCTATATGTAGAGCTTGTTTCTTCGTAATGATTTGCTTGCTGTCCCTTTTCACATGCATAGCAGTAGTCCACCGTCTGCAGCCAGCCTTCTGTCTCACTGACTTGCAGCTGGTAGCCAATTTCACACCAGGAGGCCCGGAACCTGCCTGGCGCCGGGCTGGCTGGGGTCAGCCGGATGGCATGACAAATCATTTAATCTTAAGTCACTCATAATGCTGTTTTCTTGGGATATTTATAGTAACGGTAGTGTCCCATTCCTTTCCGTACCAGTCGTTCAGAGGTAATTTAGTCCTCTTGGCTCCTGCAGCCTTTATAAGATCAGGTTATTTTCCGCCGCCTGATACTCGGCGTTGTTGTTTAGCACCACCCGCGGGACACGTGCAGGGTAGTTTAAGGTAGATCCTGCGGACGCGAACAACAACCATCCTAAAATTAGAGATAAACAATTACTCAGATCGCTGTCAACGGGCAAGGTACCCAGAAGGCTGGCCGAATTTCCACGCTGGATAGCGATAGCTATACGCTGTGCAAAGTAGTAGCGACTAGCTTGCCTGCTGGTCACCAGAAGCCTCTATTAGGCGCACCGACAGACCTTTGTATAGTCGGCGCGCTTTGTATGCATAAGGTAGATGGTTGAACGAGAAAACCCGAGTCTATTTATTTGTGTGAGTTACCTAGACGCGGTTCCCAGTGGTATTCGATAAAGCTTTAATAGGGATGATGACACATGTTGAATTTTGTAATAAAATTAAGTTGAATGGATGCAAAATGATAAATATATCCTAATAAAGTAAAATTTTAAAAAATCTATTGAAATGGTTCAAAGATACGAGACTTCAAAATTCTAAAATTTTACGATTTAACAAAAGTATGAAATTCAAAAAAATAATGACACCATTCGATTTCTTACATTTTATCGTACAATAAATTGTACAGCAACCATATACATAAACGCAATATTTTACCGTCAAAATAGCAATTTCATCATTTTTCCATACTTTAAGCAGGGCGACTATGCAACCATGACGTCACTGTTGCATATCATTTTGTTAGGAGCGTTTTGAGAAACAAAAGCGAGTGACATAGTTTTATTCTCATCTCTGACTTGTGTGTTGCTTTGACGCAATTAGCCCCATATAGACATTTTATACTTACAACAAAACGAATCGTTTGATACCATACATGAAATAAATTCATCATGCCTATTGTATCAGCTACCTATTTGATATGTGCTCAAATGGATACTTGTTTTAACATAATTATATCCATTTAAATATGAAGACAATCAGTCACCTTACCTAGACACTGATAAACGACGCACAATTTAATATCACTCGTTTGTTGTTTAACTTCACTAGAAAAGATTATGTGAAATTCAATCCTTAGGTAAGAGGTTCAAAATGGATATTATTGTTTTCAATTTACATACCGACGAAATCAGTGGTGGAGGGCCAGTAGGTACCTGAATAAATAAATATGTTACTTTTAGGTCCATAAACTACAACTTTTAGCTACGTTCCCATTATTATGATGAATTCAAAACAATTCGTTATCCCAACGACAAATCAAGAGCTTCGTAAATATTCGGGCACCAAGCATCGGCAGGTGATCGATTAATCTCACCCTGCATGGTTCTCGAAGCTTTCCGATCGCTTCGCTCGTTCAGAAAGGATAGCATGGTTGCCATTATATTGCCTATCACGTTATGCGTCACTTTTGCACTCATATACTTGTTAAAACGTGACCGCTATGGTGTCAGACGATAAAAACTCGACCATACCGAGGTTTAAAAATTTGAATGTCGTTCGCTATAATAAGTTGTTGTGTAAAGTTGGTAAAGGGATCAGAAATATTAGGGCTAAATACAAAAATGTATCCAGTTTATGGTTAGAGTCAAATTAGCTACAATATGATTTATATGAAATTGTATTTTCTATATAAAAACATATTCGTATCCATGTTTCAATTATAAACTAAAAGGAAAAATGTTTTCATTCAAATACCTCAAAAAGTTCCTATTAATTTTGAAGATTGATAAATACTTAGCCCAATCATCGCATCCAGCAAATAAAGAGGTCAACTTATACTAGACAAGAAAAAACGTGTCGAATCGTTTCGTATAGATAAGTTGGCCCGAATAGTCTGATTAATGGAATGCAGATGATAACATCAGCCGTAAACTGTTTGTTTATTTAGCTATTCAAGTATCCTTTGCAGTAAAACACTTCGTGAATTGCATTAACACGTTTAATTTTGCATATTAAGTAAATTATTTAAAATTAGCAACAATAATCAGATTAGTTAAAATTAGCACTTCACATAAAGATGAAGATAACGGTATCTATATAAAGATATTTCACATTCAATAATTTCCTTAGTGGTTAGAATGTAATTAAATTACAATAATCAGATTATTTAAAATTAGCACTTCACATAAAAATGACGATAACGGTATCTATATAAAGATATTTCACATTCAATAATTTCCTAAGTGGTTAGAATGTAATTAAATTACAATAATCAGAATATTTAAAATTAGCACTTCACATACAAATGACGATAATGATATCGATATAAAGATATTTAACATTCAATAATTAACTTAGTATCGTAAACGTCTACTTTCCGCACAAAAGGAAAATAAAAAGAGGGAGTACTAGCAAAACTAGTAAGCACAAATAAAGACTCGGCTGGTAATTTGGCTGCGGGATAATGGATTAATGAGGCGGGTGATATGGATGGTGACAGATGATTCGCTGGCTGAAAGTAGCCTAAATTCAAGAGCCAGGTCTTTGTACGCCCGTCAAATGAGGCAATTAGAATTTTGGGGAGATTTTGGCAAAACAACAAAAAAAAGCTATTATGGCACAAAACACTGCTTACAAAAGGGGAATCGGATTTATAACGTTTTAAATTTTTTTTTAATAAAATGATATTCTTGAAAGTCAGGAAATGGTTGAAACTCAAACTGAATTTAAATAAAGTTCGTGGGCAGGCGCCCCCTTTGCTTTAGGCGGACCCGCACCCTCAGACACTGCCAAAGGGGAGCACTGGGTATTGGAAAAAACTATACCGACGGCCACCCTCTTCTAGGGAATTAACCAACTGTGGTGAACACTTTCAGGGAACAAAAAAGGACTCAAAAGGATTTTGTACAGGACAATTTTTTTTCTTCAAAAATCTCTCAGTCGATCTGACACTTCCAATAAACAAACTTTCTCTTTTTTACAATCTGGAATACCTCAAAAATTCATATTCAAATTTAGCGCGAATATCATCTCAATTTTATAACTGCCAGTCGTGTATTACAAAATGCGGACTGATATAAGCGCCATCTACCCGTAATGCCGTGAATCACAATGTACGCTTTTTTATATATCAACCGCGACTAGCCTTAGACCTTCCTTAGACACGGAAGTTCTAAAGAACGTCCACAGATGTCGTACGATAAACGTAGCGTCATGCTACAGCATCTCCCTACCAAACAAAGAAACAAACAAACAAACAACAACACAAGAGAACTAACCCCAAGCAACAAAAAACCCAACTTAATGCTAAGCCCAAAAAAGGTGCAACAAGAGAAGCCTCTATTAGGCGCACCGACAGGCCTTTGTATAGTCGGCGCGCTTTGTATGCATAAGGTAGATGGTTGAACGAGAAAACCCGAGTCTATTTATTTGTGTGAGTTACCTAGACGCGGTTCCCAGTGGTATTCGATAAAGCTTTAATAGGGATGATGACACATGTTGAATTTTGTAATAAAATTAAGTTGAATGGATGCAAAATGATAAATATATCCTAATAAAGTAAAATTTTAAAAAATCTATTGAAATGGTTCAAAGATACGAGACTTCAAAATTCTAAAATTTTACGATTTAACAAAAGTATGAAATTCAAAAAAATAATGACACCATTCGATTTCTTACATTTTATCGTACAATAAATTGTACAGCAACCATATACATAAACGCAATATTTTACCGTCAAAATAGCAATTTCATCATTTTTCCATACTTTAAGCAGGGCGACTATGCAACCATGACGTCACTGTTGCATATCATTTTGTTAGGAGCGTTTTGAGAAACAAAAGCGAGTGACATAGTTTTATTCTCATCTCTGACTTGTGTGTTGCTTTGACGCAATTAGCCCCATATAGACATTTTATACTTACAACAAAACGAATCGTTTGATACCATACATGAAATAAATTCATCATGCCTATTGTATCAGCTACCTATTTGATATGTGCTCAAATGGATACTTGTTTTAACATAATTATATCCATTTAAATATGAAGACAATCAGTCACCTTACCTAGACACTGATAAACGACGCACAATTTAATATCACTCGTTTGTTGTTTAACTTCACTAGAAAAGATTATGTGAAATTCAATCCTTAGGTAAGAGGTTCAAAATGGATATTATTGTTTTCAATTTACATACCGACGAAATCAGTGGTGGAGGGCCAGTAGGTACCTGAATAAATAAATATGTTACTTTTAGGTCCATAAACTACAACTTTTAGCTACGTTCCCATTATTATGATGAATTCAAAACAATTCGTTATCCCAACGACAAATCAAGAGCTTCGTAAATATTCGGGCACCAAGCATCGGCAGGTGATCGATTAATCTCACCCTGCATGGTTCTCGAAGCTTTCCGATCGCTTCGCTCGTTCAGAAAGGATAGCATGGTTGCCATTATATTGCCTATCACGTTATGCGTCACTTTTGCACTCATATACTTGTTAAAACGTGACCGCTATGGTGTCAGACGATAAAAACTCGACCATACCGAGGTTTAAAAATTTGAATGTCGTTCGCTATAATAAGTTGTTGTGTAAAGTTGGTAAAGGGATCAGAAATATTAGGGCTAAATACAAAAATGTATCCAGTTTATGGTTAGAGTCAAATTAGCTACAATATGATTTATATGAAATTGTATTTTCTATATAAAAACATATTCGTATCCATGTTTCAATTATAAACTAAAAGGAAAAATGTTTTCATTCAAATACCTCAAAAAGTTCCTATTAATTTTGAAGATTGATAAATACTTAGCCCAATCATCGCATCCAGCAAATAAAGAGGTCAACTTATACTAGACAAGAAAAAACGTGTCGAATCGTTTCGTATAGATAAGTTGGCCCGAATAGTCTGATTAATGGAATGCAGATGATAACATCAGCCGTAAACTGTTTGTTTATTTAGCTATTCAAGTATCCTTTGCAGTAAAACACTTCGTGAATTGCATTAACACGTTTAATTTTGCATATTAAGTAAATTATTTAAAATTAGCAACAATAATCAGATTAGTTAAAATTAGCACTTCACATAAAGATGAAGATAACGGTATCTATATAAAGATATTTCACATTCAATAATTTCCTTAGTGGTTAGAATGTAATTAAATTACAATAATCAGATTATTTAAAATTAGCACTTCACATAAAAATGACGATAACGGTATCTATATAAAGATATTTCACATTCAATAATTTCCTAAGTGGTTAGAATGTAATTAAATTACAATAATCAGAATATTTAAAATTAGCACTTCACATACAAATGACGATAATGATATCGATATAAAGATATTTAACATTCAATAATTAACTTAGTATCGTAAACGTCTACTTTCCGCACAAAAGGAAAATAAAAAGAGGGAGTACTAGCAAAACTAGTAAGCACAAATAAAGACTCGGCTGGTAATTTGGCTGCGGGATAATGGATTAATGAGGCGGGTGATATGGATGGTGACAGATGATTCGCTGGCTGAAAGTAGCCTAAATTCAAGAGCCAGGTCTTTGTACGCCCGTCAAATGAGGCAATTAGAATTTTGGGGAGATTTTGGCAAAACAACAAAAAAAAGCTATTATGGCACAAAACACTGCTTACAAAAAGGGAATCGGATTTATAACGTTTTAAATTTTTTTTTAATAAAATGATATTCTTGAAAGTCAGGAAATGGTTGAAACTCAAACTGAATTTAAATAAAGTTCGTGGGCAGGCGCCCCCTTTGCTTTAGGCGGACCCGCACCCTCAGACACTGCCAAAGGGGAGCACTGGGTATTGGAAAAAACTATACCGACGGCCACCCTCTTCTAGGGAATTAACCAACTGTGGTGAACACTTTCAGGGAACAAAAAAGGACTCAAAAGGATTTTGTACAGGACAATTTTTTTTCTTCAAAAATCTCTCAGTCGATCTGACACTTCCAATAAACAAACTTTCTCTTTTTTACAATCTGGAATACCTCAAAAATTCATATTCAAATTTAGCGCGAATATCATCTCAATTTTATAACTGCCAGTCGTGTATTACAAAATGCGGACTGATATAAGCGCCATCTACCCGTAATGCCGTGAATCACAATGTACGCTTTTTTATATATCAACCGCGACTAGCCTTAGACCTTCCTTAGACACGGAAGTTCTAAAGAACGTCCACAGATGTCGTACGATAAACGTAGCGTCATGCTACAGCATCTCCCTACCAAACAAAGAAACAAACAAACAAACAACAACACAAGAGAACTAACCCCAAGCAACAAAAAACCCAACTTAATGCTAAGCCCAAAAAAGGTGCAACAAGAGAACCCTAAACGAATTCCAAAAAAAACAAAACCAACCAGTTATTAACATTACCCCTAAAGACTAACCTAATAGATTAACAAGATGACACAACGCCAACCAACGCGTCACGCGGTCCAAGACGTGACGGCCGGGATAGAACAGAAACTGCACCTGGCCACAGATCTTAATCCCTCACATCGAGTCATCAAATTACACAACCAGGCTATCATAGACCGGGAAAGTTAAACGAAGCCTTAAGCACCAACGGTAAAAAAAAAGGTCAAATCTGGAAAAAGGAGCAAGGAAACGCTCAAACGAAAACAAAAAAAGATAAGAAACGAATCAAGCAAGGATTACCGATAAGAGAAGGGCGGACTAAAGCGCATTTTAGAATTTTGAGAAAACTGAACGGGCCGAAAGAAGAAACTATTTCAAGATATCTTTAATATGATAGGTACCGATGTGCTCGGAATCGGTATCAGCCAGTACATATACCTGTGGAGACACCCGTCTAACCACACGGCACCGAACGAAACGTGGAGCGAATTTACCGCCTCGAAAAGGATCAGCGGCGCTGGAAATTCCTACGCCAAACGATTTGGTCACCAACGATTCATGGCGAAGAACGGTTCGTGTTGAACTTGGCGGCGTTACGATGAAAGGCCAAAGCCATCGAATCAGAAACTTTATCGTACACCTCACGAAGCGTCTGAAGATTCGAAGCGCGTTCCATCCGGCTGAGTCCCACATCTTGGTCCACAACCTGATTCTCAACACGTTCACGAATCATTGACAACTCGCGGCCGTACATCAAAAAATTCGGTGTATAAGCAGTAGCCAAATTTATACAAGAATTCAAATAGAGAGCGACCCGATGTAAATGACCCGACCAACTGCGTTGGTCATTTTCAACTGAAATGCTCAAAGTAGTAATCACGACCTGGTTATATCTCTCCACAACATTCGCTTGTGGCGAATAATATGGGGTATAACACGGACCTGGAATATTATAGCTCGCCAGGAAATCCAGAAATTGACGACTATGAAAAACTGTAGCGTTATCACAGAGAATGTTAGTAGGAACACCGTACCGCAAAATAACCTCAGACTCTAATGCCGTCGATATTGATTTCGCATTCACCAACTTTAACGGAACCAACCAAACGAATTTGGTAAAAACGTCAACCAAAGTCAAAATATAACGAAAACCACTACGGCTAACAGGTAATGGACCAATTAAGTCAATGGAAAGAAGATCCATTGGAGCAGCAACAGGACGAGGGAACAAACGAAGGCCACGAGGTTCTGAATTTGCAATTTTAAAAGACTTGCAGACCTGACATTCGGAAAGGAACCTGGTAACATCACGGTACATATTCGGCCAATAATATACATTACGAGCTTTTAAATACGTCTTCATAACACCAGGATGAACGTTGGGAAATCCATTATGAATTTCTGCAACCGCCTCTCTAGTCCTTGAAGCAGGAAGAACTATACGCCATGGATTAGGTGCTAAAGGGTTTTCAATAGCTACTCTGCGCATTAAGACACCATCCCGAAGAGCAAATGCTGTAAACATTTGAGGATTGTCTAAAACTCCTTGGTAAATACGTTCATACCAAGGATCTCCAGTAGGATCGATGCCACGCGCGAATGAGATAAGCCCAACTTGAGCGCGGGACAAGGCGTCAGGAACAACATTAAGAACACCCTTCTTAACCTCAACTTCAAAGTTATATTGGGAAAGCAACGTTGCCCAACGAGCCAAGCGCCCGGTAGGATTATCAAGGGTGATCAACCATTTAAGAGCAATATGGTTAGTAATGATTTTAAACCTCATTCCATCGAGATACCCGCGGAAATGCTTTATGGAATCAACAACAGCGAGAAGCTCATGTTCGGTTGTCCCGTATCCACGTTCAGCTTTAGTGAATAAACCGAGAATAATAAGAAATTGGATGTTCAACGCCGTCCAACTCTTGAGCCAGGACCGAGCCTAAGCCAACCTGGCTAGCGTCACATTGAAGGATTAAAGGTTTCGAAAAATCCGGGCAAGCCATCAACGGAACGCTCATCAAGGCATCCTTCAATTTAGAAAACGCTTCACTAGCACTATCGTTCCAATCGATGGGATCACGTCCCTTTCTCTTACCGATAAGTGCCGTCAGAGGAGCAATAATCGAAGAAAAACCATCCACGAAACGGCGATAATACGAACACATACCAATGAAAGCACGTAGAGACTTGGCAGAAGAAGGGGTAGGGTAATCCCTAATAGCTTCTAATTTCTTCGGATCAGTTTGAAGACCACGCTCATTGACGATGTAGCCGAGATACTTCAATTCAGACTTACAAAACTCGCACTTATCTAAATTAACCGTAAGACCAGCTTCCTTCAACCTATCACGAACCTTACGAATAAGCCGCATATGACTGTCAAAATCACGAGACACCAAAATCAAATCATCAACATAGCCGAAGATAAAATCCTCAGACTCAGGGGTATATTCAAAATTGACAATCATGTCAGTAAGCCTCTGTATCTCGGACGCAGCGTTGGTTAAACCAAAAGGGAGACGAACAAATTCAAAAAGGCCCCTTTGGGGTACAATAAAGGCCGTCTTCTCACAACTGGCCTTATCAGCTAAGGGGATTTGCGAAAAGGCGCTCCTAAAATCCAACGAAGTTAGATATTTGGCAACTCGTAGGTTATCAAGGATGTCCTGGATGCGCGGGAGAGGGTATGAATCCCTGATGGTAACGCTGTTCAACCTCCTACTGTCCACGCAAAACCTGACACTACCATCTTTCTTGGTAACCATCACCACTGGGGAAGCCAAGGGTGATCGTGAGGGACGAATGACGCCTGACTCTAACATCTTGTCGATCTCTTCGTTGAGAATCTTGAGCTTGACTGGAGATAAGGGATAGTAACTTTGGCGGATGGGCGAACCAACAGTCTCAATCTTATGCGACAGCCACGAAGTACAACCTAATCCAGCTTTATCAGAAGAAATCTCCTCGAACTCGTCAATAACAGATTGGAGTTTTGATTCCTGCAGTGGTGCAAGCACCGTACGAGGGTGGATATAGCAAACCTCACCTACTCGTGGGACTGCGACAGGAACATGATGTGAATCGACGTAAAGCTTACCTGACAAACCATCACGGAATGCCTTCTTTAAAATGTCAATGAGACCAACAGCATTCCAAAACTCAATCCCTAAAATAAATGCAGTAGGAAGATTACTGCTCACTAGACAGGGGTGCAGAACGCGAATGCCACTAAAAAGAATGGGGACGTCCAAACCGCCTAAAATTTCAATAGGAGAATTGTCGGCGGAGACAACATAAGGCCGGATATCCTCGTGATATGTTATACCGAGCTCCAATAGGAGGGATATATCAATTAGTGAAACCTGAGCACCAGAGTCCAAAAGAGCTGTTACCGAAGAGCCAGCAACTAAAGCATCAATAAAAAGTCTATTATCCGGGGAATTATTAATATAAACGGGCGACACCGATGGACCTCTCAGTGCGCCACTAATTCGTTTTTTGACGGACCAGGATTACAACTAGGACAATCGCGGGTGATTGCACCAACACGCTTACACTTGAAGCACACTGCCCCTGAAACGTAAGGACAATTACGATAGTTGTGACCAGTTGCATCACACTTCATACACACTATAGAACTGGGTTGACCTACAATTTGAGCACTAATCGGTGCAATAGCCAAACGTGCTGGACGTGAACCTTGAAAGGCTTCAAAATTTTTCGCGACTTCTAACAAACCATCAATATCCCTAACCACGTTAGTTGCAAGACAAGGATGATATCTAGGATTCATTCCATATTAAATAATGTTAAACAGGTTGTCTTCGGAAACCGGTGTACGAAGCTTTGCGTTTAGATCGCGCGCCTGAATAACAAAATCAACCACTGACTGGTTGCACTTCTGCGATAAAGCGCGAAGTTGGCTCTCAAGCTTGAAATCGAAATCGGCTACGTCGAAGGTTTTAACGAAATCAGACTTTAATTCCGCGTAAGTAAGACCCGGATATCTGATTGCCCTAAAATGTTTCAAGGCACTATCTTTTTTCGTTCGTAGGCAACAATTCATGGAAACGTCTGACAACATATGAAGGATTGACGCTACGCGCCATACCTTCTTCCTCGATTCGAAAGAAAAATTCGCGAACACAAGTGTCCCCGGAAAAGTTCAAGTTCCATTTCGTAAGTGAATAATCTTTGAAAGGAAAAGGCGGGGGAAGTCCGGACATATGCATCCCCTGGGGTCGTGGTTCAGAATCAAAAAAACTGTTCTTCATCGTTTGCCATTGATTCTAAAATCCTCGGATCGTGCGAGTTTAAAGTCGAGTGTGCATGAGGCGTCTCAGCAATTGATCCTTCATTACTTAAGTGCGACATGGCGACAAGTCGAATGTTGTCTTGCGTTGCAAGTTCAAACAAAAAATAAAGTTAATCGACCACAAAGTTAAAATCCGAAGTTCGAGTATATCAGTGGTCTAAACCAAGCGCTTAAGTTAAAGAAAGAAAATAACACTCGAAGTCTAAATCCTAAGTTAGAATTCGAATTCAAAAAAACAAGTTCAGTTTCTGAAAAAAAAACAAAACGCAAATCATACATTCTATGTCTGACTTACCTGCGAATTCCCTAACGTCTACGGGCTCTAACTACAGGACTCAAACTATGAAATAAGGTATTCGGGATATGTTACGGGTAATTGAGAAAAAGGCATAAGTAAAGGTACACAGATAAATTCGTTTTTTTTAACATAAATAAAAGCAATATTTCAATATGATGGAATTCGGGTTAATGATGGGACGTAAGGAGGCAGCAGGCTGAAACAAACCAAAATTAAGGTTAATAGAACCGCGACCGGTCTACGGTCACCGTCTCACAAATCCAAAAAAAAATAATTAATTACAATTATTAAAAGTAAATCCAGAGTTCTTTACCTTAATTCGGGCGCCAATTTGCAGTAAAACACTTCGTGAATTGCATTAACACGTTTAATTTTGCAGATTAAGTAAATTATTTAAAATTAGCAACAATAATCAGATTAGTTAAAATTAGCACTACACATGAAGATAACGATATCGATAAAGGTATTTCACATTCAATATTTTTTTTTAGTATCGTAGACCCGAATAGAATGTAATAAAATTACAATAATCAGATTATTTAAAATTAGCACTTCACATAAAAATGACGATAACGGTATCTATATAAAGATATTTCACATTCAATAATTTCCTTAGTGGTTAGAATGTAATTAAATTACAATAATCAGAATATTTAAAATTAGCACTTCACATAAAAATGACGATAATGATATCGATATAAAGATATTTAACTTTCAATAATTACCTTAGTATCGTAAACGTCTACTTTCCGCACAAAAGGAAAATAAAAAGAGGGAGTACTAGCAAAACTAGTAAGTACAAATAAAGACTCGGCTGGTAATTTGGCTGCGGGAAAATAATGGATTAATGAGGCGGGTGATATGGATGGTGACAGATGATTCGCTGGATGAAAGTAGCCTAAATTCAAGAGCCAGGTCTTTGTACGCCCGTCAAATGAGGCAATTAGAATTTTCGGGAGATTTTGGCAAAACAACAAAAAAAATCTATTATGGCACAAAACACTGCTTACAAAAAGGGAATCGGATTTATAACGTTTTAAAAAAATGTAAATAAAATGATATTCTTGAAAGTCAGGAAATGGTTGAAACTCAAACTGAATTTAAATAAAGTTCGTGGGCAGGCGCCCCCTTTGCTTTTTAGCGGACCCAACAGCTCGCTGAACCCTCTGTCTCACTTGGAGAGCCACGCTGGATGCGGGCTCTAATCCTCCGATGACGGTGAAGAACCGCGCGGAACACGCGGCGGTTGCTGATCGTCTCGCAAGTCCGGCACCCACAAGCGCCTTCCGGAGTCCTCCCGGCTCAAACGGTCCCACCGGCGACCTCGGCAGGCACTACCCGCACCCTCAGACACTGCCAAAGGGGAGCACTGGGTATTGGAAAAAACTATACCGACGGCCACCCTCTTCTAGGGAATTAACCAACTGTGGTGAACACTTTCAAACAAAAAAGGACTCAAAAGGATTTTGTACAGGACAATTTGCAGATAATTCCTGTTTTTTTCTTCAAAAACCTCTCAGTCGATCTGACACTTCCAATAAACAAACTTTCTCTTTTTTACAATCTGGAATACCTCAAAAATTCATATTCAAATTTAGCGCGAATATCATCTCAATTTTATAACTGCCAGTCGTGTATTACAAAATGCGGACTGATATAAGCGCCATCTACCCGTATTGCCGTGAATCACAATGTACGCTTTTTTATATATCAACCGCGACTAGCCTTAGACCTTCCTTAGACACGGAAGTTCTAAAGAACGTCGACAGATGTCGTACGATAAACGTAGCGTCATGCTACACCTTCTGTTTGTTTTGGGTATTGACATTGGAGAGTGATAGCAAATGAGAGTTTAAGCTTGAGTTATCTTTGAGTGGAAATGTCGTAGATATTATTATATTATTTATACACTCGTGACATAATGATTACCGTTTCAGTTGAACCATCGGCAAGCCTTGTGGTCTAAGTAAGGCCACCGGTAGCCTACGCGTGCTCAAGTCTTGCGAGCGCGGCACGTGATTGGTCAAATTCATTACGTTACGTTGTCTCGAGTGTCTTTTAATAAATAATTAAAGGTCTATCGGAAGCTCGTTGGTTTCTGAGCGTTTTCTGAGATTGTTGTAAGTTTAAATGTTCTGAGTAAATCTTGTTTTGTTCCTATTTACTCACTTCCTGTGTACCTAGTATTGATTCTACTGAGGACCCATTAATTTATATGGAATAAGCGTAATGAAACCTCGAAAACCTTAGGTTTATTAGCGAACTTGTTGTGTCTTAGTAGAATCAATTTTGCTAAATATACCAAATATTAATGGAATCAGAATAATGTTGAATCTACAAATATTTGGTAAAACGCCCACCTACATAAAAAATGGTGATTAATTAGACTTCATTCTCAACGCTTGAGACATGTCTCATATCTCTATTGTGCGTCACTTTTGTTTGCTCCCGCTTGAAGTAAATATTTAATGCTTTAAATATGGTTAGCGGCAAAATAGTTAAGACGCCGAAATGTTCAAACGGATCTTGGAGCGTATCAATAAATTACTTTTGGTTTTGGCATCTGATCAGGTGATCTAATGGGCTGATTTTTTATATTTTTTGCAACAAATTTTTGATTGACTCTCGTAGTATCTGAAAACGACATTGCCTCCCACAAGACAACAATGATTATATTAGCTACTTATTTGGTATTTAGGATTTCTGACCTTTTCGTCATTGAGTAACAGGAGATGACATCGCTAAGAAATTATTTGTCCCAAATGTTATAGGTGAAAATCAGTATTATATAAGTCTATCTATAATACTCTTTGATTCAGTCACAGCTGTCAACCAACAAACATGGCGAACAAAATTTGTTCTCGATGTCACATCTAGTAGAACACATAATAAATCAATGCTTTTGGTGTTCTGATTTGATGACAAAAGGTCCCGTTTCCTTATTTTCCGTTAATAATGATCAGAAATCGGATGAATGTTTGTCATTATATTGACATATTTTTTAGAATTACGAAAACATTATACAATGGCGCCCGTCTGTTCGGTCCCTGATATTATTAATAATAGACCATGTGATGCTTGTTCCAGAAGAAGCAGCCATGAGCAGACCACACCGAGCTCGAGCGTGTTGAGCACAGCAACAATGAGCAGGCGCTGCCGAAGCTTCGCGATCAGCGTGCAAATCATCACCATCATCTGCCAAGGTACTTCATCATCAGCAGACCGCACCGGGCTCCAGCGCAGAGCATAGCAACAATGAGTTGGCGCTGCCGAAGCTTAGCGATCAGCATGCAAATCATCACCATCATCTGTCAAGGTACTTCATCATCAGCAGACCGCACCGGGCTCCAGAGTCCTGAGAACAAGTTGCTGTTCTCATTGTTGAATGAGCAGCCACTGCCAGAGCTTCGCGATCAGCGTGAAAATCTTCACCATCATTTGCAAATCAGCCAAAAGGAATTCTCTGCTTCATGTGACCTCCCTTAAGGCAATTGACCAACCAGTGCCGATGAAGTGAGCAGCGGGTCTTTCATGAAACGTACACATGTATAGATGACGATTACGTAAGTATAAAATAACTATGTAGATGCTCAACTGATACGATAGTATCTTATAACTCTCACCCTTCTGGGTGAACATTTTGATTTTGATGTGGGTTCTCCCAGCAAGTGTCTGTTAAAACTTGCTGGGTTCTATAGTTCTTAGGTTGGTCAATCTTATGACAAGGCTACGTGAGTATCTACTCATACGCGTAGGGTTTAAGGACACGTGATTGGCATTGAAGAACTTTTCGTCACTTCCAATTATCCTTTCATCAAGCCATGTGGTTAGTCTACTACCCATTGTCAAAGTCAACTTATGCTTTCATGTCGATCGATTTGTTTTAAATTCTATGAATTATTATCCGTGCTTACACTAGCTATTACACGCCCTTTACGGCTGTGATTCGGTGGTTTTACTAAAGAGAGTTATAGTTACTCAAAGGGCAATGAAGTGGCCTGTAGCTCTAATTATTCGTGTGAAATTGGATTAGGAATGAAAATATCCGTAGGAAAACTAAGGTCGACGACATAGCGCAGAGACAAACGGTAGTGGGAGGGCCGAAAGGTTCTTGTCTAAGGGAGTGGTGACCGCAGCGTGGGTAGGCTTACAACAACATGATTGTCACTATAAAATATAACGGTTACGGAGTGTAACCGTTATATTTTATAGGGACAATCATGTTGTCTCACGAAAGTTTAAATTTAATAAATTTAACATGATTGTCATTTATTTACTATTTATTTTCCTGAAACCTCATATAGCAATAAACTCAGAGACAATGAAACAAAGTCAGTTTGTATAGCAATTTTCAAACTAGGGGATGCGTTCTGATTGTCCTTGAGTGATTTCAGATTCAGAAGATTTCTTTAAAGGTTTGGGTAACTGTAATAAGTTGTCAGATTTTTCCAAAAGGAACGGGATTACACTATTGAAATAACAAGCTATGGCGATCCTTATATCACAAACAAAACTAGCGCAAGATCGGACGTAGCATAAGGGTTCACAGTTCAAGTCATTTAACTCCATGCAAACTGCCACCACAGTTCCCCATCCCAAGATTAACGGACTCGTGTCCGCCATTAAGCTAAATACCTAAAGTCGAATAAATCTAGTGAACAATCCTAATAGTCCATTGTTGCTAAGGTGACGGTGTTAATAGATTGCTGAGTTCCAAAGTTACATGGAAAGTTTTCAAATAAAACGTGTTCCAAGCCCGCTTTAATGAAGACAATATTTTGGAGCGGAACTCATTTAAGTAAATATGCCTAGTGCTCTGACTTTAGTTATGAGTTTTGAAGCCGAAATATACATGATTATACAATTAGCCGAATTATACAATTTGTATGATTTTTATAAAATATATTAAAAAAAAAGCTACCCGTAGTCTTCTAAGGAAAAATAATAATTGGTTTACGTCGGATTTTTTTTAATACAATAAAAAAAGTAAAACGATTTAAAAATTAGCAATAACTCTTATAACATAGGTGAATTAATTGTGACGACACTTGTTGAATTATTTACAAGTAATTGAAATATCATATATTTATACAAAAATAAACAGATTTAAGATTTACCATATAAAAACTGGCCTATTCAAGAGCGATATTGTTCCAATTCCAATATTGTATTTCAGTATCAGAGCTACCGTCACGAATCCAAACTGGTTTATTAATCTACTTCTTGGTATTATTGCAACGGTTATTTGTTTTGCGATTTTCCGTTTCGCCGAACATTGAGTTCGCTGAAGCTATAACAACAGTCAAGAAACGTTTCATAACGCATTATTATTTTTCTATTACCTACTTGTTTATTTACCTATATTTTATCCGCGATTTTTTAATATATATTGCTTCATTTTAATACAAGTATTTGCTTATTAAGATATTAATTTGTGAACTATGTTTATTGTTATGTCATTAAGGCTTTTATAATCTAAGACATTCTCAAGAGATGTTTACTTCACGTAGTTTTCTCAGAATTGATGAATGCCTACTATCCAGTATTTACTAAGAAACCCTTATTTTGAATCGGCTCTTGTTTTGAGTAGGAGTATTACTTGAGTACTACTATTATTTAGAGTAGTGTACTACATTAGAGCCAGACGCTGGGAATCTGTTTTGAGGCCGAGGTATTTATAGTGCTTTTCTCAATTATGCAATAAAATAAAGAATTAAACTTATAAAATGTATATATTATATTCCTTTCATAGCGCATTAGTCTGCTCAAAATTTTATATTTTGATTCACGAGAAAAACTTCAAAAATCAGAGTCAGCTGTACGTAAAACCTGCCACCATCTTTGACGTCAATGTTACTTTGCAGGCTTAGGCCTAAAAAATTGTATAACATCCCATTACAGCAGGTATGGACAAATATATAAATTACAATTAAAATAAACCATTAGTTTTCTTTTAATACCCGTAAGAATTATACATTAGAGATAAAAATATGATCCTGATAATCTACACAAATACAAATTCTATAACATTCCAGAAACCATGCCTTGATCGGCGAATCAATATTAATCAAGTATAATCTCATCAATTTAATTATATTGACTACTTGGATATGAATATTTATCGTAAACATTTACATAAGCGCAAGCATTGCTGTACTCAGGACCATAATAATACCTGGACAGCCATTCTCTACACTACACAAAATAGTGTTTCTTCTAAATTCAGGCTACACCCCTGTTTTTCAGTATTCAAGTGCCGCGGCGTTATCTCTATTTAAAACGGATTTCGAATTATTTTGACATTGTCCAATCGCGGAACTAAATGCATCGAAGTGAGACCTATTTATTACCTACCTACTGCGTTAGTGATGCGCAATATATCGATAGTACGTTTGGTTGAATTACAGGAACTCGATTTTTTATAGACATTGTAGGTACAGGTATTAATATAAATAAATAAATAAATATTATAGGACAATCTTAAACAAATTGACCAAGGCCCACAGTAAGCTCAATAAAGCTTTTGTAATGGGTATTAGACGACGATATATATAATAGATAAATACGGATAAATACTTAAATGCATAGAAAACATCCATAACTCAGGAAAAAATATCTGTGATAAACACACAAATAAATGCCCTGACCAGGATTCGAACCCGGGACCTCCTGCTTCGTAGGCAGGGTCACTACCGACTGGGCTAGGAGGCCGTCATAATATATATGGTCTTTGGTCGCCTCATCTGTCGAATATTCTCAATCATCTTGCCAAATTTCTTATTCATATTTACAAAAAGATATTATCTTTCGAATCTATTGACAAAGTTTCATCATTCGCCTTTATTGCAAAAGGAAACAGCCTTTGATGAAGTTTTAGGCTTTACTAAAGCTACCAGTTACTGATACAAGAGATTTTTTGATAACAGTCAAGCTACTGTAGCAGGGATATCGGGAAATGTTGGAGATGTTTCGGTTGTGTGGGTGGGAAAATGTTTGTAATTTAGTCATTGCGAAATTTAATATTCAATTCCATGCTAGGCATAATAGTGAACTTGAATGACTCACATAATAATAACTAGTTTAATTTTATTGTATATAGTATATTATTTTAACATATCCTACAATGTTTTTCTGAACGATTGCAGCGTCTTCGCGTTATGTTTAGTTTGTGTTTATGGGTAAAACGAGGTACGGCATAAGCCATAACACTAACGCTAACGCGATAACGCTAGTTCTTTTTTTGTTCAAATCAAAGTGTCAATAAGTATACTAGTTAACTGTTATTTATTAGGTATCAATAGGATTAAGTAAGACTTATCTAGAGATAGACTAATACTTATAGATGGAGTAGAAAATGTTGTAATGGTTATTGGTAGGCTATAGGGTGATAATTAAAATACTAGATTGGAGACCACATTCTTGTTCGGAAATACCTCCAAGAGGCAATCAATGGCTTAGGTCAATGGTTTCGTCTTTGGCGTATTGAAGTCAATCCGGACAAGAGCGCAGCGATTATCTTCCACTCTACTGCCATAGGTCCGACAGGCAGGAAGGTGGCTCCGGTCCGGCTTTTTGAGAAGCCCATTCCGTGGGTTAACGAGGTCAAATATCTAGGCGTCACTCTCGACCGTCGTATGACTTTCAAAAGCCACATCCGTAGGGTACGCAACAGAGCGCTGTTCGTATTAGGAAGGCTAGGGCCGATGATAAACAAGTTTAGTAAAATGTCACTTAGAAATAAGCTGACACTTTACAAGACTTGTGTTCGTCCAGTCTGGCATACTCAAGTGTGGTTTTTACCCACGTGGGTATGTCAAGTCTCGAGCTGCTTCCGATCATTCAGAATCGTTTCCTCCGTTGGGCGACTGGTGCCCCGTGGTACAGACGACCCTCAGTTTGCACCATGACGCGGGGATTGACTCCCTTTATGGTTTCTTTAAGCAGACTGCCCGGCGTTATTTTGACAACGCTCCGCACAGTAGTAATCCGTTAGTTAGGAAGGCTGCGAACTACGTTCCCAACCCTCCCCCCCCCCGGACTCTTAACACGGAAGTCACTGATTAGGGGTCGGCGACCTAGACACTACGTCACGGACCCGGACGACGCACTCACAGCGGCCTTTCAGGAGAAATGGAACGCTGTGCGTGCGCCCTCCCCCACATGTACACTGCGGCGCCCACCTCGGAACAATCGCGACCACATCGACACGTTCAGTCCCTTATCCACCCGGTACCGCCGCATACCGGATAGAGTCACCCCGACAATCGTCGGGCCTAGCTGAGTTTCTTGCTGGAGTCTTCTCAGCTAGGCTAGGAGTAGCGAACCAGCGACAAAACTCCCACTAGCTCGATCCCCCCCCCACTCACCCAGATCAGGTTGAACTCGCTTCAACTGATCTCGCTGGAAGCGCAAGCTCGGTAGGAGCATTCCAGCGTAGCAAACACGTCACGTCTGGTCGCGGAAGGGTCCTGGATTTTCCCCCGGCAACCATCCCACCAAACAGCCCGCCCGCTTTAGCGCTCCAGAAGCATAAAGCCCAAGTCAGGTTCAAGAAAAAAAGGAAAAAAAAAAGGATGGGAGACCTTGAGGGGCTTGAGGGGCCGCCGTCTTGGTTTAAAGGTGCCAAAAGTCCGTTTTTGAACCTTGGCGCTTAAACGGTTATCAGTATGCCTAAAATGTCTGTATGAAGAAGATAAAATTGTCTACAATATTTCCATACACAATACATATGTAAGTCTTACAGATATAAAGATACAGGGGGTGAAAAAGTGTATATTTTCTTAAATCATAAGAATTTGATTTATTAGGTTCAAAGTTTTGTGCTTCGAGATAAGGAAATGAAGTCTCTACCACAGTTTTGTCGTCTTCTAATGATTCTTTTAAAAGATATTCAAAATTTAAATTCACCCCTAGAGCGATTATAGAGGGGGTGAAAGTAGTAAGTCTCACACACAAAATCAATGTTCTTACTCATCATAAAATACTACTAGGCGTTGTCAGGTATAGCTATCGATAAATTCGGGTATAATGAATAAAGATTTGACAAAAAACATATATGCTTTCATACAAAAAAAGAAATTTAAAGAAAGTGCTTGAAAATATTTTAATTTTTGTAAACTTCATATAACTGTCAAGTTATTATTAAAAGATCGTATTGGATTTAGTATTTTTTACATAATGCTTGAACAGTTGACTTTATGACTAAAACTAGCTTTTTCCCGCGGCTTCGCCCGCGTACCAAAAGTACTAAAATAGGAGGTTCTCAGTTAGACTCGTATGTTTGTATGTAGGAATGTATGTTTGTCCGCGATCATCTTGCGTTTCGCTTTATTTCGCTGATTTAGAAGCGGTTTTCGGAAAAGTATTCGTTACATTCTGGAGGTTTCGGTATACCACGTTTTGAAGACGGCGGTTCCCTCATTTTTTTATTTTAAAGAAATTATTGCAATAATTGTTTAATTGTTACGCCATCAACGACTTACTACTGAGAGATTATGATTAATACAGATTTCTACTCTTGAATAGAAGCTTTTCCCCGCGACTTGATTTGCGTGGAATTAGTAATCCACCCTCCTTTTTACCCGCTTAAGGAATGACTTCTGGGATAACAACTATTATATATCCTTCCCCAGAACGCAAAATATCTCCATACCAAATCATCTAAATCGGTTATTAATTTCCCATACAAACTTTCAACCCCCGTTTCACCCCCTAGAGGGTTGATTTTCGAGATAAAAACTATCCTATATTGTTTACCGTGACACAATCTATATAATATGTACCAAGTTTCATTTCAATCGTCTGTTCAGCGGTTAATAATTCGCCATACAAACTACCAACATGTTTTCTACCCCTCTAAGATTGAGTTTCGGCTTAAAAAATATTCTATATTGTTTCCTGGGACTTAAACTATATCCACAACAAAATTATCTAAATCGGTTCGCGGTAAAAAAATCTCCATACAAACCTCCAACCCCCATTTCACCCCCTTAAAGATCGATTTTCGAGATAAAAACTATCCCATGTCGTTTCCCGGTACACAAACTATCTCTATACCAAGTTTCATCTAAATTGGTTCAACGTTTAAAAATTCCCCATACAAACTATCAACCCCCATTTCACCCCCTTAAGTGTTGATTTCGTAATCAGCGACCCGATAAACCATAGAAACAATACCCAAGTTGATATTTAAATTTTGTCACCACATTTCCCCCTTATGGGTTGAATTCTCAAAAAAGCTGAAACACTTGTTTTCTCATTTATCGTTAGGAATACTCCTGTAAAGTTTCGAATAAAATAGTTGAAAAAATCTCTTTTCCCATACAAACTTTTGAACCCCATTTCCCCCCTTAGGAGGTAAATTTTTAAAAATAATTTTTAAGTGCATCCTTATGCCTTATAAGCAGCCTACGTACAGTCGCCATCAGATATATCGGAGCAGCCAAGGTCGTCACAAATATCTGAACAACGCCTTTATTGTTAAAGCAATAAGGTGCTTGTTCAGATATTTTTGAGTACCGTGGCCGCTCCGATATATTTGATGGTGACTGTACCACATTTGGAATCTCTAAAACCAGCGGATTGGGCTGTGCGTTGATATGTCAGTCAGTTTCTTCTTTTATATATTTAGAAGAAGATTGCAATTTGGCACAAATACTTTCAAGAATTTTTATGTCCACAATATTAAATTTCAATATCGATGCCATTTTCTTAATTAACGTCCCATAAAATCACATAAACGACACCCATATGGATATTTAGACATTTCAACCCCATTGTACCCTAACAGGGGAGATGGTATTTCACGTCCGCCACGTCGGATTTTAAAATCGTTGTTGTTTTCGTAATCAACGACCCGATAAACCATAGAAACAATACCCATGTTGATTTTCAGACTTTTTGACCACATTTCCATTTCCATCAAAAATCCTGCAACACGTATTTACTCATTTATTGTTAGGAATACTTCTGTGAAGTTTCGAATAAAATAGACTAACTAATCTTGTTTCCCCATACAAACTTTGAACCCCCATTTCACCCCCTTAGGGGATGAATTTTGAAAAATCCTTTCTTAGCGCACCCCTAGACCTTATAAGGAACCTACGTGACAAATTTGGAATCTCTAGAACCAGCGGTTTGGACTGTGCGTTGATATATCACTATGTCAGTCAGTCAGTCAGTCAGTCAGTCACCTTTGAGTTATATATATATATATAGATAGAAGAAAGATAGATGTTGTTTTCGTAATCAACGACCCGATAAACCATAGAAACAATACCCATGTTGATTTTCAGACTTTTTGACCACATTTCCATTTCCATAAAAAAACCTGCAACACGTATTTACTCATTTATTGTTAGGAATACTTCTGTGAAGTTTCGAATAAAATATACTAACTAATCTTGTTTCCCCATACAAACTTTGAACCCCCTTTTCACCCCCTTAGGGGATGAATTTTGAAAAATCCTTTCTTAGCGCACCCCTAGACCTTATAAGGAACCTACGTGCCAAATTTGGAATCTCTAGAACCAGCGGTTTGGACTGTGCGTTGATAGATCACTATGTCAGTCAGTCAGTCAGTCAGTCAGTCACCTTTGAGTTATATATATATATAGATAGATGTCTACGAGAAGTATAATGAAGAGGATTGTTTCAATAGTAGTTTGGAAGTTGCCTAAATGTTATTTTGATGTACAAAAATATAACCGAAAATATTGTTTATATCGGACACTTCTCGGATTTCCGCTCGTCTATTTATACATATAATAAAGCTGAAGAGGGTCGAAAGTCTGTACATGGAAGATAATCGAAAAAAAGTTGGCTGGGGATACTTAGAATCGATAACAGAACACGTTCCAACAATTTTTAGAATTTTTGTCTGTTTATCTGTTTGTCTGTTTATCTGTTTATCTGTTTATCTGTTTATCTGTTTGTCCGTTTATTTGACCGCGCATCACGTGAAAACGGCTGAACGGATTTCGATGAAATTTTGTATAGAGATAGTTTGAGTCCCGGGAAAGGATAATATATAGTTTTAATCCCGAAAATCAACCCTGGTGGGGTCAAAATGGGGTTGAAAGTTTGTATGGAGAATTTTTAACCGCTGAAACGATTTAGATAGAAATGAGTATAGAGATAATTTGAGTCTTGAGAAATGTCATAGGATAGTTTTCAAACCCTTGTGGGGGTGAAAAGGGGGTTCGAAGTTGGTATGAGGATTTTTTTACCGCTGAACAGATTTAGATGAAAATTGGTATAGAGATAGTATGGGTCTCGAGAAAGGACAAAGGATAGTTTCATCTTGAAAAAAGCCCCCCCCCCCACCTTACTTTAGAACCGTAGGTCCAAAAAATTTGAAAAAAATAATGGAAGCGAAGCCTGAAAGGTACTTTCAATAAAAACTATCTATCTATACATCTATCACGTGAAAACGGCTGAACGGATTTTGATGAAATTTTGTGTAGAGATAGTTTGAGTCCCGGGAAAGGGCAAAGAATAGTTTTCATCCCGAAAATCAACCCTGGAGGGGGTGAAAAGGAGGTTGAAAGTTTGTATGGAGATTTTTTAATAGAAATTAGTATGCAGATAATTTGAGTTCCGAGAAACGACAGAATAGTTTTCATCCCGAAAATAAACCCTTTCACCCCGAAAAGGGGGTTGGAAGTTGGTATGACGATTTTTTAACCGCTGAACTGATAAAGATGAAATTTGGTATAGTATGGGTCTCAAGAAAGGACAAATGATAGTTTTCACTCCGAAAATAAAGGGGTGAAAAGATAGTTGGAAATTTGTATAGGGAATTATTAACCGCAGAATCGATTTAGATAAAATTTGTTATGGAGATAATTAATTAAAAAAGGAAATAAAATAGTTTTATCTCGGAAATTATCCTTTAAACGGATAGAAAGGGGGTGAAAGTTTACATGGGGAAGAAACAACCAATAACCGCTGTCCGTATTTAGATGAAATTTGGTATTTAAATAATTTGTAATATTTTGGTCAAGGTGTTCATATCTATAACATGTTACCCGTCGATGCTTTAAATTTACATTTACCCGCTCTTAAGAAATATTTGAAAATGTCATGAATGTCAAAGGGTTATTGCAGGTTCGAGTATTATATATGACGGACAAAGATGCATGGCCCAAACCAAAAAACTACTACAACATTTATAGGACACCGTTTAGGTAGGGAAACATATCAAACGTTTTGTGAAGCAGTCAGATTAGGATTTATTTTTCTTTATAATTAAACAATAGGTACATTATCTGTCTTTCAAGCTGTTTTGATATGTCTTCTTGAAGAACTACGCATTATTTTGTACCTTTTAGATCTAATAATGTATTACTGTTTTGAAAAAAATAAGTCCCGTCGAGTATCTTTTCGGTCATAATACTTCTTGGGCCAGAGGTGTAGAGTTAGAACCGGTGGTAGTTTTGGAACGAAGTTCCTTATTGGACGGTTCGCGGATGGGGGTCTAGGTGAAAAAAAGTCACGTGACCGTCACGAAAAAGCGTCACGTCACGAAAACGCCCATACGATTGAGATACATGCAAAATGGAATGAAATAAAAAATATATAAAATAGAATAAAGTGAAGTGAAGTGAAGTGTAGTGAAAGTGAGAAGTGACAAAGTGATAAAAGTGAAAAAAGTCGAGAACCTAAAAGTAAAAAATGTCAAAAATGAAAAACATGCCAAAATTTCTAAATTTCAAAAATTTCATAAATTTCATAAATTTCAAAAAATTCAAGTTTCAAAGATTTCAAAAATTTCAAAAATTTCAAAAATTTCAAGATTTTCAAAAATTTCGAAAAAATCAAAAATTTCAAAAAATTCAAAAATTCCAAAAATTTCAAAACTTTTAAAAATTTCAAAAATTTCTCAATTTCTAAACTTTCAAAAATTTCAGAAATTTCAAGAATTTCAAGAAAATACAAAAAAATTAAAAACACAAAATTTACGAAAAAGTCAAAAATGTAATAAAATTAAATAACATAACTTCGTTCCAACAGAGTGTTCCACGACACTCACGTATTTTATTTTTCTCTGACGTTCATTAGTACATTGTAATGTGCTTACCTTGAAGTATGTAATTACCACAATTATTGCAACCAGTAACCTAACATCAGTGTATTATCTGTGACAGTGTGGTAAAAACGTATGAAATTTCATTACCTACGGTAACGTAATCAAAATCTGCCCCTCCCCCTTCCCCCCGACCGCCGGCACGCATGGTTTCAGTGGATTTTTAATATGTGTGTAGGCAAAGCAGTGTATGCTTCTGTACATAATTAGGCCTTATTACGTAACAGTTACATAAACTACTATTTATCTCTTTTTAGGGTTCCGTAGTCAACTAGGAACCCTTATAGTTTCGCCATGTCCGTCCGTCTGTCCACGGTCTAGCTCAGTTACTGTTCGCACTAGAAAGCTGAAATTTGGTGAGGCCTGATAAGAACTTTCAATAAAAACTATATTGAATAAAATCGGTTCAGCCGTTTTTGAATTATCAGTCAAAATCGCATAGTGATAGGATGCCGGATAGTAAACTGACGTAGGCGCCGCCAAATATCCCTTAATAAACGACCGTTTGAACGGATGTTTCGTAACAGGGCGGCATTTATGAAACTACACTGAGCATCGCCCGACATGCTCTTGGCCGGCTTTTTTTGCATTGTTATCCCGGAAATCACCCCTTAAGGAGTACTAATTCCTCAAATAGAAAAAAAAACATTTCTGCATTTGTGACACCCCCCCCCATTTCAACCGCGCCTGTTCTTACCTTTCATGTTCATGCTTAGACTGATTTAACGGGAGGATCGATTTCGATGATATTTGCCGTGGACATGAACGTATAAATACAAAAGTGGTCCTGTATCGTCCGATATACACCTACTATTGTATGTCGTTTAAATCATGTCAATAAAAATTAATAGGATAAATCCATCTGTCAACTTTACTTCATGTTCCGCCTCTAGGGTAGCGGGAGAGAAATTAGGGGTGAATTAGCCGCTTACTGACACAGACCGAATTCCACGCGGGCGGAGCCGCGGGCACAGCTAGTTAATAATATACCACAAAGTAGTTGTTGTGTTTGGGATTACAGATATCTCACCTTTTTACCGAATATAGAGTGGAAATTATTTGGTGTAATATTTGAAGTACATTTGAAGTTACTTTCAACGTATTAAAAGGAAAATATAAGCTGCTTAGATCCCAAATGTAATGAACAACGATTTTTTGTTGTAATGATAATAGGAAGATACACGAATGTGTAAATAATAGGAAGTGTGTTAAGAAAAACAACTATTTAAAAAATGTTGATCTATTTTGAACCGGTCATGTGGCCTCTAAAGGTTTTAGCGGCATTGCCGTACTGCATTGAGCTTTATCAAAGATGATATCATGGCTGCAATTAAGCCATTCGTTAACATAATGCATCCATGACAACATTTAAAAAAGACAACATTTAAAAAATGCAGCCAGGACAACATTTTACAACATTTCCTTAAACTACGTCCAAAAGAGAGGTATGGGTACTGCGAATGTCATCTCGGGTGTACTGCTATCTCGCCGAAATATTTTTCGCCTAATTTCATTTCCCAACCAACTTATTGCAGTACTTTTACTTGGCAAACTAATGCTTAGCATATTATTATTTCGCAAACTTTTTATTTCACCACAATAATACTTAGCATATTTTAATTTTACCACGAGTAATGTTGCAAAGTAGTCAAGAAGCAAATGTTTTAGTAAAGCTAATTATTTATTGTCAACTAACGTTTGCCCAAATTTAAACTTCGCATACTTTTTATTTGATTACAAGAATATTTAGCAGAGATTCATTAAGGCAAATAATCACTAAGCAAATGTTTCATTAAAGTTTACTCTCTCTTCTCTCTCTAGAGAGAGAAGAGAGACAAGAATATTTAGCAGAGATTCATTAAGGCAAATAATCACTAAGCAAATGTTTCATTAAAGTTTACTATTTATTGTAAATAACGTTTGCCCAAATTTAAACATCACATACTTACCTTGGCCATTTTGATGCCTACTGTGGCTATTTTTTATTAACCGTATCTACAGTCACCAAAACTATCAGCTTGGCACCTCTGCATACATATTTCTAAGGGTTTAAAAAAATTATAACTGCGATTTCCAAAAACTAGACATGTCACCAGAAAAATATGTTAGTTTTGGTTGGACCTGCGACTGCCAAAGACACGATATGTCACCAGAAAGTAGGTTAGGTTAAGTTACATCTGCGACCCCCACAAACACGACTTGTCACCAGAAACGTAGGTTAGGTTAGGTTAGAACTGTGACCCCCACAGACACGACATGTCACCAGAATCGTAGGTTAGGTTAGAACTGCGACCCCCACAGACACGACTTGTCACCAGAAACGTAGGTTAAGTTAGAACTGCGACCCCCACAGACACGACATGTGACCTGAAAAGTAGGTTAGGTTAGGTTAGAACTGCGACCCCCACAGACACGACATGTCACTAGAAAAGTAGGCTAGGTTAGGTTAGAACTGCGACCTCCACAGACACGACTTGTCACCAGAAACGTAGGTTAGGTTAAGTTAGAACTGCAACCCCCTCAAACACGACATGTCACTAGTAAAGTAGGTTAGGTTAGAACTGCGACCCCCACAGACACGACTTGTCAACAGAAACGTAGGTTAGGTTAGGTTAGAACTGCGACCCCCATAGACACGACTTGTCACCAGAAACGTAGGTTTGGTTATATTAGAACTGCGACCCCCACAGACCCCACTTTCACCAGAAAAGTACCCGTACGAGTTAAGTTCAGCTGTGGTATTAATTTTTACCTGAAAATAATTTGACTCGCTCATCACAACAAAGAAGTACACTTTAAATAATACAAATCCAGACGATGTAATACTTTCGTTACGTATCACATTGACACATATAAACTGAATGATTGAAATTGTTATGGAATGTAGTAAACAAAAGTACTACCTCCACACCATTGAACTGCACAGCACGCAAAACTACCTACATAACGAAAATTAATGCTAATGTAATTTGCACCATAAGTACTACAAGATTAGGGTATATTAGTATTATGCATCATAATATTATGAGAAAAATAACTTATGGCAATCAATACATTCGACAAAATAATAAAAGACATTTTGAAACATGACCAAGTAAATATTTTGCCAAATAATAATATTCTAAATAATTATTTGCGATATGATATATATGCGAAAAATTGGTTTGCCATCTGATGATTCTGCCAAATGAAACTATGGGAAAAATAGTTTGAGAAGTGATAATTTGCTATACAATTTTCGGCCACATATTAGTAAACCGTCATCTCGCTATGTGTGGTAGGGCACAGCACAGCAAATGTCATCGCTCAAATCTGGAACAGAGCCCGACTGGGGAAGTACCTCCACCTTACATAAAACCACAGACAAATAGCACTAGATCCTACTCATAGTGTTGTGTTCCTGCTGGTGAGTAAGGTTGCCAAAGAGGACCCAGTGTATTGACGATGAGGGACCCTCTTGTTCCTTTAGCTGTCAACACAGTGAATCCTCCTTTTTGTAAAGGGTCGGTAACGCGCATGTGACTCCTTTGGAGTTGCAGGCGTCCATAGGTTACGGTAGCTGCTTACAATCAGGCGGGCCGTATGCTTGTTTGCCACCGTCGTGGTATACAAAATAATAATAATAACTGACATACACGAATTATAACACGAAATAAATTTATTTTACCTAGATTTCCGACTTTTCGACTCAGGTTTCGTTGGCTATATTCGCGAACAACAAGGGAAAGGAAGTGTTGAAACGTCGGGTATTAGTTGTTTATTGTACAAGGGACAAAGTTGATGTTTAACGTGTCGTACTCTTATTGAGATTCGAGCCAGCGAAATATAAAAAAAAGGAATCTTGAGCGTGTGAGGGTTTCAAGGCAAGAGAGGTTGATCAAACTTTGCTGCAAAGTATACATTTCTCACCATACATTTTCACGACGAGAAAAATACAAGTAATAAAATATTTACAAGCCAAATTAATGTTTACAAACTTGTTTAATTCAAAATCATCTCTTTTAAATCCATCCTGCCAGATAACGTGAAGAAATAAGTCAATACTTGCACCAAATTACTTTTCCCACATGTGGATAAAATGCGTTTTTCCCCTCCGCTTTCAAGGGATAAAGAACGTCTTTACGATGACCAGGTGGAGTGGTGAAAAATTATTTTAATTTGCGTTAGATCCGTCTATATCAGATAATACTGACGAACAGTCAGCTGCAAGAGTGGTTTTGCAGTGAGGTAAATGAGATACGCTCTTATTCTCTTTGCCATAAAGTCGTAATTATTTTGAACACTTCACTCGCTTCGTTACTTCTGCCTGAACAAGTACGATGAATACCTCGCCTAACATCTGGCTAAGTAAAAGAAGCAATATCCATACCTTGTGCCATCATCAACATTAGTTAGTAGACCGTTTTGTAGTCTATTGCAACGGGATAAGATCTACCAGTAGTCAGTTATGTTACAAGTACATCAGCCGCCTTTTAAGGTGTTAACGGGACGCGACGTGATTAGGGCAGAGTGCCATCGTTAACTGTATAGTAAAAGAGAGTCGCATTTTTAATTCAGACCTAAACCGTTTGACTAATTATCATGAAAGTAGTTCATGTGGAGTAGGTAGTTAGAGTAGTGTTTGTAATGTTTTTTTTTTCAGTCAACTATTTTGTCATCTGACATATGAAAATAAGTAAATCGCTAACGTTAGAGATTTCTAACAGGATAATCGTCGTTTGAGCTCAAGATGGCTGCGGCGACTTAAAAATAGTTTTTTTTTTGCTCATTTACGTAGTTCAGTGTGTAATATTGATAGCTTATTGTGCGGTGACCTAACGAACAAGTGTGCAGCTAATGAAAAATTTGTCTCAAAACGCCCGCAGCCTTTAGTTGTTCAAACGGTTATCCGGGGTCTCGGCTATCCACGTGTTTGTAGGGAGGCTATCGCCTTACAATCAGCAAGGCGGCAACCGAACAACGTTGCTTGAATTTTACAAAAAAATAATATAATAAAATCAAAAGCCTACACCTCGATATTGGCAGAATTCACTTCGCTAAAACCGGCGAAGAGAAAAAAAAGCCATAAAAAAAGCCTTAATAAAATATTTACCAGTTGCATATCTTGGTTATTTATCCAAGCCACCAATTAATTTATGTACATTATTACTGATCGACTGTATAACAAGAAACCAATGTTGTGAATTGTAATTAAAAATTAATAAAAAAAAACTTTAATTTACACGTGTTACGTATAGAATATTTCTGTGCAGAGGCTTTTTATTTGTAGGTTTATTTTACGAATGCAGAACAAACAGAGTAAATTACCGTTTTTATAGCTCGGTGTGATTATAATATTTTATGAACAATGAAGTAATTTATATTAATTTGCTGCTGAACGGTTGTAGAAAAAAATGTACATACAAACTATATTATGTACATAGGCTGCTATTTATATATCCGGAAACCGGGATTACAATCTTCTTAAATAGCATATTTGACCTCCATGGTAAAATTTGAACTTTTTTAAGTACTGGCCGGTATATTTTTTCTTTCTTATTAACGCTCGTGTTTTGTTTCTGACGGGTTTTAAATGTCATCTCGCAGCAAGAATGGAACTCACTCGTGAAAATATTCGTGCTATGATTTATTATGATTTTCGGCGTGGTTTAACGCAATAACAGTGCATAGATCAACTAACTTCAACTTTTGGTGATGAAGCCCCATCTAAAACTACTGTGTATCACTGGTTTAGTGAGTTCAATCGTGGACGTAGTATGCTTACGGACGAAGTTAAGGCAGGTCGCCCGAAATCGGTCGTTGTACAACAAAATATCGAGGCTGTGCGAAAACTTATAATGGACGACCGACATGTTACGTACTGCGAGATAGAGGCGACTCTGAGTATTTCTATGACCAGCATTAATAGCATATTACATAATTATTTGGCTGTAAAAAAAATTTGTTCGCGTTGGATACCCCACAACTCGCTCGCGTCGAATGGTGCAATAAAATGTTAAAAAAATATAACCGTGGTGACTCAAAAGCCGTTTATAACATCTATACAGGTGACGAATCCTGGATCTATGCATACGATCCCGAAACGAAGCAACAATCAACGGTATGGGTGTTTCAAAATGAGCCGAACCCTACGAAAGTTACTCGTGCAAAAAGTACATTGAAACAAATGGTGGCCTGCTTCTTCGGTATTAATGGCCATGTAGCTACAGTGCCACTAGAAAACCGTAGAACGGTTAATTCAGAGTGGTACACGACCAGTTGCTTACCGGAAGTATTTGAACAAATTCGTAAAACTAACCAGCTACGAAGAATCATTCTTCATCATGACAATGCCAGCTGTCATACGTCACGCGAAACAACTCTATTTTTGGAGGGTCAAAATGTGGAATTAACGGGTCATCCGCCGTACAGCCCTGACTTGGCACCCAACGATTTTTATTTATTTCCAAATATAAAGAATAAATTACGCGGTCAACGATTTTCGACCGCTGAAGATGCTGTCGACGCATTCAAACAACACGTTATGGAGGTACCTCAGGCGGAGTGGCAGAAGTGCTTTAAAAATTGGTTCACGCGAATGCAAAAGTGCATAGATCATCAAGGGGAATACTTTGAAAAACAATAAAACCATTTTCAGCCGTGTACGTTTGTTTGTTTTTTTGTTTCCGGATATATAAGTAGCAACCCTCGTACATAGGCTGCTTAGATACAAGGAAAAACAAAATTCTCCGAGTAACGAGTGATTGAAGATGAAACCATGATTTATGATCATCCAAGAGGCCAATCCTGAGTATCCCGACTTTAACACATTCAGGGCCGAGAACCCGACTGTCGGGTTCTCTGTTCGCAGCTACTACGCGCTACATACGACGAATAGATGGCTACGGGCTACGAGCGTAGCACGTAGCAATAGGCGGCACTGAATGTGTTAAAATAAGAGACGGTTTTGTAATACAACACTGAGGCGACTCGTCGATCTTGCGCAAGTAAATAAGTGCGAGCGAGATGCTAAATGACTCGAGGGTCCAGCCCTCTCGCGCGCACGATTTGCGAGTTGCGATCGCATCACAACCTTGACAAATCTGGGAGAAATACAAGCTTTGTTAAGTCAATAAAAAGGTTAGTACCGTAACGCCAACACACAAAGCCCAGGAGAACATCTTCTTACAATGCACTCATTAGTGGCTCATAGGTGAGCAATAACAACAACACCAATAAGGTACAAAAGCAAAATACCAAAAACCTTTAAAAATCAATATCAACATACTTTTTTTTAGCGAGTACTTAATAATCACTCATAAACAAAGATACTCCACGGTTAAAAGCGTTTTGACTAATGTAAGAAGAATTTAAATTAGTTAAGAGTACCTACCATAATTCTAATTATTTTTTTTGTCTGCAGTGTTGACGGAGGATCCCCGCTTTGCAGAGCCCATCCCCAACGTAACGGTGGCACTAGGGCGCGATGCCAGTCTGCCGTGCGTCGTCGAGCACCTTGGCACGTATAAGGTTAGTTATTTCTCCTTGAGCGCCATAGTAACAGAGCAGTATTAAAGAAGGAGCCCTGCTTTGCGGAGTCCATTCTCACTTTAATAAGTCATGGGTGGTTATACTTATATGGCGTTTAGACTATGATGCAAGCTGCCGTGCGTCGTCGAGCACCTTGGCACGTATAAGGTTAGTCATTTCTACTTGAGCACCATAGTAACAGAGCAGTATTAAAGAAGGAGCCCTGCTTTGCGGAGTCCATTCTCACTTTAATAAGTCATGGGTGAATCTTGAAGGAAATCAAATTATTTTGTTCGATATTTTTTGATTTGCAATTTTCTTTATAAGTAGTTACACTACTATATATAAATTGAAAATAGATGTCATATACTTCAGAAAAAGTGACCAAACCCTCCGGTGTCCGAGGCCAGATTTGAACTGGCGTCTTCAGCTTTCGCGGCTGAAGTCCTGACCACTAGACCACCCGGTCACGGCGGAACTTGACAAATTTTCTGAATTTGAAACGGCTAGGCGCCGTTGACCATACTCTAAGGGCATGCGCAGTACGTGCTTGCACCTCCTATCCGAATCTCTTACGTGATTCTGGTATAGCGAGAGAGATGGTGCTGCCATCTATGAATCTTGAAGGAAATCAAATTATTTTGTTCGATATTTTTTGATTTGCAATTTTCTTTATAAGTAGTTACACTACTATATATAAATTGAAAATAGATGTCATATACTTCAGAAAAAGTGACCAAACCCTCCGGTGTCCGAGGCCAGATTTGAACTGGCGTCTTCAGCTGCCGCGAAAGCTGAAGACGCCAGTTCAAATCTGGCCTCGGACACCGGAGGGTTTGGTCACTTTTTCTGAAGTATATGACATCTATTTTCAAGTCATGGGTGGTTATACTTATATGGCGTTTAGAGTATGATGCAAGCTGGCATGTGTCGTCGAGACGCCGGCTTTTTCACTATAGACCTACGCGGGCGACGAAGGCGAAGTCGGAGCTTAGTGACAATAAGCCGGTGGTCAGTCTAGCAGTGCGCACCACGCATTACTCGGGTGATTTGCACCTGACTGAAGTCTCTTTGCCGTACGATGGCATAATCTATCATATGCCAGTGTTTGGATCTTGGGTGCATCCACGTAGTTTTGTACTTAGCGGCAAGCCTGAACATTGAGTTTGATATTGCCAGCTCATATTAAGCACAAAAACTGAGTAGCAACTGACCACTGCTGTTCATGTTGCCGACTCCGTGTCTACCCAGAACTCCAGGCCACGCCTCATAGTCCCGTCCAACTCTGGCATTGAAATCGCCTAGCAATAAGACCTGCTCTCTGGCGTCTATGCCATCTAGGCATTGAGATATTTGGTCGTAAAATTGGTCCTTTATGTCATCAGACTTGTCTAGCGTGGGAGCGTAGACACTGATGACATTAAGGAAGTTGTCCTTATTTAGGTGAAGGCGCAATGTGGTCACGCGGTCCGAGATATGTACAGGGTACTCCTCCAGTCCCTTCACTAAGTGGGTCTTAATGACAAATCCTACACCTGAACGCCGGGGCTCTGAAGCCGCGGTACCCTTCCAGAAGAAAGTGTAACCGCCACCATCTTCCACCAGCTCTCCTTCGTTAGCAAGATGTGTTTCGCTAAGAGCAGCCACGTCCACATTTTAGCGACGAAGTTCTCGAGCTACTATGGCGGTTTTGCGTTCAGGGCAGGCGTTGCCATCTCGATCGATAAGCGTTCTGACGTCCCACGCGCCGAATGTCATGATAGCCGTTTTCATGCTGTTATTATTGTTGCGTCGACCACGAATTGAGTTGATGCGATGGCAGCCGCGGTTACTACCATCCTTCAAGTAGGGACGAGCATTTGTTTAGGGCACCTTTTCTAGCCCCCTCCCCGGCTGAGCGAGGAAAGCAGTGCCTCCCTAAATAGGGCTGCTTTGTCATCCCCGGTGCTGCCAGATCCGTACTGTCGCCCCCAATTTGCAGTACGAAAGCGACCACGGCGTGTACTCACACCCCTAGAATCGCCTGTGTGCAGGAGTCAGACAAAGCCTGGCGTGCATCGCGCCTGACCTCTCTACCTCCCCCCATCGCCACAGGACTTAGGATATAATCGGAGTCCATTATTCGGAAGCGGTCTATTGCGCAGGATATATTTAGGTGCGTAAGCGTTCGCGCAAACACAAACGCACACACTCGTCTTCCCTCTCCCAGAATCAATGGAACAGAAAACTGCTACGACTGAAGGAGAGGTCAGATGATATGTCTGGCCGATGATAACTTCACGCCCTCTACCGTCGCCCTGGGCCATCCACCTTGCCTTGCCGAGTCGCCGAGTCAGCCAAACCCTATTGCATATCTGCAGCGGGTTGCCTTCCTCGCCAAAATGGACTTTGTCGTGCACTATGCGGGAGGTGACCGCGTATAGGTAGCGCATCGACCGCAGGAAGCGAAAGTCTTATCACAGGGAGTCTTATCACATACCTGGAGTAACCATTTACTTCCGCTATATTGCTTGAATGGATTGACCGCCATTGATCGGTTGACTGACTGCACTGGTTACCCAGCGGGCGATGGGGTCGTCACTTCCCGACGCCTACGCGTTTAGAGTATGATGCAAGCTGCCGTGCGTCGTCGAGCACCTTGGCACGTATAAGGTTAGGCATTTCTACTTGAATGCCATAGTAACAGTGCAGTATTTATTAAAGAAGGAGCCCTGCTTTGCGGAGTCCATTCTCACTTTAATAAGTGATGGGTGGTTATATGGCGTTTAGAGTACGATGCAAGCTGCCATGTGTCGTCGAACACCTTGGCACGTATAAGGTTAGTCATTTCTACTTGAATGCCATAGTAACAGTGCAGTATTAAAGTGCAGTGCAGTAGTAATAAGTGATGGGTGGTTATAATTATATGGCGTTAAGAGTATGATGCAAGCTGCCATGTGTCTTCGAGCACCTTGGCACGTATAAGGTTAGTCATTTCTACTTGAATGCCATAGTAACAAAGCAGTATTAAAGAAGGAGCCCTGCTTTGCGGAGTCCATTCTCCCTTACTATAGTATACTACCAGCTTCTAGCCGTCGTCGAGAACCTTGTTACGTACTTGTAGCTTCGCTTTGTAGATTTCATTCCCAACATGACTTTGGAAAAAGGCACCATGCCAAGATGGGTTGTCATATAAATAAAATATTTATTGTGGGATAGGTAGGTAATAGTTCTAATATCAACTTGGAGGTCTATAAAATCATTATAATTAGTGCTCATATTGAATTAAAAAAATTAAAAATGAATTAATTACAAGAAAAAGTACAATATTTAATATCAAAGTACGTACTTATCATAACTTCAATTTCTAAACATTGTATGCTAAGTGAAATAAAGTTTTATTTTAATATTTAAATGAATTTTTGTTTATTTAACTTTTTAGGGTTTCATTCGGGGTTTTCACTATTTAAATTTAGTAATACAGTCTGCCACGCTACATATTACGACTGCTTAGATATATCTATGTATTTAGAAAAAATATCAGAACCTACAGCAAAAATATTTATAGTCCGAGCAAGAGCTCTTACAAATAAAAATATTATTTATTGCACACCTCAATAAAATTGAACAGTACAGTACACAGATTAAAAGTAGAGGCAGTCAACAGGCGGTCTTATCGCTAGAGAGCTCTTCTTAGTAAGAGCTGGTAAAACTATAAATAGATTACCCGTATTTACATTTAGCAAATTAAAATGATCGTAAAACTCAAAGATCTTGTCACAGCTAATAAAGCTTACCTCCCGGGTCTAGTAAATATTTACATGAAAAGACTTACAAGTAACTTAATAGAGATCAGAAACAAAAGATAATCCCCAAAGTCAGACAAAGACGCGATATTAAAAAGTGAAGTCTGTGTAAGATCGTTCAACTTGGTATATTTAATTAGTGCTAGGCAGCTCGCTTGCCCGAAACTTAAAATTGAGAAATTGCAATTTCATTGTACTTATTATAATCTGAGGAAGTGCTGTTTGAGCTTAGTATCCATTTTTTTGGATATACTGCCTTGACTCTACTACTACTACTTGAATTCGTCACATATATTATGTATGTTGTGCTCACTTGACTAGATGTAGATAGACGTATTCTAAAATGCAGTTAGACGCAAGTAGTAGACGGACTATAGACCCGTACCGATAAATTATGAAGTTTCGATAGTATTAAAGATGCTTATTTTTCACATACAGAGTTCAGGCCTTCCAACTTAGCTAATAATAATAATTTGTGTCATCCTAGGTTTTTGCTTAGGTAGAAACTTAAGACATTTCTTTTTTTTAAACATTATTCGGTAAATAGAAAATTAGAGATCAAAATTGTTTTTTCATTGTAACAGCAAAGTTGTTACTGAGACGCACGCACGCGTTTTGTGTCACTTTCGTCAACGGGAAGACTGACATTCAATCAGCACATATATGTAGACTTTTATAAGCCTATATAAAATTAGAGTTGATCGATTAGGTACTGTGCTTTCAAAAATATCGGTATCTATTATTTGAATAAATTTGTGCCATATTAATCAATGATATTTATTTATTTTAATTTTTTTTCTTGTATGACCCTGTTAACAGTACAATAAAATATTAAAGTTATTAAAGTTTGCGTCGATATTTTTATAAAAGCGTATCGAAACAATGTTTGAAATTTGTGTCGTTATAATCAATGGATTGTTTTTATTTTTGAAAACAAAAACTTGTTTTGCGTAAAGGGCATGCGTGCGGAACGGTAAGGCGCGGGTGGGGTGCACGTGCCGGCCAGGGTGCCTAGCAGTTCGTTTGTTTTCTATACATTATTACTCTATACATACATATAGTAATATAGTAATAAGTGCGACAAAGACAAACAGCGACTTTTAGTCGCTCTTTTTTATTTTTCATAGTAAAGAAAGCAGTAATATAAAACTTAAGTAAGTAAAGGATAATTCTTGAAGCAAATCAAATTATTTTGTTCAATATCTGGCCTCGGACACCGGAGGGTTTGGTCACTTTTTCTGAAGTATATGACATCTATTTTCAGTTTAAGTAAAGGATAATTAATGGTGATATAACGTATGACTACACCGTAGTCCGTAAGGCACTGCAACGGCGGATCTGTGTGCCACGCTAAACCTAGTTTACCATATAACCAGTATTTTGACAAATTGTCACAGATAATTTGTTACTAATAATATGTAATTTATGCATCAAGGCGGTTTGTTTACAGAGTGCCAATCGTGAAACGCGAAAATCGAAATTTCGTTATCTGCCTCTTGGTTACCAGCAAAGGGCCAGGCTGGACTTAAAAAAATTTCATCAGTGTGATGTTATAATAAGGCTATGTTTTTATTAACTTGTCTGACAGCATTCCTAGACTTAAAAAAGGCTTTTGACACGGTATCTGTGCCCACTCTTATAACTACACTGGAGGGCATTGGCATCAGAGGAACTCCTCTATTATTGCTAAAAGATTATCTTCGAAATCGTAGGCAAAGAGTAAAAATTGGTAAACACGTGAGTGATGAATGTGATGTTACCTATGGAGTTCCCCAAGGAAGCGTTTTAGGCCCTACACTCTTTATAATATACCTGAACCAACTTTGCAATCTGCACATCGAGCAGGGGTCCATCGTTGCTTACGCCGATGACACAGCTGTTGTGTTTTATGAAGATACGTGGGATGATGTACGGAAGTCCGCGGAACTTGGACTAGCCAAAATTGCCCGCTGGTTGCAGGCGAATCTGCTCACTTTGAACACGGATAAAACAAACTATATCTGCTTCTCAAAATATAACAGGACACAACCAGACAACACGTACCAAATTAGGATTCATCGTTGATTATTTAAATCAGTTAAATTGTTCTTGTTCACCAATCACTAAAGTTGACTGTGTTAAATACTTAGGCATTATGATAGACCAACGACTAACCTGGCATATGCACACGGAGCTGTTAATGTCACGTACTCGCAAACTCATATGGACCTTTAAAAATTTAAGACACATTGCTACCAGAAATCTTCTTAACCAAATTTACACTGCTTTAGCACAGTCGGTTCTTATCTATTGCATTTTGATCTGGGATGGAGCCATTAAAATAAAATTCCTCCAATTAGAGAGAGCTCAGAGAGCTTTACTCAAGGTCATGTACTGTAAACCATACAGGTTCCCAACTGAAAAGCTGTATGAAGATAGTGACCCCCTATCGGTAAGAAAACTATATGTTTTGAATGTGATTCTTCGGAGACATAAAAGCACTACGTATTGTCGAGAGGACACATCAAAAAGATCTACAAGGAAAAGGAAACCTGATGTTATCCCTATTCCGAACACAAAGTCTGCATATGCTAAAAGACAGTATATTGCCTTATCGGCAAAATTATATAACCTTATAGATAATGACATTAGCTTATACCCCTCTACCTATAGTGAATGTAAAAATATATTATCAAGTTGGCTCAAAACAAAAAACTACACGGAATTAGATTTCAAAATTTCTTATGAAGTCAACTTTCAATCTAGCCTTTTTACCCTCAACAAATGCAGCCGAATTTAACCATCTTTAACATTGAATGGATTGACTTGTTTCGACGGACCTACCATTTTTGTACTACAAGCAAATAACTGAAAAAAAGAGAAAACATGTCGCGCAATAAAACAATTTCCAGCGTGCTGGAAATTAATTCCCCAAAACGCTTTTTATAGATCTTTTTCGATCGTCCTATATACGATTCATCAAATTATAATTATATTAAATATGGTAAAAAGAGCGTAGAGTTTTTTTATTGTGATCGTGATTTTAAGCATTGTTTTTGTAAGAAAAAGAAAAAAGGAGTTTCACCAACAACTAAATATACTTATAGATATATTTTTCGTCGTTATCAATTATGTACTCGAGATATTTTAACGTAGAACTTACCTACAAAAATATTTAGACAGTATATTACTAGGATTTCGTATAAAAATTCACACAAGATAATACTGTTTTGTTCTCTACATTTCGTTATCTTTTGCAATACCTTTTTAACATATTTTTATTTGACTTAAATTGGAGTTTTCAGGTATCGAACACCCATTTAAAAACAGAAAAGTTAAAGTAACACGAACCCGGCTTCCAAACGGCACCTCAACACGTTCACCGCTGACCGTACCCGAGTGGCCTCTCGGGAAATCTGCAGCCGACGGGTTACCCGCACTTCACCCCTACGCTTGTACTTACAAATTAACCCTTTTTAACCCGCCGCGTAAACGCCCCGTATTAATGTTACGACTCGCTTTAACATTAGCATGATTGTTTTTTATTTTTAGTACGACTTTTGGGATTAAAAACGGCAAGTTGCCGTGTGTATTCGTAGAAATGTTTTTGCGCTTTGCGGCTATCATTTCTGGGTTAAGCGAGCTTAAACCGCATTTTGTGTTAGTTTGGTTTAGGAAAAAAAGTTTGTTTTTTAAATTATATATTGGTATTTAAATTGGGAATAAATTATATTATTTTAATAAATATTTTGATTAAGTTCATATTGGTGTTTATATCATTATATTATTTTAGACTACGCTACCAAATACTTAATTGCAAGGAATGCTTCTATGAAGGATATGGAAAGGTGCATTATTTTAACTATTAGGTACGATGGCGACGCGTCCATCGAAAACATTAGTAAATAATGGGAGTGGCATTAGTGGACGTTGGCTCAAACCTCTTGGAAGATTGAAGCTGATTGCGCAGTCAAACGCGGCGCAAAACGCCCGCCATTGAGGCCCTACACAAAAGCATACATTTGAACAATTTTGAAATAAATCATCTTTATTTTGAGTAGAAGTTAATCGCTTACAGTTTTGTTAATTGAAAGGTTTTCTGGTAAACAGTTAGTTGTCTAATCTTCTTTAACTCCAGAACAAATCGAGCAAACATGCACTTTAAAGCCACCAATATGGTATAACAGAAAGGTCGAGCTATGTTTAATTCTTGTAGAAATTCAATCGGACAATGGACTAAATACTCGGCTCCAGCTTTTATTGCAGACCTACGCCAGAAGAATGCAAGTTACATAACCGGATCTGTAGGAAGCTACTGGATTACCCAGTAATTTATACGGTAATATTAAGAATCAGCAAGTACTAAATATTAATTATTAGTGGCTGTTAACTGCATCTTTGCTTTACTACGTTCTTTATTCTGCAACCACATGGACAATTCCTTAGTAGGAATTCCCTATTCCCTAACAGTTAAGTTAAGCAAAAAAGCATTTTGTATGTAGGCCAAATTTTAGTCGCGTTCAGATAAATTACGCTTTCTTTTTTGGTACGGCATTCTACGCCCTTATTTACCTCATTGGAATCGTCTTAAGGCTCTTGATTTTCGGTTATAGTATTTGACACAGGTCGATCGCGAACAACTTTATTTTCCTTCATCTACGACGTTTTGACACAGAATCCACTGGTCGTGGTCACGGATGAATGACGTCCCAGACAAAAATACGGGTAAAATACACAATTATCCAATGGAGAAATCATACATTCAAACCAACCACCACACTTAATATTAATTATTGCCATAGAGCCGGCACGCGGCAATCGCAAAATCCGCGCATAGATCCGGAGATATCTCTTTGCATGAAACGGTCACCGGTCTCCAAGTTGGCGATAAATAAAAACATCTCCCCTATTCAAATTTCACACATAATCATCAATCAATTAGCTCAGATAGCTCAACACTGTTAAATTTAATCACAAATTACCCAATTCAGGAACTACAACACCTCCACAATTAAATCCAACCCTTTAGTAACGACCCCATTAACGAGTGTAATTGAAGAGAACCGTGGGATTTCATTGATCTTGTTAAATCACAAGTTTTACTGCAGCTTCGTTTAATTATGCTCCGTGAAATATGGAGGCGAATTAATAAACATCATTCGGGAGTTAATGCAGTAATTTGTGAAAATTGCCTAATTAGGCGAGATGTATGGATGGACCCTTGATTGGAGCAGGATTGTGTTTTGTTCATCTCATTATTATTAGATCTTTGGCTCTGTATATTACTTAGGTACCTTTTTTAGCGCGGTGGAGGCCCGTTACATAAATATAAAGGCTAATTTATTGGAGATTGGCTTAGTTTTTCTGCATGACTTCTAAAATTGGGTGATGACTTGTCTTAAATATATAAATGCGACCACTCGCTTCCCACGAAGCTCCATAGAAGTACCTTACAGTTAACTTGACTAGCTATACAAACTAATATAGCAGGTCGATTTGCTTTGTTTGCTCTTAACTTTAGGTCCTATTTACTTACTGCTGCACGGTCCTATTTAGAACTAACGAAAGTCCCATTATGTATGACAAATATTGCAAAACCTATTTCAAACAAGTTACATCGTCTCTTCAGTGAGGAATATTTCTGGGAATAGCACCTCACTCGACAAGGACGTTTATCCGAAGATGTATCTACATATTTACCTATAATTGGGTACTCTCCTGGGTAAAAAAAATAAAATTCTATTTAGTTCGTCAGTTAGATTATCAAAACATATTGTATATCTATTTTTTATTTTGTCAATCAAACAAAAATTGGTGAAGATATAGCCCGTTAAAGTTCCGCGTGACGGCACATTATGCTAAAAAGAGTACTGAAATGTTTTGATAATCTAATTGACGGACTAAATATATTTTTTTAGGATAGTAGCCAATTTGTTATGAGTTTATTTATAATTTGATATGGGACAGTATTTGTTTTTTTTTTATTAATTGAACCGAATTGCACCCGTCAGAACTGACGACAGCTTATTGAGTTCACCCTTTTCTTGTTATCAAATGTGATATAGATATCAAAATGAGATTGCTACATGTCATTTCCAAATTTGAAAATGGGAAAATGTAAAGGTATGTGGTTACATATAAATATTCTGTGGCGCTTCAACATGTTAGATGGCGTTACCGTGGCGTGCTTGTCGCTTTAACCCGTCCTCTGCAGCCAATTATCTTATTCATGAATGCGGGCGAGTTCCCGAGCGTGGTCCGTAAATGTTTAAGTGTGAGGTTATAGTCTATTTATTAGGGATTGATTACGCATTCAATTCGCCTCACATCAAAGGAAGGTGCAGAATGCGTAGTTGGTACTAAAACGCATTTCAATGTGTGATCAGCAAAGCTGTATTTAATGAAATAACAATATTTAGACTAAAGGCACAATGTTCACTTACGCTATCATGGATATTGTCAGTATCAGTGGTATAACAATTTATTAGGTTTCACACAATGATTTCAGGGGCGACCAGGGTTCCATTTCTCGAACGGTTAAACTAATATTGCTAGTTAGTTTGTAAAGTGGACCCGTATGATTTGACATTTTGAAGACAATTAATTATATTTTACTAGCTTTCCGCCCCGCGACTTCGTCCGCGTATGAAAGCACCTTCGCACTCCTATTTAACCCCCTCAGGGGTAGAATTTTCTATAACGCTGAAAGAACTTTTATTGTATTTTAATAAGTTATCTTCCCACAAAGTTAAAAGTCTCTCAAAAAAATAAATTTCCCCCATACAAACTTTGAACCCCTTTCTAACCCCTTCTAGGTGAAATTATCCAAAACGCTAAAAGTACTTTTATTGTATTTGAATAAGTAATCTTCCTACAAAGTTAAAAGTTTCTAGCTCAAAAAAATAAATTTCCCCGATACAAACTTTGCACCCCTTTTTAACCCCCTCACGGGTGAAATGATCCTAAACGCTGAAAGTATTTTTTGTGTATTCTAATAAGCAATATTCCTACAAAGTTGTATGTCTCTATCTCAAAGAAAGAAGTTTTCCGCATACAAACTTTGCACCCCTATTTGACCCCCTCAGGGGCGGAATTTTCCAAAACGCTGAAAGGACTCTTATTGTATTTTAATAAGTTATCTTCCCACAGAGTTAAAAGTCTCTATCTCAAAAAAAGTAATTTCACTCATGCAAACTGCCACCCAGGTTAGGCTCAGAGGTGGAATTTTTGAAAACACTGAAAGTAGTTTTATTGTGTATTAATAAGTAATATTCCCACAGAGTTTAAAGTCTCTAGTTTAAAAAAAGAAATTTCCGACATACGAAGTTAGCACCCCTATTTCATCCCCTCAGGAGTAGAATTTTACAATGCGCTGAAAGGAATTTTATTGTATTTTCATAAGTAATTTTCCTTAAAAGTTAGAAATTTCTATATACAAACTTTGCACCCCTTTTTAACCCCCTCAGGGGTGAAATTATCCTAAACGCTGAAAGTACTTTTTTGTATTCTAATAAGTAATATTCCTTCAAAGTCTTAAATCTCTAGATCAACGAAAGAAGTTTCCCGCATACAAATTTTGCACCCCTATTTAACCCCCTTTAAAATTATCCAAAGCGCTGAAATATCACTTTTATTATTTTAACTTACGAAGTTTCAAGTCTCTAACTTAAAATTTAAAATCCTACACATACAAACTTTTAACCCCCTTTTTACCCCTTATGGGTTGAATTTTTCAAAATCGCTTCTTATTATTTGTACATGTTATAAATGTAATCCGATCTGCAAATTACAACTTTCTAGCTTCAGTTGTTACGGCCTCGCTTTAATACTTTTCAACCCCGTTTCAACTCCTCTCGGGTGGAATTTTGAAAAACGCTGAAATGAGTTTCTTTTCTTTTAAGTTAGTAGCCTGCAAACGAAATTTCAAGTCTGTCACAAAAAAAATAGTAATTTCCATACAAACTTTCAACCCCTTTTTTACCCCGTTAGAGGTTGAATTTCACAAAACGCAAAAATAACTTTTATTATTTTTTATTATCAGTAACCGTACAAAGTTTCAAATCTCTAACTTTAAATTTTAAATCCCATCCTTAAAAACTTTCAACCCCCCTTTTACCCCCTTAGGGGATGAATTTTTCAAAATCGCTTCTTATTACTTGTATACATTACAAATGTAACCAGACCTGAAATTTTCAACTTTCTAGCTTCAGTAGTTTTGGCTCTGCGTGGATCAGCCAGTCAGTCAGTCAGTCAGGACAAATAAGGCATTTATATGTCGCAGGGAAATGATTAAAACAGAGATTTGACCAAATCTCTAAGGGATATGATCAAATTACACAGGATGTTACAATGGAGACTCCATATCATCATTTCCCCAGAAAAATTTAGTAATTTCACCAAATCACTGACTCTGTTTAGTGGGAAGACAAAATCGGCCAAAAAACGCGACACGCTTTATCATTTCACTAGATTTGTTTAGGAATTTGACAAAATCCCTAACCGCTACAGTAAGTTGATGAAACGAACTCAAAAAGTCGACTAGTTTTATCATTTCGCTAAACAAGTTTAGTGAAATGATAAAGTCTCATCTGGAAGATGGTATATGGTGATTTGATTAAATCTCTGAACTGGTTTAGTGAAATGACGAAAGGAAGTACCGAATACAATATTTTACTTTACAGTTAAGCGATTTTATCAAATCTCTGACTAGATAAAGTGAAACAGATATTAAATCAGAGATTTTAACAAATCTTGGATGCAGGATGTTAAAATGGAGTCTCCATTTTAACATCCTGCGTAATTTGATCATATCCCTTAGAGATTTGTTCAAATCTCTGTTTTTATCATTTCCCTGCGACATATATACAGTATGTATCAGAACGTAAGGCAAAGCTGCAGCCTGGTTGATGGTAAAGTGGAGTATGTTCTAACAGAATACTTACTAATAACTTTTTTTTGCTTTTTTGTACTTTGCTCAATCTCAACACAACTTTGGGTCCTCTTATTTGCAGTCGGTTAAAAATTCTTGTAACAGCCTGTAGAAACAGTAAGACGTCAGTTTATAAACGTAAACAAACTAATTAAAACCAATCCACATCATATCAGATTACTGCAATTTCAACTATGACCAGATACTGATAAGCCTAATAAATACGAAACACTAACCACTTCTTGAAATTATCATTTAAGGACTATTTTTTGTTATTATTTCATTATTATTTACAACAGGGATTTTGCATATCATTGTAGTTCACTTTGACATTAATTATGACATTCCATTAAAGGAGACCGTCAATTCCAGGCCCACTAGCGATAATGGTCTCGTATAAGGTTTGTTCTGCAATTTTAAGCAAATACCCATTTAATTACGAATCTAGACAAAATATTTCATGAAAAAGAAACGGGAATTAGAAATACAAAATAAAAAGTAATTTCGTTGATCTTTCCGCGATCCAAATAGTGCTTAATAAGTTGTTAACGTCTTTACAGCATTGACATAAGGTTAACTTTACCTGGACTGAGACGAAATAGTCATTTTTAGAAAGGAGTTACGTTTACTTTGCTAATCTAGTTTATTATTCTAGTTTGACACTGTCAATGTATGACGTCACCGTCATCCAAGTCTGCCACACGAAGTTATAATTTTAAACCGGAGTATACTCTTCGGCCACAAGGTGGGGCCGAAGGAAAGGGAGCTGCGTCTCATTTTGACTCAGGGCGTTATGACGGCATTATATCATGCTCTTTCGATAACGAAACGCATTTTTTTTTCAATTTAGTAATGTCTGATACTCGTATGGATTTATAAAAAGTGGATGTAATTGTTGCACTTTTTCCCTAACCACAGATGAACCTTATTACCGTGCAAAACAGTCGTTCATAGGTGATTAGAAAAAAAACGGTCCGATAGAGGGGATAATTATCCTTAGATTAAATATGTTTGTATGCATGTTGTTGTCGCGAATAAATGTTTTCTAATTCTATTGTTTTAATTATGGGGGCGGTGCCTCCCTCGCACTCGTTACGAAATTGACACACATTGACATTTTGACTTGTTGTCATGCTGGCATTATTGTCTAATGACGACATAACTCCCTAAGTCAAAACGATACGCAGCTCCCTGTAATACTCTCTTTCGGCCTCACTTTGTGGCCCAAGAGTATACTCCAGTTTAAAAATTATAACTTCATGGATACTAGTAGTAGCGCACTAACAGAGCTAAACCTTATCTATTTGTAATAAGTTCTACGATTGTTTAGTTAATAGTAGCAATGATGGTTTGACAGTCATTATCTTTGTTTACCCAAATACAAGAAATCAGCGGCAGGATCAAAATATGACTTTTTATTATTTTAGTATGATTTTTGTTTCATTATCATGTCAGATTTTGTAGATATTATTTAAAAAACCGGTAGTTATTTTGTGTTATACTGTTAATCATAAACATGTACGCTTTTAAATATTGTCCTTATCACATTCTTCTTTTTTCATCCCCGATTTCTCAATTTTCCCGTTAGATTTCATGATTATTTTATGACCGTCCTGATCTAGAAATTAAGGCGAATGTTTTGATACCTACTTCATAATTATACGCACCTTAATGAGCTGGGTCAAATCGCCTAACAAAAATTGACGATCTCCTTTGTCATCTTGTTATTTTATTTTGAAAGAGGTAAGGTTAAATCAATTAATTGGACTTTTTCCTTTAAATTCATACTTTAAGTCAGAGTTTGACATTCGTTTGCCCGATAAAAAGAAAATCTAATAAATATAAATTTAAATTGAAAATTACTGATAATGCCTTTAAATTTTTCTGCGGAGGCACTTGTGGATATGATCCTTCTTTACGGAGAGTGTACGGGAAACGGGAATGCCGCTTTTCGTCTGTACGCGGAGAGGTTTCCCGCACGAAGGCAACCCAACAACGGCCGTGTGATTGTCAATACGCTTATCCGACTGCGAAATAACAACCCGCCGGTGCCGATCAACCGAGGAGGGGCTCCACAATTACACGTGAGAGAGGAAGAACATGTACTAGACCATTTTCACAACCAACCGGGATCTAGTACGAGACGTGCATGTAAAAACTCACCTATACTAACCAGTAATATTTTAAAGCTGAACCTACCTAAAGCTTAAAGTTAACTGAAACTTTTCTTTGAAAGCGAGGATCTTATCACTAAAGGAAATAATAGGATTTAAACAACATATAAGTCAATAAGAAAATTTATTCAAGTAATAAGAAATTACTGTTAATGGAAAGTTGAATGAGTCTATAAACTATTATATCTAATGTAACCGTTAGGTCACATTAGATATACCGCTACAGTTCAAGGGCCAAAATATGCCAGAGAAAAAACTATAGCGGTGAAAAAAAACTCTGACGCCCAAGTTTAACCTGCACACATACATAATCAATTTTGTAAATATTAACGACACACAATTTATAAAAAATATAAAATAATGGCATGATTGTCTAGTGGTACATATTGGACTACATTATGATAAGTAATAACCAAGGTCTCCTGAGGTGTGAGAAACGCTAAACAACAAAATTAAATCTGAACAATGCTCAAACAAACACAGAAAACCAAAATTTAAAAGAAATAAATACAATTTTACCTAAAACAAATAGAATTTGGTTTAAAATTTCCTACATTAACCTACAAACTGTTAAAACAAGTATTATAACCTCCTCAATATTTAACATCACAATTATATCTAACTACTATTGTGAAGCATACCTACTCCCTACATAATGCTATTGTTGACTATGTAAAAATCTTACATAAGATTTGATTTTTTTTTTTATAACACGACGGTGGCAAACAAGAATACGGCCCGCCTGATGGTAAGCAGCTATCGTAACCTATGGACGCCTGCAACTCCAAAGGAGTCACATGCGCGTTGCCGACCCTTTGAATCAAGCAAAATATTGAAATTACTGTATACACTGTATACTACTGTACACGATAAAACAGAAGGATTTTCCTTTATGCAGTAAAACCTGTAATTGTAATAAGTTAAACATAAGAGGTAATTATATTATGTTATAACGATTGATATAATTTTATTAAAAGATTGTAATATTAATAATGTGATAATAATATGATATGTCATAATATAGATATATGGGAATAGGATAATGGAACTCTGGCTCATTAAAAATCTTAATATTAATCAAGATTAATTATTATAAAAATAGAATAGATGATTGCAGTCAACTATAAGGCTACTTTTTATACCTCATAAAATTACCGAGCCTACGCCGATACTATAGGCAGCTATGTCTACGCAAAGTACCAACGTGAGTTATTCCATGCATAACCGTAAGATAATCGTCTTTTAGACTTGTATACGAATGCGTAACCCTCAGGTGACGAACATGCAGACCCTAATGGGTTAGCCCTTTATAATTTGGACTTGCATTCGTCTACATTATCTTAGGTTAACCCGGCCCTATCAAGCATACATGCGCAACCAACCAGCCCGACTTGCATATTGGAACATCTCACGTGTGGATCAGAATTACGAGTATGTTCAGACACCGAAGCTTATTCTAGTTAGTTATTTGACAATAGCACCCAGCACGGCCATAAACAAGTCAATAATATGAGGGCAGCCTCTAATATTATGAAACCAGCCATTCTTTTGTATTTGTTATTCGAAAGAAGTATGAACACAACTATTATTTCATTCTATAAGCCAGTTGGATTAGGGTTTTTTACCTTTTACCCAATAATGTAATCAAATTGCTTAGCATTTACAATAAGGGTTTATGTCCAAGTTGAATCATACTAATAGTTTGTACTTATAAACTAGATTGACCGCATAACTGAGCTTAACATTAGAAAAACCCAGCAATGGCTAGTCCTCTCACAGTAGAATCAAGCAATCAGTCTAGGTCGTTGTTGACTCCAATGTAAACTATCTCATCCATATAATATGTTAGATAAATCTTTATATTATTTATATAGATTGGAGTCTTTAACAGCTTACAATCGGCAAACAACAACACAGACGTCTCGTAGGTGGGAGGCTGCGAGTGATAGTTATGACCCTTTTGTAAATATACTTCTCATATAAATCTAACAAGAGTCATTTAAGAAGTCTATCTCTCCGGATTTAACTAAAAGGCGCACCCTCTTATGTAAAACATACCACTTGTATGAATCACATATATAAGATTCATTCAAGTGGTCTATTTTGGTGGGAAAAAGATCCCAGCCACAAAGATTGCCCTTTTCAAAGCTCACTATAGTGACTCTCTACTAAGCAAAAGACTATTGTTGAAAGCACGGTCTTGCCCTATAATAAAACACAGGTGCGTACTCCATCAACTTGGAACAAAACCATTGCTTAGCTTAATTATTAATAAATAGTTATGGGTAATACCGTTACCTTTGGTACCAAGTACCTTTTGTCATAACTGGAAGGAGTCTTTATAACTTTTCGACTATTGAAATAATATCCATTGTGACAGGTCCCCAACGACTACAATTTTATAAATAGATATAGCGTGTAATTTATATATATACACATTTTAGTATATAAATGGAAAGGTGCTGTTGACTAGATTAGTATCGGTCTATATACTTAATGATATAGAATCATTGTATAAAGATTAAATTTACTTGTATGACCAATCTGTATGTATGTCAACAATAGCATTCTGTGAAGGATATCCATGAGATATCACAAATCATTTGCGATTCACGCATTCCGAGCTACATACCAAAATCAAGGCATATATGAGTATTAAAACCATTTTGACTTCAAGTATCATTTAACTAGTGCAACATAAAGTATTATACCTTCAGTGGAAAGAACGTGTTAATTACAAATAACCAACAGCTGAACTAAATCAGTGGAAAGGAAGTACGAGTAACTTAGGACTTATAAAAACTATGAATAGTTTATTGAAGATGTCAACTTCGTTAACAGTAGCGTTAATACTTAAATAAAACGTATTGTTAAGTCTAAATGAGAAGAGTAAACGTCAACATGAAGTATGTATATATTATAATATAAGTCCTTCGTACTCGTGTATCCTCACATTATGAAATCACAATAATCAGATATAAATTACTAGGTAAGTTGCACGTTATTCAAATATGGTTGAATCAAACATAATAAAGCCTTATTTATTGGTACCTATAGAACGTCTATTTTTATAAATATCAATCTCTTATTTAAGTAAACTCCAAAGTCGGATAATATGTAACTGTACTAAGTACATAGAAACCGTACTAGCATGGAACCTCGCTGACGCTTAACGTTAAACCTATTTTGTCACCCGTCGGTGTAATAAAGAGAAGTATGGAACTAACTCACAAGAACGCTTTTCGTATATCATCATACGTGGCAACGTGGAGAAGCATCATCACGGGCTGCTGCTTCTGGCCTCTGGAGTTTGTTCAGGATAGCCGCCCGCTGTTCTGGTAGTGATGAACTCACGATGTCAGCGAGCAGCGTGCCACGTGCAGCAGTAGTACGTCCGATGCTCGTGTACCGGAAAACACATACATGTACAAGTTTATAACTGTAATAGTAAAGGTGTTTCACCATACTATGGTATATATATATGTATTTTCAGGTAGGTAGCCAATTGTACTAAATATTGAACTTTTCAAAGTATCTACATTTATTTATTGGGCAACCTAAACATAATTTTCACTATTTGACTCTATAACTAATAAAGATTTCTCAATCAGTGTTTAACAAACACCGTCAAGAAAAGGTAAAGTAAATATCTTTATAATTTACTGTTTATAAGTACGTGGATTTAACCACTTAAATTATTTAGCCGTATATTGAGCAACAAACTGCTCAATAATGTTCATTTATTTGAATAAGCGGTAGAAACCTTTTAACGTAATCATTACTTGGAAATGTACAATGGTATTTGCATGCAAGACATAGAAAACATTGATTAACCAATACGTTACACAACTAACACGGTACTAGCTTCCATGTACACCATGACCACCATGACTAGCTAGAAAATGTAATTACCTATTATAGTGATTAAACGAAATCAATGCATATACCATCATATTCAATTTATCGAACCTTAGTAGAATTTTATTACGGCGGCATAACGCACACTAGTAATGTTCAAATATGCTGGTGAATACTAATTTCACTGAAATGTAATACGGCACAAATGAAAATGAGCCTAAAGCAATAAATCAAAAACAACCCACCGAGAGGACTGACTTCTGCTGGACGGATTGACTCTTCGCAATGGCGCCGAAGTCTCGCAATAGATCGCCTTGGTCCAGAACAGCTCTGCCGACAGCTCCCTGAAGTGCTCGTCAAGGCTTCAAGATGGATCCAACTGGACAGCTGAAGATCTGTACGCCCGAAGTTGCATCCCGCTACCGAAGCGCTCACGCTGCGGCAACGATCCTTCAGAAGCTTACGGTGAAGGCGCCCTCTCACAGTCGATGTAACCGGGAATTTGAGAAATAAACAAGGATTAAAAAAACGTATTTTCCCATAGTTGGCTTACTAATTTTACGCCCTATTGTGGAATATGTAGAATTACTTATTTATCAAGACTGAAACTAAAACTTTAACTACAACGAAGAATAAATATTGTTAACGTTATAAAATAAACTAATGCAAAGGTAACTACTAATTTACTCGAAGCATATAATTCGAGAATGAATGACGGTTAATTATATAGAATAAATAAATGGATTAAATATGATAGGATATCATATTAAATTAGAGAAACCTGATAAATTATCTACTCAGAAAACGTACTTTAAAGAACACTAGATAAATACGTAACCCTCTGACGTAAGCAATGAAGGAACTTGATAGAAAGATTCACCGAGGCTGAGCAAGCGTCGATGACACAGCTGGTCAGAGCGATCGGACCGGTGTTCCGAAAGGTCGCAAGTTCGAATTCTGCTCGACGCGGTGAATCCTTCAAGTTCAACTGAACCCGCTAATAATTAAGACCTAGAATTGTATTTACTCATCTAACTGTTTCTACTAACAATAATCTAGATAACGTATACCTTTCCCTTTATTTACCATATACGAAGTATTAACATGAGTACGCACCGACGCAATTCAATAGTAATATTAACCGAATAAATAAAACCCGTGAAGCAATACTTTAATGCCCTCATTATTATTAATTTAAAATTGCACATAAAATATTTACGTATACATCCCGACGCACAATAAACTTAGAATTATTAACCTTCCTATTATACTTCCTATTTAGTTGGTTAAATGACGAGGACAACCACTCATACCAATAAAACTGATTACAAATTTTATAGGCAATTCAACCATCAATTCAATGACACCATGCTATGCAATACGAGTAAACTGTGATCCTACATTTTAATTCCAAACTTCAACATTACCCACTTCGCACGCCCTTTATAGATACCCATAGGTTATTAAGTCTTTTCCAGGTTTCTATCAAATCTATGCACTTAATCACCATTCTTTTGTTATACATTTGGCTAGCCACTAACTCACTCAATTAAATGGCGAAACACAACAAAATAGATAGACGTACTTGATAACGAACTGAAATTCTCACCAACCGCAATCTACACATAAACCCATGATTTTACTTTTTATTTTGGTTAAATAAACATGCCTCGATAAGACAGATTATCTGCTGCATAACGAACTTAAAATCTCAATACGTATAAAACCGCAACTACCCACTATCCTGTAAATATTAACGCGACGGTCCGTCATACGCACTTGCTATTAAAACTCGAATAAATCTGAATTTCTTACCGAGACAGTTAGTAATGGCTGATGTTTGCGAGCCACGTGGAACACGAGATTCTTCATGCAATGGTCTCGAGCGCTCCAACAAGGTTCCTCATCTCCGTTACCATAGAAGCGCGCGGGCCGTGGGTTTCTGTTGTCCATCGAATGCTTCCATCTCTTGATAACAGATCTGTGAACAATCTCAAACACTATTTGTACTTTACAGCCTAAACTCACTGATCTCCTTTAGACACGACGCTCTGCAGAAGAAAAAAGCCCAGATATTTCCTTCCACAACCTTATATAGACTTTCTTCCAACCCCCAAAACCGACCCCCGCTAATTCAAACGTTTCTCAATCCATTCATCAACTCTTATTTTGATTGGTCCAACTAACTCGGCTTGATTCTGATTGGTTCCCATTTTTCCCGCGTATTTTACCGAGCTATTCTATAATCTATCGTGAACCATAGATTAAAGACAAATCTAAAACAAACTTAAAACAAACAACATTTAAAAAATCTAAAATTATGTTAATTTTATTATTTTACGTTTCAATAAAAAGTAAATAATTATTTATTTTGTTTATAAAATAGGCTCAGATCTGTCCATAGAGAAACTAAACGACTCTGGCAACGACTAAATTTAAAAGGTCACCTATCAAGGAACATAATTTTGTAAGCTACCCTCATTTCATTTTCGTACTGTAGCAAATTGATTTTATTTCGAAGTCAAAGATAAGGTATTATAGTTCGAAACAATTTACTGCTTACATCGTAGCCGGATGTTTTCAGATGTCGGTCTGTTACATGCAGGACGCATTTTAGGCACTAGTCACTCCTCCGTCCATCGAATACTAAAACGGGATCGACAACACCCTTTCTCTATCAAAAAAGTTCATGCGTTAAAACCCGATGATTATGACAAACGGATTGTGTATGCAGATTGGGCTTTGCAAAAAATACGACAAGATCGTAACTTTTTGAAAAAGTTATTTGGAGTGACGAGAGCACGTTTGCTAGAAACGGAATGTGGAACCGGAAATGTGTCCACCATCGGGCTCCTAAAATTAGAAACCATCACGTTGGTCGCGAATTATCACATCAGACTAGATGGTCGATAAATGTATGGGCGGGCATTAGAGGCGACGACATCATTGGTCCAGTATTTATAAATGGAACACTGAACGGTGAGCGGTATCTCGAAATACTGAATGGCACTGTCAGTGACTACGTGGACAATTTACCTCTAGCTGACGATTTAAATACCTGGTACCAGCATAAAGGTGCACCACCTCACATCTCGATGCAAGTACGAAACCGCTTAAATGAAATGTTTGGACAACAATGGATTGGCCGATTCGGAGCGACCCTCTGGCCACCTCGTTCACCCGATCTCACTCCGCTTGATTTTTTCTTTTGGGATTGGGTGAAACAATTAGTGTTTAAAAGGGAATCACGAACTCGCGAAGAATTACAAGCACGGATAATTCAAGCATTTGATAAAATTAAACACCGTGTCCGACAAAATCCGAATTCGCTGAGAAAAGTACACGAAAACAATCGTCGTCGCTTGCTTAGATGTTTACGTACCGGCGGCCGGCACATCGAACTGCGTCGCATTTAATACGTGAGTGTGCACTCAACTTTAGCTGTCTTACGTTATCAGCTGACATTTATATTTATATTGCATATTTATGACATTTACGTCATTTTATTTGTTGTTATTGATAACACTGTAAATAAATAATACAGGAGGTAATAAAATAATTGTTTATTATTTTATTTTTTTCACTACCATTAAAAGATGCTAAATTTGTATAAGCCCGGCACCATAATCATATTTATGGTCTAAACATTAATGGGTCTCTTTCTTTGCCTTTCGTTCCGATACATACTAATCTAATACCTTCTATAGGTAATAAATTAATAATAGGTATATATATTAATCTAATACCTTCAACACAATATGTATTCTGCCATGTATAACTTACGGCTGTGAAACCTGATCCCTTACGAAATCACAAAGAGACAAACTTGCGAAGTGCCAGAGAGCTATGGAAAGACGTATGCTTTGGAGTTAAATTACAAGATAGAAACCGCAGCTCTGACATAAGAAGCAGAACCAAAGTAGCAGATATTCTTATCTATATAGACTTGCAAAAATGGAGGTGGGCAGGACACACTGTAAGATATAAGACTGAAAAGTGGAGTCAAAGAATTCTCAAGATCGAAAGGCTCCCAACTAAAACGATGGGAAGATGAAATCATATCTACAGTAGGACCACTCTGGACAAGGGTGGCAAGAGATAGGAGATACTGGAAGGAGCTGGAGCAGGCCTTTGCCAATAGGCAAACTGATCTAAGAGACTTCATTTAACACAGAAACAATTTTATTCATGTTCAGAATAAAGGGCTATATAAATAAAAAAATAAATAAAAATCGAATACCTTTGTAAAGTAGGCCCCAGATGGTCGTCGACCTATATGCGTCCCACCCTTTTGGTTACCGTATTAGCTGACAATTCAATTCAAAGTTTCAAACGTAACAGTCCGGTAACGATTTGAAAACGAAAATCGCTAATAATGAAATAAAATAACCCACATGATTTGACAAGATATGAATTATGTTTAATATTAATTTACTCTGTATTGACGTGTAAAATGTATATTTTATGAATAAACGATTGAATTGAATTGAATTGATAGTTTGAAGTCTTGTTTTAGCAAAGAAACAATTTTGGTTCACATTTATATTATCATTGAATACCCGAAATAGTAGTTTATGTAACTGTTACGTAATAAGGCCTAATTACGTACAGTTGCATACACTGCTTTATCCTACACTCATATTATTTATCCTAAATGCCGTGTTCGGAAACCATAGAATGGCCGCCATTGCACCGCCATGGCCAACTCGATTGTGCCGGCGGTCGCGCCGGCGCGTGCCGGTGTACATTATGTTATCATATCTCATAACGCATCAATATTTGAGCATGTAAAGTTAAAATTACGTTACTGCCACAGATAAAAAGCTTATCATAGTAAAATCGGTTGTGGTAATGCTAGCCATTGCCTACCGATTTTGAACACGTTTTAGAGGACTTACAATGTGAGCGTAGATAATAGTACATTATGATACAAGTGTGCTAAGTTGATCATTACATACGAAGCGATATTGTGCGCACGAACGCATGTGAGTGCGCATAAGGATGCTGAGCTTATGTAATGATCAAGCACACGCGTTTCATACGACGTTTTTCAACACACTTGCGAGGAAATCACAGAATAGTATAATTACGAGTATATTACTCGTAATAACTTTTGAGAAATACATTAATTGTCAGAATGTTTACAGGATAGAGGTACTTACGAACCTAAGATAATTAAATTTAACTAACCTTTTTTGTGATGTTATTGAGTATCTGGAACTCTTTTTCAAATCATTTCATAAAATTAAAGACTTCACGTTTATTGTGCAATAAATTATAGTATTTTTTTCTTACGTATTGCTCACTATATTTTTATGATGACATTTTACTAGTATGTGTCACTATTTTGAAATATATCCAGAGGTTAAATTAACGCTAAAGTTGTCTTCTTATTCATTGAAAATATAATTTGTTTAAATTAATAAAACACGACGAGAAAAATCTAACAAATAAACAATGATTTGAGGTTAAATTATAAATGGCGCGCAATTTTCTTTTTTGGATATGCGTGCAGCTTGAGGCAAAGGCGTGGACGTATAATGCCAAACAGCCAATATTAAAACAGACAATTCGTGTTTAAAACGTAATTTATTGTGTATTACGAGTAATATAATAAGTTGAAATTATTCTTTTTCACAATCAGGATTGTATAATTTGTATTCTATCGTAAATGTGTATATTTTTAATATATTTACTTTTTTAGAATGTAAACTCATAAAGAGTAAAAAAAAAGTAAAGGTTATACCCGACTAAATTACAACGATTCGTTTGCGTACGTACAACTTGGTACTAGAGTACAAACGTCACTTGATCGGATTATTAAATTATTCCACTAGTTGGATAATTATTGTGAAATGCACGCGTGTTTAATATCTAGGATTATGAGCATAAAATCGGTGGAATAAGAACCTCGTTACCAGCAGGTGTGTTGAAAACTCTATTTACAGAGCTTGTTTATTGAGGACGTTGATTCGTGCAAACTTTTTGCTTGTTGTTTTTTTTTTTATTATTTGTTATGCCCTCCAATATCATTTTATTTTCTGATTAAAGCATAAAAGTTTATTTGTATATTTTTATTTTCATGAAATTCTTCTTTCTTCTTTTCCTAAAATTGGTGTAGCTAATAATCTCTTGTAAAAAAATCTGTTCGACTTATTTCTTAAACGACTCTTTTTAATCATATTTATATATTTTAAATTCTAGTTTAACATTATTTTAATCAATAAAAATCTTACTTTATTCATCTCTACAAGCAAAAATTTCGAAGCAGCTGAATTAAGGTGAATTTTATGTTTTTAGGGTTCCTCCTCGAAAGGAAAAAACGGAACCCTTATAGGATCAATTCTTGTCCGTCCGTCTGTCTGTCAAGACCCTTTTTCTCAGGAACGCTTGAAGGTATCAAGCTGAAAATATCAAATACTCAGGTTTACTGTCCCTTGGATCTGTGAAAAAATCAAACTTCTAAGCCTACGCAATCAAAAGATACAGCCGTTTTTGCCGCAAATTTCCGCAAATTTTCGAAACAACTCGCATGGGAATCAAAACCGCCAGGGAATCAAAACTTCCCGTGAACTCAGAATCTTGAAATTTGGTACGAAGCAACGTCTTGTAGCACAGATGAAGTAAAAATTGCGAAAACCGTAAATTTTTAGTTACATCATATAATAAAAATATTTTTAATAATTTTAAAGTTACTACCCCTATACGAGTATACCTACAGGTTTGCACGGAACCCTCGGTGCGCGAGTCCGACTCGCACTTGGCCGGTTTTTTTAAGGCCTATGGATTGATGTGCAACATTAAAAAAAAAAAACGCAAAATTGTTTTGTAACGTAATATAGTTAGTTAACATGTATGCCGCCCCCCAAAAATTTTTTTTTCTGCAATTTAACTAAATTAGTAAGATACGTCTTATAGTTTCCGAGTACGGACGGACGGACGGACAGACAGACATGACGAAACTATAAGGGTTCCGTTTTTGCCATTTTGGCTACGGAACCCTAAAAAGTGTTCCACTTATAAAGTTTAAAAGAAACGATATTTATAAATATGTGTACAAAATAATAGTAGTCTTGTCGAAATCGAAATAAAACCTTACCGAACAAAACACCATATCAATAAATCCAATAAAATGACATTCTCTCGAGAAGTTCGTGGCAGTGGTCTTGCTGAACTTGTCTCTCCAATAAGTTGTTTCACACAGTAAGTTCTCCTGATCTTTCTGTGAAATTTTTGAACTCCTTTAAAACTATTGAGTAAAAAATACAGTAGGTATTTACCTATTTTTAACCAGCTTTATCGGCTCATTTAGTATTTACGACTATCATTAGTCATAATAAAAAACTTAGTATCTATGTGGGTAAATTTGATATTTACGTATTTCCAGTTCACACCCATGACATAAATAGTTTTGTTTTAATATCTCATTATACAAATTTCATATAATACATTAAAGTTTATACTAGTGTTCGTAATAGCGATCGTCAAAATTAGCAAGTTGGTAATGGCTTGATAGGGGAAGCGCTTTTTAAAAATCGTTATACGTAATTAAATGCGTTTAATCTATTTTACTTCAGGAAATAACATAATCGAGGACAATAAGTATTAAATATTACCGTTACTCGGAAGGTACCTATTTACATATATATCGGAAAAATATCGGACGATAAGCATGTAGCAGCAGTATTTAATCTCAGAGACTACGATACAGTCCGTGTCGTTGCGCTACAGCCTATTAGGTAAGAAATATAAGTTAACTCAGTTTTTAAAAGATTTACTGTGAAAATAAAAGCGTGATATATTTTATGACTCCAACTGTACACCGTTTTACGGTAGTCCAGTAAACAATAACGTAGTTCAAAAACCAAACACGAGTATGTTGAAACAACAGCGTTAGGCAATGTTTAGAAAGGTCAAGGGATGAGTCCCTTAAATATGTACTAACGGTTTGTTTACGGACAATTTTTGCGGAGCAGTTAATAGGACGTGAACAGGAACAACTGTATATATAAAACTGTATTGTTCTGCTTTAATTTAATGGTTATTCAATGTTTACAGATCTTTGATTAACATATTAAGAGTCCGGTAAAGCTTTTTTTCGATTTCGCTCATCTTTTTGATACTATTTTACTGTAACGAATAAAACATCTATTCGTTTGTATACATATTCTGAAAGATCGTTTCTTTTAAAGTACATAAGTAGAATACTTTTACAATTTTCTGTTTCATTTATAAATCATTCACCATGCTCTAACAGCTGTTTCGCGATTTTTGCTTGGAGAGGTGAAGCGAGTACGATTTTTATTGATTAAAATTATGTTAAACTATTACATAAAATATATAAATACGTTTGAAAATGAGTCGTCTTACGAATAAGTGGAACAGTTTTTTTTTTCATTTTCATACATTTTTTTTAAGCAAGAGTAATATCAAGATTTTTTTTTAATTGCCCAAGTTTAGGTGGTATTTTTTGAAATACATTAAAATATGTCATAAAATAAAAATGTAAGTAAAAATAAAATTGACTTCATGCTTTAATCGGATAATATAAAACATATGAATGGACTAAAAAAAATGTTAAAAAATCAAGCTACAAGTTTGCATGAAACATCGTCCTCGCTAAACAAACTCTGTAAGAAATGAGTTTTCGGGTATGAAATAATAATATAATACAGTCTTGTAATTACAAAAAAATACTACTTTAGGTCCATATAACATGTTTTTTAATTACAAAACTTCAAACTATCTTATAAAATTCAATTCGTGGGCGTTATTTCATTATTAGCGATGTTTCTCTACCACTATTTTGAGTAAGAGTACCGTAAAACCACCCAACGTCCGTAATGAGACTATGGTCCACAAGTTCAAAATGTAATAAGGAATCAATCATAATAAAAATAAAATCATTTTTTTTTCATTCATTTGTGAACATATTTTGTCCAAAAACTGCGTTATGTAAATAAAAGTCACACCTGAAAAAATTCAAATAAATTTTTGGATCATGATTGGGATAGTTGGATTATACGATAGGTTTTTTGTATATGAACATGATTCGCAATTCGAATCTAATTTTGTAGCAGTGTCTCCTAGCAGCGCAAAATTATATATCGACTGCTAATTCCTTAACAGCACTAATGACTAAGCCATTAGCTTCTAATTTGTGCTTTTGCAAGCGCGACTTGATGCGTCGCAAGTCGCTAATTCCAGGTCCTCTAATCTAGCTAATCCCACTATTCAGGGGGATCAAAAGAGTTAAATTGAAACAAATCTAGCTTTTGCAGTTTTTAATCATTGTCAGTTCTTTGCAGATAGACGAATTTTTAGCTGGTAAATTCTGGAGGATAAACGCTACTGATGTCTTGTCTACCGTGGATGTATAGGTCATTTGAAAATATTTGCTTCGCATGAGGATTTTTTATAGTTTCAATCTAAACCGTTGTTTGCGGGATCAGAGGATTTAGTAGATAATAACTGCATATTAGCCTAGTAGTTAACTGGTTAAAACTCTCGACAGAGCGTCTTATAGGACTTTATTTCCACCGGCTTGTCTAAGTTTTAACCAATTGCGTAGTTTAATTACGGTTTTTGTAAAAAAAACGTCAAATTAAAGTTTCCACGCTAATAATTTTAATGGGGTATAAACTGTGCCACTACCTATTTAATTTTTAATGTACCCACAATTAGAATCAAATTTATCTTAGCGTACCGCCGACAGGCTGCCTCACAGGTACAAAACTTCAAAGTTCGATTGTATTTTATACTTTTATTTAAAAAAATGCCTATTTTATTAAAATTGTCATTTCCATCTGTAGGCCGATATCACTTAGTAAAAAGGAACGTAATCGGGTTACATTGTAAATCTCACTCGAGCCGCTGAGGCAAATTTGATAACGGTCGGGTCACCTCGGACCCTCGGCGCTTATAACGCCATCTTTATTTCCCTTCGCGTTCAATCGATTTCGAATTATGCTGTGTAACTTCTTTACAATATTGGTTTTCGGGTTCAGGTTTTTACAAATAAAGTGCGGGTTGCGAAGGTGAAGCTTGATTAAAGGAGACATTAAAAATATAATTTTTAAGAAAAAAAAACCGACTTCCATGGGGGTAGCCGGTAAAGCATTATTGTAGATGGTGCACTTAGATTCCATACAATGAAATAACTTGCTTAACAAACGCAGCGGAGAGGACAAATCGCCAAACCTGAACTATGCGTCGTTGAAGAGTTCCGTTCTGATCATCATCAGCAGTTCCACTTCATCAAATGTCACTCTTTTGAATGAAAATGCTTGACTTGTTGATAAAAATACAAAAATCACTATGTGTAAGCCCTTAAGATTTGAGGAGTTCCCTCGATTCTTCATGGATCCCTTCATCAGAACTTGAGCTTGACGAAAATTTGTCCTGACAATTAAACTTGCTAAACAAACACAGCGAAGAGGACAAATCGCCAAACGTGAACTATGCGTCGTTGAAGAGTTCCGTTCTGATCATCATCAGCAGTTCTAATTCATCAAATGTCACTGTTTTGAATGAAAATGATGGATTTGTTGAAAAAAATATAAAAATCACTATATGTACCTATGCCTTTAAGATTTGAGGAGTTCCCTCGATTCCTCATGGATCCCATCATCAGAACTGCGTTTTGACAAAAACGGGACCAATCTGTATATATATACTTACAATCAAAAAAAGAATTTTCAAAATCGGTTCAGACATGACGGAATTATGGAGTAACAAACATTAAAAAAAAAAAAAAAAAACATACACGCCGAATTGAGAAATTCCTCTTTTGGGTATAGTCGCGGACAGTCTGGAATGCAAAATGACAAGTGTAATATTTTGCCTATATCGCTTTTAGTCTACATCGCGAACGGTCTAGAACGCAAATTGACCACTTATAGGTAGGTTAGGTTCGTTAGTTATCTTCTAATGGCCAAAGGCCAAACCGCACAGACATAGTCCGTCGACATCGCTAACGTAAAGATAAAACGACGAAAATGATGTAGACATTTTGCGTTCTAGACCGTTCGCGATGTAGACTAAAAGCGATATTGGCAAAATATTACATTAGTCATATTGCGTTCTAGACCATCCGCGAATAACCCCTCTTTTGAAATCTGGAAGTCGGTTAAAAAGAGGGTTAAGATACGTTTTGTGATTTATGGAGAAGAAATGACGAAAAAATAGGTACGTATATAAGATATGTCCAGAAAATACTTGTTTACTGACATGTTTTAACGACACAACATAATATATTACATGAAATAAGTGACTAAGAGATTTGAGCTTCAATTTGATCGGTTTGATAGATAAAATTGAAGGGATGTTTACGAAAACAACATAACTACATTTTTGGGGGTCATCATGTCATCATTTTCGTCTCCAAAGCGGCTACGAAAGGTGAAAAAAACTTTGTCTAAAAACTATTCCGTGTATCGAAAAATTGCCATTAAAATTTCCTGCATAGTACTATATCCTTGGAAGAATAATAAGTAAGGAAGCGTAATCAACGCTCAAAATGTGCTCCACTTTCCTGGTGCCAAAGTGGGCGGAGCTTGTGACAGCGGTGCCCTAATGTCATGTCAAACATTTTGAAATTGTCATGTCGTCAAAATATTAGTTTTTTCGGTCCATGAAATTTCGATAATATATCGGTATTAAAATGCCGGCTTGTGCCGTGAATTGGTGCAGGAGCCACACAGGCGCCAAAGATGGTGATATTTCTTTTCATCGGTAAGTAAATCACGCATAGATATTCTCATACATTACGGACTTGGTCGATGTTATGCAATATAAGTTTTGGAAAAGTAAACATAACTCATTTGAGGAAAAGTATAATGAATGTTCATTTATAAGTATTACCTAGTAGTAATAAATCGACAAAACAAAACCCTTCGAATTAGTACCTACTATACTTACTCTGATATACTGACTCCACTCAGAAACTCATCGAGGAAAGGAGAGAAATGGTTCTGCAATCCTCAGGAGATGCGTCATTATACCGGCAGCTCAAAAAACGGATCTCTAAGTCCCTTACCCGTGGTTTGCGCCAATTCAATACAAATCGTATTGAAGAGGCCATTGAGCAGAATAAGGGCTCTAAAGTTTTCGCAAGGGATCTGTCTATTGGGCAGAGCCAGCTCGCCAAATTAAAAACTGAGGATGGTAGAATCGTTTCATCCAGACCCGAGCTTCTGGGGGAGATAGAGGACTTTTATGGACAGCTGTACACATCAACTAGCAGACCTGAAGTTGATCTGGCGGAAGACCCTAGAGCTAGACTGACCCGACATTATACCGAAGACATCCCGGACATCAGCCTGTACGAGATTAGAATGGCTCTTAAACAGCTCAAAAACAATGAGGCACCTGGTGAAGACGGAATTACAGCCGAACTTCTGAAGGCGGGTGGTAAACCGGTCCTTATGGCCCTTCAGAAGTTGTTCGACTCCGTTTTACTAGAAGGGAGAACGCCTAAGGCATGGAACAGAGGTGTGGTGGTATTGTTCTTCAAAAAGGGCGATAACGCGTTACTGAAGAGCTACCGACCTATTTCTCTTCTGAGCCATGTCTATAAGCTGTTTTCAAGAGTCATTACGAACCGTCTCGCACGCAGGCTAGATGACTTCCAGCCTCCCGAACAAGCCGGTTTCCGAAGAGGCTTTAGTACCGTAGACCACATCCATACGCTCCGTCGGGTTATACAGAAGTCTGAGGAGTATAACCTGCCCCTCTGCTTAGCGTTCGTGGACTACGAGAAAGCCTTCGACTCGATCGAAACCTGGGCTGTACTACAATCTCTCCAGAGGTGCCAAGTGGACTATCGCTATATCGAAGTGCTGAAGTGTTTGTACGAGAACGCCACTATGTCAGTCCGACTCCAGGACCAGAACTCGAAGCCTATTCCGTTGCAGCGGGGAGTCAGGCAAGGAGATGTTATTTCTCCTAAACTGTTTACCGCTGCACTGGAGGATGTTTCCGAGACTCTGGACTGGAGAAGGCTAGGCATCAACATAAACGGCGAGTACATCACTCACCTTCGGTTTGCTGACGATATAGTAGTCTTGGCTGAGACCATGGAGGATTTGAGTACGATGCTCGATGACCTCAGTAAAGCCTCCGAGCGAGTTGGTCTAAAGATGAACATGGATAAGACGAAGATCATGTCAAATACTCATGTAGCACCAACTCCCGTTACAATCGGAGACTTTACACTCGAAGTTGTGGACGATTATATATACTTAGGACAGACTGTCCAGTTAGGTAGATCCAACTTCGAGAAAGAGGTCAATCGACGAATCCGACTCGGTTGGGCAGCGTTCGGGAAGCTACGGCACATCTTTTTGTCCAATATTTCCGCAGTGTCTCAAGACGAAAGTCTTTGACCAGTGTGTGTTGCCAGTGATGACATATGGAACTGAAACGTGGTCGCTTACAATGGGCCTCATAAGAAGGCTCAAAGTCACCCAAAGGGCAATGGAGATGGCTATGGTTGGAGTATCTCTGCGTGATCGCATCAGAAATGAGGCCATCCGCAGCAGAACCAAAGTAACCGATATAGCCCTCCGAATCGCTAAACTAAAGTGGCAGTGGGCGGGGCACATTGCTCGTAGAACCGATGGCCGTTGGGGCGGAAAGGTTCTCGAGCGGCGACCACGAACCGGAAGGCGCAGCGTGGCTAGACCCCCCGCAAGGTGGACTGATGACCTGGTGAAGGTCGCGGGAGTCCGCTGGATGCGGGTGGCGCAGGACCGGTCATTGTGGCACTCTTTGGGGGAGGCCTATGTTCAGCAGTGGACGTCTTTCGGCTGATATGATGATGATGATAAATAAATAAATAAATAAATAAAATAAAATGATGATGAATGATGATACTTACTCTGGTAAAATCATACCATTCTGGCCGTGCCATTTCTAGTACAACTGGCTAATAGGTATGACTCTTATTTTTCATTAATAATGAATGCTATAACTTCATAGCATAGTCTTTAATTATCAAATCTAGAGCAGAGCCCGACTGGGGAACTACCTCTACCTTACAGAAAACCACAGCCAATTAGCACGAAACTCTACTCATAGTGTTGTGTTCCTGCCGGTGAGTAAGGTTGCCAGAGACCTCAGAGGATGCAGTGCGTTAACGACGGGGGATCCTCTTGTCCCTTTAGCTGTCAACACAGTGAATCCTCTTTTATATGAAAGCGTCGGCAAAGCACATGAGACACCTCTGGAGTTACAGGCGTCCATAGGCTACGGTAGCTGCTTACCATCAGGTGAGCCGTATGCCTGTTTGCTACCGTTGTAGTATAAAAAAATGGATACAAAATGTAAATTTATCTTTGTATTTCCCTAAGCCTGCTAAAATAAATAGTACACATAAACGAACTCATACGTTATTTATTTAGTTCTAAAAAACGAGGAAGCAAAGAGAATTTTAATTATTTATATTGAAGGTGTGCTATTATTTTCTAGTCTGGTCATAAATAAAGTTAAAAAATAATCGTTTTTCTTTTGCCATAATCAACCTATTACAGACCGCAGCCTGTAATATGGTATTTTCCTTCGATAGCTTATGTTGTATATCCACGGTTGCCGATCCTAACTCAGCCGTTACACGCGCGGAGCTGATTCAGCGAAGTACCCCGTCGACGAAAGCTCCGTAAGTAGATGTAGGACCACGTGACAGAGTCTCGAGGGCACTGGCACGAACAGACGACACGCCGCACTGCCAGCCGACGCTCGATGAGTAGCCCGTAGAAAATCTTCCTGTTGAAGGAGGGGAGCGGTGATCCAAAAGTCCAGTTGGTTTTCTTCTATTTATATTTCTTCTTGCTGCTTGTCCGAATTACTGAATGATTTCCACCGGTTTGTATGGATGTTTATAGCACGATTTGATTTACTAGTGAGCGGATATACCTGCCTGGATTCTTATTGGAATTTCGTCCAATCAGAGCGCTTTTCCCATATCCTCTCTTTCTAATTGTCCTATCCCTTCTAGGATCTAATTGGTTTTTAATCGGCGCTCTGATTGGCCGACCCTATTCCAAAAAGGTGTTTTCGTAAGCTAGATTTTCACTATGTTTTATAATTTTTTTATTTCTTTCAGAGTTTCTATGACTGCCATTACGTCGTGAGTCCGAACAGTTACCTACGTAGTCTATGCGTTTATCGATAGGCCCTACGGTTACCTCAATAAAGAGCTCTTCAATCTCCGAGCATACATTATTGTTTTATTATACCTCATCTTTTACCTACTGCAGGGACTCAGGGCGTAAGGTTAATGTTTATTGTTAGATAATGTACTTCAATTATCTATGCCTGACAATAATTCCTACCTATCTATCCGCTCTCTAGATAAGGGGTTTATTGGGGAATTCCTATCCATTCATCCATACAAACTTACAATTTCAACTTAAACTATCCAAGTTAAATCTAATACACGTATTTCACTTAAATATTTCAAATCATAATAGTTTACATTCTAAGTTTGACTCTACCTACTTAATATTAAATCTCTTTATTTCGAATACAAACTTAACCATATTTACATAACATAACAAATCACATATCACGATAAGTCTTCAGTGACGGTCGTCAGCCTTCAGGACGGTCGCAAGCTTTCAGGACGCGGGGATAGTCGCTCGCCGCTCGTCGTCCTTCTCGTTCCCTCGGTGATGTCTCGCTCCGTCGTATGGGCTGGAGTCTCGTCCGTGTTATGGTCGGTAGTGTCGCTAACACAACCTTAATTGCTTAACATTATGTTGCTTGAGACCAAGAGGGTCTCCCTATGTAACGGATTTATAAAATTGTAAAAAAATTATGTCAATTTATGCTTATTTTGTAGTATGTAAGTCCCTATATTGTAATTAAGCACTTTAATTAAATAAATGAAAGATGAATAGAAGGCTTTCATATTCCTTATTCCAAGAACGATTAAATGTACGTAATGAAATTTATAAGTAATGAAAAATGCACTAAAAATAAATTGTTAATTGATTGCATTAAGTATTATTTATTACGTGAACACATCCACGTCAAACTAAGGCGTATTTATTATACGTTAACTTGACATTTTCAGTCATTTGATTTGAGTGTCTCCTGTCCAATTAAACTTCATTGTCAAATTGATTTTGACCACTCACAACACGGCAACTTTTCTTATTGGTGAAATGGCATGAAACCTTTGCAGAATTAAGGTTAACACAAAAAATATGCTTAAAGAATGAGTACTTGATTGGTTAACAAGACATAAGACATTTTAGTTTTGTAAACATGAAAATGGGTCGTGTTTTCACATGAACTTTGCTTGCCTTTACTCGTCTTGATATTATATGTCGATGACTATATCCTTAAAAAGTGACGATCAAAACAGCAGAATTAAGAATTACAATAAGATAAATTATAAATTAACATTAAAATACAGAAATTTAGTAGATGTAACGAACTATCTGTAAAAATATATATTTTCAGAACAAAATATGTTTCTTACTACACAATATTACAAAAAATAACATAAGTGACAAAGTTTATTTTATATCTTTCCCGAAAAATAAAGAGATTTAAAACAGAAAAAAAGAGATTCCTAAATTTGTGCCCATATATCTTTATCGTCCGTTAAAATCAAGCTTTAATCATTATTATTTAAAAGATAAATTTTGTTTTATCGATCTCCTGTAAAATCATGTTAAATGTATTTATGTTGTTTTTGTAAACATCCCTTTAATTCGATCTGCTTATAATATTTAGCTTTTGCGATTGTAGCCACCATCGTAATAAAAAAATATCTCCCCAAATATAAATTAAATAAAAAAGCATTTTGTATACCCCAAACATTATTAAAACACTTAAGTGTACCCTGCTATAGACTTTTATCTTCGTGTTTCATACTTATTTTAATAAAAATAATTTATCTCACCATTAAGCGTCCAGCAACTATTTACAACGCTTTCTTCAGTCTTTAAGAGGCCGTATCTAGAAACGGCCTCGTAAAATATATTAATTAATTAGGGGCCCGGTCTCATGAATAAGTTAACTGTAACAATGCACCCCTCTCTCCCCTTTAATTACTGCAGGTAAGAACACGCGGTTAATTAATATCTCACTCAAACTTTTAGTGATTCGCGAGAAAACTGTGAATGTAATTAGCCGAATCAATTCTAAAAATGTGATTACAAGTACGACTATATCGTACTTTTTCTTCATACCACGACGGTGGCAAACAAGCATACGGCCTGCCTGAAGGTAAGCAGTTAACGTAGCCTATGGATGCCTGCAACCCCAGAGGATTCACATACGCGTTGCCTACATACAGCTACACAACTTACAACTAAGTTTGCTGATAAGAAACTAACTACGGATTGGTTAAAGGCTTGGTTGCATGAAGTTGATTTATATTATGGTAAAAAGTACCTACTAAAATTAGTTTTGTTCCTATAATTAAGATATCAGAAAACACAACGCTACTTCTTAACCAACGTACAATAACTTTAATTTTGTTGGTTTTTTGAGTTCAGTCAATACTGGCACTTTTAAAAATAGGTACGTTAGTTAAACAATATGTTTTTATTATTTGTTTGGATAACTAGTTACAGCCTAACGTACTGTCTTTACAGATATGACCGGTGTCACCATTTTGTTTTTCAAAAACCCGTACTTAAAGAGTTTGATTCGGATAATAAATTATTTATCTATCTTAGAGGCCCAGGCGTCATTGAATATTCTAGATCAAGTTGATACCTAGTTTGGAAATTCGATTTCGCACCACGAAATTGTAGACGATCTAAGTTATAATTAAGTCCCCAAGATTTACGATCTTTAAGATACTCTGCAATTGTAGCGAACTATAACTTGCTTGAGAGGTAATAGTTACCTAATTTATATGTAAGTATTTAAAACAGCCTGATAAGAACATGGTTTAAAAAAGTTATAAATTATAATGCCACTGTGATTGTCAAATAAGTAAAGATGATATGAGTAAATATATATATATAAATAAATTATTAATTCACAGAAAACAAATGAATACGTAACTACAGCCACAGGTAGGTAGGTAAAATTTTCGAAGAAAGCTCTTTCCGCACAAGTCCGAAACATTAAAATAGCATCGCTAAATATTAACATACCTTGCATTACAAAGTAGCTGTTCGTTGAAATCCCAAACGTAGTGTTTACAGCGTGCAAATTTTATAACCTTTGTAGCAAAGTAAATTTTTACTGCGTTTTTGCGACGGCGGTGTGAACTCGGCCCATTTTTACGACAAACATCAACCGTTGTCGCTGCCCCGTAAAGTTTTCATTGCGCTGCATTCGACTAGTTTTTGTGAACTAAACAAACTTATTATAGACGCGTCGCTAAGTGAGGAGTGTGGTTCAAATTGCGCTGTAATTCTCAACGCTTTTTGAGCACTTTGTCTCTTCAATATAAATTGTTCGGTTAAATCGCCTAATTTTTTCGTATATCAAAAAATACTGACCCTCACAGCAAAAAAATCTGAATGCACATCAAAGCGATGTTTTGATCTGAATTTGTTTTTTTTTTTTTGCTATTCAAGTCAGTTAATACGTAAGAGTTATTTTTTGTTGTGTATTTAGATACAGAATAGGCTTTAATTTGTTGTCAAGGTTAATGCTTTAATGTGTTGATAAGACATGAGTAATGAACGGATAATAATGATGAATCAATCAGTGGAATTCCGTAATAAATACAACACCAAAATAAAGCCAAAAATGACGTCATGCTACTTCAAACTTAAGTGTGCTGATACTGATACGTCCGCATCGCAACGAGTAAAGTCACCGGCAATAGTATCTTCCTACACGAAGGTCGCAAAAAGATGTGACACGCTCTTATTTGTAGAGGTATAAGAGAGTGTCACTTATTTTTGCAGCTTTCGTGTAGGAAGGTACTAATGTCGGTGACTGTACAAGCAAAAAAACAACAGAATTTTTGATTTTTAAATTTCGAAATTTACTCATCGTTCGAAGCATTGCGTTCGATAAGCGCTTGAAACATCATCCCGAGTATGTGGGGAATAAAAAGGGGCAAAGAGGCTTAGCGCGGCTTTACACGACTCCGCAGGAGGCAACTTTTCACTTGCGCGGAGTTATGCTTCTTTCGTGTTTGTTCACATGCCGTTTACGTATGGGATTACAAAGTTTATGCCGGATTTTAATGATAGAAATTTTGATTTCGCCGTTGTAAATATTGGTGTAAGCTTAAGTCGATGTGCAAACAGAGACGAGGGGGCAAATAGTCTGCTGTGCTGTTTGCGCTTATGGTTTGAAGATTTTGTGGTCTGGAATGTGGGACCAAAAATGTTTTGTCTTGTGTTCTTCAAGTTAAAATGGTCTATTCATTTGTTTGTCTCTCGTGTTTGTTACCCTATTGTTCTAGGTTTGATAATTATTTCTTCATTTATTTAGGCTATGTTGAATTAGAAAGTACAAATAGCGGACGCCTTAAGTTATTCTTTACCAGTCAACATACCTATAACGGTTTTGCTTTAATACATTTTGGTATGGCTTAGTTCCATACTCCGACTAAACTTTTTAGAGGTTTCGTCACATGTTATAACGCTATACTTAATAAATATAAAATTGTATTTAACTAAATCCCGCATTTGTTAATGCCGTTCAATATATAGCCAGCTAGCAGTAGTATTATAGGGTGGAATGTTCAAAAATACTGTCACATTCACACACTCTGAATATTTTAGCAATAAACTAGTGCCATAATCAATTTGCTAGTATTATAGGGTGGAATGTTCAAAAATACTGTCACATTCACACACTCTGAATATTTTAGCAATAAACTAGTGCCATAATCAATTTGCTATTATCATTCGCTCAGCTTTTGCTGTACAAGTAAATGTGATACTCGTGTATAACAGGCCTATCATATTCCTAAATGCAGTTACAATATTTCGTCCAAATGCTGTTCAGTGGAACAATTAGATACAATTCAAGCAGTAAATGATAATTTGCATTCCGAACGTCCGTTCTGCTCGGATGCCGGTGTAGCTGCCGAATTCCAGAGTATTGGGACCGGGGTGCGGTGGGCAGTTAGCTAGGATTCATTTTGCTTCAAGTACCATAAATAAGTATGACAATGTCTACAAAAAATGCGCTCCTCCAGGATTCAGGCTGTTTTCTCGGTCATAGATATGACGCAGCGTCATCTTTCGAAAGGAAACCGAGTTAATTGAGATAGCTAATATTAGCTACCAACTAACTTAAAATCATCTTGGCTGTTGTTACCCTGCAAATCTTGTTGTTAGGTCTTATACAGGGTGCAATAAAAATACTGGTGATCCGTTTAAGGGCATAATTGATATCGTATTGCGACTAATTGTAAGAAAAAATAAGAGAATTTTTTTTTAAATAATATGGGACCCGTCATCCCAGCCGGTCAACCCTTTTTCAAGCATTTTTCTTACATCTTGTATAAGCACATCAAAGTAAAAATAGAAGTTTCTATATAATAATAATAATGCAGTATTTATTTAAAACGAGCAATTGTTCAACATATTTAAAGAAAGTAATGATGAAAAAATAACCTTGGAGATTATTTACCTAATAATCATACAAAATATAAATACAATATATGTAGAATGTAAGATGTTAAAGTACTTAAGCGTCTCCAATTCTGCATATTAAAAAACTTCATTTAAACTAAACCTCAGAAACTTTAGCAACAATCTCAATCCCGCGAATTATCTTTGTGCTTAAGAGCCTACAGAGAGGTGCTAAATTACTGGGGAAGCTCGCTGAGTTACGCTCCAGTTTATCATAACTTTACATCATTAGATTATTAAAGGTCGGTTCCTATTGCTTAACCACAGACTGAGTTAACATTTAGCAATATTTGGCAACTCACTGGCAATGACGCAAGACGTAAGTATCATATGCTTACGTTTTTCGCGGTGCCAAATTAAATGGAGTTGGACGGGTCATGTTGCTAGGCAAAGTGATGGCAGGTGGACCAAACTATTGACGAATTGGTGACCACTTTCAGACAAGGAAGCTTGATGGTTAGACGACATTCGGTACGAGATTGATTCAAGTCCAGGAAGAGTAGTCTACACAAAGGTGCTAATATTGTTTACGCCTAACGCCAATAATGTTCTGTTCTATATAATTATTTTTTAGTTCACTTAAAACAATAAAAAAATAGACCAATAAACATCTAGAAAGTCCTTGATGAGTAGTATAGATTCACCGTTTCTACCACATGGATTTCCCACCACCAAAACAATGGTTTCCCACCACCAAAAAAAAAAAGTTTGGTATGTTTTAGTACGTTTAGCCCCCCATTATTTAGATCGATTGCACTAGGTCTCAACAGTGCCCGGAGCCTCCTTCAGCACTTAGGCACTCCGCTAATTAAACAATACACGCTCTTCGACACCACAATAGAACCCTTGCTCACCTTTTTCTATTGTCTCTATTGTTAGCTCGACTCGGCGACATCGCATTGTTACCGAGCTCGGTAGAGGCATACTCCTACGTTGTAGTTTGTTCTTTACGTATTTGCAATAGGTTTTATAATTGTTTAATTGGTTACTCCTTATGAAAGACTAGGTATACTAACTAAAGTTTCCATAGTTTAGGTATAGTTTTGGTGGTGGGAAATCAATGGGGTAGAAACGGTCATATAACTTAACGAGATTTTTAATGATCTAACAAGCCCCGCGAACTGACACAATTACATTACCCTTTATTAGTCTGGACTGGAGTAGGTATCAAATTTATACCTAAAGTAATTAATTCACATTTCGCGAATATATATGCAAATTTCAACGTATCTATATGTGTTACAGCACAATATGAAACTTCTGGTATATGTTTCAACCCCATCAATTTTAGTTATTTAGTATCTATTCGTTTTCAGTTTTTGCCTAAAATTTATTATTTTATGCAAATCCAATTTTTGAAATATTATTTTATTGATTCTAGATTTGTGTTTATATAGTTGTGTTGTCTTAATTTTTTTTGGGTAAATTATTTTATGCAAATCCAATTTTTGAAATATTATTTTATTCATTCTAGATTATTTCTAGTCTAGATATTTGTGTTGTCTTATTTTTTTTTTTGAACTCGTAAATAACTTTGGTATATGTGACAAACGACTGCTATTTATTGGTGGACAATAAACATGACTGTGTTTTGAACAAGTTTCAACCTGTAAGTATGCTGTACGTTTCCGTAAAGGAAGTTCCCATTATTTATTATAATATATAGATCTTTTGTTAATGTAGGATTCGGTGTGTGATTTATTGCCTTCTTGTTTATACCAGTTAGGTGGGGCGGTGCGATGTTTAAAGACTCCTTTGGTGCTCTAATTTAAAGTCGCAATTTCTACTATTAGTTTTTTCTTGATGCTGTCGGCTTGAGAACTTTACCTTTTTTACTAGATGTCCTTTGAAGAAGGTAATAATTTACTTTTTATTCGTTTCTGAGAAATATATAAATCAATCATCGGGTTTGAAGTCACACGCGATTTTAATAGAAAGTAAATGCACAAAAGATCTGTCGTTTAAATTCTTTAGAATTCTTTTGATAATTTAATCTTTTGTTAGAAAACATTCCGCTGCAAACAAAAATTTACCTGTCCCCGAAATCCTGTTTAAACTCGTCGCTACCTACCTAGGTGTTCCTCTGTCCCCACCAGCCGTGACCTTTTTTTCAGCACAAATTCATATAAAAAGGCTGAGGCTGTGGGTAACTTTATATAGTACTTTCGGATCTCCAGTTCAGTTAAGAGCTCTCAGTTTCTACGCTTTGAAGTTTTAACGAAGACTATTCATAATGGATGTAAGTATTTAAATAGTATTACTCTATAATTATTGCATTAAAAAATTTATGTGTTGTGTATATGTTTTAAGTCTTTAATATTAATTATGAATTTTGTTTCAGTTTTCCGACAACACTTTCAAAAACTTTTACGTTGATGAAAATGAAGACGAAGCAAGTGATGAAGAGGGGACGCTGGCTTTCGAAGTGAAGCAAGCTATTGCGAAGAAGCGTCAATCAAATAATATTGATGGCTTTTTTGAAAGGCCTAAGAAGAAGACAAAAGTGTATAAGAAATCTTCAACGGTCTCCAAAAAAGAAGAAGACGGTGTTTCATATCTAACTTCGGGTCAGGACGATGGGGCATATGCGTCATAAAGATCGAAGTATACGACATGAATAAAATACGAAACGTTGGACCTCTGGACCACTGGAAACACTGTGACTATCGTGTTAAATATTATGCTAACGAAGGTGACTCACATGAACAAAGTGCTCGGGATGTTATATTTAATATAACGAAAGAACTATCATCTAAAACCAAATGTGTAAAATATTTTATAGAGACTGATAAGGGTGATAAAAAATAGTTTTAATCAGTGCTTTATTTATAACTAGAATAAGTTCCTTTATTTTTTCACTCATAAAAAATGTTTACTTTCTTTCTTGTTTTATTGTATATTAATGTTATTACTCATTTATTGAACATGTTTAATATTCGATGTAGTTTTAACTGCTTATTTTGTGTTTCTTTCTCCGTTACTGCATTTGTCTTAGGTAGTAGGAATATTTTGTAATTATATTTATAAGAAATAAAATAAAACACAATTTATTTTCATAACACATTGTTTTAATTCACAAAAACTGATTTAAACATATTCCTTAAAAACTAAATCATTACACAAAGAATTATCAGAAAACAGACATAAAAACTCAGACATTTTTTTCCCTTGAAGCTTAAAATAAAGATAAACTAAACAGTATTCTCCACAAACTGAAGTAAAATAATTCTGAAGTGATTGATGGTTATAAAACCACCTCTTAGAGTTTCTATTTAAAAATAACCTGTGATAACCAGTAGGCTTTCGAGCAAAAGAGTCAAAGTATTCACCATATCCATTCACATCAATGTGCATTGCAATCCAATGAGAACCGGGCTTTGAATCAGGATCCAGATTGCTTATAATAAAAGTAGGTAGATTAACCCAAACAGGAATCCGGTTTGCAGCAAAACATTTGACTTAAACCTCGGGTTTATTTTATTCATACAAAATTGTATTTCATTCGAATCCATAATAATAATTAATCTAATAAAGTAAACACTGGTCGTTTTACAGACAATGTTCAAGTGGTAATGATAAAATTGAGTGAATGCATTGTATTTATTTAATTACTAACTATTATAATCTACAGTGATATCACGATTTTTATTTATTTCAATTATGTTATCAAATTCAGCATACACAATACAGTTGATAGTAGTACTTAAAGCTGAATCAAAACGAACTTCAATTCGAACACTTCCGTGTCTTACAAGATTCCAGTGTGAAGTTGAACTTGCAGATAAATCAGGAGTCAAATCGAAACATAATAAAGAATAACCACCCACATAGTTTGACCTTCGTTATGGAAATGAATACCAGTTCCAGAAAACAAAGTATGATATGCAGTTGCTATTAAACCCGGAGAGTTAAATGAGGGTTGCAAAGTTTTAGAAGGAATTTCATGACCATCTACGTACAAACTAAATGAATTCATATGAAAATGTTGAAAATTGAAGGGATTTATAGCTAAATTACCATTAAACCCAGAGTTTGAAACGAATCCAATAATACATCTTTTAGGGACTTGCCCGAGAAATATATTATCCAACGTTTTACCTTGTATACCTGCGGGTAATGTCAGAACCTTAACTTCTGCCCTTGTTATCGGATATTTCGCAGTTGTTGATGCTAATACTTTTTGATGAGCTAACAATACACTAGGATTTATTCTTGCTCTTCTGATAATGAGACTGGCATCTGTTATTTGTACTTTAAATTTACCATCCTTATGACAAATTAAATTAAATGTTTCTTTCGAACGGACTAATTTAACTCTCATTTCTACACCATTAATTAGAAATTTCTCCTGGTTAAACATATCACCATGTAAATGACCAATCATTTCAACTTCCTTGCTTTCCTTAACAAAGTCCATTCTTTCGTGAAACCCTTTATTAGTCGAGTCAACGGCGTCCAGATAGTTGGGGGTATCTTTATACCACAATCCACAAGTCAGATGAGATTTTTTGGCTGCTGAACCATAATTAAGCAGATTTTCCATGTAGGCTCGGTAAGCATAAGTGTTGTTTGGAGGTGATATAAGCTTCTGATTTAAATAAATGTCTAGTTGGCTAAACAGGGAATGTAACCAATTGTTTACCGGTGCAGCATTTGCATCAGGTTTTATTTTTGTACCATCTTGATTCAATATTTTGGCATTTATATGCAACAAAGTGTGTGATAGATCAATGTAGTCATCACCTGACCCAGGAACTTGAAACTCAATAGGACCATCGTCACTTAGAGATGAAATTGGTTTGTAATGAATCCACTGGCCACTTTCAATGCTTGTTTGAGTTGATGGTAAAGCAAATAAGTCTAATTCAGATTTGGCACACTCACAAGAATGACTAAATATGTAAGAATGACATTTTTTAGTTTGAAAATATATCTTCAATATTGTTTTTCCTATATTTTTTACCTCCTCTTCGGTGCGATGCTTTTAAGTTAATGAATGGTCCACGTCTTTTTGTGGACGTTTTATACCCAGACCCCGACATCAAAGAATCAATTTTTTCATCTGCTTTTCTTTTTAAGTTGGCGCTTGCTTCATTGAACCGAGATCTAATAGAACTATCCATTGGTCGTGAATTTACCATATCGGATAAAAGACCGATTCCTGCATCTAAAGTTTCTTTTCCCACTGTTTTAAGACCACTAGATAATAATGGTAGCACAGACCTAAAAAGACCACCCAAGAAACTCCCGATCCCATGTCCTCGTTGATATGGTACCCCTTTATAAACTATTCCTATACCCGTACCAGCTTGGTGTGAATAGTAATGTTCATATGGGCAAGACGTAGATGATCTTTTATAATTCATTTTACCCGTTGAAAGTGTAGCTTCACGCAAGAAGATCCAAACTGGAATGGTATTCTAGCTCCAGTAGTTGTCCTTATATCTATTTCTATAGTATCGAATTCTCTTCGTAATACGGGTACATAGTGAGCAGGTGAGAAAATATGTGTTTTGTAAGCACCATAGATAAATTTAGTTGGGTCTAACGGTATTATTCTCAGTAATGATGTAATTACATCTCCCACCACTTGTGGATGAATGATATCAGTATAAACAAATATTTGTGAGGGTAAACCTAAGTATAAATTTGCAGGATGTTTTCCAATTGACATTTCTTTTAAATTTGATCTTGGTCGAAATCCTAATTGTAGACTTAATATGGGTGTTGTTGTGACTGAGACTATTTCTTTATCTGTTGATATCCCCACCATTTTTGTAATTTTATTATATCTAAACTTAACTTTGCTTTTTAGCTGTGGGTTTTCATTTAATGCATCAAGAAAATGATCAAGACTATCATACGAAGTAGCTGGTATGTGAGTTTTTGAATCAACGATTTTATCCGTCTTGTCTGCAGGTCCTCGAACTTTCTTTTTAATATAAATGGTATTTTCATGTTCTTGAACATTGTACATGGAGCATGGGTATTGAAATTCTACTAAACCCACGACCCATTCTCCTTCCAATTTAATGGTTTTAGGTAATTTTGTTAAAAAGTGTGCAGTTGTATTATCATTGTAATATTCCGATGAGCTATTGCTCAACAAAGTTAAGTAAAAACTGTTTTCACTCATATTGTTTCTAAACTTGATGACGGTATCCAGGAATTAAATTTATTAGGATAACCTCGCCACTTCACGAACACTTCCTTTCTGCCACCAATACGGCGCGAGCGTATTATTTTATCAATTTTATATTTGATGGAGGGGTGGTGAGTTACTTTTTGTAATTCTTTAGAATAAAATGTACCAATTATTGGTTCACCTTCCAAATCTCTTAAGGTATAAACAACCCACGGAGACCTATTGATAACTGATTCAATCACAAATATTTCATCACTCCAATTGGTTTCATAACCCTTTTGGAATATATGTTTATATTTAGTTATCCTAACATGGTCACCTACATTTAGCCTTGCATTTTCTAAAGAAGGTTGTTTATCATTTTTTCTTTCATATAAGTTACACCAAACAGTCCTTATATTACTAGAGTTAACATCAACTGGACGCATTTTTATGCTGGAATGATAGCTATGGTTATATGAATAAAGCAGATCTTGTAATATATTAGTGTAATTGTAAGTATTCTTATGAGTAAAATAACGCCACATTTTAGTTCTGAGAGTTCTTTGAAACCTTTCAACTATGCTAGCTTTAATGTCTGGGTTGTTAGTTGTATAATAATTTATGTTCTTACTTTTAAAATAATCTCTCACCATCTTTGAAACAAATTCTGTACCCTTATCAGATTGAATATGTCTAGGGGTTGCATTTGCTTCCGTGAATATGCGTGAATGCAATTCAAATTTCGTTATATCAGTAAACTTGATAGGAAAAGGAATGTCACCAAACTTCAATTTCTCCTTGTATTTGACATAACAGTTCACCATATTAGCGTGATTGTTTTTCTTAGGTGGATATAAACCCGAAAGCAATGCCCAACGGAAACATTCATGATCATTGTTTTTGATGTTTATTACTGCTGTTTTGATGTTATATGAAGAACCACGCAATGGTTTATATTTATTAACATTAACGTCTAAGTGGTTTATGTTTACCAAACTCCATCCACTATCTTTTCTTTCAAAGTTTGTTAATCTCTCTGTTATTTCATTTACGAGGGATATGAAAAATAAATCTTTATCACTGCTCACATTAAAAAGTTGATTGTTTAATTGAAAATCAAATGTATTTCTTAGCTGTTTGGTATCCTGACAAAAATTTGCATTTAAAATAAAATTAACTTTTAAAGCACAATGATCTGCAACTGATCGATTTAATAAAGTGAAAATTGTATCTTTATTTTTATCTAAAAACGATTCGGGGGTTTCAAAGGGTTAGTAATCATTTTTATTACTTGATATTCTGTACGTAGCAACCCTGTTTCGGAATGCATTTTCAATTAGCTGAACGTTGATTAATTCGCTGTCTGAACTAAGAACATTGTTTTTGTGGTTATTGCTTTTCAAATGGTTTGCTAAATATCTTTTTACCACATACACATGGCACACAGAACATTCAATTTTGTCATTATTTTTTGTGCTTACGTCAATACAGCAAGCTTGTGTTGCAGAAGTTGATGCTGAATCACTGCTAGTTGAAGGTTGACTCTTCTTTATTGATGCCTTAAACACAGGATCCGTAGTTGCCATTTCTATTCCGCCTCCAACTTGTTGGGATCTAAAGAAATAAAATAAAATATCACAAATAATATAATTACATCATTACTTATAATATGATTACCAGAAACAAAGATTAATAATAACTACAAAATACTAACTTGTATATTTCTTACAATGCAAACAATACGCTTGCATTGGTAGGACTCCGTCTACTACATCAGTAGTTGATATATGAATATCCTGTGTTTGATTCCTATGACCCTCACATGGGGTATAATATGGTTTAATATCTTGATCTTCGAAAATTGAATCAGGTAATAAGCCATCAATAAACCACAATCGGATGTGTCTATGAAATTTCTGGATTAGTAACTTTTTGCTAAAACTTGCTATCTCGCTACGTTCTAATTTAGGCTCAAGATAAAATGCCATGTTGCAAAACTGAATCACACAACACCACAGGTACAAAACACTGAAACTTCAATTTGCTATAGATAATTGTAAAACTGGGGACCCACTTTTATACCACTATCCCCTCCGTATCCATAAGTCAGGTAAGGAAACATGTAACAACAGGTTTTAACTTAGATCACCCACCCCAACAAGATGCAAGGTAGAAAAAAAACGTATATTGAATTAAATATTTAAACAGATTGATTAACTTACATTTCATATTTTTGTTGACTTAGAGATTCACACAAATTATATATTTCTTGGTCTTCAAAATATTCCTTCTCCGCGTCTTCACATAATTGAAGAAGTTTAACATCACAATTATCATTTCCAATCGACATGCTATACATATAGATAAAAAATCAGGATAGTATAAGTTTTTTATACTTTGAAATTTAAAGTGTTCCTTCAAATTCTATCTCTGATTAGTCAAAATTAAGAAATTTATTTACTTAATCGTAATTGAACACGTGATTTGCAGCTCACTTCGTTTCTAAAATTTACCCTCCAGCCTCAGCCTTTTTAAATGAATTTGTGCTGAAAAAAAGGTCACGGCTGGTGGGGACAGAGGAACACCTAGGTAGGTAGCGACGAGTTTAAACAGGATTTCGGGGACAGGTAATTTTTTGTTTGCAGCGGAATGTTTTCTAACAAAAGATTAAATTATCAAAAGAATTCTAAAGAGTTTAAACGACAGATATTTTGTGCATTTACTTTCTATTAAAATCGCGTGTGACTTCAAACCCGATGATTGATTTATATATTTCTCAGAAACGAATAAAAAGTAAATTATTACCTTCTTCAAAGGACATCTAGTAAAAAAGGTAAAGTTCTCAAGCCGACAGCATCAAGAAAAAACTAATAGTAGAAATTGCGACTTTAAATTAGAGCACCAAAGGAGTCTTTAAACATCACACCGCCCCACCTAACTGGTATAAAGAAGAAGGCAATAAATCACACACCGAATCCTGCATTAACAAAAGATCTATATATTATAATAAATAATGGGAACTTCCTTTACGGAAACGTACAGCATACTTACAGGTTGAAACTTGTTCAAAACACAGTCATGTTTATTGTTCACCAATAAATAGCAGTCGGTTGTCACATATACCAAAGTTATTTACGAGTTCAAAAAAAAAAATAAGACAACACAAATATCTAGACTAGAAATAATCTAGAATGAATAAAATAATATTTCAAAAATTGGATTTGCATAAAATAATTTACCCAAAAAAATTAAGACAACACAAATATATAAACACAAATCTAGAATCAATAAAATAATATTTCAAAAATTGGATTTGCATAAAATAATAAATTTTAGGCAAAAACTGAAAACGAATAGATACTAAATAACTAAAATTGATGGGGTTGAAACATATACCAGAAGTTTCATATTGTGCTGTAACACATATAGATACGTTGAAATTTGCATATATATTCGCGAAATGTGAATTAATTACTTTAGGTATAAATTTGATACCTACTCCAGTCCAGACTAATAAAGGGTAATGTAATTGTGTCAGTTCGCGGGGCTTGTTAGATCATTAAAAATCTCGTTAAGTTATATGACCGTTTCTACCCCATTGATTTTCCACCACCAAAACTATACCTAAACTATGGAAACTTTAGGTAGTATACCTAGTCTTTCATAAGGAGTAACCAATTAAACAATTATAAAACCTATTGCAAATACGTAAAGAACAAACTACAACGTAGGAGTATGCCTCTACCGAGCTCGGTAACAATGCGATGTCGCCGAGTCGAGCTAACAATAGAGACAATAGAAAAAGGGAGCAAGGGTTCTATTGTGGTGTCGAAGAGCGTGTATTGTTTAATTAGCGGAGTGCCTAAGTGCTGAAGGAGGCTCCGGGCACTGTTGAGACCTAGTGCAATCGATCTAAATGGGGTCTAAACGTACTAAAACATACTAAACTTTTTTTTTTTTAGGTTTCATAGCCCCGAAAAACCACCATAATCCCGAAAAACCATTGTTTTGGTGGTGGGAAATCCATGTGGTAGAAACGGTGAATCTATACTACTTTGATGTGAACTAATTATTGATCCTCATTTTTTCCCTAACCGTACACCTTAGGCTTCTTGTAGTAACTATACTAGTCAGGTCAGTGCGTCATTGACCCAACTCTGAAACCAGAAAACTAGTTACAACTTTTGCGATTTTTACCACCATAAAAAAAACTCGGCGGCCTTACTCTTCGTAAACTTTGTTACTCTGCGTCCGTAGGAAACACCTTAGACAACCCTACACGTGACCCCTGGGTGGTGCTAAAAGAGTAACAAACTTGGCAGCTGCACTGTCCCATCTGGACCTCGCAGCATTCATTGAATTTTCTTGATCATCCGCTTTCCCTCTACTCCATCAGGAAAGAAATGCCTATCTATATTCAGTGACATGTAGCCATACGATAAATAAATAAATAAAAACACTGAAATCTGAAAACTAGTTACAGTACGCTGAAATATATATGACTGTGTAATCTCAAACACACGAGCTAAAACCAAAGTTCAAGAGTACGCAAGGATTGTAGGATGCCTTCGTCAGCACATAAAATATGCAGCCGGTATCGGCGCAGTGCGGCAGCGATACGGTCCTAACCCTGCGGGTAAATTTAACGCAGTTGTGACTTTGTCAAAGCAATGCGAATTGTTTGCTTTTAGAATTAAAGTTGAAACGTTGAGTGCTTATTTCGCTGTTTGTGCGATTAAAGCGGTCGCTTCCTTGTATGTCATGCGAGACGGCATCAGTATTTGCCAAAAGCGGTTGGTTCAAAGGATACGTGTAGTTTATATTAAAGGTAGATAGAACTTTGGTTAAGTTAATTCAAATGCGATCGTTTGCACTACTTAGGATCCTCATTTCATCCTTAATTGAATCCTCCATCAATTTCGTTTCGATATTGATTTGCAGCGGCAACTCATTTCACTAGCTATAATATATGTGTGCACACTGCGAGATGCACTGAATTAGAAATAACATAAAATACCTTAAGATCAATAGTTACGTTTAACGGCCTCCTAGCTCAGTCGGTAGTGACCTTGCCTACGATGCAAGAGGTCCCCGGTTCGAATCCTGGTCAGGGAATTTGTTTGTGTGTTTATCACAGATATTTGTTCCTGAGTTATGGATGTTTCTATATATTTAAGTATTTATCCATATTTATCTGTTATATATATCGTTGTTTAGTACCCATAACACAAGCCTTATTGAGCTTACTGTGGGCCTAGGTCGATTTGTGTAAGATTGTCCTATAATATTTATTTATTATTTATTTATTTATTTCAATGTTTCTTGGCGGCGAGCAGAAGAAAAAAGCGAATAGAAAAGCAAATTAAGTATAGGTATGCATATGTATCAATCAAAATGTGAGAAGTAAGCTTTTCTATTTATGATATAGAATTGCTTTTTCATCTCTCCTGTCCGGAAAGTATGATATTCATGAGCAGATAGCCAGGTGGAAAATAGCTTTTCCCACGCTAGAGTGGAAAGTATTTTTTTTTAAGTTACGATGAGCAACGGAGAACAAGCTTTATCTATACTAATATTATAAATGTGAAAGTGTGTCTGTCTGTCTGTTTGTTTGTCCGTCTTTCACGGCAAAAGGGGGCGACGAATTGACGTGTTTTTTTAAGTGGAGATAGTTGAAGGGATGGAGAGTGACATAGGCTACTTTTTGTCTCTTTCTAACCCCCCACTTCCCTAAAATGGGGGGTGGAAGTTTGTATGCAGCATTACGAGGGGGCAAAGGGGAACCGTGTTATCCCGAATTTAACGCGAGCGAAGCCGCGGGCAAAAGCTAGTGCTATATAAAATAGACCTAGTGTCTGTACCTCCATTCATTCATGGTGGTACAGACACCTATTGCTATCTCTTTCTATCTCTTGAAAAAAGCTAGGTATTGGTATTAAAATGTCTGAAACCATTGACAATCTAGCAATTGAATGAATGAAATGATTGAATAATGGACTCTATAGACTGAATCGCACCCAATTTATCGGGATTGTATCAAAAATCGTTTGAGATTTGTTGCAAGGTCTATAGAGCCCATTACACTAAAACTTTTTAGTTAAAATAAAATCATAGGAAAGGCGGGAATAATGGATAAAACAGAAAAATTTGCAATTGCAACAGCGGGAATACACGATTAAATATAAATACGGTGTCTTTTTTGGTTAAAAATGGCTTCGACAAGTAGTTCAAGTGACATGGACATTGATTTGACTCCCGATGAGATAAAAGAGCAGGCAAAAACCGTTGTTACTAATCTTTCACCGCAGTGCTGTAAAGAGATATCTTAAGCTTGTAAGAGATATCATAGAGGCATACCACCATTTCATGAATTGGAGTTCCGGAGAAAAATGTCAAATGCCCGGCAAAACATTACATTTGTCTTTTTAGAATTGCACCAATTTTACTGTAAATTTTAACTAATTATTCTTAATATACCTTTTTATACAATGTGCGTGACATTTTACTTTCCTCACAGTCGAAATGAAAATTACCCATTTCACACTCGAACTATTGGCGCTCTCACTTCGTTCGAGCGCCAGAAATATCTCGGATGAAATGGATCCCTTTCAACCCTTGGTTAACAATCTACTATTTCTATGCCTATGAAGACAAGTTTATTTTTTTTACATAATCGTCGTCCAATCACACGATTTACTCACAGAAAGGGCACTCAGATAATGGCTATAATATAATCACTACATAGTATAACACAAAGTCACTTTCCGCTGTCTGTCTGTCCCTATGTATGCTTAGATCTTGAAAACTAAGCAATTTGATGCAGTAAATAGATAGAGAGATTAGATATATCAACTACAGTATTGTACACATTAAAAAGGACTAAAAAAAAGTCCGGGATTGTATATATCTATCTATTAGGGATAACACACAATCACCATTTTATCCCTTGCGAAGCCGAGGCGGGTCGCTAGTAGAAGAATAAATCGTTCATTTACTTAAACATGGTAAAATACATAAGTATATATGTCATGATTGAGTTCGTTTTGTATCACATGGTTGGCCAACTATGGCATGCAAATTAAAGCTTAAATTTAAGGCCAAATATGTGATATTTACTCGCATTAAATACGAATAAATTTTCTTCTGTTCATTATCCCGTTATACTAGATATGACAGAAATAAAAATTAACGATAAAATATGCATACTCGTAACAAGCTGAATTTATACTACAGCACACAATGCCGTAATACTTAACTATACGCCTAACCACGATGCGTTAAGCCGTAATAGATTCAACGTCATTCCACCATATTCAGCCGACGTGGACGCCAAATCGCAAATTATCACTAAATTGAAAACCGGTGCAGAGAATGACATTACTCCAACAGAGGTTAGGTAATGGTAAGGGATCGTGTGGTCTATTCAATTTCCGATAGTACGTGTTTAGGAAAATAAATGTTCTTCTAAAAGGGTAGGAAATAGACAGGTATATTTAATTAAGTACATCACCAAAAACACAAATATGTAATAGATTTTTACGAAGCAAATTTAGTATTTTAAATATATTATAATAACTTAGTTTGTACTTTTCCCTGAAGGCTCGATAGTAGTCGTCTGCTACAAGGCTAAATAAGTTGTAATCGTAAAATTTTAACGGTATAGAGGCATATAATTGTTCGAAGCGTAAGAAAGACTTGTGTTAATGAACAGTTTTTAAATAAGGTCGAACAAGTTTCACTATAATCAGAAAAGCTTTATCTTTATTATGAAATAAACATTTTTATAGCTAATTGTTAAGTTTCTAAGAAGATAAGACTTGTTTTTACTGTTTATATTAAAATATTGTCTAGTAAAAGCCTTCGGTCTAGGCATTCTGCCCCAAGGGAGAATCGGTTTACCTACAGCGGGTTTAGGTTCAAGTACTTACTAGAATATTACTCAACGCTTATTGTTTCTAGTCATCTGGGTGTGCTTCAAATATTATATTGGTTACACGGTGGAAATGGAACTTCATTCTGATAGTGACGGATACTCTTGATGGTAGAATAATTGGTGGTAAAATAAAATATTAATCTAAGGAGTAAAACACGTATAAATAATCTGCAAACGATTTAAAGGGGGCGTCTGCTTAAACCCTACATCGTGCTCGTTTTATCAGCTCGTTAAGCCACTTAGCTACTAATATCCTAATACAAATATCCTAATGTACCCTTTTGTATGTTCGTTTACATTAACAATCAATATAATATCATTATTTAGAATGTTACAACTTTGAAATTTAATTCAATTGTTCCGTTTAAAAAAATCCTCATTCTCCAAACCAGAGTCGTTTCTCCATATATTCTAGCGTGCTTTACAAACATACCTTGTTTAAAAATAATACGTGTTTCAACTTAGATAGGTACCTACATCGAAATAAAAGAGTGTATAAGTGCGTGATCAAAGCAAGTTCCTGATATGAATTCTCATTATTTTCCTTTGCTCCTCAGGTGGCATGGATCCACATCGACCGGCAGATGATCCTCACCATCCACCGCCACGTCATCACGCGGCTGGCACGCTTCTCCGTCTCCCATGACAATGCCATGACCTGGCTGCTCCATGTCAGCCAAGTGCAGCAGGAGGACCGAGGGTACTACATGTGCCAAGTGAACACTAACCCTATGATCAGCCAAGTTGGATATCTGCAGGTTGTTGGTAAGTATTTATTGTCTTCTAGCGATGCCATCTCCTACCCGCTTACACTCTTTCACGTGACTAATGCACTGCTCATGATCTGCCGATGAGCTACGGCTTTGGCTAGGAGTAGAATCTACGTTTTAATGTTTTGCTCTCGTTACCACACCCGGTATAAATAAATTCGCGCCGTCAGCTCAGGTGGTGCGGTCACGTTTCGCGGATGGGAGACCAGCGTGTTGCTAAGCACATCTTTTACTCTGAACTTGAGGAGGGTAAGCGGAAACAAGGCGGTCAACTACTCAGGTACAAAAATGTGCTTAATCGACACACGAGGAAATGCGGTATAGAGCCCTCACAATGGGAGCGGTAAGCAGCCATACGTTCAAAGTGGAGGGCTACCGTAAACGAAGTAGTCAACAGGTTTGAGTCCCAGCGGCGCGTTCAGCTTGATGCTAAACGCGATGAGATCAAGGCGCGACCACCTGCGGCGATAACTTATAACTGTGTCAACGGTGTGCTCGCATGCCCGCAATGTTTGCGTACCTCTGTTAACAAAATTGGCTACATTAGCCACATGCGAGCTCATCAGAGACGACATCGTAGATGACAGCAGTCGCCGTGACAAAAATCGGTTATGGAGCTTATTATTATAAATAAATATATTAGCTTCGGGATTAAGTCTGGTACCGTTTAGAGACTTGTGTCTAGTGCCTGAATTGTAATAATTCTAAGTGCATTTCAGACTTTGTACAAAACGATGTCACTTCGCTATTCAAACTGGTTTTCCAGTCTCTGCGCTAGTTTTCGCACCGCATTTTCCGTAGCGGTTACAGGTACCGTAATTTATTCCACCAAATTTAGAATCTAATCCCAATCCTGCTCCAGTGCGGAAATCCTTTTGCATAAATGATTATATTTCAACGATCTTAGCTCGAAGACAAAGCCATGTTTTCCAGTTCAAAATTGAAATGTAAACTCGAATATAGTCTCACAATATTTGGTTTCTAAAATTACTTTCTGTCGATTAGTGTCATGCGCTTATTTTAGTACTGGGCTATAATATATCTTGATGTTTAATATTAGTTTCTAGAGTTTAAAATTCTTAATAAGAATCAGAATCCCTTACTTTTAATCATTTCATGGACATTGGGGTGAAAATGTAAGAAAAATGTATTATATATTTACAAAAAAAACATTGGGAATACATAGCAGATAACAATTCTTCACTTATTTTGCCTTAAACATTTTTTTATAATCATATTCATAATAAAACAGTTACTTATACAATTGTATTATTGTAACGTTTCTGAGTTAACTAATCTCTCGTTTTAAAATAAATTAATAGCGATATGGGGTACATCTGTCCATATAGTTTAGGTCCCAATATGTTTTAAATTAGGTTTAGACATTGTGATAGGTTCTATTCTATTCTATCTTCTTAGCATAGCTTAGTTAAATTTTCTAAGTTATGTAATATATTATTTACATTAAACGATTAATTTAATAAATTAAGGATATTGTTTTTGCCAGTGTACTCGGAGCGCTGAGTGGCAATTTCAGGCCGATCATTGTTTTAAATACATTGCATTTTCGGTTGGCTTACAAAATTCTACTTTCTCTTTATTATAATAGCTCATTAAACTATGAAGACTTGAGGCTTATCATAATCATGAAGTTTTTTGTTATGTTAAATCCAATACTTTGTTTATTTCGAATTGGGAAACTCCATTGCTGCATCATAATAATTATGGTGTAATTCCCTCAAAACAGATCGGGTTGTATTTGTATGCAAGTATTTTTACCTTCGATCTGATGGTAACGGGTTTGTGAAAACAAGAACTAGTTTCTCCTAGATTGGAATATAAAAAAACTGAAATACAAACAGTGCTTTTACACAATTGGCACTGTGGCACCTACACTAAGCTAGGCCTCGTAGTAATTTATCTAATTTTTAATGGTAGTCGCTTTAACAAAATATTACCATCCAGCAATTTTTGGCAAAAGGTAGCCTAGCGACATGATTTTTCATAATTATACGAGTATATCTGTTTAAATTAATCCAACGAGTAAAAAGGATTGAAATTCTAAACAGAGTAAGTACTTACCGAAAGATGTGTCTAATTATAGTCATGCCCGAAACCGTCGGCGTAGGTTACCCAATATATATTAAGTTGTTAGGATCCACCAAAATTTTCAGCCTTTAAATAAAATATCTTGAGCTTTCTTTGTTTACTCTACCCGGTTTACTACGAACGAACTTTTAATTACTTTTCTTTACATTTTGAGAGGTTTCCATTTTCTTTCTTTGCAAAGTATAAATATTTTGTCTTTCTTTTGTCGTAAACATTGTGAACGGGATTGGAGCTGTTTGGATTATTATTTTTATACCTGATTGGTGTCCTTGGGTCATAATTAGCGGTGACGGGGGTATAAATATTGAATATTTGCATGCTTTAAAATACGGATAAGAAAAGACCGAAGGGTAATGAATAGGTCAGTGAGGTATATGAAAACTTTAGTAAAAAGTGCCTTGTAATAACATACTGGGTATTATCTGTATAACTATATTCTATGTGCAATACTGCACATACTTTTATAGTTAGATACCTAATATATACTTTGTTACAGTTTTAGCTTGTCTTAGTTTCATGGATATTTTTACGATTCAATGAAAAAAGAGTCCTAGATTAAATAAAATAACAAATAGATACTTACACGTATTTTAAATTATGCACTGTGTCCGATAATTAGCTCTCTCAGAAAATTCGACTTTAGTTTGAGTCGGTTTTTTTTTATTTGTAAGTACTTACTCCCAGTAGCAACTGAATATTTAACAGTATAATAATTTAGAAAATAAATGTATCTTTATTAATTTTGTAGTAAACAGAAAGGTCTGCAACTGAAATTTCAATTTTATAATTTAAAGAAAAATAGGAAAATTCGGACCGGTGTTCCGAAAGGTCGCAAGTTCGAACCTTGCTCGACGCGGTGAATTTTTCATTTTTCTGTCAATTATATAATTGAAATTTATCATTGTTTGAAAAATATATCTAGTTACCTGTTGCATTTATTATTCTTTTCAAATAATTCTTAGTCTTTTGTAAGGTTTTGACGGTTTACCGTTGAATCACCGACACACGTTTCATGGACAACATTTCAATTATTTTCATTTCATCGACAATTCACTCCGTCGAAAAAACGATACAAGGAAATTCAAAGCACGGATTTTCAATTAGAAGATGAGTCATATTGATTTAAATCAAGTAAAGCATACTTTTCATAAAATCATTTCATAATAGAATGTTTCGTATACAAAATGATCCTAGCAGTGACTATACGCAATCCGCTCAGCCTGCGCGCATAATACGAGTACTCTTAGGTTTAGGTATAAAGTTCTTTCTGGTAGCCTTTTTATTTTGTAGGGGGTCATAGTTTTAACCTAACCTACTTTCTGGTAGCCGTTTTATTTGTATTATATTTGTTTTATTCGTAAAATTGTTTAGTACTAATACGTCGAACAAGTAAAAGGCGATATCTCGTAGTTCTGCCACTTAAAATACTTATGAATTGAATCGATCGAGTAATATTCGTTGAATAGATTCATTAAGGATTAAGAATAATTTAAAAAATATATCGATGTAATAAGATGGCACTAAATCATTTGAACTAATATTTCGATGAGTCGTCGTCGATGAAATTATATTCCATGAAACGGGTGTCGGCGAAACAAAGGGTATCCCAGTTTTGACGGTATTAGTCACGCCGAGTTCCGATTATGTTAGTGGATATATGTAGTTGTCTACATTTCTTCTTATTGATTTCGTTTTCCATAATAAATGTATTATCTATACATATAATAAACGCGTAAGGTGATAAAAAATGTACATTGCAGATATTTGAGAAAAACTAATTCGGGGGTCTTAGAAACGTTGACTGAATACATTTCAGTGATTTTTGGAATTCTTGTCTGTCTGTCTGTGAATTTGTCCGCGCGCTACACAAAAACTACTGAACAGAATTTCATGACATTTTGTATAGTAACAGTTTATACCCCGGAGCAACATTTAGGGTAGTATTTATTCCGCTAATTTATCTATACATATAATAAACGGGCAAGGAGAAAAAAAAATGTACATTGAAGATATTTGAGAAAAACTAATTCGGGGGGGTCTTAGAAACGTTGACTGAATACATTTCAGTGATTTTTGGAATTCTTGTCTGTCTGTTTGTGAATTTGTCCGCGCGCTACACAAAAACTACTGAACAGAATTTCATGACATTTTGTATAGTAACAGTTTATACCCCGGAGCAACATTTAGGGTAGTATTTATTCCGCTAATTAAAAAAAAAAATCATATGTATAGTTCTAAAAGTGATCACAGATGGCGCTGTATCCAACAACCCATAATCATGCTAGCTTCTATCATCATCATCATCATCATCATATCAGCCGAAAGACGTCCACTACTGAACATAGGCCTCCCCCAAAGAGTGCCACAATGACCGGTCCTGCGCCACCCGCATCCAGCGGACTCCCGCGACCTTCACCAGGTCATCAGTCCACCTTGCGGGGGGTCTACCCACGCTGCGCCTTCCGGTTCGTGGTCGCCACTCGAGAACCTTTCCGCCCCAACGGCCATCGGTTCTACGAGCAATGTGCCCCACCCACTGCCACTTTAGTTTAGCGATTCGGAGGGCTACATCGGTTACTTTGGTTCTGCTGCGGATGGCCTCATTTCTGATGCGATCACGCAGAGAGACTCCAACCATAGCCTCTCCATTGCCCTTTGAGTGACTTTGAGCCTTCTTATGAGGCCCATTGTAAGCGACCACGTTTCAGTTCCATAAGTCATCACTGGCAACACACACTGGTCAAAGACTTTCGTCTTGAGACACTGCGGAATATTGGACAAAAAGATGTGCCGTAGCTTCCAAAACGCTGCCCAACCGAGTCGGATTCGTCGATTGACCTCTTTCTCGAAGTTGGATCTACCTAACTTGACAGTCTGTCCTAAGTATATATAATCGTCCACAACTTCGAGTGTAAAGTCTCCGATTGTAACAGGAGTTGGTGCTACATGGGTATTTGACATGATCTTCGTCTTATCCATGTTCATTTTTAGACCAACTCGCTAGGAGGCTTTACTGAGGTCATCGAGCATCGTACTCAAATCCTCCATGGTCTCAGCCAAGACTACTAAGGAAGCGCTACGAAAGGATAAACGCGTAAGGAGAAATAAAAATCACTTCGTTTTGTAAATTTTATGTATACGTATAAACAAATAAAATATAAGATTCCAATTTACCCGAGAGCAAAAATTTTACCGATGCAACATGTTTTATCTTGCTTTAACATTCGAATACACATAAAAGGTAGTCATAAATCGAACAAAGTAATTTTACCCTTTTTGTAAGACGTTTGGCGTTTGAGATTTGTCTGGTCCCTGTCATGTTGCTGCTGAAGCGATTCTCGCAACGACGTTCCAGGCCTGGGCCCTACGCGGTATTCGGCCTTTGACTTTTACAAACATTCGCTTTTAAGCTACTACTTAGCCCTTAAGTTTTGTTCGGTCCCTGTCTGGTTGCTGCTGCTGAAGCAATTTTCGCTGCGACGCTCCGGGTCTGGATCCTACGCGATACGCGGCCTTTGACTCTTGCAGACATTGCCGCTCACCCTCGGGTCCTTAGCCTCTGTTCTCTTGCCTTCACTTTTGAGATATTTAGCCCTTGAGTTTTGTTTGGTCCCTATCATGCTGCTGCTGAAACAGTTCCCACTGCGACTTTCTGAGCCTAGGCCCTATACGGTACTCAGCCTTTGGTCTTTGCATACACTGCCACTCACCCTCGGGCTTTCGGCCATCGGATTCGCTAAGACACTTCATCACTGAGTTTTGTCCAGTCTCTGTCATGCTGCTGCTGAAACAATTCTCGCAGCTACATTCCGAGCCTGGGCCCTACGCGGTACTCGGCATTTGGCCTTTACATACATTACCGCTCACCCTCGGGCCTTCGACTCTCAGTTTCTTTTTTAAGACACTTGCCGGTTGAGTTTATTCAGGTCCCTGTCATGCTGCTGCTGAGCCAATCCCTGCTGCGACGTTCCGGGACTGGGCCCTACGTGGTACTCGGCCTTTGGCTTACGAATAAATTACCACTCACTCTCGGTCTTTCGGCCCTCAGGTTAACGCCCGCGGGTACAGCTAGTATATCTATACTAGCCTTTTCCCGCGGCTTCGCCCGCGTACTATAAGTACTCAAAAAGAATACGATACCGCGTACTATAAGTACTCAAATATAATACATGTTGATTTTCAGACTTTGTGACCACATTTGCCCCTTTTAGGGGTTGAATTTTCAAAAAAACCTGAAACACGTGTTTACTCATTTATCGTTAGGAATACTCCTGTGAAGTTTCGAATAAAATAGTCTAACAAATCTTGATTCGCCATACTAATTTTGGACCCCGACAATTTTACCCCTTAGGGGGTGAATTTTGAAAAATCATTTCTTAGTACACCCCTAGACCTTATAAGGAACCTACATGCCAAATTTGGAATCTCTAGAACCAGCGGTTTGGGCTGTGCGTTGATATGTCAGTCAGTCAGTCAGTCAGTCAGTCAGTTTCTTCTTTTATATATTTAGATACTATGTGTTGTGTGGTTACGAAATACAATAAAACTCATCTTACCGTGTTGTTCAGTACCTAAGTCTGCTTAGCACTCCCAACTTTCTTACTCAATTGCTCAAAGGTTAACTGGAAGAAATGCCTTAAAGGCATAAGTTCGCCTTTGTACGTATATATTGTATTGCTAGCTTTCCGCCCGCGACTTCGTCCGCGTATAATACGATTCCTCATACAGAGTTTCATATCCAATTTTATCTTTTTAATTAACTCCCCCCCCCCCCCCGAACCATCTTCAGAATCTATTTATACTTATAGCTATTTTGGTGAAAAAACGGGTAGCGTAGACATAGTTTTAGTTACAAATAAGTGTTAATATAAACTTATATAGATGTCATATACAAAGGAAAAAGTGACCTAGGCCTAAAAGCCTACGGATATTTATTAAAAATAATTTTATTTGTTCTTCAGTTCAAGTAAATAACGTAAATGTACCTTATTATTTGCGTAACTTCTTTGTGTACTTTATTGTGATGGTTATTTGGCGATACGATGACCAAACTATTGTAAGAGCTCACTCTGGAACATGAAAATGGAACGGAAATAGGAACACTAATTCTTAGTAACTCTCAAACCAAAAAAATAGTAAATCTCTATACAAACTTTCAACCCCTTTTTAGCCCCGTTCTAGGTTGAATTTTGGAAAACGCTGAAATTGCGTTTATTTTTTTTATTATTAGTAAACGTACGAAGTTTCAAATCTCTAACTCCAAATTTTAAACCCCACCAATACAAATGTTTACCCCCTTAGGGGTTGAATCTTTTAAAATCGCTTTTTATTATTTGTACAAATTATAAATTTTATTCGTCCTGCAAATTATAACTTTCTAGCTTCAGTAGTTACGGCGTCCCTTTAATATAAACTTTTCAACCTCGTTAAAACCGCTCTGGGGTGGAATTTTGATAAACGCTGAAATTAGTTTTTTTCCCCTTGAAGTAAGTAGCATACATACGAACTTTCAAGTCTGTCACAAAAAAAGTGGTCTCTATACAAACTTTCAACCCCTTTTTTACCCTGTTATAGGTTGAATTTTAAAAAACGCTGTAATTACTTTTATTGTTTTTTAATTATTAGTAAACGTACGAAGTTTCAAATCTGTAAATCAAAATTTTAAACCCCATCTATACAAATTTCAACCCTCGTTTAACCCCCTTAGTGGATGAATTTTGAAAAATCCCTTCATAGTGGCAACTAACGTTTTAAAAACTACCTATTGTGAAAAATTCAGCTCTCTAGGTCCAACGGTTCGGACTGGGCGTTGATTTAAGTGAGTCAGTCAGTCAGTCAGTCAGTCAGCCAGTCAGTCAGTCAGTCAGGACTTTTACGTTTATATATATATAGATATATCTCTCGCTGTGTTTTTTTGTACAATAAAATGTTTTACTACTAACTACTACTACTAATATCTATCCTGTCTGACGGGACTTTAAAACAACAAGATATTTGATTCACGCAGTTACGCATTTCTATGGTAAGTATAACCCACATTTTTCTTTCCCAACGACGGATCCCGTTTCTCACACGGAACCCAAAAACCCTTATGTACAACCACTTACAAGTTGCAGAACGGTCCGTATAAAGGTTAAGTGCCCCCCAAACGGCCACGCCCCCCTCACTACAAACAAATAAGTCATTAAGGCAAATTGCGCTTTTATTTTTATGTTTCACCTTTACGGGTCATTTACATGAAAATGCGGCAGTGTGGGCAGGAATTGGGATGCAAGTTAAAAAGTTTTTGTGATATTTTTTCCTTTGTTGAAATTTAAACTCGAAGTTTTCTCAAATATTTACGGAGGTTTACTTTTGATATTTTTCTATTAGAGCTGAGATATACAGCAGATATTTTAAAAACGTATACACTAACGATATGCAATAACTATTCTAGCAAAATAATAAATAAACAATGTGTATTATTGACAACGACCACAAATAATAAGAATGTGATTGACCTTAAACAATTCCTAAAACAAGAATTGAGTAAAATTCTAAACATTACTCTGTGAAAAGTTACGAAATCGAAATGATTACTCTCACTTGCCAAACGTATTTCTTTATATATATTTCTGCGAATTGAAACAGATGCGAACTGAACTGGTTACGAGCCGTAGAGCTGCCAAACATTAATCGACCAAAAGATACATCTAATATTAGATATTAAGGATTTATGAACGTTTACTTAGTATTTTTTTAATATTTTGACAGGTGTCAGCGTGACAGACCGCGCTTTTTCATTCTAAGGGCCGCATGAATAACGCTAAGGGAAAAAAGTAAAAACAGAAGACTTATAATATCGTATAGTGTGTTTTACTTATCAATAAACTGTTGTGTAGTTTAATACAGTGTTTTAAAACATTAAACTATTATCAGAAGTGCAGATAAGTCGAAGAATGGGACGTAGTCGTAAAAGAACCAAAAAGCGAAACCGGGACAGGTCGAGTTCCGACATGTCCACGACGTCGATTTCTTCGGACGACACACGACACGCTCACAAAAAATCTCCGATGTCAAGCGGGACTCAAACGCCGTTGCGGGCGCTATCACCGTCGTCGCAGGCACCGTCACCGCCGTCGCGGGCGCCTTCAAAGCCGTCGCGGACACCGCCATTGCCGTCGCGGGCGCCGCCTACACCTTTGTTGTTGCCACCGCCGTCGCGGGCACCGCCTCCACCTATGATGTTGCCTTCGCCGTCACTACAGGAGTTTACAGACAGTATGGTGCTTCCTGAAGTTAGTGATGATCGTGTTTCAGTAGAAATGAGTCGTAGTGACAACTGCAACAATGGTATACCTACTAGAATGCCTCATGTTCAACCGGAGCAACACACAAGGTCAGACAAGCACTTTATCTTCCAATGTTCTGTTAAACCTGCAGGACATTTCTAATTTGCTAGAAAAATTTGTCAAACCAAATTCGCCATCAACTTTTAATAGTACAACAATAATACCAGAATTCAATCCAGCAATAAAAAATCACAGAATTGACCAATGGATTTTAAAGGTTGATGAATGCGCTAAACTGTATAGGTGGGATGAAGCGCATATAATTCACTATGCTCTTCCAAAACTAGTTGGGAGTGCTAAGGAGTGGTACCAAGGACAGGCTACTATATTACACACATGGACAGAATGGCAAGTACTCTTAAGAAAAGCATTTCCTACGGAGACTAATTATGGAGTATTATTAACTGATATGTTACAGAGACGGTTAAAACATGGGGAAAATTTAGATAAATACTTTATGGATAAAATGATGATGCTTAACTCTTGTAACATCTCGGGTAAAAAGGCAGTAGATTGTATCATATTAGGAATTGATGATCGCACTATTCGAGCTGGTGCTGCTTCAGCCCGATTTACTGAACCTGAGGACTTACTAAAATATTTAAAGGATGTATGTACCGAAAATTCTGATGTATATAGGACTAGGAGTGGAGCAGGAAGTTTTAACAAAAATAATGAATCGGGATACAAAGCCATGCAAGGAATAACAAATCCAATAAACAATTCATATATAGCAGCCTGTTTTAACTGTGGTGATAAGGGACACAGAGTGCGGAGCTGCTCCAAACCGGTAGTAAAATGTAACCTGTGTAAACGAATTGGCCATAACGACGAAAAGTGCACTTTTAAGAAAAACAATTATAATAATAGTGAAAAACGTGTACTTTATATTGACTGTGCAGGTTCTAGAAATGCAAAATATCATAAACAAGCAGGCATTAATAAAATACATACAGTGGACTGTTTTGTTGACTTAGGCAGTGACTGCTCCCTTATCAAAAATGAGGTTGTAAAAAATTTAAATTTGCCTATAATACAATATGACGATTTACCATTAGTAACAGGTGCTGGGTCGGTTATTCCATTATTGGGTATAACCACTTTCACAATAAAATTTGATTCAGTAGAAGCAGAAATAGATGCTTATATTATTGAGGATGGCGATAAGTATATACATAAGCCACTATTAATTGGACAAAATTTTACGGAACTACCTCAGGTGGTAATAAACAAAACAGACACCTCATTAAATATTATGAGTCGCATAGAGGGCTGTATTTTGCCCAAATTTGATCCTGAACTACTTGTCAATAAAAAATGTGAATTGTATGTAGCATTAGATTCTGAATTAAGGGAAATAGGTTTACTGGAGTGTTATAGCAATGATTTAACTAACACTGACATATATATACAAGGAGGTTATCGTAATGTTAACGGACTGGAGTACTGTGTTCAGGAAGGAGTTTATAAAGTGACAGAAGGTAAATGTAACATTGTTAATTTAAACTTAAATGACAAAATGGGTCCTTTATTTTTTATTAAGGACACTATTGTTGCTCGAGCATACACAATATGCCTGTAAGATATTCCAACCCCAGATTATAAAGTAAGATTAATAGAATCTGACTCATCTCAAAAACCATTAACTTTAGAGGAAAATCATAAAAACTCTGAATTAAATAAAGACCAAAAGCGAATCATTTTTGAACTAGTAAATAAATACCGAGATTGTTTTGCACAAAACTTATCTGAGTTAGGATGTACTAAACTTGCTGAGTTAGATATTAAATTAACTGATGATACACCAATAGTGTACAGGCCATATAGGCTTAGTCATTCAGAAAAAGAGGTTGTACGCGATATGGTAAAAGAACTCTTAGACAATGACATCATAGAAGAGTCAGATTCGCCCTATGCAAGCCCCATCATCCTAGTGTCAAAGAAAACTGGAGGTCATCGTTTATGCGTGGATTATAGGGCCCTGAATAGGAAAACTATTAAGGATTTGTTCCCGTTGCCACGCATAGACGATCAGATTGATCAACTAAGTGGGAATAAGTACTTTATAAGTCTTGACATGGCCAGCGGTTATTATCAGATTCCAGTGAAAGAAGAGTGTAAACACCTAACTTCCTTTATAACCCCTGACGGGTTGTATCAATTTCGTAGAGCTCCATTTGGTTTAGCAAACTGCCCGGCAGTGTTTCAGCGCACGGTAAATAAAATGCTTAGTAAATCAGCAAATAGGTGCGCGGTAGCATACATGGACGATTTGTTGATAGCAGGTAAGACTTTTGACGAATGTTTAGAAAAACTGGAACAAACATTTAATTTGTTAAAAAAAGCCGGTTTGAAATTGAATATAAAGAAATGTAAGTTTTTCGAGACAGTTATAGAATATTTAGGACTGGAAATATCTGAAGAAGGAGTGCGACCGGGAAAAGGAAAAATAGATGCAGTGGATTTGTTTCCTGTGCCCAGAAATGTTCACCAGGTCCGTCAATTCGTAGGATTAACTAGTTATTTCCGAAAATTCATTGAAAGATTTTCTATAATAGCCAGACCCTTAACCGATTTAACTAGGAAAAATGTACCATGGTCGTGGGGCGAACAACAACATGATGCATTCCTCACACTCAAACAAAAATTAACAGAACGCCCTATTTTAAGTATTTATAATCCGGAGTACATAACCGAGTTGCATTGCGATGCCTCAAAATCAGGGTTAGCTGGAATTTTATTTCAAAAAGAAACAGTTACCTCAAATTTGAAACCGATAGCATATTTTAGTCGTAAAACTACAATAGACGAAGAGAAACTACATGCTTATGAACTTGAAACGCTTGCAGTGATTGCATCATTGCATCGTTTTAGAGTATATTTATTAGGACGAAATTTCAAAATAATAACTGACTGCAGCGCTCTCCGGTCAACTTTCACAAAAAGAGATATTATTCCGAGAGTGGCGCGATGGTGGATAGCGCTGCAAGAATATAATTGTGACATAGAGTATAAACCCGGGCACAGCATGCATCACGTTGATGCACTTAGCCGAAATCCCGTTCCTATTGGTGATGACAGGGATGCGAACGATCACATTAATCGTGTTCTACAAATATCACAGGAGGACTGGTTGCTCAGTTTACAAATGACTGATTCAAAAATAAACCATATTCGCGCTGCTTTAGAGGATCCTCAATATGAAGAACTGGTTGATATAAAACAAAATTTTGTAATAAAAAAGAATCGCGTGTATCGTAGGGTTGGGGAAAATCTTAAATGGGTAGTGCCTAAAGGGGCTAGATGGCAAATTTGCCAACGCAATCACGACGACATTGGTCATTTTTCTTTAGAAAAAACATTGGAAAAAATCAAGAAAGATTTTTGGTTTCCGAAAATGAAAAAGTTTGTTACTAAATACGTAAAGTCGTGTTTGCATTGCGCGTTCGCCAAAGAGCCTGCTGGACCAAAAGAGGGCTATTTACACAGTATTCCCAAAGTGGCGATACCGTTCCACACGATACACGTGGATCATTTGGGCCCATTCGTCAAAAGTGGATTAGGTAACCAGTACATCCTACTTATCATTGATGGGTACACTAAGTTCTGCGTTATTAAACCTGTACGGAATACCAAGTCAGGGCCAGCTATTAAAGCACTCAAAGATGTAATATACAATTTCGGGTATCCGACACGAATTATATCGGATAGAGGGACAAGTTTCACGTCTACAGAGTTTAATAAGTTCTGTAAAGAATTTGAAATAACTCATGTTCTCAATGCAGTTTCATCTCCACGCGCGAACGGTCAGGTGGAGCGATACAATCGTACCGTTTTAGATAGTCTTAGAGCTCATACTGACCGTCTAGGGGAAAACAAATGGGATTTGGATATAGGTAAAATACAATGGGGTCTAAATAATCTATACATATAATAAAGCTGAAGAGGGTCGAAAGTCTGTACATGGAAGATAATCGAAAAAAAGTTGGCTGGGGATACTTAGAATCGATAACAGAACACGTTCCAACAATTTTTAGAATTTTTGTCTGTTTATCTGTTTGTCTGTTTATCTGTTTATCTGTTTATCTGTTTGTCTGTTTATTTGACCGCGCATCACGTGAAAACGGCTGAACGGATTTTGATGAAATTTTGTATAGAGATAGTTTGAGTCCCGGGAAAGGATAATATATAGTTTAAATCCCGAAAACCAACTCTGGTGGGGGTGAAAATGGGGTTGAAAGTTTGTATGGAGAATTTTTAACCGCTGATACGATTTAGATAGAAATGAGTATGGAGATAATTTGAGTCTCGAGAAACGTTATAGGATAGTTTTTAAACCCTTGTGGGGGTGAAAAGGGGGTTGGAAGTTGGTATGAGGAATTTTTTACCGCTGAACTGATTTTGATGAAAATTGGTATAGAGATAGTATGGGTCTCGAGAAAGGACAAAGGATAGTTTCATGGTCCAAAAATCTATCTTATACATATAATAAAGCTGAAGAGGGTCGAAAGTCTGTACATGGAATATATTCGAAAAAAAGTTGGCTGGGGATACTTAGAGTCGATAACAGAACACGTTCCAACAATTTTTAGAATTTTTGTCTGTTTATCTGTTTGTCTGTTTATTTGACCGCGCATCACGTGAAAACAGCTGAACGGATTTTAATGAAATTTTCTATAGAGATGTGAGAATGAGTGTATAGTGACAGTGAGAAGTGACAAAGTGAAAAAAGTAAAAAAAGTCGAGAACCTGAAAGTAAAAAATGTCGAAAATGTCAAAATTTCAAAACATTCAAAAAATTTCCAAAATTTCCAAAATTTCGAAAATTTCAAAAATTTCAATAATTTCAAAAATTTCAAAATTTCAAAAATTTCAAAAATTTCAAAAACTTTAAATATCACAAATATCTTAAAAATCTCAAAAAATTTAAAAGTTTCAAAAATTTCAAGTTTCAAAAATATCAAAAATTTCAAAAATTAATTTGCTTATATTGAAGAATAAATATCTTGATCTACAACAATATCATAAATCCTCTATTCCGCGTTCAGAAACCGTATGTAATTACCACCATTAATGCAATCAGTAACGTAACATCAGTGTATTATCTGTGACAGTGTGGTAAAAACGTATGAAAATTCATTACCTACGGTAACGGGTTCTAATGGTTTCCGAACACGTCACTTAGGATTTTTTTAATATGTGTGTAGATAAAGCAGTGTATGCTTCTATTAGGGTACACATAAAATGGGGGGTGAATTTTTTTTCGCTCCAACTCTATCGTGTTGGGTATTATTGAATAGGTCTTTCAAAAAGAATAGAGGTCTTTTAATACATTTTTTGGATGAAACTGATAGTTTCGTAAATATTAGATTTGAAAGTTCAAAAAAGGGCGTCTCTTCCATCTAACTTTTGAACCGTGGGTCCAAACAGGGCGGCAACTACGAAACTCTACACTGAGCATGCGACATGCTCTTGGCCGGTTTTTTTTGCATTGTTATCCCAGAAATCACCCCTTAAAGATTACTAATTCCAATTCAAGAAAATCCCCAGCCAGGTTATACGTAGCCTATAAAAATTAAACGTTTAAAAGGGGGGGGGGGCAGCCACTACACTCACTACAGATTGAGTTAAATTTGCATGGGTCACCCCCCCCCCCAAGTAGACCTCAAATAGAAAAAAACGTTACTGACCCTCTCAAAAAATCATTTCTATATTTGTGACCCCCCCCCCCCAAATTTCAACCGCACCTGTTCTTACCTTTCATGCTTAGACTGATTAGACGGGAGAATCGATTTGAAAAAGTGGTACTGTATCCGATATACACCTACTACTCTATGTCGTTTAAATCATGCCAAACAAAAGTATTGATTTTTGAGTGTAGTTTCATTTAGTGGTAATTGTAAAATATTTTATCAGGACTACTGTCCTCTAGCGTATCCATCTGTCAACTTTACTTCAAGTTCCGCCTTCAGGGTAGCGGGAGTGAAATTAGGGGCAAATTAGCCACTTACACAGACCGAATTCCACGCGGGCGGAGCCGCGGGCACAGCTAGTACCCTTAATAAAGGTATTGGTAAAACTCCAGCCGAAGCTCTTTTCTGCAGTCGGCCTTTAAGCAAAGGCGAAGGGCTATTGGGTGAAACGACATTAGAGATACGAAGAAATGATAAAGATGTAGGACTAATTCGAAAGGAAGTTAGTGAACACATACTAAAAGATCAAGAAGAACAAAGAATCCGGTTTGACAAAATACGTAAAAAGCCGAAAACATATGTTGTAGGTGATTTGATAAAAATTTTGAAAAACCCTTCTTCTAATGACGGTAAGAGTCGAAAGTTGTTACCCAAATATGCGGGTCCCTTTAAGATTAGTCAAATATTAGGCAATGATCGATATGAAGTAATGAATATACCGGGTTCTAATATTTCCAGGGGAAAGTACAAAAATGTTTGGGCGGCTGATAGAATACAGCCATGGATATCCTTAGGACAGGAAGAAAATAGTGAGGGTACTGATGATGAGTCAGGTTCAATAGACGAATAACAAATATGTTTAATGTTTTTATTTTCATGATAATGGTATATGTGTTGATTTAATATGTATAGTGCATACATATGTAGACTGAAAGTTAAATTATTTTGTCTGGATCAAGATTTGTTAGTAAGTAAAAAAAAAAAAAAGATTATTATAATATCTGTGGAAAAGATGTTCAAGTTGTTATTTGTGATAATGAGACTTTATTAAATTTGAGCTGCAACAGATAAATTAATAAATGAGTGTTTCTGATTAAAGAGTCTTTATTATTTTATGAGAAATAGACAAATACTGACTGCAATGAACAGTGAAATATATCTTCCTCGATCTGAGTGTGGGAGTGGGAAAGGTTCACACAGTTACATTAGAGACTAGTGTTGTGAGGGTTGAACCAGTTGACATGACTGCATTAGGGACTAGTGTGATGAGGAATGAGAGAAGGTTCACACGGCCACATTAGAGACTAGTGTGGTGAGGGGTGGATCAGATTTACACGGCTACATTAGAGACTAATGTAGTGAGGGGTGAATCAGTCGACAAGACCGCATTAGAGACTAGTGTGGTGAGAGAGATGAGAGAAGGTTCACACGGCCGCATTAGAGACTAGTGCGGTGAGGGGTGGGCCAGGTTCACACGGCTGCATTAGGGACTAGTGCAGTGAGGGGTGAATCAGTATACACTAACGATATGCAATAACTATTCTAGCAAAATAATAAATAAACAATGTGTATTATTGACAACGACCACAAATAATAAGAATGTGATTGACCTTAAACAATTCCTAAAACAAGAATTGAGTAAAATTCTAAACATTACTCTGTGAAAAGTTACGAAATCGAAATGATTACTCTCACTTGCCAAACGTATTTCTTTATATATATTTCTGCGAATTGAAACAGATGCGAACTGAACTGGTTACGAGCCGTAGAGCTGCCAAACATTAATCGACCAAAAGATACATCTAATATTAGATATTAAGGATTTATGAACGTTTACTTAGTATTTTTTTAATATTTTGACAGGTGTCAGCGTGACAGACCGCGCTTTTTCATTCTAAGGGCCGCATGAATAACGCTAAGGGAAAAAAGTAAAAACAGAAGACTTATAATATCGTATAGTGTGTTTTACTTATCAATAAACTGTTGTGTAGTTTAATACAGTGTTTTAAAACATTAAACTATTACTACGAATAAATCAATCTGCGAATCGTAGTTCGGCGAGACGCTGTCTGCGGGTTGAAAATCTGTGAATAATATTTCGGACAATCATTAGGTAGCCGAGTAACATACCTAATTACATATCTTTATACATTGAAACACTATGACAACAATGTCAACTTAATCAAGGATAGTGAAAATAAGTAACATTGTGTGATAATGCCACATAGGCTGACATTCTGTTAGCCGGATCTTTTGTCTGCTTATTTGCATTTCACTCAGGACAATGAGTAAATCGTCGCAAAGAGGTCCTATTCGGAAATGTTCAACCAGTGCTAAGACGTACCCAATTAACGAACAGCTGTCACACGTGTCAGTTCCAATTAGCTGATTAGCGATGTGCCCGTATCGCATTCCGATCGGCATTGAAACAGTTGTGCGCAAGGCCAGAGAGAAAGCGTTTTAATTTTCTCAATTGATGGACGCTCACCACAATTTATACAGTCTATTAACCCCCGATTAACCTTAGTTTATATATGTTTTGTCTGTTTATAACAATTATTCTTCTTCTTCTTCTTCTTCAACCCTTTTACACCCACTGTTGACTATAGGTCTCCTCATAAGCACGCCATTTTCCACGGTTTTGGGCTTGTTGCATCCAGTTATTTCCAACCACTCTTGCAATGTCGTCGGCCCACCGAACGCGCGAACTGCCCTCCGGAATTACGAGTTCCTAGCCAAGGTCTAACAACAATTATTAGTTACAATGAAGCTTGTGAGACGTTTTTGAATAAGGGGGTAATCAACCATAATCTAGTATATACGTAGCGAAATTACAAAATCTACTGCCAGTATCATTTAGTAAAATTAATACAGTTAGAAAGAGTATACAGTAACGGCGTTATCACACTTGCGATTTGTGAGCGAGTTTTGTATAGAAATCGCTGTTAAATCGCTCAAGTGTGATAAGGCCCTTAGGAAGCGTTGGTAGATTAGCAGTAAGGTGTGCGACTTTGAATCCCAGAATGTTCATACTAATGAATTTCTCGGAACTTATGTAGGACAGTCAGTAACCAAAATAGCCGAACGAAATAAGATTACAAAGGTTTAGACATTTATCAAAACTGTTTGTATTTTTTTCGATACACTAGCATCTTCTTATCTGCGAATGAAAACATAGTATGAAAACCAGACGATAGCCCGACAAGTCCGTCCTATCGCCTCTTTTGTAACACTCTTTACTACTAATTCATCAGCAGTAGAATTATATGTTCTTTGCTCTTGACTTTTCCATTTGCCTCGCACTTCCTGGCCCCCATTTTACGCGTACATTATTGCCGCAATAACAATTAGAACAGCTGTTTACATTTCATTAAGCCACGATTAAGATTCGATACTAGCAGGATATCCGGCTCTTCCGGCGCTATTATTCAAATCGCTTTACTGGGAATGGGTTTTATTTCGTTTAGGTTAATTAGATATTGATATGCCCCACGTTGAGTTTTATAATTGGCATGATTGGAAAATTCCTTGTGCTCGTATTTTGTTTTGTTCCCATTAAGGATCTGTATGACGTTGAAATTAATATTAGGTGTATTTGCGTTTAACGGGAATATTCATAATAATAAAAAAAAAATTGACAAGGGCGAGTAGAAAACCTGCGCAGCTAGATGATGCTGATACAAGTCCTCGCAGTAAGCCTGCGTTTATAAACGTAATGTAACTTAACTTGAGAAAATATAAACCGACTTCAATGGGCGAGGCCGAAGAAATATTATTGTAGAGGGTGCACTCTTACTCGTAGATTCCATACAATGAAATGAGGAAAAATGTTTTGCTTGCTTAAAAATCACAGCGAAGAGGACAAATCGCCAAACGTGAACATCATCAGCAGTTCCACTTCATAAAATATCACTTATTAAAATGTAAATGCTTGATTTGTTGATGAAAATATTAAAATCACTGTATGTATGCCTTTAACATTTTTATTATTTTTTTTTATTTATTTAGTAACTTGAAATAGATACAGCTTACACAAATAAAGGGTCCCACAAAACAGTTTTCACGGTTTGACTGTGATTGATTTGATTTGAGGAGTTCTCTCTATTCCTCGTGGATCCTGTCATCAGAACTCGAGCCCTACAAATACTTGTCTTGAAAATCTAACTTGCTTAACCGAACACAGCGAAGAGAACAAATAGTTAAACGTGAACTATGCGTCGTTGAAGAGTTCCGTTCTGACCATCATCAGCAGTTCCACTTCATCAAATGTCACTTTTTATTAATGAAAACACAAAAATCACTATGTATATGCCTTTACGATTTGAGGAGTTTCCCCGATTCCTCATGAATCCCATCATCAAAACTGCGTTTTGACAAAAACGGGACCAATCTGTATATACTTACAATCAAAAAGAGATTTTTTTAAATTGGTTCAAACATGACGGAGTTATGGAGTAACAAACCTAAAAAAACATACAACCATGGGGTTTGGGTAAAGTTGGCGTCGTTTTGAAAGTTGGCGGCCACTCATGAAAGTTGTAAATTTTGAAAGAGCAATTCAAAAGAAACTTATTTTATTATGTAGTACATATAGCTAAATAATATCGGGGCCGAGATATCACACTTTACAGTTTCATAGTAAAAACTCATAATTCTTGTTGAAATGTATTGAAATGAGTAAAAACTACTACTTTCTTTGTTATTACTATATATGTTTTTTAACCTTTTCCACGCCAATGACTCATATATCGGCACCGCAGGTCCAACGCCAACGACTTATTTATAGGTCATAGACCACAAAGTAAAATAAACCTACTTGCGCATGCATAAACTTCAATTTCAGTTTTGACATTTTGGTGACGTGGCGTCAGGATGACAGTTTTTACGTTTGACATGGCGTCGAAAAGGTTAAGGTACTTATTTAAATAAAGGTAAAAAAACAATTCGTATATTTTCGGGTAGTCATAACATTGTTGATTATCCAACCAAATGCAAAACAGCTTGGATCTGTCATCGAACGTACTGACTCTAACCTTCATTATTTGGTCTCGCGTTGTTCGCGTATGTGTTATTTTTTTACTTCATCGGAGCTACAAAACGACGACTCGACGTATTTTTCTGGATATTCGATTTGTGATAAGTAGTGAAATTGTGACTTACATACGCTGTTCATACTGGACCTTGAGATACTAAACGATTGGACTTGTGATTCACTTATTGAACAATAACTTATCATGGATGCTATTAACAGTGCATTCTGTATTAAGGAGCTCCGGGTCCATGGCCTCCGTAGAGGGGGCTTCATCTTGTTTCGGACCATTATATAAGGTCGCCCCCATGGGTTCCTGTCCAGTGTGTCCAGGAGCTCCTTCCACGCTTCGTCCTTCCTGTGGGCTATATTGACCTTAAGGGCCTCCCTTGCCTCCTTGAGGGCCACGCGAAGCGTTTCCTCCTCCTGCGCGGTATGCCTCCTCCTTCGACAGCGGCTGTAGGCGCGGCGGGCTCTGTTACTGGCGGTACGAAGCGCAGCAACCTCCTCCGACCACCAATACACTTGGCGCTTACCCGCAAACCACCTGGCCCGGGGCATTGCCGCATCGCACACCGCCGTCAGGGTTGCTCTGAATCTTTCGGCCTTATCCTCTTCATCGGCTCTGTCCACCGGAGGGGCACACCAAGCTTCGATCATTGCCGCCTCATCTACCATTTCCCGATCAAGGGCGGATAGCCCACCTTGGGAAACCACCGGCCCTAACACCTGCACCAGCACCAGTTGGAGCAGTGGCTAACGCTGGGGAGACCCTCATCCGGATGTAGAGATGATCGGAGAGGGTCTCTACCTCCTCGAGGACACGCCAATCAGAAACACGTGCCGCAATGGCGGGGGTCGCAAAGGAGACGTCCACAATAGACCCCCCAATCCAGCACACGCACGTGTTTATCCGTCCCCGGCTTAGCGTGTCCAGCCCCAGCGCTACCACCCAGTCATGGAGCTTGCCCCCCTTCGGATTCGTAGCGACACCACGCCATGCTTGGTTCTTGGCATTGAGGTCGCCAATCACCATCACCTGCGTTGGGGCAGCCCTACGGATGACGCCCTCAAGCGAGCCAAGAAATGTCTCAAATTCTCGCAGCGGCCGATTGGGTGAGAATACACCCCAATAACCAGGATTTGTCCCCATTTAGCCGCCGCGAAGCCTTGTCCTCTCTCGAATCCTGTTAGGGGAGCCAGGCTGCCCGCCGCAGGCACCACTAACGCCGCCGTCATATCCAACGCACGGTGGCACGCAACACAGAACGCAAGTTCCGCCGTGCACTCAGCTATTTTATGCACCGGCTTACTACACCGGAAACACAGATTGCCGCGGTCTACCGGTGACGGACACCTTGTTCTCGTGTGCCCCGTTCCCATACACCTATAGCAGCGGAACGGTGCCGGATCCAGGGCCTGCACTACCGCGCTTGACCATCCCACTGATAATCTTCCCCCAGCGTCCATCACCCTTTTGGCCACCGTCGCAGGGCACTTGACGAGTGTCGACCCTGAGCCATTGAAGGAAGCGCGGATTTTGCCCACCTTCACTTCCGCCACACTGCACCCGCCCTTGGCCGCTATAGCCGCTGCCACAGCAGCGTCTGGCGTTGCCGCCTCGTTCAGGTTTTTCACCCTCAGACCAGCCATTTTCACAGGCCTGTACACCCGTGTATCATCCCCCACAAGGGCCTCCAATCTCTCCCTTAGACTGTCAGCTGCTCTCCCGTTATCAGCGTTGGGCACCTCTATTAAGCGGGCCCCGTCGGAAGTTTTGCGAAAATTAGTCGCCTACTGTCTCTTTAACCTGTCGGAGTTAGGTATATTCACTTGTCCAATAACATTGTTTCAAGGGCTATATCTCAGCTCCGATATTACTTACGGCAAAACTTATTTTTCAGATATGCTAGTCTAAGGTAGTGCTACAAAATACTAGTAAAAAAAACGATGGCCGCTAAAAAAAAAATTACGCCACTAGTCCATACAAAGTTACCCAAACCCCTTTAGAACCTTTTCCTTTTGAAATCTTGTAGTCGGTTAAAAATAAAAACAAATTGTACGTGATTAAGTCTCGTTTTTAGGGTTCCGTAGCCAATATGGCAAAACGGAACCCTTATAGTTTCGTCATGTCAGTTTGTCCGTCCGTCCTTCCATATATCACAGCCATTTTACTCGGAAACTGTAAGACGTATGTTAATACAATTTTAACATAAGGTATATTTTGTATGCCGCTTAGTTTTGTACACAATATGTCACTAATTAATTGTCAAACTTTTTTTTACTAAATATCAACCCATAGCGATCGATAGGTCTTTAAAAATAACATCGAGGTTTCTTTAAACATTTTTTGATTAACTAAGTAAATATTTTCAGAAACAATCATCCCGAAAGTTTAATAAATAGTGTCCCCCTGTAACTTTATATTTCAACGAATCTTGTTTTTAACATTAACTGTTAATAGCCCACCTAATGAAGGAAAACTAAGAGGAAATAATTCGTGTATAGCCAAATTTTTGTGTAGTTGTAGGCAAAGGTATCTTACACAACATACTAAAAGTACCGGTGGATGGGGGTGCCGCTAGCGGAAAGGGGGGGGTGTAAAGGTCCCTAATTTTGGTTTTTCGTAAATAACTCGGTAACGGTGGCTCATACGAAAAAATGTTCTATTGCTTAATTCATCCACATCAAATTTTCTATAAAAAAGATTATTTGCAATTTTTTGCTAGGATCAATGTTTAATGAGATATCGAGGAAATACGATAAACACTTTTTTAAACTTTCGGAGCCAATATTTAAAAAGTATTAGTTTTATCCAAAAGTGGTTTCAGAATACCCTTATTTTTTTTAAAAGACCTATCTAATGATACCCCACACATTAGGATTGGAGTAAAAAAAATATTTACCCCCCACTCCATGTGTACGGGAGGTACCCGAAAGAATAATATTTTTTCACATTTTGTTTTAAAACTTTGTCTGCGTAATTAAAACACATACTTATACGAAATTTCATTTCTCTAGTACTAGCCATCACTGAGCAGGGTGAGGAGGGGTCCTACCCTTGGAGTTTCGGCATGTCCGTCTGTCCCCGTCTGTCCGTCCACGGCTTTGCTCAGTGATGTTTAGTACTAGACATCTAGACGGACAGATGGGGTCAGACGGACATGGCGAAACTATAAGGGTAGGAAGTGAGGTAGCAGGGTGAGCAGCCTGCTCAGTGATGGTTAGTATTAGAAAATAAAAAAATCGTGTGAGTATGTACTTTATTCACGCCGGCAAAGTTTTAAAACAAAATGTGATAAAATATTATTTTTTCGGGTACCTCCCGTACACATGGAGTGGGGGGGTAAAAATTATTTTTACTCCAACCCTAATGTGTGGGGTATCGTTGGATAGGTCTTTTTAAAACAATAAGGGTATTCTGAAACAATTTTTGGACAAAACTAATACTTTCGTAAATATTAGCTCCGAAAGTTTAAAAAAGTGTTTATCGTATTTCCTCGATATCTCATTAAACATTGATCCTAGCAAAAAATTGCAAAGAATCTTTTTTATAGAAATTTAGATGTGGATGAATTAAGCAATAAAACATTTTTTCGTATGAGCTACCGTTACCGAGTTATTTACGAAAAACCAAAATAAGGGACATTTACACCCCCCTCACCCCGCTAGCGGCGCCCCCATCCACCGGTACTTTTAGTATGTTGTGTAAGATACCTTTGCCTACAACTACACCAAAATTCAGCTATACACGAATTACTTCCCCTATCAGGCAGTTAAGCGTCTTCGTTTGGTGAGCTATAAAGCGTTTTCGAGTTATCTCAAAAAACATCTTCCATAGGCAGATACGATCTTTTGAGAATTATTTTTTCTTATTTCTTGAAGGTAAGAAACCCTTCATTATGCGTGGTCCGACACGCACTTGGCCGATTTTATTTCAGTAATAATAATATGTCTTCGTGAGTTTCTTTTGATCATTAAATATTTATCTCTATAGAATAAATACGTACCTTGTGGGCTTGATATTTCTGATTTAGATCGAGTAAAATATACGGAAAATTAAATCCAAACCCGTTATATTTTATCTCCTCATGTACGTATTCATTCGTATTCATTCTTTGAGTAAAATGTACATTAGACAAGAAAAAGATAAGATAAATGATATTTATTCATCAATTGAGGCACATTACAATGCTTTTATGAACGTCAGAGAGAAAAAAAACTACCACCGGTTCTAAACCCGAGAAGTATTATGACCGGCAAGAAACTCGGCGGGACTTATTTTTTCAAAACAGTAATACAGTAATATTATATCTTAAAGATACACAATAATGCGTAGTTCTATAAGAAGACATATCAAAACAGCTTGAGAGACATACAATGTACATATTGTTTAATTAAACTAGAAATGAGAAATGTTGTAAAATATGCGATGAAATTTTATATTTAACATGAAGTAATTTCAAGTCAAGTTTTTCGTCGCTTGAAACTAAGAAATCGTAGGAAAGAGTATAAGCAGGGTTGACTAAATTAAACTCTGAATTTAGTACCTTGGTTATTTCACAATTTTATTGATATGAGACCCTCCGAGGATTTTGAATTAATTGTTTTTGTGATAATATTAATAAAATTGGTTACGTATAAATATGTTGTTGTTGAACTATGACGATCTTATGAACATTAGGCGTCATAATTACCTAATAATTCAATGAAAGAAAAATATTTTATTTTCATAAAGTTTCGGTGAAGGAAAACATCGTAAGGAAACCGGACCTAATCCCGATAAGTGCTAGTTTCCCTTCTGGGATGGAAGGTTAGATGGCAGTCGCTTTCGTAAAATCTAGTGCCTACGCCAATTCATGGGATTAGGTCATCAAGCGAACCCCAGTCGGGGCAAACGCTAGGAGGAAGAACGAAGAGAAAGTTACACTAACAGTCAACTTCCAATGGCACATGAGCTTTTGTTAAATATGAAGGGTAGACGAAAAGAACATGTCTAGTCACATTGACAACATTTCGAGTTATAGCGCTTTTAAAAATTGGAACGATTCAATTAACCATACTATTTTCGTAACTAGATGGTTTTTATAAGTTAAGAAGTGGATATACGTTAAAATTTACATCTGTAACAGAAGTTGTTACTAATAGTTCATTGCAAGCTCTACATTTTGATATAAAAATCTCATTTTACAAAAAAGTGACTAGATATGTTCTTTCCGTGTACCCTTCATATGCTCATTGTTTGAATAGGCTAAAACCAAACTTTATTCCAATTTTGGCTGTTTTTAGATTTATGGCCTGTTTCACAATCTCCAGTTAAAGCATATCTGTCAGATAAATGTTTGCTGTCCTTTTCTTTTATATGACTGGAGAAAAGGAATGCAATAATTTTAACTGGCTGATCTGGAGATTGTGAAACAGGCCCTTAATATTGAATAATAGTATGTGACTTTGTACGATTGATAACGTGATTTAATAGCGGAAAACATGTGATTACTTCACAAGTCCGTATATTCCGGCACTTTCTAACACATGAAATGAACCTTATACTATTTTCATTTGTCCCCAGTACCACCCAATATCCTGGACGAAGACAGCACACAATCGGCAGTGGCGGTACGCGAGAACCAGAACATTAGTCTGGTCTGCAAAGCTGACGGCTTTCCGACGCCCAAGATCATGTGGAGGCGCGAGGACGGCCAGCCCATCTCCGTCGATAAGAGGAAGAAAGGTAAACCAAACTGAGTGGACGCTCTAGGCGTCCATGTTACACACAATGTAAACGTATGAGAGGAGCGTCAGTGAAAGCTGCTCAAATCTTTTGGAACGCATTGTTGGACGCACCGCTGTATGCTTGCCACTTTGCGACGTTACCCTTAATAGGAAATGAGGGAAAATACGTTATTTTTAAATGTTGTTGACAGAAATCATAAAATTCCCGGGACAACTATTGACATTATTCATAATTTCATAAACGCGTGTAAAATCTAAAATGATGTCGATTATCGTTTGGCCTTATCCTTATTGTTAGAAAGACGAAATTTAACAGAGATTCGCTAGGAATTAGCTATAAGAGGGTAAGTACCTACGTGATATTCAGAATAACCTACTTGTATTTAATGAGATTACTCACATCGTTATGTTATAATGTTTGTACTCGTTACTATACTATACCTACTCGTACCTCATTATTAAAGTAGTTTTAGTGATTTTACTTCTGCTCCTTTGTATAAATCACCAATTGATGGAAATTGTGAATACGAAGGTGACGGTGCTTTACAAAATGCTTTTAAATACAACTTTACTCAACAAATAAATGAAAAGGACTGTTCATGTGGGCTTTACTTAAGTCAAACTATGTTCGGTTTTCGATTACTCTTAGCCAAAAGTGTTGTTTCAAACTTTTTTGTTACTAGAGCGTTTGTTAATCAAAATATACAGTCGATGTTTACTACAGTGTACGGGAAGTGAAAAACTTCTGACTGAAATTCTACAGGTTGGCTATGCAATAATCGTTTCAATACACAGTTAGACGTAACAACGGTGTATGCGATCTCTAAAACTCTGTGTTTGCGTTTTAACAGTGTTTTAAATTTTGATGTTATTTCAGATGCATTAATACAATCTAAAATTAAGTTGATAATCGTTTGTGGGTCCGTCAATTCGAATCGTCAGAGAATCCTAATTTTTTTAAGGATCGGCAACGCGCATGTGACACCTCTGGAGTTGCAGACGTCCATAGGCTATGGTAGCCTGCTTTCCATCAGGCAGGCTGTAATCTTGTTTGCCACCGTCCTATTATAAAAAAATATAGCCTTGTTAGATTATTGTTTTAAATTCGTTAAGGAGCAAACATCCAATCCGTACATCCAAATACCTAAACAAACAAACGTTCATATTCATAATTATATACAAATATAATATCAGTTTTAACAATAGGAGCTAAGAAAACTAAATGTTCTCGTTCGGGTAAGAGCCAGTCGAAACAAACTGTACCTGGTTGGAATTTCCATGTTAAGGAAAGCCGTAGTGTTTTCAGGTTGCATTTTAATTGTTGGCTCGCAGCTGGTAAACCGTCCACGGGCCGACTACTTGAAAATATGTGTGAAAGTAGGAGAGTTTTATTATTAGTTTTATTATTATTATTATTATTATTATTTCCTTTATTTATCTTTTTACTTAGTTTAGGGTTTTTACAATATTTTTATAAAAGTAAAATATAAAAATACATCTAAAACATATGAAAACAATAAAAGCATTATAAAAAACCTAAACTAGGGTGCCGCCGGCAACGGAGCAGGGCCCAGGCTGCCGGTGGTTAGGGCCGCAGAGTGAGGAACCTTCGGACTATGCGCGCCGTGTCCAAGATTACCGCCTTCTGAATCTGACCCTTGATCCAACCACAACCTCGTAGCGAAAGTCTCTCAAGATGTTGGTCGAGACTCTTCGCTACGAGACCGTTCGCAGAGACAACTATCGGCACAATGATCGCCGAATCAACCTCCCACATGGCGGTTACCTCGTGAGCCAAGTCTAGGTACTTGCTGGACTTGTCCTTCTCGGCCTTCACGAGGTTGTCGTCACATGGGACGGTGATGTCGACGAGCATGGCCCGGCGTTGCGATCGATCTATTACCACGATATCAGGCTTATTGGCTACTATAGTCCTGTCCGTGATAATAGATCGATCCCAATAGAGCGTGGCACGACCATTTTCGAGAACTGGCGCAGGTGTGTACTTGTAGTACGGCACTTCGTGGTCCACAAGACCGTATAGGAGAGCAAGCTGCTGGTGTATAATCCTGGCTACGAGGTTATGTCTCTGCAAGTACTCGCCGTTAGCAAGATGAGAGCAACCGGAGATGATATGCCTGAGTGACTCTCCAGGACGGCGGCATGCCCGACAAATGTCGACCGTACCGTCCTTCAGGATATACCTCCGGTAGTTATTCGTCATAATTATTATTATTATTATTATTATTAGATATTTTAGCTGCATCTAGGAGAAACAAGAATTTTGTAAAATTTTGGAATGACATTAAAAAACATAGTTTCAGACAACAGTTACCAGTAAGCGTGGACGGTGCCCAGCAACCTTCACGGATAGCCATCTTCAGCAATATCTTTAAATCTCTTCTCTTATCTTTAGCAATAGGTTTAAAGTTTTGCCAAGACCTGTACCACAGTCGATGCTAAGTAATGCTCATCAGAATCGCACTGTAACTGCTCAATTACATACCTCTATTCGTTTCTCTGTCGAAGAAGTCGCGAAAGTGGTTAAGAGTATGAAAAGAGGCAAATCGCCTGGCCACGATGACCTTAGCCTTGAGCATATACTTTTTTCTGGTGACGTTATCTATAGTAGAATCTGTACCTTATTTAATTTATGCCTGCGGTACTCTTATCTCCCTCCTGATATGATTCATACCATTGTCGTACCGATTGTAAAGAACCGGACAGGAGACTTGTCATCCGCGTCTAACTATAGACCCATCTCCTTAGGTACAATAATGAGCAAGATATTTGAACGGTTGCTACAGCCCGCACTGCTGAAGCCTATTACGAGTAGTATAGACGACGCGCAGTTTGGTTTCCGTCCCGGTCTCTCAACCGATTCCGCTATTGTCAGCTTGAAACATGCTGTGGGCCACTACGTGAGTAATAACTCAACGGTCTACGCATGCTTTCTTGACCTTAGCCGTGCATTTGACCTCGTAAATTATGAATTTTTGTGGGGCAAAATGCGCGGTTCGGGTGTACCGGAAGACCTGGTACGTGTTTTTGAGTACTGGTACGAAAACCAAACCAACTGTGTGAAATGGGGCGACACGACATCTAATAATTATTTATTAGAATGCGGGGTACGTCAGGGCGGGCTTATTTCTCCGGAGTTCTTTAACCTTTACGTCAATGACTTGATGGGGAGACTGAGGAGCACTGGAGTGGGTTGTCATGTGGGTGACGTTTGTTTTAACAGTCTCAGCTACGCTGACGACATGGTGCTGCTTAGTCCCTCCATTAAGGGCCTAAGAAAGCTGGTTGCAGTCTGTGAGAATTATGTGAATTCTCACGGGCTGGTATACAATGTAGCCAAAACAGAGCTGATGGTGTTTAAGGCTGGAAGGGGTCCGGAGAACATACCAGAGTTAAAATTGAATGGTGAAACAGTAGTAGTATAGATTCACCGTTTCTACCACATGGATTTCCCACCACCAAAACAATGGTTTTTCGGGATTATGGTGGTTTTTCGGGGCTATGAAACCTAAAAAAAAAAAAAAAGTTTGGTATGTTTTAGTACGTTTAGCCCCCCATTTAGATCGATTGCACTAGGTCTCAACAGTGCCCGGAGCCTCCTTCAGCACTTAGGCACTCCGCGAATTAAACAATACACGCTCTTCGACACCACAATAGAACCCTTGCTCACCTTTTTCTATTGTCTCTATTGTTAGCTCGACTCGGCGACATCGCATTGTTACCGAGCTCGGTAGAGGCATACTCCTACGTTGTAGTTTGTTCTTTACGTATTTGCAATAGGTTTTATAATTGCTTAATTGGTTACTCCTTATGAAAGACTAGGTATACTACCTAAAGTTTCCATAGTTTAGGTATAGTTTTGGTGGTGGGAAATCAATGGGGTAGAAACGGTCATATAACTTAACGAGATTTTTAATGATCTAACAAGCCCCGCGAACTGACACAATTACATTACCCTTTATTAGTCTGGACTGGAGTAGGTATCAAATTTATACCTAAAGTAATTAATTCACATTTCGCGAATATATATGCAAATTTCAACGTATCTATAAAGTTTCCATAGTTTAGGTATAGTTTTGGTGGTGGGAAAACGATGGGGTAGTAACGGTCATATAACTTAACGAGATTTTTAATGATCTAACAAGCCCCGCGAACTGACACAATTACATTACCCTTTATTAGTCTGGACTGGAGTAGGTATCAAATTTATACCTAAAGTAATTAATTCACATTTCGCGAATATATATGCAAATTTCAACGTATCTATATGTGTTACAGCACAATATGAAACTTCTGGTATATGTTTCAACCCCATCAATTTTAATTATTTAGTATCTATTCGTTTTCAGTTTTTGCCTAAAATTTATTATTTTATGCAAATCCAATTTTTGAAATATTATTTTATTGATTCTAGATTTGTGTTTATATATTTGTGTTGTCTTCATTTTTTTGGGTAAATTATTTTATGCAAATCCAATTTTTGAAATATTATTTTATTCATTCTAGATTATTTCTAGTCTAGATATTTGTGTTGTCTTATTTTTTTTTTGAACTCGTAAATAACTTTGGTATATGTGACAACCGACTGCTATTTATTGGTGGACAATAAACATGACTGTGTTTTGAACAAGTTTCAACCTGTAAGTATGCTGTACGTTTCCGTAAAGGAAGTTCCCATTATTTATTAAAATATATAGATCTTTTGTTAATGTAGGATTCGGTGTGTGATTTATTGCATTCTTGTTTATACCAGTTAGCTGGGGCGGTGCGATGTTTAAAGACTCCTTTGGTGCTCTAATTTAAAGTCGCAATTTCTATTATTAGGTTTTTTTTGATGCTGTCGGCTTGAGAACTTTACCTTTTTTACTAGATGCCCTTTGAAGAAGGTAATAATTTACTTTGTATTCGTTTCTGAGAAATATATAAATCAATCATCGGGTTTGAAGTCACACGCGATTTTAATAGAAAGTAAATGCACAAAAGATCTGTCGTTTAAATTCTTTAGAATTCTTTTGATAATTTAATCTTTTGTTAGAAAACATTCCGCTGCAAACAAAAATTTACCTGTCCCCGAAATCCTGTTTAAACTCGTCGCTACCTACCTAGGTGGTCCTCTGTCCCCACCAGCCGTGACCTTTTTTTCAACACAAATTCATATAAAAAGGCTGAGGCTGTGGGTAACTTTATATAGTACCTTTGGATCTCCAGTTCAGTTAAGAGCTCTCAGTTTCTACGCTTTGAAGTTTTAACGAAGACTATTCATAATGGATGTAAGTATTTAAATAGTATTACTCTATAATTATTGCATTAAAAAATTTATGTGTTGTGTGTATGTTTTAAGTCTTTAATATTAATTATGAACTCTGTTTCAGTTTTCCGACAACACTTTCAAAATTTTTTACGTTGATGAAAATGAAGACGAAGCAAGTGATGAAGAGGGGACGCTGGCTTTCAAAGTGAAGCAAGCTATTGCGAAGAAGCGTCAATCAAATAATATTGATGGCTTTTTTGGAAGGCCTAAGAAGAAGACAAAAGTGTATAAGAAATCTTCAACGGTCTCCAAAAAAGAAGAAGACGGTGTTTCCTATCTCACTTCGGGTCAGGACGATGGGGCATATGCATCACACCTCATAAAGATTGAAGTATACGACATGAATAAAATACGAAACGTTGGACCTCTGGACCACTGGAAACACTGTGACTATCGTGTTAAATATTATGCTAACGAAGGTGACTCACATGAACAAAGTGCTCGGGATGTTATATTTAATATAACGAAAGAACTATCATCTAAAACCAAATGTGTAAAATATTTTATAGAGACTGATAAGGGTGATAAAAATTGGTTGTTTGTAAAGTAGGTTTACGATCGAGATGTTTACGTGATAACGTCTAACCGCTCGTGAGGATTCCGCGTGACAAGTTTCACGGAATGACTGGCAGCGCTCGAGATGAGACGGGAGATCGGTCCGTCTCTCTCTCGTTATACCTGCGATCGCGCTCGTGAGGTTTTGGTGTGACACAAGTTTCTGAACATGTCACCCGACTAAAACGATTTTAAAGACGTTATCACGTCAAAAATAGTTTTAATCAGTGCTTTATTTATAACTAGAATAAGTTCCTTTATTTTTTCACTTATAAAAAATGTTTACTTTCTTTCTTGTTTTACTGTACATTAATGTTATTACTCATTTATTGAACATGTTTAATATAAGATGTAGTTTTAACTGCTTATTTTGTGTTTCTTTCTCCGTCACTGCATTTGTCTTAGGTAGTAGGAATATTTTGTAATTATAGTTGTAAGAAATAAAATAAAACCCAATTTATTTTCATAACACATTATTTTAATTCACAAAAACTGATTTAAACATATTCCTTAAAACTAAATCATTACACAAAGAATTATCAGAAAACAGACATAAAAACTCAGACATTTTTTTCCCTTGAAGCTTAAAATAAAGATAAACTAAACAGTATTCTCCACAAACTGAAGTAAAATAATTCTGAAGTGATTGATGGTTATAAAACCACCTCTTAGAGTTTCTATTTAAAAATAACCTGTGATAACCAGTAGGCTTTCGACCAAAAGAGTCAAAGTATTCACCATATCCATTCACATCAATGTGCAATGCAATCCAATGAGAACCGGGCTTTGAATCAGGATCCAGATTGCTTATAATAAAAGTAGGTAGATTAACCCAAACAGGAATCCGGTTTGCAGAAAAAACATTTGACTTAAACCTCGGGTTTATTTTATTCATACAAAATTGTATTTCATTCGAATCCATAATAATAATTAATCTAAAAAAGTTAACACTGGTGGTTTTACAGACAATGTTCAAGTGGTAATGATAAAATTGAGTGAATGCATTGTATTTATTTAATTACTAACTATTATAATCTACAGTGATATCACGATTTTTATTTATTTCAATTATGTTATCAAATTCAGCATACACAATACAGTTGATAGTAGTACTTAAAGCTGAATCAAAACGAACTTCGATTCGAACACTTCCGTGTCTTACAAGATTCCAGTGTGAAGTTGAATTTGCAGATAAATCAGGAGTCAAATCGAAACATAATAAAGAATAACCACCCACATAGTTTGATCTGCTTATAGCATTACCTTCGTTATGGAAATGAATACCAGTTCCAGAAAACAAAGTATGATATGCAGTTGCTATTAAACCCGGAGAGTTAAATGAGGGTTGCAAAGTTTTAGAAGGAATTTCATGACCATCTACGTACAAACTAAATGAATTCATATGAAAATGTTGAAAATTGAAGGAATTTATAGCTAAATTACCATTAAACCCAGAGTTTGAAACGAATCCAATAATACATCTTTTAGGGACTTGCCCGAGAAATATATTATCCAACGTTTTACCTTGTATACCTGCGGGTAATGTCAGAACCTTAACTTCTGCCCTTGTTATCGGATATTTCGCAGTTGTTGATGCTAATACTTTTTGATGAGCTAACAATACACTAGGATTTATTCTTGCTCTTCTGATAATGAGACTGGCATCTGTTATTTGTACTTTAAATTTACCATCCTTATGACAAATTAAATTAAATTAAATGTTTCTTTCGAATGGACTAATTTAACTCTCATTTCTACACCATTAATTAGAAATTTCTCCTGGTTAAACATATCACCATGTAAATGACCAATCATTTCAACTTCCTTGCTTTCCTTAACAAAGTCCATTCTTTCGTGAAACCCTTTATTAGTCGAGTCAACGGCGTCCATATAGTTGGGGGTATCTTCATACCACAATTCACAAGTCAGATGAGATTTTTTGGCTGCTGAACCATAATTAAGCAGATTTTCCATGTAGGCTCGGTAAGCATAAGTGTTGTTTGGAGGTGATATAAGCTTCTGATTTAAATAAATGTCTAGTTGGCTAAACAGGGAATGTAACCAATTGTTTACCGGTGCAACATTTGCATCAGGTTTTATTTTTGTACCATCTTGATTCAATATTTTGGCATTTATATGCAACAAAGTGTGTGATAGATCAATGTTGTCATCACCTGACCCAGGAACTTGAAACTCAATAGGACCATCGTCACTTAGAGATGAAATTGGTTTGTAATGAATCCACTGGCCACTTTCAATGCTTGTTTGAGTTGATGGTAAAGCAAATAAGTCTAACTCAGATTTGGCACACTCACAAGAATGACTAAATATGTAAGAATGACATTTTTTAGTTTGAAAATATATCTTCAATATTGTTTTTCCTATATTTTTTACCTCCTCTTCGGTGCGATGCTTTTAAGTTAATAAATGGTCCACGTCTTTTTGTGGACGTTTTATACCCAGACCCCGACATCAAAGAATCAATTTTTTCATCTGCTTTTCTTTTTAAGTTGGCGCTTGCTTCATTGAACCGAGATCTAATAGAACTATCCATTCGTGAATTTACCATATCGGATAAAAGACCGATTCCTGCATCTAAAGTTTCTTTTCCCACTGTTTTAAGACCACTAGATAATAATGGTAGCACAGACCTAAAAAGACCACCCAAGAAACTCCCGATCCCATGTCCTCGTTGTTATGGTACCCCTTTATAAACTATTCCTATACCCGTACCAGCTTGGTGTGAATAGTAATGTTCATATGGGCAAGACGTAGATGATCTTTTATAATTCATTTTACCCGTTGAAAGTGTAGCTTCACGCAAGATCCAAACTGGAATGGTATTCTAGCTCCAGTAGTTGTCCTTATATATATATTTCTATAGTATCGAATTCTCTTCGTAATACGGGTACATAGTGAGCAGGTGAGAAAATATGTGTTTTGTAAGCACCATAGATAAATTTAGTTGGGTCTAACGGTATTATTCTCAGTAATGATGTAATTACATCTCCCACCACTCGTGGATGAATGATATCAGTATAAACAAATATTTGTGAGGGTAAACCTAAGTATAAATTTGCAGGATGTTTTCCAATTGACATTTCTTTTAAATTTGATCTTGGTCGAAATCCTAATTGTAGACTTAATATGGGTGTTGTTGTGACTGAGACTATTTCTTTATCTGTTGATATCCCCACCATTTTTCTAATTTTATCATATCTAAACTTAACTTTGCTTTTTAGCTGTGGGTTTTCATTTAATGCATCAAGAAAATGATCAAGACTATCATACGAAGTAGCTGGTATGTGAGTTTTTGAATCAACGATTTTATCCGTCTTGTCTGCAGGTCCTAGAACTTTCTTTTTAATATAAATGGTATTTTCATGTTCTTGAACATTGTACATGGAGCATGGGTATTGAAATTCTACTAAACCCACGACCCATTCTCCTTCCAATTTAACGGTTTTAGGTAATTTTGTTAAAAAGTGCGCAGTTGTATTATCATTGTAATATTCCGATGAGCTATTGCTCAACAAAGTTAAGTAAAAACTGTTTTCACTCATATTGTTTCTAAACTTGATGACGGTATCCAGGAATTAAATTTATTAGGATAACCTCGCCACTTCACGAACACTTCCTTTCTGCCACCAATACGGCGCGAGCGTATTATTTTATCAATTTTATATTTGATGGAGGGGTGGTGAGTTACTTTTTGTTATTATTTAGAATAAAATGTACCAATTATTGGTTCACCTTCCAAATCTTTTAAAGTATAAACAACCCACGGAGACCTATTGATAACTGATTCAATCACAAATATTTCATCACTCCAATTGGTTTCATAACCCTTTTGGAATATATGTTTATATTTAGTTATCCTAACATGGTCACCTACATTTAGCCTTGCATTTTATAAAGAAGGTTGTTTATCATTTTTTCTTTCATATAAGTTACACCAAACAGTCCTTATATTACTAGAGTTAACATCAACTGGACGCATTTTTATGCTGGAATGATAGCTATGGTTATATGAATAAAGCAGATCTTGTAATATATTAGTGTAATTGTAAGTATTCTTATGAGTGAAATAACGCCACATTTTAGTTTTGAGAGTTCTTTGAAACCTTTCAACTATGCTAGCTTTAATGTCTGGGTTGTTAGTTGTATAATAATTTATGTTCTTATTTTTAAAATAATCTCTCACCATCTTTGAAACAAATTCTGTACCCTTATCAGATTGAATATGTCTAGGGGTTGCATTTGCTTCCGTGAATATGCTTTCAAAACACGTTTTAACCGTTTCAGCATCCTTCTTTTTCATAAGTCTCGCAAATGCATATTTGCTAAATACATCAATAACACTAAGAATGTATTTATACCCATCGTTGTATTGACTATAGGTACGCATATCACTTAGATCAGCTTGCCATAGTTCATTGTAGTTTGACAGGATGTATTTGTTACGCGAGAAACGTTTATGAACAGGTTTATGTAGAGTGTACGCTTCTTGGGACTGCAACCATTTTTTCACTTCCTCTCTATTCATTTGACCTTTCATTTCCTTCATAACATTATTTAAACTACTATATCCAGCCGAGTTTGATATATCGTAATATATTCTATTTATGTCTAATAAGGAGTCCATCTTTCCCAATCAACTTTCTTTTGAGACCTCGTTTTTGGCTTAGTAGATAAAGGAGTAGATGCGTTTTTTTCTTTAATTGATAGGTTGTGCTCGCTAATAGAAGCCTGTGAAGTGTTAGCTTCAGGTTTAGATTGAATTTTATTAATAAATTCTAAAGTCTCGGGGTTACCAATACATGACGATGGAACTTTTATATCATTTAAAAGACGAGCGAAATCCTCCCATCCCACTGGTTTTGAGCGTTTAAGCGGTCTAAGCACATCGCCTACCAAATCGAGAATATTGCTATTTGGTATTGTCTGACTGTTTATAACTAATTCACCGTTCTCCTTCCACCAAATTTTAGGTCTATTCAGAACAATGTTTTGCAGTAGCGTCTGACTTTTTGTCCTGTACGATTTAGGTATAACATCTATAATATAGGATGGAGAATATCGTTTAGGTAATTGAACCTTTGATACACCAGGAGGTGTGGCATAAACATCTTCTTCCGGCACAGGTGAATTTGCGTCTCCGCTTAAGTTCTGAGTAAATGATTCCTCCTTTCGGATACTTTCCTCTTTTTTTACATTTTCCTCCTTTTTGTTAACTTTCGAAGCAACGTTGTAGTTATCGTTAGTAAGGTAGTTCACTTCATCCATCACTATTGGTAATTTAAATGGTCTTCGATCTGCCTCAGCAAAATGTAAAAATCGTTGTAGTGCTTGACAATATAATGCCCACTTTTCACGATCATTTATTTTTCTTCTAAGAATTGTTTGCATTTCTCCATCCAGACGGGATGATAAATTTTCCACCTGATTTTCACTTTTTTTAAGTCTTTCAATAAATTCAGGTTCTACTAACAACATTTTCTTTGTATTCTCCATTGTATCTAAGATAAGGAGTTTACCAATGCACTTAAAACTGCACCTAAAATTATTGGTAAAAATGCACCCCCTTTCTGAATAATAACGGTTTTTCTAAGCTTATTTTTGCCTTTTGAAACTAGTTTTCGTAATGTTTCCTTATATTTTTTTAATTTAGATTTTTCTTTGTTATCTAAAGGAATTTTACCCTTTAGAACGTTATAGATACATTCACAAATGATGTTGATCTCATCTTCATCGCACGATTTAAGCAAAGCAGTGCGATATTTTGGTTTAAGTAAATGCAGGGCTTCCAGTAAATGTTTATAGGTCCTTACTCGAGAATGCATCATTTAAAACTGACTGAAACTTGATGATCCTTGTTATATTTAAATCCTTTCTTTGGGATATACACTGTGCAATGGCCATCAAATGGAAATATTTTAGTATTAAAACGACACATGTCATCTGTGTTTTGTTTTAGATCAATCATAAGATAGCCGTGAGTGGTTTTAGTAGCATCCTTGTAAGCTTCGTCAACGAACTTTGAGTTTTCTGGGCATACTTGACGAGACAAATAACGTATTTGTGTTTTATCTCTAGGATTCTTAAAAAACACTAAATAACTTGTATTCAAAGACATATCACGTTGACCTTTACCCTGATGAAATATATTTTGAGTAATATAAAACAGGCTTAAATTTCTGTGGTGACTACCTTTTGTAAAAATATCAACTAGTCGCCCATTTGATTCCCGCATTAAATCATCTATTATAAGTAATTTGGGCTTCAGTCCATCAAAAATGGACATATCAGGTATTCCTTGACTATAAATCACATTTTCTAGATTATACGAGTATAGGGGTTGCATTTCATCATAACACCAAATCACTTCATCAAACTCAACATTACATAATTCTTTCGAATGTTCAAGAAAACTTGTAACAAATTTAGTTTTTCCACAACCACTCGGACCAGCTACAATAGTGGTGAAGGGGTGGTTAAAATGAATCATTTTGAATTAACGTGAGGAGTGTGTTGTTATGAAAAGGAATTAATTTCAAATGACAATTTTTTTTCAAGTTTCTCCTTTTATCAAGAACATTTATTAAAAATAACACATAACAAAAAAAAAATGACACAAGATAATTTTAACTTCTAAACTAAATCATACAATTTACAAAAATTATACACATTGCACAAAAAATAAATACATTTCATTGAATATTCTGTGTAAATTAAATAAATTTTAAAGTACACCATCAGGAATTTTATAATGACCCCACGCAAGAGTATCAATAGAATTTCCTAACAAATATCGTTTCGTGTCATTACGGGAAAGCGTTATTTTGGTAATTTCCTGTGTAAATAAAATGTGTTTTATTGATTTGAAACGTAACATTGTATCATATTTAAATTAATTTCTTAAATAAACATTTTTTAAAACTATCAAGATCATACGTTTCCGTTATGCATTTATTGACACCTTTAGCTTTAGCTTTAATTTCTTTATTTTGTACATCTATGGCGTACATTTTTGAACGCAAACCAATAAATTCCTTAAATATTTCCCCATTGTTTTCATCTTTGAAAACTCCAAGTTGCTTTTTATTTACCAGAGGGAAACCATACACGTTGTCCTCTGGGTATTCAGAAGTATCAAAATATAAATTAAGATCTGATTTTATGTCATCATAAAAGTCCTCTGTGAATATTTGATATAGTAAACTATCAGTATCTGTGTAAAGCAATTTCAAATTATTTTGATATTTGGTTTTCATATAGTCGTAATGAAATTGATACATTAAAGTTTTAGAAAGATCTAAAATGCAAAAACCTAGGTAAATTGGTTTGTTGTATAAAACTTTAGTTTTTTTCAATTGAACAGCTACTAAATCATGTGAAAAAACAGATAAACTATGAAATTCAGGTTTCGCAATTAAAGATTGAACTCCTTGAGATTTCCCACGATTTTACCAGTGATTTAATAATTTGATGTTTACTCGTTTCATTACATTCTCCATAGTTTTACCAAACACTGAATTGTTCATGAGTTTGAAAAAATCTTTTTCGAATTCAGAAGATGCTTGGGATCGCATGTAGGTATTTAAATCTATGTAACTTTTTAACCATGGGGATTGCTCAAATTTTAATATTCTATGGATTTTAAGCAATTTTAATCCGTTTTGTAAACTTTGTTTAAGATTTCTGTAATGAATGACATAGTTTGTTTTCTTGTTTAGATTTGGTATTAATTTTTTTGCTTTAGAATTACCTAAACATACATTTTCGGGACAGAATGGTAGATCCGAATGATAATCATGTAATTCTTTAGGGTATTCAATGTCTACTTCTAAGATAAAGCCATGATCAGCATCATCTGCAATATTAAAATTCATCTCTACATTCACCCATTCAAATTTACCTGTAGGAAGAGGTTGAGACATAGCCCATCCATACAAGTTATTTGCATCTAAATATACAAGAAAAGAAGACGGTTGGTTTGATTCATAGTTTGACATATATTCATTGTTAGCTTTTGCATGTCTGTGACTGCATTGGGATATACCTCCTCGAATATTTTTTGCTATGAAAGCAATTTTATCAATATCCGTCAAAAGTTCAAGTTTTATTTTTGTAACTTTTAACATAGCATCCCAACTCAATCCTGGGGCAGTGTAATAATGAGCTGGATCCAAACCGTAGGTCTTAACACATACATTTCTAAAATTTTCAAATACATCAGTTAGTAGCAAAACATCTGTTTTCAGATATAAATCTGAATAGTCCCCCATATTTTGACAATTAAAGTGATTCCACACACCCACAGCATGTTCATAATCTTCATCTGAAATGTGGCTATTAGTTAGACAACTATAAAATAAATCCTTACGAGGAAGGGCGGTAAGGTTTAAACTATCAAATGATGTCATGTATTCATATGGGTACACACCCTTACGTATCAAGCGCTTATAGTCTTCTTCACTTGGAAAATTTAATTTTAGTTCATTGAATTGGTTTGTTGTTAAGTTTTTAGCTAATTTTTCAAGACTACTAGACATGAATTTAAGGGAATCAACGAATTTTAATTTCACTGTACGGTTATTCACTTTTAACATTTTGGAAAAGGAAATATATTTTTCTTTGTTCTGTGGGATTAGTTCTATATCACCATCTTCAAAATTAAGCCCATGTACTATAAAGTGACTGTCATAGTTGCTTAAGTTATGAAAAAACACAGGTACAAAGTTTTGGGGCCTGTACTTTTCATTGCAAAGTGAATGTGCAACGCCTTCGTAAACACCGGTATGCCAGTTATAGGAAACGCAGGAATCCTCGTTTAAACATGTACTACAAATGAAACAGACTTTACTGTTTGCAATTTGTTCTTTATTTAAAGTTGTTAAGGGTAAAGGGGGCTTGGAAAATGTATTCTTTTTAAAAATACCCTCCAAATCATGTTTAATACATTTCATAAACGTTTGACCACAGTTCTCCCCTTTGTATGTTCTATAAATTGATAACTTGTCATCATATGCACATTTAATATAGTATCCAAAACTATAAACTTGATATCTATTTGTAATAACGGGACTTAACCGCGTATATATTTCTAAAAATTACCTTCGACGTTTCGAGGACGACATTGTCCCCGTGGTCCCGAAGAAAGACTGGCTTCAGTTGACATCAACATCTTCTAGCCGCGCGAGTTTTTCGAACTACCCGCACTTGGTCTTGATTATCAACTTGAACGTTTTGCACACTAGGGATGTCACTCGGTCGACATACAACACTCACAATGTCCGGCTTTCGAACCGGCGGTATTCGTTGACGCTTACATTTACTAATGACAGGATTCCATGTAGATGAGATCCTAAAACCATCGTCCCGATTGAAATTGCAGTGTTTTTTGATTTCAATGGCTTCACGAACTTTTCTACTGTAAAACCGACGATCCGTAGAAAGGATTTTAGGATTATGAAGCTCAATCCAATGGTCCGGTCCTGACTCCAGTAAATGCTCAGCAACGGCAGACTTGTTCACCTGACGATTTTTGACAGCTGCTATATGTTCCTTGACTCTTTCCGCTATTGTTCTCTTCGTTTGTCCGATGTAGGAACTACCACAACTGCAATCGATCTTATAAACGCCAGGTGACTGAAAAGGGATAACGTCCTTCGGTGACCTTAGATTTTCCCCGATTTTCGACAACGGTGTGTACACGGTCCTTATAGAGTACTTCTCAAGTACTGTTCCAATCTTATCCGTTATCCCTTTTACATAAGGCAAAAATGCTGGTTGTCTTGACACATTCGGACGCTTCACTCTTGCCTTTCGTCTGGGTTGCTACTTTTTCACCTTATACCCATTCCACCTAAGTACCTCCTGAATATGCGACATCTCGCTCTCCAAATATTCAGGGTCACACAGATCATGTGCTCTGTTCACTAATGAGCTGACAACCGATTGTAGATGACGGGGATGGTGGTGAGAAAGAGCGTTTAAATACCTGTCTGTGTGCGTCGGCTTTCTGTATATGGTATGCTTTAGGGTTCCACCTGTATGACCAATCACTTTGACGTCCAGAAAGGGTAAACTGCGCTGTGCTTCCAACTCATACGTAAAATTAATCTTAGGATGAATTGAATTTAGATGTTGGAGTAGTTGCTCTACTTCCTGCCTCCCACCCTTCATAATACAAAAGACATCATCTACATACCGCTTCCACAACTTCACTGCCCATTGCTGCAGGTCTATACTGGCTTCGATATGTTCCATCCAGATATTTGCCAAAACCGGTGCTACAGGGCTTCCCATGGCAACCCCATCGATCTGGAGGTAATGTCTTCCACAATATAAAAAGTAACTACCCTCTAAGCAGTTTCTTAGCAACACCATAATTGACTCCGACATGCCACTATCGCTAAGCTTCTTTCTGACAACCTCAAGACATTCTTTCACTGGAACATTGGTAAACAGCGACTCCACGTCGAAGCTCACCATTACGTCCTTCGGTTCCAAAATTACTTCCTTGAGAATGTCTTTAAAGTGACGAGAGTCCTTCACATAAGACGACGTTTTACCCACAAGAGGCTGCAGTACTGACGCAACATGCTTTGCGAGGTCGTAAGTAGGGGAAGAGATTTGACTCACGATTGGCCGCAAAGGCACATTAGTTTTATGTACTTTAGGCAGTCCATATAATTTAGGTGGTAGTACGATCTTTGGTCTATACAAACGATTGAAAACGTCCTCCTCGAATGACTCCCTGTAGTCCCTGATTACAGCCCTAATGCGACGAGTGACCCTAGCAGTAGGATTGTACGACACAGGTTTGTATACGAGTCTGTCATCCAGTAGATGTCGAATCTTGCTGTCATAGTCAGTTGAGTCCATCACTACGGTGGCGTTTCCCTTGTCCGCCTTAAGAACCAGGATATCCTCATTCTTCTTCAGATCCTTAAGGGCCGATCGCTCCTCCGCAGTGGTATTACTCCTTGGCAATTTGGCTTTTCTAAGAATAACGGCAACATCCTGTCTTAACGCTTCCGCGTCACACGACGGCACCTTATTACCCGTTATAGTTTCCTCGACACTACATATTACAGCCTCATACGGAACCCGCTTAGGCGTAATTGCGAAATGCAACCCTTTTTCCAGTACGCTAACAGTTGCATCATCCAAACTAGCACTTGATAAGTTTACAACTGTGGTTGTATTTCTGTCGCACTGATTTTGATTCGTACTCACGTTTCTTCCATATCGACAAAGCAGTCTGTCATATTTCTTATCATGCCCCGCACTACTCGACTCAAAAATACGATCAGCCTGTTCATAGGTTATCCGATCGAGTAAATCAAAATCATCTCGGGTCAACACTTCACTACACAAACAATGCACCTCGTACAACTCACACTGCACTTTGTCCAAGTCCGAATAATTATTTCTTATAAGCTGTTTTAACAGACGGATGCTCGCAGCCCTTAGAATATTTGCCGAAAATGGTATGTCTTTACGCGGTTTTATTCTAACACACGTAGGTAAAATGTCCGAATCGCGACACTTATTTAAAAATACCAACGACGTTATTATTCGCACTCGTTTATTCCGCAAATATCCTAGACGTTTTATTTTGTTTGCTAATTCCGGCCCGTACCGGTTTACAAAACACTGATTTAAACTTTCACGGTTTTTACACATATCTATTTGTAATAACGGGACTTAACCGCGTATATATTTCTAAAAATTACCTTCGACGTTTCGAGGACGACATTGTCCCCGTGGTCCCGAAGAAAGACTGGCTTCAGTTGACATCAACATCTTCTAGCCGCGCGAGTTTTTCGAACTACCCGCACTTGGTCTTGATTATCAACTTGAACGTTTTGCACACTAGGGATGTCACTCGGTCGACATACAACACTCACAATGTCCGGCTTTCGAACCGGCGGTATTCGTTGACGCTTACATTTACTAATGACAGGATTCCATGTAGATGAGATCCTAAAACCATCGTCCCGATTGAAATTGCAGTGTTTTTTGATTTCAATGGCTTCACGAACTTTTCTACTGTAAAACCGACGATCCGTAGAAAGGATTTTAGGATTATGAAGCTCAATCCAATGGTCCGGTCCTGACTCCAGTAAATGCTCAGCAACGGCAGACTTGTTCACCTGACGATTTTTGACAGCTGCTATATGTTCCTTGACTCTTTCCGCTATTGTTCTCTTCGTTTGTCCGATGTAGGAACTACCACAACTGCAATCGATCTTATAAACGCCAGGTGACTGAAAAGGGATAACGTCCTTCGGTGACCTTAGATTTTCCCCGATTTTCGACAACGGTGTGTACACGGTCCTTATAGAGTACTTCTCAAGTACTGTTCCAATCTTATCCGTTATCCCTTTTACATAAGGCAAAAATGCTGGTTGTCTTGACACATTCGGACGCTTCACTCTTGCCTTTCGTCTGGGTTGCCACTTTTTCACCTTATACCCATTCCACCTAAGTACCTCCTGAATATGCGACATCTCGCTCTCCAAATATTCAGGGTCACACAGATCATGTGCTCTGTTCACTAATGAGCTGACAACCGATTGTAGATGACGGGGATGGTGGTGAGAAAGAGCGTTTAAATACCTGTCTGTGTGCGTCGGCTTTCTGTATATGGTATGCTTTAGGGTTCCACCTGTATGACCAATCACTTTGACGTCCAGAAAGGGTAAACTGCGCTGTGCTTCCAACTCATACGTAAAATTAATCTTAGGATGAATTGAATTTAGATGTTGGAGTAGTTGCTCTACTTCCTGCCTCCCACCCTTCATAATACAAAAGACATCATCTACATACCGCTTCCACAACTTCACTGCCCATTGCTGCAGGTCTATATACTGTGCCCATTGCTGCAGGTATATATAAACTTGATGTTTCTGAATGTTAATGGTTGAGGAACGCTTGTCTATACGTCTGCGTTTACGTTTGATTTTATCATCCACATAATCATCATCATCTCCATAATCTTTATCACTGTCAGGTGTTGGAGAGTGACTATTATCTTTAGTGGTTTGTTCATTAGATTGTTCTGACTGAATAGGACTTAAAAATGCCTCAAAATCTGCATACACAACAAAAGGAACTCGTAATTTACGCTCGTAATTATTGAAATTAAGTTGACTTGAAGAAGTCATTTTGTCAAACCAATCTTTCCTTTTATCCTCTTCAGAGGGTAAATTGGTACATATATGAAAACAATCGTTCTTTTGATGCTCTACTAAATTCTGATTAGATGAAAAATTTGACAAACAACCATCACATATATTAACAGCATGTTGTGATTTATTTATTTGAGCGGATACTAATCGAGATAAATTGTTGATTAGGCAATAGTGTCCTCTATTCCCCTTTGTTATATATAACAAATTAAAATGTTTTGTTTTTTTTACATTTTGTAATGTGTAAAGGACCAACAATATCATGACTTTTATTTTGTGAATTATACTCCAAACCAAACACGTTAATACTTAAATCATTTAACTTTTCAAATTTCTGAATATCAGTAAACTTGATAAGAAAAGGAATGTCACCAAACTTCAATTTCTCCTTGTATTTGACATAACAGTTCACCATATTAGCGTGATTGTTTTTCTTAGGTGGATATAAACCCGAAAGTAATGCCCAACGGAAACATTCATGATCATTGTTTTTGATGTTTATTACTGCTCTTTTGTTTGTTATATCACGTGGTAATTCAATATATGAAGAACCACGCTATGGTTTATATTTATTAACATTAACGTCTAAGTGGTTTATGTTTACCAAACTCCATCCACTATCTTTTCTTTCAAAGTTTGTTAATCTCTCTGTTATTTCATTTACGAGAGATATGAAAAATAAATCTTTATCACTGCTCACATTAAAAAGTTGATTGTTTAATTGAAAATCAAATGTATTTCTTAGCTGTTTGGTATCCTGACAAAAATTTGCATTTAAAATAAAATTAACTTTTAAAGCACAATGATCTGCAACTGATCGATTTAATAAAGTGAAAATTGTATCTTTATTTTTATCTAAAAACGATTCGGGGGTTTCAAAGGGTTGGTAATCATTTTTATTACTTGATATTCTGTACGTAGCAACCCTGTTTCGGAATGCATTTTCAATTAGCTGAACGTTGATTAATTCGCTGTCTGAACTAAGAACATTGTTTTTGTGGTTATTGCTTTTCAAATGGTTTGCTAAATATCTTTTTACCACATACACATGACACACAGAACATTCAATTTTGTCATTATTTTTTGTGCTTACGTCAATACAGCAAGCTTGTGTTGTAGAAGTTGATGCTGAATCACTGCTAGTTGAATGTTGACTCTTCTTTGTTGATGCCTTAGACACAGGATCCGTAGTTGCCATTTCTATTCCGCCTCCAACTTGTTGGGATCTAAAGAAATAAAATAAAATATCACAAATAATATAATTACATCATTACTTATAATATGATTACCAGAAACAAAGATTAATAATAACTACAAAATACTAACTTGTATATTTCTTACAATGCAAACAATACGCTTGCATTGGTAGGACTCCGTCTACTACATCAGTAGTTGATATATGAATATCCTGTGTTTGATTCCTATGACCCTCACATGGGGTATAATATGGTTTAATATCTTGATCTTCGAAAATTGAATCAGGTAATAAGCCATCAATAAACCACAATCGGATGTGTCTATGAAATTTCTGGATTATTAACTTTTTGCTAAAACTTGCTATCTCGCTACGTTCTAATTTAGGCTCAAGATAAAATGCCATGTTGCAAAACTGAATCACACAACACCACAGGTACAAAACACTGAAACTTCAATTTGCTATAGATAATTTTAAAACTGGGGACCCACTTTTATACCACTATCCCCTCCGTATCCGTAAGTCAGGTAAGGAAACATGTAACAACAGGTTTTAACTTAGATCACCCACCCCAACAAGATGCAAGGTAGAAAAAAATATGTACAGTGAATTAAATATTTAAACAAATTGATTAACTTACATTTCATATTTTTGTTGACTTAGAGATTCACACAAATTATATATTTCTTGGTCTTCAAAATATTCCTTCTCCGCGTCTTCACATAATTGAAGAAGTTCAACATCAAAATTATCATTTCCAATTTGCATGCTATATATATATAGATTAAAAATCAGGATACTATAAGTTTTTTATACTTTGAAATTTAAAGTGTTCCTTCAAATTCTATCTCTGATTAGTTAAAATTAAGAAATTTATTCACTTAATCGTAATTGAACACGTGATTTGCAGCTCACTTCGTTTCTAAAATTTAGCCCCCAGCCTCAGCCTTTTTATATGAATTTGTGTTGAAAAAAAGGTCACGGCTGGTGGGGACAGAGGACCACCTAGGTAGGTAGCGACGAGTTTAAACAGGATTTTGGGGACAGGTAAATTTTTGTTTGCAGCGGAATGTTTTCTAACAAAAGATTAAATTATCAAAAGAATTCTAATGAATTTAAACGACAGATCTTTTGTGCATTTACTTTCTATTAAAATCGCGTGTGACTTCAAACCCGATGATTGATTTATATATTTCTCAGAAACGAATACAAAGTAAATTATTACCTTCTTCAAAGGACATCTAGTAAAAAAGGTAAAGTTCTCAAGCCGACAGCATCAAGAAAAACCTAATAATAGAAATTGCGACTTTAAATTAGAGCACTAAAGGAGTCTTTAAACATCGCACCGCCCCACCTAACTGGTATAAACAAGAATGCAATAAATCACACACCGAATCCTACATTAACAAAAGATCTATATATTATAATAAATAATGGGAACTTCCTTTACGGAAACGTACAGCATACTTACAGGTTGAAACTTGTTCAAAACACAGTCATGTTTATTGTCCACCAATAAATAGCAGTCGGTTGTCACATATACCAAAGTTATTTACGAGTTCAAAAAAAAAATAAGACAACACAAATATCTAGACTAGAAATAATCTAGAATGAATAAAATAATATTTCAAAAATTGGATTTGCATAAAATAATTTACCCAAAAAAATTAAGACAACACAAATATATAAACACAAATCTAGAATCAATAAAATAATATTTCAAAAATTGGATTTGCATAAAATAATAAATTTTAGGCAAAAACTGAAAACTAAATAATTACTAAATAATTAAAATTGATGGGGTTGAAACATATACCAGAAGTTTCATATTGTGCTGTAACACATATAGATACGTTGAAATTTGCATATATATTCGCGAAATGTGAATTAATTACTTTAGGTATAAAATTGATACCTACTCCAGTCCAGACTAATAAAGGGTAATGTAATTGTGTCAGTTCGCGGGGCTTGTTAGATCATTAAAAATCTCGTTAAGTTATATGACCGTTTCTACCCCATTGATTTCCCACCACCAAAACTATACCTAAACTATGGAAACTTTATAGATACGTTGAAATTTGCATATATATTCGCGAAATTTGAATTAATTACTTTAGGTATAAAATTGATACCTACTCCAGTCCAGACTAATAAAGGGTAATGTAATTGTGTCAGTTCGCGGGGCTTGTTAGATCATTAAAGATCTCGTTAAGTTATATGACCGTTTCTACCCCATTGATTTCCCACCACCAAAACTATACCTAAACTATGGAAACTTTAGGTAGTATACCTAGTCTTTCATAAGGAGTAACCAATTAAGCAATTATAAAACCTATTGCAAATAAATCTTGAAGCAAATCAAATTATTTTGTTCAATACTTTTTTGATTTGCAATTTTTAAGTCCTCGATCACCGCCTCGCCTCTGATCTGGCCTCGGACACCGGAGGGTTTGGTCACTTTTTCTGAAGTATATGACATCTATTTTCAGTTCTATTGCAAATAAGTAAAGAACAAACTACAACGTAGGAGTATGCCTCTACCGAGCTCGGTAACAATGCGATGTCGCCGAGTCGAGCTAACAATAGAGACAATAGAAAAAGGTGAGCAAGGGTTCTATTGTGGTGTCGAAGAGCGTGTATTGTTTAATTAGCGGAGTGCCTAAGTGCTGAAGGAGGCTCCGGGCACTGTTGAGACCTAGTGCAATCGATCTAAATGGGGGGCTAAACGTACTAAAACATACCAAACTTTTTTTTTTTTTTTTAGGTTTCATAGCCCCAAAAAACCACCATAATCCCGAAAAACCATTGTTTTGGTGGTGGGAAATCCATGTGGTAGAAACGGTGAATCTATACTACTAACAGTGCGCATTGTGCAACGGTTCAAATACCTTGGCCATATACTTACAGATGACATGAGGGATGACAACGATATGGAACGTGAAAGGAGAGCCTTGGCGATTCGTGGTAACATGATAGCCCGCAGGTTTGCCGGGTGTAGCAAGAGGGTCAAATATACGTTATTTAACGCATATTGTCTCTCTTTCTACACTTGTCAACTGTGGGTAAGGCACACCAGGAAATCATACAGCGCCATCAAGGTGCATTATAATAATATATTTCGCATCTTGATGGGGCTGCCGCGTTCCTGCAGTGCCTCCACCATGTTCGCAGAAGCCGGAATCCCAGACTTTTTTGCAGTGATCCGGGCGCGCATCGCGTCCTTCTGGGAGGGGATACGCCGCTCGCAAAATAGCATTTTAGAGTCCGTATACCGCAACATAAATAGTCCTATTTTTAGGTACTGGCTATCTGTGCACCAAAACGGGAACAAGAAATAGTACCATTGTAGGTACTTATTAATTTTAAGACTATACATAATTTTTTTAATTCTGTCTAATTAGATTTTAGTATTTTGGTGTTTTGTATATTTGCAATGCTGATATGGGTGTACTGCCTGAAAATAAAACTTTATTTTATTTTATTTTATTATTTTATTTATAATATTAGTAGGATGTATCGCATTGCGGCTTCCGTCACTAGGACATGACCTTATTAGGAAGCCTGTTGTGAAGGTAGAAAATAACGTACGAAATTTGTAGTGAAATTTTTAAGTGGGCGGTCGTGCCCCGGGATAAATCTGGCTTGGCACCCTTGCTCTAGAGGGTGCCACCGTATTTAATATAATTCGTTATACCTAAAATAAAATGTATATAAACTTCCTGTGAGAACATTCGATGTAATGTGTTCATGTAAGTTATTTTAAAATTGATTTTGGTGCAAATGTCCTAGAGTATAAGCGAGCCATTGAAATATCTGTCATCAACCGATGTATTTCAGAATTTAGTTATAATTACCAAAAATCCTAGATGTGCAAATGAACAAACAGATCAGAAAGCCGATTCTAATTACCTACGTATAATTTGTTTTAAACTGAAACATTTCATATACTTCAGAAAAGCATTGCGACCGGGTCTAGAGGTCAGGGCGTCCGCTGCGACACCGTGCACCGGCTCAAATCGGGCCTCGGAGGGCTTGGTTACTTTTTCTGAAGTACATGACATTTTTTTAAGTTTATAATATAAACGTAGTAGGTAGTCTTACTAATGAAAACGCAAAAAATTAAAAATAAACAACAAAATAATTTTATTTGTTCCTAATTGATATAAATTAATATCTAAACAGGATGGAACCTGTCAAAGGTGAAAGTTGTTTTATTTAGATCATCGATTGGTTATCAGGTTCATGCCAAAAAATATCATATTTTCAACCGACTTCAAGATTTCGAAGGAGGAGGTTATCAATTCGTCGGGATTTTTGTTTTTGATATATTTTTTTTAATGTATGTTCACCGATTATTCGAAGACGGCTGGACAGATTTGGAAAATTCTTTTTTTGTTTGAAAGTGTATACTTCGCAGTTGGTCCCATTGTAACCATGTCAGGATCTGATGATGGGATCCTGGAGAAATCGAGGGAACTCTTCAACTATTATAGGCACACCACCTATGATGATTTGAGTATTTTTTACAGCAGATCGAGCATTTGGTGTTGGAAAGGTGGATGCTTAGTGTAGTCGGTTCTTTTTAGTTTAAAATTATAATAAATAAATATAAAACCATTGACAAAAAATTATTTTGGTAACAAATATGTAACCAATAAAAAAGTTCTAAACTTCATCATTAGATCACCAAAGTGGCACCAAAAAATTATTTTGTCACCAAAAAATTATTTTGTCACCAAAAGTGCTTAACGGCGTAAACTAACAAACCCAAAACTGGTAAAAATAAATAAAAGTTAGGAACAAAATAGTTAAAAAAAGACTTCGTATAAACGACCGGGAGCCGTGTGTGACGGCGATCGTTTTTAAACTAATTCTACGAGCGTATCGGGCTGTTTAACATAACAGAACGCGCACAGCTCTACTGAATAGCAAACAGGGACCCACTAACAAAGAGGCTCCTATTCTAAACTTGAAATAGTGTTATGTATAGGTAGAATTACGCACAGAAAAAAAGTACTACACATTTCGGAGCATATACCTGTAGGATTGAGTAGAATGGAACGTGTGAATGACGTATTGTGAGTGAATGAAATAGTATGAAGACCATGTCTATGAGTATGAAAGAGATAGCATGAATGACTTAACATTTTGAAGTAAAGGATGCAGGCGGTCGGCCATGGGAGAATCTGTTCGGAGCGATAAAGTGAAAGACGTGTTGTACCTTTATTATTTAATTTCTTCAATATATACAGTTCTGAAACCACTTCCTACAGTGGTGTCAGAAGTGGGATATAGTGGATTAAGACTGAAGACGTGAAGAAATTTGGATTCTCCTGCAACGGCTAACGAACAAAGGAGTACCGTTAGTTAATCGTTGTAACCGACGGGTGGTTCGAAACTTGGAAGACGGTAAAGACGTTGAACTACAACTAAAAAAGGCGTAGAAATGTCGCCAGGCTCAGGCAAGCGTAAAAGCAGGCAACCGGACTACGACGACGAGGATTCTGGAACATCACAGAATGGCAACGGCATGACGATGTTGCATCTCTCTGAAGGGCTCATTCCGAAGTTCACCGGTTCACCGGTCAGGATAAGACGTATCCAGCGGCTAGGTGGGTGCAAGACGTGGAAGATAATAGTGAGCTCTGTGGATGGACGCCGTTGCAGCAGCTGTTGATGGCTAGGCGGTCGTTGGCAGGAACGGCGCTATTGTGGTTCCGGGCGGAGCGTACCTTTAAAACATGGGACGACTTTAAAGGTGCGATACTAAAAGAATTCCCCGATACTATTGATGCGAAGGCTATTCATGAGCTGATGAGTTCCCGGTATAAGAAACAGAGTGAGTCATGCTTGGAATACCTGTATACCATGAAGGAAATGGGTAAAAGAGGTAAAATGCCTGACTATGTGGCTATAAAATATATAGTTGAAGGCATAAAGGATCAAGAAGTAAACAAGATAATGCTTTACGGAGTTACTACATACAGTGATCTGAAGGACAAGCTGAAGATCTACGAGCAATTGAAAGCGAATATGGCAAGTACGAGTTCGAGTTCAAGTCGTGATTCAGGCCGGTCGAGCAACCAAACCGACGAGAACGAGCAGGTGTACGGTCGATATATGCGGTGCTACAGCTGCTGGGAGAAGAATCATCCATCGTCGGAGTGCCCGCATAAAGAAAAAGGGCTGAAATGTTTCAGGTGTTTTGATTTTGGCCATATTGCAGCAAATTGCAAAACAGCGGTGTCATCGGGATCATCGGGTGCAACTTCACACGGGAAGGATGGCGTGAAGGCAGCGACAAGCGGTGAGGGTGGCAGCACTGGAAGAAAATGGTCGAACGGAACGAGTGGCGCTAGTGTCGCACCTAAGCAAGCTTTTTACGGTTCGACAAGTGACAGTCACATCACTACCGAAGACGACGTGATTGGCGGATCGGCCAAGACGGCGCATCACTGTCTGACAGCTGTCATTAATGGAGTGAACCAGCGATTGGTAACGCAGAAACATAAGCCGGTAAAAGAAGTTAATGCGCTTGGGAAGAGTGTTATTGCTCTGATGGACTCTGGTTGTGCAGTGAGTTTGTTGACAATTGCGTGCTACAACAAGTTGAATGCGTCGGAGTTCGATAAATGCGAAGATTTATTGACGGGACTTGGTTCTAAAGACGTGGGTTGTTATGGACAGATTAAGTTAAATATTGAAATAGACGAGCATTGGTATAACGACGTAAAGTTTCGTATAGTGCCTAACGATGCTATGCCTTACAGTATGATTCTAGGCGAAGACTTCTTGTTACGTGTCACTTTTGTCATGAAACTAAACAATGTATGATTAATACCGCTGGATAAGTAGGTGTGTGAGATCAGGGTGTGTGATTCTCCTGTTACAAGTTCAGGAGTTAGTCCAGGTATTGAACAAAGAGGGAACGACCTGGTGGAGTCATACGTGCCGCGTAAGACGAACGAAGCGCCTGTCAAGTTAAAGCTGGTGCTAAAAGATGACATCCCTATTGCACAGCAACCCCGACGATTGGCGCCAACAGAACAAGAAGAGGATGTGGAAATCTATGAGCTGCTCGAACAGGAAAACAGAGACAGCTTCATGCTGACAAGAGGAGGGAAAAGTAGGAGAGCTAAGGAACAAATACTAAGGGTACAAGAGGAAAATGGGCATACTTTTAACAGGAAACGGAAGGAAAATACGAAATATAAGGAAGGCGACCTAGTCGCAATAAAACGGACCAAGTCTGGTACTAGAATGAAGCTGAAGCCTAAGGTCCATACCGGGTCACAAAAGTCACAGGACGAGACCGGTACCAAGTACAGTAGGTTGACGACTCCACAGATGGTTCAAGAAATACTAGTATCTCCTGCGACCATATGAAGAGATGGCCAGGCTTACCCAGGGAGTGAAAGGCATGTAATGTCTCACTCTCTGATCTGATTGTTTTATTTGTTGTTTTACATGGGAATTACACTCCACCTAAGTCAGGTTGTGTACCCATGCATTGTTTTATGTTTAAGATAGTTTATTTTCATAATTGTTACTTAACATAGTGTTGATCTGTGTATGAATGTTAACCATGCTCGCTTACATACAAATTTGTTGTAATTGCCAAAGCACACATCAGTCATCAGCTGTTTTATAAGATGTTTAGATATAAGAAACGCTACTCTGATATATTTAATGTTGTTATGTCACTTATGTCAGACTGAGAGACTTGTCTGAATTTCAGGAACGGCCGACTGTAGCATTGAGTAGAATGGAACGTGTGAATGACGTATTGTGAGTGAATGAAATAGTATGAAGACCATGTCTATGAGTATGAAAGAGATAGCATGAATGACTTAACATTTTGAAGTAAAGGATGCAGGCGGTCGGCCACGGGAGAATCTGTTCGGAGCGATAAAGTGAAAGACGTGTTGTACCTTTATTATTTAATTTCTTCAATATATACAGTTTAAATTCACAAATTGGAGTTTATTTTAGAAACCACTTCCTACATACCTATACTCCTTACATATCCCAGGGGCCGTATTTTTACTTTAAAACACATATAGACACGATCCAACTTCAATGCATTAACTACGCAATACAGCTAGCGCCTACTCCTCAAACTAGACAACGTTTGTTCAGCGACATTAAAAATTAACTTGTGTTTTGATTTTTAGTAGACTTTAAATTTAATTCGTATATTGCGAAATTGATTATGTCTGTAGGGTGACAAGACTGACAAGCAATGTCAATTGGATGGATTTTAACATACATGGATAATACTATTTAGTTTGTATGAAAAAGAGACAATCTAAAGACTCCATATTTTTTTAAAGTTGTTGAAATAAAGTTTTATAATTTGAGGAGTAAAGTATACGTTTTAATTTTTTGGTCGGGTTACAGGCCACATACTGTATATTAATAAGGACTCTCACATTTTCATTTAAATAAGATTATAACCTACCGCCGGATTTTATCATTTACTTGGTAGTTTCCAATTATTAACTGCAAATATGTTTTGAGATACACATAAACCGAAAACACAGATTGTAATTTCGAGGGTAATAAGGCTTATGTTTGTTTCAGAATTCCGTTGATGCAAATAATTAATTTCAACTTTTGCGCTTGTAAAAGTATTTGAATTTCACTACTAGGCTATTAATGAACCGGTGAGCTCCATCTTAGGCTCTGTCTTCACTTTCCTTCAGGTGAGACTAGGGCCAATCGCTGGTCAGTCCCATAAAAAAACTCCTTATCAAAATATAATAGAATACAATTTTTCTGTCCTTTAATAGGTTATATTTTACCTGAGTACATGACATTCAAATCTAATCCAAATAGTCATACTATTCTGAACATAGCTCTCGCATTTGTAGGACTAGTGACTCTGTGAACCCGCGAGCAGAGCTAATCTTCAAAAACTGTTTCACATATCATTCAGTGAAAAGTTCAAAATGATACTGATTTGATTATTTGCTGTAGATAAAACTCAAAGTCAAAGGAGCGAGAGAGAGGTTTATGGAAAGTATAATGGAAATAAAGAATACATTATACTCCGACATTTGATGTTTAAGATTAATATTATACTCCGAAATTTTATAATAATAAATAATAAATAAATATTATAGGACAATCTTACACAAATCGACCTAGGCCCACAGTAAGCTCAATAAGGCTTGTGTTATGGATACTAGACGACGATATAATATATATATATATAAAAGATAAATATTGATCAATACTTAATACATAGAAAACATTCATAACTCGGGAACAAATATCTGTGATAAACACACAAACAAATGCCCTGATCCAGGACCTCCTGCTTCGTAGGCAGGGTCACTACCCGACTGGTCTAGGAAGCCGTTAGGTAAAAATCAGGCATAATATACCTAGTGCCGCAAAAATTAAACCGATATCACTTATTACCATATACTTTGTTTATGCTTACTTTATGCCGATATACAATTAGGAGTCTATATTTTAAGTTTAAGTATTGCAATACAGATTATAAATGCTACTAGCATTCGTGGCACCTTACTGAAGGATCCAAACCATCACTGCGGTCAACATTTCAATTTCATAATAAAATAAAAGGGATTCGTACAGGAAACTATACCAGGACACAACTGAAAGCAGCAAAACAGAACTTAAAGAGATCTCCGATGTACCATACTTGCTACAGGAAGAAATTGATAGTGCGCTAGAAACTCAAAGCTTAGGGAAATCTCCAGGCCCTAATGGAATCAGTAACGAGGTACTGAAACAAGCCAAACAAGTAATAATACCCGTCCTTACAGATCTCTTTAACGAAATTCTAGCAATGGAGACCATTCCAGATCAATGGACACATTCCAATACGATCCTAATATACAAAAAGGGGGATCAGCAGGATATTGGTAACTACAGACCCATAAGCCTGACATCCAACATATACAAGATCTTTGCAAAAATTGAAACAAGACTGGACGAAGAACAACCGGAAGAACAGGCTGGCTTCAGAAAGGGTTACTCAGTACTGGACCACATTCATGTTCTGAGACAAATACTTGAAAAATATAAAGAATATAACCTTACATACCGCCATTATGCTTTTATCGACTACAGCAAAGCATTTGACTCTCTCATACATGAGAAGATCTGGACGGCACTGAAGGAGCAAGGTATAGAACACAAATACATCAGGTTAATCAGCAACATTTATAAGGACAGTACATCATGCATACAGCTAGAAAGAAAAGGAGAGACTTTCAGAATAGAAAAGGGAGTTAGGCAAGGAGACCCTCTATCTCCAAAACTGTTCTCTGCCGTCTTAGAGATGGTATTCAGACAGCTAAATTGGGACCAGTTCGGTCTTGGCATAGATGGTCGCCATCTAACGCATCTAAGATTTGCAGATGACATTGTTCTGTTTTCTAAAGATTCCGAAGAACTAAGCAAAATGATGAATGACATAGAAATCAACAGCAAAGAAGTAGGACTATCAATGAACTTGGATAAAACAAAAGTGATGACAAATGGCAAGAAAAACATCATTAAAATAGGAGAACAAATTGTGGAATATGTGGATGAATATATTTATCTCGGGCAGATAATATCACCTGACTACACGATGGAGAAGGAACTAGAGAGAAGGATAGTTAATGGATGGAAGAGATACTGGTCCCTGAAAGAAGTTTTTAAAGATAAAGAGCTTCATTCTAGGACAAAAGGTAAACTGTTCAACACATGCGTTCTCCCTGTACTAATGTATGGTAGCCAATCCTGGGCCCTGACAAAAAGTTCTCTGTCTAAACTAGCATGCTGCCAGCGCGCCATGGAAAGGAGCATGATAGGTATCCGTAAAACCGATCGAGTGCGAAACTCCTTAATTAGAAATAGAACTAAAGTACAAGACATCACATTGAAAATAAAAAGGCTCAAATGGAAGCGGTCGGGACATATCATCCGAGGCGCAGACAAGTGGAGCAAGCGAGTCACCCAATGGCACCCAAAAGAGGGAGTAAGGAAGGCGCAGAAACCCCTTATAAGATGGGATGATGATATCGCGCAGGTGGCAGGTCGCACCTGGAGCAGAGTGGCATTGGACCGAAGAGAATGGAGAAGGTTGTAGGAGGCCTTTGCCGAAGGGCAAGCAGACAAGGAATATAAAAGATGTGAAATAATAGAAAGAAAAAAAGAAGACAAAATATATATATATATATAAAGAAGAGAAATGTTATAATCTTGAGTCTGTACATAAAGGCTATTTTATTTATTTATTTTATTTTACTTATAACTTATATATATGTATGTATAAATATAATATTTTTATTTATGTATTTTCAGTCGGTTTCAAATATTTATTTAGAAACTTGTAGGAGTTTGTATGTTAGCGTGTAATTTGCTCTCTTACTTTCAATTCTTTGCACTACCTGTCCTGTTATCTTAAATTAATTCTTCATTTCCTACTACACAAAGATTGTCTGGGAGAGATCTCTTTTTACCGATAAGACCACTTGTTGTTACCTATTTTAAGTTTATTGTAAAAAAACTATTATTATTATTCTTGTATTTTGGTGCAATAAAGAATATTTACTTACTTACTTAATCTGAGGCAAAATTTAACGGACGAATGCCAAGAATTATAAACAAAGGGAATTAACATTAATCACCAACCAAAAATTTACGAATAAATCTAAGAGCCCGAAACCTCAGATTTGAAAGTCTGACGTCTTACCGTTACTACCAATCTTTCTTTTACAAACTAGCTTAAATTTTTAACAAAGAGAAGGAACTTTCATTGTTACCAAACAGAAATAGCGAACAAAAGTTCTAAACAAGCCGATCCATCAGTTCACGAGGACTATTTCGGACGTGAGAGACTGCGAATGCCGCAGACCATACATACATAGACACTGCATTATTAAAGTTTTCAAGCTGGCTGGCGTACTCATTCGCAGTAGGTTTTTTATTATTTATCTATTAAGTAAGAGTCCGGTAAAGTTTTTTTCGATTTTGCTAAATTTTTCGATATTATTTTACAGTAACTAAGACTACTTTTAGTTTACTTACATATATTGAAAGACAGTTCCTTTTTAAACTGAACTGAGCTTAAATATATAAATAAAGCAGCACCAAGCACAGAATATTTTTTTATTATAAGCACCATTTAGTAGTTAGTTGATCTGTGGTGAGTAGGGTTCCCATTGAATCACGAGAAGTTGCGGTTACGGTCGGTTAGTGCTGATGCATCGACCGAGTTTCGAGCGAGTTGCAAGCTGATGCGCTAAGTTTTCAGCACATTTTGTTGGGATTTTGTATGAAACACCAATAGAGTTACATTAGCAGTTTGGACAGGTGAAATCAAACGTCCTTTTTACTCGTAGTAGGATTATATAGTTTTATTGTTTGATATTTTTAACCATTTCATATACTTTTGTGAAACAACCAATATGCCAAACAAAAATGCTAAAGGTATGGTGTTTGAGAAAATAAATATTAAAGAGAATTAAATTGAAGACAACATACATAAAAGAAGAGAAAATGTAGAAAAAAAACCAAACAATCTACGTGTCGCACTAGGAAATGATCGATCTTCTTCTGAGAATAAAGCACAAAAAAACTGTCACAATAAGCGATAATCTTATCAAAATCAATTAAGTTGTAAATATTTGGAATTACACTCGGATATCATAATAAATATCGAACAGCGGCATAACCTGGACTCCTTTTTGCGAGACTGGTCAGATGTAGCGCTAGACCGGGACGACTGGAAGAAAAGAGGCCTTTGCCCAGCAGTGGGACACAATAGGCTCATAATATTAATGAGAGATAAAAAATGAGTAAAGAGAATAATAATAATAATACACGCATATTTTTATTATATTTTATGCACAAGTGGCATAACGGACATGGACGAATTATTGGGTAAGATAATCCCAGCACAAATAGCGCGACCGCCACGCCACTTTCCGTCGACACCCGCGAGCTGCGGTTAGCACCATCCTGTATCTTTGTAATTTCAGTTTTATTTTCACATTTGCATTTACATTTAAAATTTTAGTTTTATTTAACATGTGCTTGAATATTCAATACTAGCTTTTGCCCGTGACTTCGTCTTCGTGGAATTAACATTCGCCATATGGAATTTATAGAACGCCTTAGTAAAATCTTATAGAAAATATTAATTTAGCGCATAAATATGCTATTTTAAGTCAACAGTGAGCAACTATTCCATACCTACAAACTTGCACCCCCCCTTAAAGGGGTGAAAGCTTTAAGGGGTATACATTCTGGGATATTAAACTATCCTCCTATGTCCTTCCCCTCAAACTATCTTCATACCAAATTCCGTCTAAATCTGTTTAGAGGTTTAACCGTGTAGAGGTAACAGACAGATGGACAAACACACTTTCGCAATTATAATATTAGTATAGATTTACAACATTGTAAGGAAACCTGTACATAATACATTTACTTTTTAAAAATATTGATCTGCGTTGTATCAGCATAGTGGATAGGCTTAATCACGCAACCATGGGTCTTGTACCTAACAGTGGAACAGATATAAGCTGATAATGATCAACAACTAGAAAGTATTGAAAAGGGACAGAAAATTTCTGAAAAAAACAATTACGAGTAAAAAAACAAGTATGAGCAAAAAACAAGTATGAGCAAAAAAACAAGTATGAGCAAAAAAAACAAGTATGAGCAAAAAAACAAGTATGAGTAAAAAAAAACAAGTATGAGCAAAAAAAACAAGTGTAAGCAAAAATATTACTGTGAGCACGATTGAACATGAAAATTTACTTGTTTGAAATTCTGTCGTAAGGGCGAGATTAAAAAAAACAAAACGCTGAAAACTATGACAACAAAAGATAATCTCATCAAAACAAATGAATCTGAATAACGTTACAAACATATCCCATGCATAACGGGTGTCGGACGTATAATGGGCAAGTTAATCCCAGTATAAACAGTGAAACCGCGGCGGCACGGCCGTCGACACCCGGGAGCTGCGGTCGGCGGGAACCCGTCTCTAATGTTTGTTTTATTTTAACATTTGCATTAATATTTTACATTAAAATGTTGCAAGAAAACTATGCAATTCATGTTTATAAAATTTTATTACACATTTAAAAAGCCTGAGGAGTATTTTGAAGTATCTATATAATATAATTATAACCAGTGTGGGAATTAATAACCATCTAATCACACATTGATTGGCCAGTGCTCGTATATGAGCTTCGTCACTACTTCGCAAAAAATCTCGTTTCTATCATCATATCCGGACGTCAGTAGTGGACGTCTTTCGGCTGATAAGCCGAAAGACGTCCACTACTGAACATATGCCTCCCCCAAAGAGTGCCACAATGACCGGTACCGTATCTATTATTATTATTTACTGACAGGCCACTGTAAGTTGAACAAACACATGTTTCTTATGGATAAGAAACTTGACGCAGTATGCACGTTCTGCCTGGAAGAAGAGGAAACTGCCATGCACATCCTCTGCTCCTGCGGACCACTAATGCATAAAAGAAGTACCCACCCAGGGCGACATGAAATGCAACTCGATGAGGTACAACACATTACAGCCCAAATAATTTGGAAGTTTTTGGATTCAACGGAAATCAGTAATGATTTATAAAGGTCGGCCACGTTAGATCAAATCTGGTCGACGCGGCACATCGATAGCGCAGTTAGAATAATAATAATAATAATAATACCGTACTAGCACAAACACAGCAACTCTGTATGCATCCCATACATAGATACCCTATTTTTCTTTTGACTGAGAGAACAAGATAAGACTTTTTTCATAGTGGTGACGATTTGTAATTAATGAAATGAAATAAAATGAAAATGAAATGAAATTAATTATTTAAGTCCCATACAGAGCTAGTAAAAATTATGGGGGTATTAAACATATTCATAAACAATAGTTACAAACTAAAATAAAATATAAAATCAATTTCAAATAGTATTTTATACAATCGTGACATAATTAAGAGCTTTTCAGTCGAGTACCGTGTTTAGGCCACGAAGCTTGCTGAGTGGCCTAAGTAAGGTACGAGATTGAAAAGCTTGATTATGTCACTATTGTACACAATACTTTTTCTACGAGTGCTCAATATAGGTAAGCCGGTAAGAATTGAGTTCGACGAAAGACCTGCTGCCTCTATACAATAGAATAACTTCAATCTCCTGGCAGATCGTGCCCCCCCGCGGCGACGGCAGCGTGGCCGCACTTGCTAGTGCAACAGTGTTACAATATTGTATGAAAATACTTTGTACCATCATTGGCGATGTCACAATATGCGACCATAAAAGCTCTATCGGAAATTATGCGCTAGTAGTTCGGTCTGCACAATCACAATTCAGGCATTACAGTCGACGAGTAGAAAAATTATATTATTAAAATTATCGTTTCGACGAGGCATTATTGGGTTCATGCAGATTATCCCAACGCCTCATCAGTGGGCAGTCTATTCTAGCGACTAATTCGTTTAGGATGCTGTTGGTACGGCACTGCAGCCTGTACAACAGGGATGCCACTCTTTTACGGATGATAGCGTAAAAGTCATCCGTATGGGCATCGGCAAACATCCCCGACGCGCTGCAGTACCGCGGCAAATCCATTAGCATCCTAAACGCATTATTATATTGTACTCGCAGGGAATAAATGTCATAATGATTACTGCTGAATTATCATAAGTACACCCTGACATTGGCAGAATTCACCTCGCTAAATTAGGCTAGGAGTAAAAGCCATTAATAAAAAAAAATATGCTATTTATATTTCTACAAATACTTATGGTAGGCTTTGCATGAAAAAATCATGATGACTTTAGTACCTTTTAACAGTGACAGTCTACGAGGGCGACACGCTCAGCCTTCAGCGCATCAGTCGCACGGAGATGGGCGCCTACCTCTGCATCGCGACCAATGCGGTCCCACCCTCCGTGTCCAAGCGGATCATCGTTGACGTCGAGTGTAAGTAGGATTTTTTTTAAGTAGCAATGGGTTTTGAATTAGTTGGTATGCATAGGATTCTTTTTTGAATATGTACAGGGTGTAACAAAATTACCGGTGATCCGTTTAAGAAAAAAAAGAAGAAAACATTTTTGACGCAAAATAAAAAATTTTCACTTCTCATGCTTGTAAAGATCGACTTTAAGTCGTGCGTGGACGACATAAAATCGCATTTTAGGCTCTAGGGCATAAAGTAAAATTTTCTTCTAAGACTAAGAATGTGGCTCAACAGCCAAACAGAGCCAGAGAGCAGTAAAATTTCTTAGAATACTGAAACTTGTTCTTTTATTATATTCTTGTTATAATTATTTGAATTGCGTGTTTTCTATAATTAAATAAATGAAATCAAATAAAATAGGAGTTGATAACAGTTTAGAAATGCCCCGAAATGTTTTTATGACTTGGCAGAAACAAGTATCTATGTCTAAATTCACATGTTAAAAATAAAAAAAAAACATTAAAAAATTAATTGGTGGAAACCATATTTTGTTTTCATTGTAATATTTTTGTTACAACTTGAAAGTGTTTTACGAGTACCGATAAATAATTTCCTCGCAATTGTAGTGAAAATTAGAGTGTAAACCTCGTCCATAAAACCCATTTTACACTCGACTTTATATCAACCCTCGCTCGCAAGCTCGCTCGGATGGATAAACGCCTCGCGTAAAATCGTACGTTTTATGCACTTGTTGTACAATCTACTATTTTTTGTGTGAGACCCGTCGTCCCAGCAGGCCAAGCCTCCATACAAAATAAATTTTTTTTAACCAGGATTTTTGTTACACCTTGTATGTCATAGCCACTAGTGTTGTTATTTTTAATTGATAGGTACAATAGGTAATTAATATTTCTTGGTTTATAAGGACATCGGCAGCATCGGCGTCTAAATTCCGCTACGCATACTGTTTTATTTAAGACATTTTAAGATATCCACTGTATTATTGAACATACTCCTACTGGTAAAGAATGAAGGGTGAAATCTGGGTTATGATCCTGAACCACTTTTTCTGACCCTGTATTAGCGTATTTGATCAAAACAGAATTGTTTTAATTATTATTATTATCAAGTAAAATTTATGTTTTACCAAGTAAATCATGGTCACCATATTAGTTTTGACATACACTGTATGGAAAACGACAAGAAGTCAAATTGAGTAGGGTGACCAAATTGTTCGCCAAAATTTATTTTTCCACCTTTTCATCATCATCCTTGATCGCTTGCTACACGACTCCCTGTATAACAATACTAGCTATTGCCCGCGACTTCGTACGCGCCTAGAGTAAATGAAATAGCATACATTCAATTAGAGTACGTACAAATTTATAGGTTATTCAGGTTTTCGTTAGTATTTTCATACTTGCCTACTTTCGTCTAAATCAGTTCAGAGTTTATGCATGAAGAGGTAAAAGACAGACAAAATAACTTTCGCATTTATAATATAACGAAGGATTAAATACAAAGAAGTCCTTTTTAGGGTTCCGTAGCTTTGAAAAAGAAAAAATATTTTTAGGGGGGGCGCTAAATTTCAATTTTTTTAAAACCAAATATCAACATGTGACACATCAATCGATAGGTCTTTAAAAATAACACTGAGTTTTTTTTACTATTTTGTGATTAAGTGAATATTTTCTGAAATAATCGCTTCGACAGTCAGAAAAATTGTGTCCACTCCCCTGTAACTTTTGAACCGTACGTCCAAAAAAAATGACAAAAATTGAGGAGATGCGCCTTATTATACACTTTCTAAGAAAATTATTTTGAACATTATTGGTTCAGCCATTCTTGAGTTATCTCTAAAAAACTTCTTCCATAGGTATCAGATACGACCTTTTGGTATTAGTTTGGTTTTTATTCCATTGAAGGTACGGAACCCTCATATACGTGGTCCGACACGCACTTGGCCGGTTTTTTTGTCCTACAATTTGCCTAACAAGTCAATGATACCATTTTCATATTAAAACATTATATTCAATGCCAATATTGCTCGAACCCGCCACTAAGACTTGGCTACGAGTCAAACGTTCTCATGCTAATTTGATGCAGTCTTCCGGAGCACAGTAACTGAATATAAGCCCGACTAATGGAACAGGATAGTTGATTCCTTATTGACTAGGAGCCGTATTGTAACTGTAAAACACGTATAGACACAATCCAACTTCAATACAACTCCAATGCACTTACTCAATATAGCAAGCGCCTAAACGTCTGAATCAGAAATATCAGAATTTGCTTAAAAATATTCCGATCCAATCAAGGATGATATAGACATGGATGGACAATACCCATACAACATCGCGTTCTCTTTTCAGGTTAAAGCACTAGCGTCATCTATCGGTCACACCAGACACTAAATCCTAGTTTCTAATACTTTGTTCGTCGCTTAACGCTGACAGAATAACTCAACTCCAGACTCGATAGATGGCGCGGCGCTGTGGCACTGTGTACCGAAAACAGATGTATAGCCTGAACGCGATTTTGTATAGGCATTGTCAATCCATGTCTTAATCATCCTTGATGCCTATACAAAATCGCGTTCCTCGAACCTTCAGGCTATACGTCTGTTTTCGGTACGAAGTGCCACAGCGCCATCTGTCGTGTCTGGAGTCGAGTTATTCTGTCAGCGTTAAGCGACGAACAAAGTATTAGAAACTAGGATTTAGTGTCTGGTGTGACCGATAGATGACGCTAGTGCTTTAACCTGAAATAAGGGAACACGATTTTGTATGGATATTGTCCATCCTTGTCTATATCATCCTTGGATCAAATACAACTTAAATATTGGTTGAATATTAGTTGTATGTTGGAGTTATGTTTGAGAAAGATTGTATATATTTAATGTATTTTAAAAATTCGAATACAGCACTAGGGAATGTATATTCAATTCATATTGACATTGGGAAACATACAAAGAAAGTGAAGAAAAAGTGCTTAATTAAGGAATAAAGCACATTATCGATTAAATAGCTACATATAACAGATCAAACAATTAGCATGGCTTGTGTCCAGTTTTGATCGAGAATACCGATCTAAACTATATTTGTTGAAATATAGTTTTTTTAACGGCCTCCTAGCCCAGTCGGTAGTGACCCTGCCTACGAAGCAGGAGGTCCCGGGTTCGAATCCTGGTCAGGGCATTTGTGTGTTTATGACAGCTATTTGTTCCTGAGTTATTGGTGTTTTCTATGTATATAAGTATTTATCCATATTTATCTATTATATATATCGTCGTCTAGTACCCATAACACAAGCCTTATTGAGCTTACTGTGGGGTGGGCCTAGGTCGATCTGTGTAAGATTGTCCTATAATATTTATTTATTTATAGTTATCATTCGTTTTCGTTATCTGGCACTTTGGGTTTCAATAGAAAAAGACAACATCTATGTATGTCTATAAAATAAAAAACCGGCCAAGAGAATATCGGGCCATGCTCAGTGTAGGGTTCCGTAGTTGCGTTCATTCATCCCTTCAAAAAGTCTATTTTTATAGGATATTTTGCGGCACTTACGTTCTTTTACTATGAAATGACAACTTTTTGCGATAACTCAAAAACCGACTGAACCGATTTTATTAAATAATAGTTTTCAGTGAAAGTAGTAAGTAGGCCTCACTTTAATGAATTTTCCCAATTTTTTTGGACCTACGGTTCAAAAGTTAGAGGAGGCCACGCACTTTTTTAAACTTTCGGAGCTATTATTTACGAAACTACTTATTAATTTCAAACAAAAAATGTTTTTGAAGTCCCCTATTCTTTTTGATAGACCTATCCAATGACATCCCACACAATAGAATTGGAGCGAAAAAAAATTTACCCTTTCTTCATGTGTACGGGAGGTACCCAAATAAAAATATGATTTCAGTTTTTATTTTACCACTTTGTCGGTGTAACTAATTAAAAAACATGCTATAAGAGTTCCTAGTTGACTACGGAAACCGAAAAATGAGAAGCAAGTTAACATATATTTTTATTTATTTCATATCTTAGCCAAATATAAAAAAATAAACCCTCAGAAAATCCAGGCAGAATATTTTTTATCTACAAAATGAAAATACTGGAAGTGAAACGTAAATATATCCCCATTCTCAATAAAAAAAAACCCCGTCTCCTTGAATTATTCTATTTATTCTGCAACTAATTGAACAATGACAAAAACCTATACTATAACAACTTTGATTTAAAAAAGGTATTCTTTAAAGAGCATTTTGAATTTCTAATTAAAACGCAGCTGGCTAAATACGAGCAAGACGCGATAATTGAAAGATAATATTTTTTCACGGCGAAGTGGTTCCGAGATTGCGACGCTTCAGGAAAAACAACGTTCTTTTGTGCTCGTTCAATGAAGTGATAGCTATCTGGGTTTTGTGACGGCAACTTGACAGCCTTGATAGAGGGCGCTGGGGTTAAAAATGATGAATATCTGCTATCAAAACGTCAGTAATAGGCTTTATTATTCAGCCTCCTCTAATCTCAAACGATACGTCAATTTCACTCAGATTTAAAAGCAAAAGAGGTCTAAGTTACAAAGTAGGCATACTTCAGAGTCTCTATAAATTTAAGAGACAATCAAATTTTATTCGCATAAAATTTCCTTTTCAGCATAAAATAAGATGCACATTATAATTTAAAGGGTATAAAAATCCAAGTGAATACTCAGCTATAAACCTCGAGGTAACGCGATGAAAACCGGTATAAAACTCAGACAAGACGCAGTAAAAAGCGAAATTATAAGTCGAGATAATGAAGTCATCTACACAAGGACAATAAAGAAAGAACTTTATAAATATTTTAAAACGGCGCGGAATATTAAAGCACATCACGACGGAGTAATATTCCTGGGAATTGCCCCATAACGGCGGGCGTAAATTACGCCGAGAGTGCGCGTGTGCGTAGTACGGTAAGGATTGGACGATCCGAGCCGATCGGTTCCGTACGTGTGTAACTCATTCTTTATTATTCAAAGCCGATGTTCTTTTCTATTGTTTTCTGTTGTGTGCGTCGAAACTTATCAATATTTCGGAACTTATGTTTAAGGCAAATTGTTTGAAATGATCATTTGAACTCGGACTCATCTAATTACTTACTACGATTGTTTTATTACTCTGGTTCGTTACTTTTTTAAATCCCTCTTGGAAATGTATGCATTGCATTGCTGTATTGTAGTAGATAAAAACCTGGCTCAAAAATGAAACTTTGCTATTTCAAAAGCCATATTCTTAAAGAAAAAAGTTCAAAATGTCTGTGTCGATTGGCTTCATAGTATAAGAGCCCACGACACTGAACTTAGTTCGATAAGTCTCCTGGATGGGATATATATAATTAGTTACGTCTTTAATGGGTCCCCCTTTGGCGATTTGTTTTGGCATACATCTACAATCTTTTGATGCTGCTGCCACTGACAAGGCCACGCACGGAGGCTTGCAGCACCGTATTATTGTGTAGCCCTACCCCTCCCCTGCTTCGAGGAACAAAGGAAATCTAGGAGACTTATCATACTAGAAACCGGATTTTTTATTTTTATTAAATAATAATAATAATACGCCGCCACTTTTTTTGCATTGCAGCATCGGCATTCCCGTTAAAGACGTGACTAATTATCGAACTAGGTTCAGTGTTGTGGGCTCTTGTTCTATCATAGGTATAACATAAGTGAGACCTATCTAATAAAATAAGGGTTATACAGGATGTTTGGTAACCGGATGCAAAGCCGAAAGTAGGAGATAGTCTAGGTCATGTAGAACATTTTTAGCCATACTTGTCTTAGACAAATGTTATTAGTTTTTTTTTAATTTAAATTTTAAGATTTGTCGGAGAAAACTGCAAAACTTCAGACTAAATCGATAATTAGTACTTTTTTTACTGCAGGTAGATTTTTTTTTGTTTTATTTCGTATTGTGCAATGTCTATCAAATACTAGAAAAGTGATTTCAAACATCTGTGTCTAAAGAAAACAAGTTGACAGCGATTTAAAATTTTAGTTACATGAAAATGTAAACGATTTAAGTGATTTCAAAGTACGATAAAAAAAAAACTGAAATAGCCACGAATTTTCAAACCATTTTAAAAACATGCTTGGCTTTTACCCTTTTATTTAAGCTATCAAACACGACTGTAGCTACTGTATCCTTGAAAATAAGCCACCTAAACCAACTGGGTAGCTAAAATGTTTCACTCTACTTGTGATACTTGTGGTAGTTGTGGTGACGAATCTCATTATGATTTTACAATAAAACATTGGTTCTGAATACTAAGTTGGCGTTGACTTGACATTTGACTTGTTTTAAAAGGGTTAAGTGTACTGGACAAAACTACCACATGCAATTTTAACAAACAAAGGCTTGCGGCGGTGAGAGACAAAAGAGACTGATAGCGGCAGGCGGTGAGCGGCGTTAAACAAAGATGATCGGTTTTGTGCTTTATTGACAAAGATAAACTGATTAGCTACATGAGTATTTGTGCAAAAACTAGTAATTTAGTCTAGTTACAACTTCAGTTGCGATTAGACGTTCATTGTGGTTTAATTTCCCGCTCTCATCTCAATTTACCGTGTCAAGTTGTAGCTGCCGTAGGCGCTCCTTCACGTGTAATTACGACTTCTTCATTGTAAACATGGAGTTTACGAACGAAGAATACGCCGACATTATCTACATGTACTGCAAAGCTGACAGTAATGGAGCGATGGCCCGACGGATGTACCAAGAGCGTTTTCCAAACCGGAGATTGCCTAATGTGAGAGTGTTTTACAATTCATTCCGAAGGCTACGTGAGAATGGTATTGCTGTGCAACATGGAGGGAATCCAGGACGTCATCGCCCTGAAGTGGAGGAAGACGTTCTACAGGCATTTGCAGAGGATCCGAATACGAGCATCAGAGTGGTAGCTCGTAATCTGAACTTGTCCACATGGAAAGTATGGGCCACAATGAATCGTGAGGGAAAATATCCTTTTCGCGGCATCGGAGTTCAAGGTTTGGACGAAGGAGATCCTGCACGCCGAGTGGACTTCTGCCGATTTTTACTCAATGCGGATATCGAAGACCGACGTTTTTTGCGAAGCATTCTTTGGACCGATGAATCGAAATTTTCCCGGGAGGGGATCACAAATTTCCATAACCTACACCAATGGGCTGACAAAAACAACAATCCACATTGGAAAAAGCAAGTGTCCTTCCAAAGAAGGTTTTCCGTCAATGTGTGGGCTGGAATCATCGGCAGAGTCCTTATTGGGCCACATTTTTTGCCAAATAATTTAAATGGGGCAAATTATTTGGAATTTTTACAAAACGATTTGCCCAGGCTTATTGACGAAGACCAGCTGCCCGGTGCAGTGACATTTCAACACGACGGTTGTCCCGCCCATTACTCTCTGGCTGTAAGGGAGCATCTGGATAACTGTTTCCCGGACGGTTGGATCGGCAGAGGCGGACGAATCCCTTGGCCCGCTCGGTCACCTGATTTGACACCATTGGATTTTTTCGTTTGGGGCCGAGCTAAGGAGCTAGTCTACACACAAGAGGTCATTAATACCGTAGAAGAGCTGAGGGAGAGGATAGAAGCGGCGTTCGAAAGGATGAGGGAAGAAATGATATTCGGAACAACCACCACAGAAGTAAGAAGACGGGCTCGTGCTTGTATTCGAAACGGCGGGTCACATTTTGAAAACGAGCGATGATGTGTAATTTTAATGTGTTGATCGTAAAAATAAATAACTTATCTTTTATGCTTTTGTTTTAATTTACCCTAAACATTCCCTCTTATTAGTACAGGTAGCCTATTTTCAAAGATAAAATGGCTTGAGACATGATTGTCTTATCGCCCGCCGCCTGCCGCTATCAGTCCCTTTTGTCTCTCACCGCCGCAAGCCTTTGTTTGTTAAAATTGCATGTGGTAGTTTTGTCCAGTACACTTAACCCTTTTAAAACAAGTCAAATGTCAAGTCAACGCCAACTTAGTATTCAGAACCAATGTTTTATTGTAAAATCATAATGAGATTCGTCACCACAACTACCACAAGTATCACAAGTAGAGTGAAACATTTTAGCTACCCAGTTGGTTTAGGTGGCTTATTTTCAAGGATACAGTAGCTACAGTCGTGTTTGATAGCTTAAATAAAAGGGTAAAAGCCAAGCATGTTTTTAAAATGGTTTGAAAATTCGTGGCTATTTTAGTTTTTTTTTTTCGTACTTTGAAATCACTTAAATCGTTTACATTTTCATGTAACTAAAATTTTACATCGCTGTCAACTTGTTTTCTTTAGACACAGATGTTTGAAATCACTTTTCTAGTGTTTGATAGACATTGCACAATACGAAATAAAACAAAAAAAAATCTACCTGCAGTAAAAAAAGTACTAATTATCGATTTAGTCTGAAGTTTTGCAGTTTTCTCCGACAAATTTTTAAATTTAAATTAAAAAAAAACTAATAACATTTGTCTAAGACAAGTATGGCTAAAAATGTTCTACATGACCTAGGCTATCTCCTACTTTCGGCTTTGCATCCGGTTACCAAACACCCTGTATAACGGGTTTTCAGTTAGAATGCCATTTGAAATTTAATCATTCTAAAATAGTGTGATAGACTGTCACGGGCCTACGAAAAAAAAAAGTTAGTACCTCATCATTAACATTTGTTTACCCTGGTCCCATTTACCTGGGGTCGGAGCAGAATATCTTCTTGTTTCATATATCACAACGGTGTCGCCCGTCATCTCCAGATTAGTATCTGTTGTCGTTGTCTAATCTACCTATATACCAACACCAAAGTGTGAATTAGTTTAAGCCTAGATTTAGAATCTAATTTCAAGTTCGATCAGTACTCCAGTAAAGGGTAGACATTGAAAGGGGAGGCTTTGCCCTTTTGAGTGAACTAATATTGTAGCAGTTAACATTGTATAATTATATAAGTAGGTGTATATTAATACTCCTACACTTAATGAAAATGTTGAGTGGACGCTTAGTAAATTAATGGAAATATTTATATACTTAGTTCGGATGTTCACCAGCTTTTTATGGTTTCAATCTATCTTATTTTATGAATGCCTTTATAAGATAGACTAAAATTTTATTACAATAAATATACGCTGATTTCGGTTTCACGGCATACAAAAAACGTTGGCTGACCATTGATGTGTTACTCAATCGGTTGATTCGGTATGGTTATATAAATTAAAAAGAGACCGTGTTATGCGGTAGGAAGGTAAAGATGCTTCTTGACACTGTGAAGTGTATTACTAATGTTTTACACGATGTTTGATAAGACCTGACGCATGAGTGGAGCCAACTGGTAAAAATGAAACAGTAGTTCCCTTTTGCATTAAATGCGATTGAGAAAAAGTATTTCTAACTGTGTTAATGACTCTTTCCAATATAGGAAAACCTGTGGTTCTCACACACCGGCCCCCACGCTCCAAGTGCGATCCATCATGTTTGAGACTTTATAAATTGCTTCCCCAAGTTTTCAATGTTCCCGCCGTCTCTGCTGCGGTACTTTCGATGGATTGGTTTGGATCGTGATACTGCAGTTTACGTAGTTTTAACGGGATAAAGATTACTTTATGTAATTAGGTAAAAATAAGATACAATTTATGCTGTATAACTCTTAATTCGCTCGAAGCTATGACTTACCCACGTTCTTCTTATTTATTGGTATGTTGCTATTTATTTATTTATCGTATGGCTACATGTCACTGGATATAGATAGGCATTTCTTATCTGGGGTAGTAGTAGTGGGAAAGCAGATGATGAAGAAAGTCCAGTGAGTGCTGCGAGGTCCAGATGGGACAGTGCAGATGCCAAGTTTGTTACTCATTTAGCACCACCCAGGGATCACGTGTAGGGTTGTCTAAGGTGTTTCCTACGGACGAAGGGTAATATTGATCCCCAGCTATTATAACTTGGTGCGTGGGTATAGCGTTGTTTTGATTAATTTATGCCTCTGTTCTTTAGGTAAGTAAGTACTATGTTACAGAACTCATTGACTCAGTGAGGAAAAAATAAAATAAGTCGTGGATTAATAGTAGGAAACATAAAGATATCATTGATTATATCTAAAATACCTACAGATATCACACAGCGAGAGCGTAGAATGTATATTCTTTAAATATCATAGTGGTGCACTAATAAAGGATATTTGGAAATAAAACGTTTAAACGGTATTTATCGTTCATACACTTGAGTGGAATTCAGCTAACACAGACAAAATCTGCCCGTAGTCAAAAATTTGTCTTAGTATGAAGCCCGTACACAAAATTCAGCCGGTAGTTGGATTTTTCTGTCTTCCGGCTGATTTTTCTTAGGATAGCTGAATCGTGTTTTGCGCCTAAAATGAAGTTGAAAGCGTTTTACGAATTCTAGGCGAACAGAGTTATTAGAACCCAAGTATATCTATAAATAAACAACTTGAACAATGTCGTTTGATATTTTGTAACACCAAAATTTCGTATCATTTCATCAAACACATAAAAGTTACTTCCTTCTCATATTCTCCAAAACAAGCGACTTTTGAGAACTTTGCAAAGATAATAGACAATAAGCAGGCATTAATAACGTCTTTGAGAGCGTTTTCTTGTTTGCCCTTTGTATGATGCTGGATCATCCGCAGAGGACACTCTAAATCACATTTTAAATAAGTAACTTTACTCAGGACTTTATGTATAAGGCTTTAAAACTCATACAATACGAGACATGGTACAGTTGCTATCAAATTTATCGGAGCGGCCAAGGTACTCAAAAATATCTGAGCATGCACTTTATCGGCTTGATAATAGAGGCGTTGTTCATACATTTGTGACCACCTTGGCCGCTCTGATATATTTGATGGCGACTGTACATCGTAAAGTCACGGGCTTTAATTGTTACGCTATTTACAGATAAAACTATTTTCTTTTATTTAATACTTAATATACAGAGTGTAACAAAAATAGTGGTGATACGTTTAAGGGCATAATAGGTATTGTATTGCGAAAAAAAGTAGGAGACAATATTTTTGATCCAACTTCAATACAACTCCCATACATTAACTACGCAATACAGCTAGCGCCTATACGTTTGAATCAGAAATATCAGAATTTGCTTGAAAATTATCCGACGCAACTTCAATACAACTTTAATATTGGTTGATTATTTGTTGTGTGTTGGAGTAATGTTGGATATACGTTGTGTTTTTAATGTATTGTTTATGTATTAAAAATATTTATAACGGGTTACTCACGTAATTTAAGTCGATTTTTGCTCGACATGTTTCGATCAATTTACGAAGAAGAATTTGCCGTCGCGGAAGACCGCTCGTGAGAATGATCATCGTAAATTGACTGAAATATGTCGAGCAAAAATCGACTTAAATTACGTGAGTAACCCGTTATAAATATTTTTAATATGTTAGAGTCACACAAAAATTTTATATATTGTTTATTTATTTTAAAATTGTAATTATTTTACATTTTTTTAAAGTGGGTATTCCACTCATACATTAGTATGTTATTCAATCAAATACAAACATTGAAAACATTGAAAAAAATAATCAACCCAGTTCGACTTGAACCAACATCGATACGCCTTACCGGGGCTCGATATATGGGTTGATTATTTTTTTTCAATGTTTTCAATGTTTGTATTTGATTGAATAACATTTTAAAATTGGTTAGAATACGGCACTAGGTGTTGAATCGACCGCGTTCTTTCAAGCACCGAATATTTTGGCTGTATCCCGAATGGTAAAAAAGTGGCCAAATAGGTTGAATAGCGCAACAGTAGAATATTCATGGTATTTCTAGATCCCACTTTTTATTACAGTACCTATTTGTTTTTAAAAGCTTTCAGTCTTAATGCGAATCTTTATGTTGTTTACTTTAGTTAATGATACTCGTATTTTAATACCCTGTTTGTTTTAACAAAACACGCTAAGAAGCGAGATAAAATATTAAATCCTTAAAGGAATTAAACTTGACTTTAGTGTCAGTGACCTCTACGAAAACAAAACTTATATTTAGATCTCGTCCCGCTACTTGAAAATTATTTTATATCCTAAAATTTAAATTGCCATTCGACGGTAAAAAAAATACAGTCGGTAAAAAATATCATTATTTTCCATAAAAATAATAAAAAAAGGTTTTTAATTAATTCGATTGGGTAGCGTCTCGGACCCAGGTATTTAGTATCGTAACGAAAACTGTTTTAGGTATTTTAGATCACCATAAGTCTTTGTTTAAATAATCAGATTTATTATTTGTGTGTTAAGTATCATTAAGAGTTTATTTTCGGTTTTGCCCACAGTTTCGCCAATGATATGGGTACCAAATCAGCTGGTAGGGGCGCCAGCGGGCACGGACGTGACCGTGGACTGCCACACCGAGGCACACCCGCGCGCCATCTCCTACTGGGTCTATGACAACGTCATGGTGCTTCCTACCAAGAAGTACGCCATCAATACCGAGGAGAACTCTTACAGGTTTGTGCTTATCTTGTTCCTATTATAGTATAGTAAAGATACGGTTGCGTCAAACATTAATTTATAATAGCCTGATTTTTTTATTTTTCATTCTTATGGGATATTTATAGATAATATATTTTTAGGAATCAGGATAGAAAAAGTACGAAATCAATCAATCAACGTTACAAATTTAGGTATCCGAATAGTCTAACTAAGTACGACTCCGATGCCTATCGACCGATCCCTAGCAAGCGCGCCGCCAAAGTGGTAACTCGTGCTCCGGCGACCGTTCCACCTCCCTCGCCCGCCGCGTGGTGGCGTGATGTGACGTCAGCGTGGCGAGCAGGACAGACGATCGCTCTCTTTCTAGGGCTGCTAGGGACGTTCTGGTAATACAGCCGTTCCTGACTGCGAGACGTCTTCGGCCGTTCGATCTTCTAGGAGACCATTGTCATCATTGGATTGCTTGTCAGCTGAAAATAACAAAAGCAAAACTTATTGCTTTAAGATTCCACTCATTCGTACAAAATTCTTGCGTGATGAATGTTCGTGCGCACTAAACTATCATGGAGTAAGATAACCGTTCACATGTCTTCTTACATTCTGCATCATCAAATGCTATTAAAAAAATATTTCCAATTCATTCATGATCCAGCGCATACTATCACTATCAAACTTTCACGTACATTCGTGCGGTCATGATCAAATAGATATAGGCCTAACCAGAAAAAAAAAACCGCGAAATGAATATGATTTGGTACCATGGTCTGCCGCGACTTCACCTCGCACTGCTACCCCGTAAAGAGTACAGTCTGCCAGCCGTAAATTGCCCTACAAATATTTGCAGTCTGCCGCAACTGTAAAGTCGCACCGCCACTCAACAGAGTGCAGTCTGCCGCGACTATAAAGTTGCACTGCCACTCAACAGAGTGCAGTCTGCCCCGACTATAAAGTCGCACTGCCACTCAACAGAGTGTAGTCTGCCGCGACTGTAAAGTCGCACTGCCACTCAACAGAGTGCAGTCTACCGCGATTATAAAATCGCACTGCCACTCAACAGAGTGCAGTCTGCCGGCCAAAACAAAATAAATCGTACGTACGATAAAATGTGATCACACTGTTATCTAAGTTGTTGATGCAGTCAGCCAGGGCCAAGCTTACACTGCAACCTATATCATAGGTGCAGTCCGCCTGGACTATGTAGTCCACCGCGACCCAGTAGATAGATCAAATCAAGGAGCGAAACATTTTGTACACACTTTCAAAAAACGTTGCGCACGACTCGGGATCTCTGAACCACGGAACTATGTATTCCGCAGCGGTTTGTGTTTTTTTTTTCGTATGCGCCTGACATCTGCACGTAGCTCAGTAGGAAGACTTGGGTCAAATATCGAGAGAACCGGCTCATTAGTAAGACATGTAATAATATAGGCGTGAGCCTCTTCTTGCTCTTGTTCCCAATCAAAAGGTACGCCTCGTCTAGTAAGCTTGGCGTCTATTGTGAATAACTCGCAATATATCGGCGAAAATAAAAAAAGGCCAGGACCTAAAAATTTATGCTTTTTGCTTTTGCTTAATATTTTAGGGACTTTTCTAGAGCTCGGCCGTACCTGACCTTCACTAATAAGCCGACCTAAATACTCTATCTCTGTCGCAAGAAAGTAATTTTTTTTTAAGTTAATTGCTATTAGTCTCTGAACGTTGCTTCGCATAACAACGTTCAACGGTATGACGGGTTTTATGACAAAACGAACAAGTAATGGAAGACCTATTATTTGATGTTTGTGTCCGAAGAGCTGGCGCACTAGTATGACTTGTGTTCGTACTACTCACGGTCGTGTGTGCGCTACGGTTGGCACCATCGACAGGGGTGTTTTCTACATTCGGGTTATTAAAATGGCAGTTATTACGTTTGTAACCTACACCGCCGTAATTGAAAAAATTGGTTGTATTGTCCAGCATACTCGGGTTTTCGTGAATTTGAACTCCAAGGTCTACGAATAGGATTGTGGAATGAAATATGCGACACATTTTTAGGCTTTGTATAGACTGACAAGAAATCTAAAATTTTCCTTGGATTAAGCTTTGCGTTTATAGCTGCCGCTATGATCTGTGGGTCCGAAATGCCTCTGCTAACTATATAGCCGTTTTAAGGTCGTCGGACAAACCGGTAACAATGTTTAAACGCGCCATGGCACGACGCGCATATTCTGCGTACGTTGGAAAATCTTTGGAATTGGTACACATACCATTATAAAGCACGGTTGCGACGTCGATGTTTTGTGGACAGAGGGATCGAAAATCGATTTTAAATTACTCCAAGAGCGATCGTTTGTTACCCAATCGTTAAGCCACGAACGCGCATCTTTTTTTAAACAATTATCAATACGGGTCAAACACTCATTATCAGCCCAACGATTTTTTTCGCGAGCGCGGTCTACCTCTGCACACCAAACGTGAAAGTCATGAATTTGGCGGTCAAAATTTGAAACGTAATAATGGTACGGTCTTACTTGTAATAGCGACAAAAGCCTTCCCACGATCCTCTCCGTTACCGACGGGAGAAATTGTAACAGAATTCGGAGGCTGTTCGGACTCTGCTAGACTGCCGTTGAGTGCTAGGCCCTCAAATCCTGTTCCTACAGGAACTGCCAGCGGCGTAGCGGCATCTGGAGGCGGCATTGGTGGTGTCGTACCTCTCTGTGAATCAGAAGAAGAAACAGAACAAGCGTTCGAAACCGACGATGACGGGCGCGACGTTGACGACGCGAACCCTATTTTATACTCGAGTTTCCTTATTTTTCGTAATATCGTATTTAATAATGAATCGTCATCGTCACTTCTACTTTTACTACGTTTATGTTGACGCCTAGATGATTTTTCAGACATTTTAAATAGCCAGAAAGGAAATCAATACAATAGAAAAAATCCAATAGCAGCACTTCTAAGTGAACGTCGTTAAATATGATTCTTTGTGAACGTGATAATCACCTGCTCACTTTATTAATACAAACGCGAAAACAGTTTTAGCAAAAGATCGCAGCCTTATAAGTAAGAATTAGCGTTAAAGTAAGTGCTTAGTATTAAAATCATAAAAAGCAACCGAAACTAAATGAAAACGCAACACTGCTTATGCGGAATGATATTAAAATTTGAAAATGTACGAGCGTAATTATTATAAGCACCGTATAACACTAAGCGTAAGCTGGCATAAGCAAAGGTACAAATAATAACTTTAAAAAAAAAACAAGAACAATGGAATAAGCACACAACTAACGCGCAACAAGCTAACGGAATTTGATTTTAAATGACTAACGGTGAAACAAGTTGTCTGGATGCCACTCGCGTAAGTTACTTAATCCCACTTCTGATTTTAGGAATCAGGATAGAAAAAGTACGAAATCAATCAACAAAGTTACATTAAATGAAATCAACGTTACAAATTTATGTATCCGAATAGTCTAACTAAGTACGACTCCGATGCCTATCGACCGATCCCTAGCAAGCGCGCCGCCAAAGTGATCACTCGTGCTCCGGCGACCGTTCTAACTCCCTCGCCCGCCGCGTGGTGGCGTGATGTGACGTCAGCGTGGCGAGCAGGACAGACGATCGCTCTCTTTCTAGGGCTGCTAGGGACGTTCTGGTAATAATATGCAAAAATCCTACAAACTTTTCACCCGGAAGTAGTTAAATAATTAAAAAAATATATATAAAAATTGTATATTTTTATTTACAATAATATCAATTATTTTTATTTGTAAACATGACGATATTTAAGTCTTCTTTCTGTTGAAAGCGAGAAACAAGAAACCGTGTCCATGTAAAACCACATAATTTACAAAATGTACGGCGCGGGCGATATATATCCTAATTCGTTAGAAACAAATATGTAGTAATAAGTGGTAGTTTGTTCTTACACATTTTAAAAGACTTAGAAACGATATATTCATTAAAATCCTACAAGAAAATCGCTTGTAATATGTGTGTACATATTTGTGGCAGTTAGCGAATAACCATATTTTGTAGGATTTCATCGCTAAAATAATACTAGTATCATGATATATCCGTTACACTAAAAATATTAGCTATTATTAATTATTTCCAATTCCCTATACTAGCCGCCCGTAAAATGACTGTAGTATTCAAACTGTATCATAATATGGTCGACCGTAGACAGAGATTTCCATGACACCTACTAGTTGGTAGGGGCGCCAGTGGGCACGGATGTGACCGTGGACTGTCACACTTAGACGCACCCGTGCGTCATCTACTCGGCTCCTACTTGATTCTGTTCAAAGGCACGCTGTACCTACGAAACTTGTACTGCCCTTAACTTATAAACGATGAGAGGCCTTTCCTCTTTGTACGTGATCTACCACTTGTACAATGGGTTATATTCTAATGAATTGTTTGATATGATGCCAATGCCAGAATTTCACCCCTACTATTCACCGTCTGAAGGACATGGTATCCTCATACCATGGTACCAATTTATAGCGCTCTGTGCAGTTTTAGAGATAGTAGATTTGGTTTGTAATTAAAATATTTCGTTTTTATACAATACAGTAGTATGCAATCCTTGTAGTTAAGTATGCTACCTTTATCTACACATTAAAGCCTAAAAAAGATTAACTTAACCTAATTAAACTATTCATACCAAATTAACAACTAAATTTTAGGATTAAATTAATTTTAAATAAACCTTACTATATTTTTTCTAATTATAATTGTAATAAGCTAAATACTCGTAAGTTAGGAGCTACTCGTCTAAATTTAATTTAAATTAATAAAGTAGCTATGTTTATCTATTAGATAAACAATTTAGTGCCAAAATTAATTAGCTAAGTTGGCCAAAAGTCAAATCTAAGTCAATCTCAGCTCCTAATAACAGAATCAAAGTTCAGGAATAACACAAGACTGGATTCTTGGAATTATTAATTTTATAAGAAAATGGCTACTTAATAGGTTATTGGGTTAGGTCGGACAAAGGTTGGAGATAAAATAAATAAGCCGATATCTAACCTTTGAGTCTAAAATAGTAACTTGTTCAATGATAGGTTTATTGGCAGTCTGTGTAAAGTAGTGTATTTCAAAGGGCTATGTCGAATTTCTAATATTTAAATAGAGACTCAATCTTCAAAGGGTACCATTCAAATATTTTTATTGGAGTATAATAGCCTACGGTTTACTTGTTAACTCTGGCGGTTGGCCAAGGAGCTGCGCAGGAGAGAATGTTAATTTTGGAAAATTTTATCTATGTATTAAGAAAAGAAGTACCTTGGTACTGATTCGAATAATAAACACACACAGCTCCAACCCAACTCACACATTGGACCAATATTGTACCAATGTGAGACCAATGTGTGACCAATGTGAGACCAATGTGAGACCAATGTTGAATGAAAATCTGTTCGAATAGCAAATGTCAATGTCGTTATAGCATTGAGTTGAGTTGGGTTGAGTTGGGTTGGAGCTGGGTCTGTCCAGTGTGTGTGTTTATTTTTCGAAGCGCGGCCATGATAACTGTGACTACTCTAAGAGTGACCATAGTAAAAATAAATAAGGTAGCTATTGAATGTTTGTTTTTCACTAAAATGATTTTATTATTACTTACTTTGGTTTCTAATAAAAACCAGTAGGTAAACCAACGTCTTAACATTAGTTATGAAATGTTAATAGTTTTTAGCGGCAAATATTAAGAGTACGTCCGTAAAACAAAAAAATAATTTTAAGGTTAAATTTTTCTTGTTCCGTAAATACGTTCACAATCATAAAGAAGTGGTATACCACGAAAACCAGAAGTTTAAGACTTTAAGTCTTTCTTAAAAACCGGTCTATTTAAAAAAAAAAACATTATTAAAAGCCCACCAAATTAACCACTATATCCGCTCCGGCACACTTTAAATTCATTAAGTCTTCAATATCACTTTAAAGCGGCTGCCGGAGATTTTGCGGGCCGATATACGAGGGTAATTAACTAAACGGTTTAAATTCATCCTTAATGTACGTTTTAAACAGTGAATTAACTGGAATTAAATTGGATTCAAATGCATGATATGAATTTTTTCAAATAATTTATTGTACCGCGACAGTAGGGATGATGACACATGTTTAATTATTCAATAATATTTTTTTTTTTTTTTTGTTTAATTAAAAATATTTTTATTATAACAAAATTGGTCAATAAAACTAATCCACAGCGCAGGCTTCGTCAAAAAGGATACAAAATGACATCCGCAACAAACTTCGTCCAATCTACACCAGTAATAATCTGCCACAGGCTTCGTCAAAAGTGTACAAAATAAAATCCGCAACAAGCGTGTCAAAAACCTAACCCTCTAAGCGCGCCCTCACGTTAATCCCAATAAATTTTAGTTGATGGGAAGCAAAATGATCAATATATCCAAATAAAGAGAAAATTTAAAAATCTTTTGTAATGGTTCAAAGATATCAATCAGGATTCAAAACTTCAAAATGTTACATTTTAACATTTTACTGTAAAATGATTTGTATGGCTACCACATACATAAACGCAACATTTCACTGTCAAAATAGCAATTTCATAATTTTTCCATACTTTGAACAGGGCGACTATTTGATCGTGATGTCACTTTTGCACGTCATTTTGTTAAGAGCGTTTTGAGAAACAAGTGCGAATCTCAGACTCTAAGTCCCATTTCCGACTTTTGTGTTGGTTTAACGCAATTGACCCATATAGACATTTGATCCTTACAACAAGACGAATCGATTCGTACCATACATGAAAAAAAAATCATCATGCCTATTAAAGATAATTATCATACTTTCATCAGTAATATAAAAAAGAAACCATTATCGTTGCTTGTGTTGTGAGTTTGTAAGTGTAGTTTTAAAGTTAGGTGTTTAAGGGGCTGACAACAGCTAAATTACCTCCCTTTCTTTTTCAGCGCGAGGAAAAGAGAAACACTGTGTTACGATTAGTATGGGAGCTCATTGCAAATTTTGCAAAATGATGTATTAAGAGAAACTACGCATTCATTGAGAAATACAAAACAACGAAGTTTTTAGTATTAGTGTGGTGGAATTTTGTCCTTAAGTTATAGACGTATAAGTCAAGAAACTAAAGACACACAACTGTTTAAAGCTAACTTTAAGATGTAACTTTGGAATTATTTTCTATCGAGCCGATTTCGTCCAATCATGTATCGGAATTAACGAACTTCTTCCAAATATAACGAATATTAACATATATTTTTTTTTTAACAAACCAAGTAGTTATAGCTAAAAAACTGTTTGAGTAAAGTCAATTTGAAGGTCATCGGGTGTTGTCAGCCTCTTAACGCGCCTTTCATTTATAATCATCAAATCTCCAAATATTAGAAAGCTTAAATTTTCCGTGCAGAAAATTTCGCGATTTCGGACACTTTTCTTCGAAACTTAGACAGTATAAGTGTAGGTACCAGTGATCAGTAGCGTCTAATGAATGCTTTTTTTCTAAGAATTTTGCAACAACAGCAATTGCCACTGAACCTTGCTTGCTTGCATTAATAATAATAATATTATGGAACAATCTTACACAAACCGATCTAGTCCCACAGTAAGCTCAATAAGGCTTGTGTTGTGGGTATTAGACGACGATATAATATAATAGATAGAGTAGATATAATAATAATAGATATATATTTAAATACATAGAAAACCTCCATAACTCAGGTACAAATATCTGTGATAAACACACAAATAAATGCCCTTACCAGGATTCGAACCCGGGACCTCCTGCTTCGTAGGCAGTGTCACTACCGACTGGGCTAGGAGGCCGTTGCATTAAGCACTAATAGACACAAACGAAGTTACCTGAACCAGTTTTCGACTACTATCCTAAGTACTAAACACAAGCCTAGACACGTTCTCAAGTACCGTCCTAAGTACTTAGCACACAGGCAGCTAAGCGGGACCTAATCCTTTCAGTCGGCGCTTAGTGCTTCCGACAATTGCATTCTGAGCTACTTACAATTACATCCGCCGATTACATTTGCCTTGGCGCCGTTGTTAATGAATATCGGTATTTATATCAGATTTTGAGAACATATAACACAATTAGGTATGTTGATATTTTCTTTACTAAGTGATATTTTTGTTTTCTCGCATCGTGTACGTCAATAACTGAACTCACTAGACGAATAATGTGTCTAAGGGTCAATTTATAAGTAAATAGAAAACAAAATCTCTTAGCAAAAAAACTAAAAAAATAATAATTTCCAATATTTTGTACATTCAAAAAGGAATATAATTAACAAGCACCAACATAGAGGCTCCGTAGTGTAATGTTCGTTAATTTGACCGCCTTTTGATCCCTAATTACAGTTCTAGCAATCACTTACATCCATCAGTACATGTTGTCAAAATTCCTTAAATTTTTTTCTGCAATTTTACTAAAAAACTAAGTAGCTGCATACAAAATACACCTCATTTTAAAATCTTATTAAGATACGTTAAGACGTATTATTATTATGGTTTTCGAGTGAAATGGCTGTGATATACGGATGGACGGACATACGGACATGACGAAACCATAAGGGTTCCGTTTTTGTCATTTTGGCTACGTAACCCTAAAAACTGATATTTATCCGACCTAGTCTCGGTACCAATTAGTTCATGTAATCGAGGTTCTACTGTAGCTACATTTTGTTTATACATCTGGCTAAACCACCGTTCAAGCCTGCTCCTGACATGGCTCGAAAAACTTCCATCAACTGAGTAATAACCCTTCCGCTCCGCAAACACGTTTAATTAAAATTATGGCTAAGTGCGGTCAAAGTTAACTAATTTTACTATGCTAACTAATCTAAGTACAAGATGGCTGTTGGTTCTAGCTACCTATGTTGTAGGTATAAGGAATATACTTTGTCATACATGGCACTCTTCTTATTTACAATTAGAAAAAAATATGAATCTATAATATGCAGAAAGTAGGAATAAGGTACTTTCTGCCTATTATAGATTATTTTTTGTTCAATTCAAGATTACTATTTTTCAAGCAAAACTATTGCCGTAGCGTCAGCAAATCACTATCATATATTTGTTATCATCATCGGTATTAATCTAAAACGTTAAATGTTCTTTAAAGTAATTTTAGAAATCGCCTATATCAAAGATATTACGTTAATAATGTTTACGGTCAACTAAGGTGTGTGCATCCACGGAGAAAATGCAGCTAAGGTCAGAAAGAATACTGCATTTGTTGCCAAAGTGGAAAGTATTTCATTACTTCTCGTGCACACATGCAACTCCCGGACTCGCCTAATAACGGAGAATAACGTTTCCGCGTGGGCATCAAACGACGTTTTTAAAACAGTTTGAGTGCGTGAAATGAAACACCCGAACGCTTTACCATAACTCTACTTTAGGCAACTTTTATCAAAAATAAATGTTTTTGTTGCAGAGCCCATATGAAGTTGACGGTACGAAACCTGCAGCTCGGAGATTTTGGAAACTACCGCTGCATCTCCAAGAATTCGTTGGGCGAGACTGAGGGCTCAATCAGGCTATACGGTAAGCACAGTACTTAGTACATTACCAGAAAAAGCAGGATCAAAAATGCACCCGAGTTTATGTCAGTAAACCTTTCAATTTTTTTTTATTCAAAGACTAACTTGGATTATTATTGTTATTACAAATTTTTCAAATAATTTTGTTAATACATTCATAATATAAACTAGCAGTCCGTCTCGAACTGAAAACTCGCGATTTACGTGCAAACGAGTTGACTTATATATTATATAACAAGACTCTTATGATGATTTTTCCGCGCCTTCTAGCTACATAACCCCTTCATCGATGCTGCTCATAAACGAACTCTCAAATTGTACTTATCTCTGCTAGAATCTCATGAAATTTCATAAAGATCAGAAAAACGATACTAAAGTTATCGCGGAAAAACTATTCAAAATCAAAAAGCAGTCGAAATGTACAGACGTCTAGGTAGCCAGCCGACAGTTCCATTGTGTCCGTAGTTGTCTGTAAGAACTCACTTTGCTTACGCTCCGCTCGTTCGATAAAATAATGTCAGCCATACTCTAAGAGATACATAGTAACATTCAAAATAAAAATATAAAAATTTCATACTTATAACAATATCTCTTTTCATGTCTTATTTCTACAAATTGCCGGTTCGGTTTAAGTGTGTCAAAAGTGTTTTTACGGACTTTTTATTGATGACATTTTGTAATTCTATATTTTTATTCTGTTAAAGTAAAAGAAAGTAAAAGTTACATTTCATTTTGAACCGACTTCAAGATTTCGAAGGAGGAAGTTCTCAATTCGTGGGGATCATTGTTTTTGTTATTTTTTTTTAATGTATGTTCACCGATTATTCGAAAGTGTATACTTGGTAGTTGCAAGTTGGTTCCATCATACGATGGAATTCTGGAGAAATCGAGGGAAATCTTCAAATATTATACGCACAGCTCGAGCATTTGCTTTTGGAAATGTGGAGTTAAGTCAAGTCGATTATTTTTTGTTTATCACATGCAACGTTAACATAGCGAAGCAATGCTGCATGCAGCAATGCACCGCGGCGACATATCCACGTGTTATTGGGCTACCTATAAGTGACGGAACGTCCAAATAACTCGATTCCCACTGGCTCGCCTAACTATTAGTTCATTGAGTATGTTGAATGCATGTTTACAAATCTAAAAGTTCTGACGGATTGTAAAATTAATTCTAAAATAATGTCGAAACGGTGTCCAAGTAGAAATAACAATTATTAATTTCGTGTAACTCTTATTAATTGGACTGAGTTATGGAATAACGAACTAAGCGACAAAATCGAAAAAAAAAAGTTGTGAATGCAGGTCGAATCTGGGTATTAAAATCTATGTACTCAACTATGTCTGTGTTCAAAAATCATGTCTACAGCCTTATTCTAAGAGGTAGAATCAAGCAACACATCAAAATATGTTGGGACCTGAGCCTCTACCACGAGTCATGCAAATAAGCCCAATTCGAGATTCGTTCACGAATTCGTAAATTATTTGTATGGAGAATTTGTGCAGAGCCTCTAGCGGTCACTTATAGAACTAAAAATTACTGCCATACCATAAGTTAAATTATCGTTTATGCAATTCGCTCACGAAAGTTCGATTGCTTGTTTCGTTTGTGTAGATTTCAATACTTTACAAAGTGACGTGACGTGACAAACGTCACATCCTTCACACCAACCGAAACAGATTGTAGGTAAGCCAAAAAGGTTTCACTTCCTAAGTACATTTTATCTGAAGGTTTAGAACTATTGACAATTATATGAGCAGTGAACAATAATAAGCATAGAAACCGTACTAGCTCTGAAAAATTACCCTACTTTTTGTGGGTGTTTAATATGCTTGCTAGGCACGGCCTGGTTTACGAACCAGGAATAATTTCCGTTGGTCATCGTGTCCCAAGCGGTAAATTTTAAGTGGTTAAGGGCAGTAAATAATCAAGCTTCGTGATGGTCAGCTGCCGTTCCTTGAGTGGGTTGAGGAACAGCAGCCATTTTCTCACATAAAATATATATAAAATAAAATGACCATCGCGTCCCAGTTGAAATAGGTGATAATTTATATGCTATTACAAATAAAATAAAAATCATCAGCCGGCTGTATAGCACTGAAAAAACCGTAAACTAGTCACATGAATATATTGTATTTAGGGTATCAGCAGACGGTCTTTCTACCTCAATACAGCCGGCTGACGATTTTCCTGATAATAAGAGCATCAAATACTGACGTTCCGCAACCCACCAACGGAGCGACAACTGACCTACGCGAGTCATCATTATACTTTGTCCTTAACCACTTCAAAAATGATCATCGCCTGGGATGCCTTGCGATTGGTCATGAAATTTGTTCTTGGCTTACGGTTCATGCCAGGGGAAATACAAGCTATGACAGTAAGCCTTTTTAGGGTTCCGTAGTCAACTAGGAACCCTTATAGTTTCGCCATGTCTGCCCGTCCGTCCGTCCGTCCGTCCGTCCGCGGATAATCTCAGTGACCGTTAGCACTAGAAAGCTGAAATTTGGTACTAATATGGATATCAATCACGCCGACAAAGTGGTAAAATAAAAAGTGGAAAAAAATGTTTTATTAGGGTTCCTCCCCTATACGTAAAGTGGGGAGTGTTTTTTTTTTAATTTCAACCCTAACGTGTGATATATTGTTGGATAGGTATTTAAAAATGAATAGGGGTTTACTAAAATCATTTTTTGATAATGTTAATATTTTCGGAAATAATCGCTCCAGAAGTTAAAAAAAATGTGTCCCCCCCCTCTAACTTTTGAACCATAAGTTTTAAAAATATGAAAAAAATCTCAGCAGTAGAAATTTATAAAAACTTTCTAGGAAAATTATTTTGAACTTAATAGGTTGAATAGTTTTTGAAAAAAAAATTACAAAATAATTTCTGAAATAAGTTTGTAATTTAACCGTATAAGCAGGTGTGTTTATTGTACCTGTAATTTCTACAAAATCACAATGAAGTGACGTGCTTTCAAATAAAGTAAAAACGGTGAAAATCGGTTCACGCAATAAAGAATTATCCCATAAAAATCATCTTCCATACTTTAAGCTCGCGCGCAATAGTTTACTTAATTTGCCGATAGATGTCGCTGTACGTGGAACGCTCATATCATATCCTACATGGCGGTGTTATTTTAACTCTTAAGTGGGGACACTTACTGTGACGGACGGAAAACTACGGAACCCTACACTGAGCGTGGCCCGACACGCTCTTGGCCGGTCTTTTTTTACCTGATTTCAACGTGCGTGACTTTTAACGCATAAAATGTTTTCAACCGACTTCAAGATTTCGAAGGAGGAGGTTCTCAATTCGTCAGAATCTTTATTTTTACTATTTTTTCATAATGTTCAACGATTGCAACTTTTTTTTAAACAGGGAAATTACGTATTTCGTCATACATATTCAAAGCTAGGAAAAGGGGTGAAAACTGTCAGTCCTTCATCCATCCATCCATATATTTATTTCCTCGTAGGATATAGGATTACCTAAGAAAACCAAATTGATGAAATTTCAAATGTACAAATAACACTACTAGTTTAAAACGTCCTAGAACTACGTCCATATGTAATAGGTGATTCTTAATTTATTTGGTTATTTTGTCAACATGACAGTTCGACTTTTAGTGATCATAGTGGATCATAGGTTTATTTCTTATTATTTAGGTCTATTGTATAATCACAAATTGATTATTTGATTCTCTAAAGTATAGGCATTGCGCTACTGTTACACATCCCACCTGCGTCGACGCCGACACGTTGGCCAAGTCCTTTAATTTATTTACCAGCGAACAAGCCGGAGCGGCGCCCGACATCCGAAATCACTACAAGACTATTAAATATAGTTGTCGTCCGTCTAAGTATTGTTGGTGTCGAGGCAATCGATCCGTGGAGCAAGGGGCACGGAGCCTCACGACCTTACAAACGCACAAGGGAAGCTAAAGATGCTCCAGCAAGTCGCCGGTTTTCATACATAACACAACGCAGGATTGCGGCTTTGCCGCTTCTTGCATAATGATGGTTTTATTTCTATTTATAAGTTACACGTACGAGTAATTGTTAGTAGTACTTATAAGTTTCTAGTTTGTGACAATGTTACTTTAAAAGGCTATTTCGCAATAAATAAATCTTTAATATAATTATGTACATTATAATTTCAAAGTGCCCTGTATAAATCTGGATGTCTTTTAAGTAAACACTATTTTATAGTACTTGGATGCAATAATTCGAAGATCCCGGCCTGTAACGCAGTTGTTACTTCTTGAATATAAAATAATACACCTTCCTGGGATAAATAGTTTGCCTTGCTGGTGATAAGTTAGCTGCTACAGCAATCAATCAGAAATGAATGATGCACAAGAACCTGTAAAAGATGTTTCAATATTATTTGTTATTTTTCACAGTTTCATTGTAATTATTATGATTGAAAATGAAAGTGTTTGTAATTATCATATCAAATTTCAACTATTACTTACCATTCATTTTAGGTTAGAGTTGGTATTTTTGTGTCGATTTAAAATAAGATTAATTGACTATTAATTAATACATAAATCTCACAAATATTCAGCAGTTCTTGGGTCTAGATTTCTTTTTTAAAAGTATTCTTATTGAAGTGTTGATGTGGATATTTCTATTTCTCATATCGGCTTGAAATTTACCGTTTCGTTTTCCAGTTCCAGTTATCGTACTATGCAGTCTTATTAACAAATTATGCTTAATATAAGGCTTGGTCGATATAATTTCGTCAACTAATAATATATAAATATAACACAATAAATACGAATGGTTTTCACTTTCACCATGTTTTTGACATCTCACCTTATAATTTGATAGTGAAAGAGTTTTCTACAGTCGATACGGTATTTTTCGGTGACGTAAGTCAAATTAGTGTCTTATGGTAACGTTTTAATAAAACCTATCGATAACAAACTGTACTGACCTTCAGTGCGTTAACATGACAGATCACATTCGACGTGCCGCATACATCCGTCTCGTTCTACCTATGAGACGGATGTATGCAGCGCACTAAACGTAATCCGACATGAAATGGCAGCATAGATCGTTTGTATGTGTTGCTGTCGAAACTGAAGGAAAACGATTCGAAGCCCGATTATTCGTTAACGCCTATAGAAAAATATTCAGGATTTTCTACATGACTCGTGGTAGAGGTACTGTGCACTTACCCATTACGTAAAAACGAATTGAGCACCAAAGTTACTTTTACAAACTATAATAAACATACATTTTAAATTGCAAAAACAAATTAAACGCCTTAAATATGCCAATTACGTCTACGCAACAGTTTCTACAGAAACAACCCTTCCAAAAAATGATGATATAGTGATCGTTTCGACAGTTCGTTTTTCGAAAGTCACCGTTTATTTTTGTACAGAAATCCCGATGCCATCAACGTCGCCCAAAGCAACGGAAATGAAGAGCAACGCCAACAAAGAACGTGAGTATTAATTAAACATTCATTAGCATGAGATTTATGCATTATTGTATGTTTATGTAAAGCTATTCACGTTTTTCGTATAGGGTATACCAGGTTCATTATAATGAAATCGGATCCCCTGAGGATACGTGGTTTCAAAAAATTTTAGCTCATTTTAACTTTTTGTGCGATGATTTTTTTTTGTTTATCATAAAAAGGTAGCGAGTTGTTTTTTTTAAGCAGGTAAGTGTAGTAAAAGCTTCCAAACACATTTCAAAGAAGGTGCCGTTGGCCCATACGTCGAATGTAAAATAATAAAACATTCCACGTGGGTAAACGTTGACTGTACATAGATATTAGAAAATGCAGCGGTGGATTTAAGGCACATAAATAATAAGACGTTAATACATGTATTACGCTACAAAAAATACGATTTATGACTGTAATTCAGAATAGCTATAATAAGCTAAAAGCAAAAAACAAAAAAAAACTCTTCAAAACACTTTATTACAAGTACTCGTAGTCTAAACAACTGCTAACGTCACCCCAGCGTTGACGGAGACATTAACACTAATCGACACCTCGTTGTTTCCTCATCTCCTATAGCTTTATGCAGTACGTAATAGCCCCCCCCAATAGAGTTATTCGCAGTTCGTAACGACTCTTTGAAGACCTCCACGGGGGTCGATCTCGCCTCCGGAGTTCGGAACTTCGACGGCCCGCGGAATTGAAAGCTCGAACTTGCGTAGTTTTATCTAAAAGTGCAAGCAATATTGGTCATTGTGGGTAGGAAAAACGTTAAAGATTAGGGACAGGATGGTATTTGAGGAACGTTGAAATATTGCTGGCTAGCTGTCTACAGAGCGGCAAGTTAAAAAAATTACAATGCAAGATATTCTAAGTAAGGTTTGTTTTGAACTGATTGCATTAAATATTCAAATACCAAACCAAAGATTTTGAATAATACCACATGATTTAATAATATTAAGTAATTCAATTTTGTACTGTACTTACTTTTTTGTTATTTTAGGTTAATTTACTACATTTTTAATTAACTGCGCTCCTGTGGCCTACTCGTATTTAATAAACCCCATGTGTTAGAAAGGGACTACCACTTGTAAATTGTCACTTGTAGCTTTGCAGAAATAGAAAGGGACACACTTATATCTCTGGATTTCATTAGAACTGTATTTTAATTACAACGAATATATTATACGCAAGGATTAGTGAATGTGATTTAGCCTCGTCAAAACGTTAAAATCAACTTACCGCACGTTATTCCAGATTTGCGTTTAAATCCATGTTCAGTTGCAATAATACAATAATATCGTAGCTGTAATTTGACTCTTAATTAATTTTAACATCAGGCTACGTTTCCTGTGCAGAACGCAAATGTGCCCGGAAAATTACTATTACTCGTAATTATCAAGGATCGGAAAAACGCCCGTCATTTTGAAAAACAACCATTCTCATACAATAAAGACTTCCTTATAATGTAAATGTATTATATTTTATATTTATTTACATTATTTATATGTCTCTGCTGTACGGAACAGGGTAATTTTTTCAAAATGACTATAATGAATGTGTCGATCCTTACTGGTTGTCCTGGTGGTCCTAGCTAATAGTCCAATATTTCATTGCGCTCATGTCGTAAAAAAAAATATCTTGAATCAAGTATTTGAAGACACGTAAAAAAGCAATTTTATATTTTTTTTATGTAGTAGGTACTATAGAACCTAATGCTAACAGTTAACACTGACTAGGTAAATAATTTTTAAAGAGAAAATACATACTCGTATCATATTTGTTTTTATTACATTCTATTCAATTTAAACCATATCATTTTATAGTTTTTTTTGAGAACATATAATTTTAGTTTAACTTATTCTATATCCGTTTTACCTATTTTTAACCCAGAAAATTTAACATTAAAGTACCTATTACCTTACCTTTAAGCTTACTAAAACTTCGGCGTCATCTGTTGCCTGTTTCTATCAAATGTATCGAAATCAGACTTCTGTATATCATTTTAATATCAAATGCACATTACTCGTAGTTGAGGTTGGCAAGTTGTAACAAAATACTGTGTCACAATTCACCAACAAAATAGTACTGAGCGCAGCAGCTTCTGTCTTTGTACGTGCGCAACTTGTATTTCCAAACATTATTAAGAAAATGATCATACAATTTGAAAATACCACATTTTTAACTAAATGTATTGTACGGCATATCAGATTTTCACTATAAGTACCTAATAAACCATTAAACTGCATTAATATCTCTCTAAATTAAACGCTGATATTTAAAGACGGGAGAGTTTGAAGTACTTTATTAAAGCGAACAGCCAAACAACTACTCTTTGCCAAAAAGCTGAATGTCATAAGAAACCTGCATGTACGTACGTTCAGTTTTTTTCCAAGCTGCGTTTAATTGCAGCTTTCGTCTGCCATCGGTAACGGAACGGCATTAAAATGTGGTATTTTACATTAAACATTCTCTCCATATCTAACCTAAGGCGTGTTGCAGCGCGCCGGGCGAACGTTACGCGCGCCGTGCAGCGAACCGAGGGCACGGAGCGGCCGAGCGTGGTGCGCGCGCAGCTTGATCGCGCACCCGAGCGCGAGCGCGACGCGCAACACGTCTATCGCGCGCCGCCGCTGCACGTCTCAGGTATTCATCTTTTGTTCGACCATTGTTGTTTTATTTTGTAGTTTGTATCATTTCAAGCTTATGATAAAGAAGTTTCCGATTTTTTTGTATGCGAGCTAAATACAATTGGGATTAAAATGGAGACCTATGCTAAGATAAATGTCACTAGTAGTGTGGTGGACTAAAAATAGACCGGTTAATGTGTTCAATTATTATCTAAATAAAGAGATACCTTTTTTCATGCTAGCACATTGTGATTTGCATTACTTGTATTTTTTTTAAACGAACCGACCGACGCAAAATATTAAGTTACAGACGGCCAAGTGTGGTATAACAACGGCCGTTTTGACATTCCTTACTTATAGTATTTGGCTCCCATAGTAAAAGCAATTTCATCATTTCTTAAATCATTTAACTTTAGTGTATCATGTGATCATGTGCTAAAGGTTAAAATATATTGGTAACGGGTAGTTACGCGTATATTTAGCAGTGGCTTGTAGAAATTTCCATGGCTTGAGTATAGATGACAAATTAATAACCGGTCTTTTGTTCTCACATTCATTCAAATTGCAGTATTAATTGCATACTCGTACCTACCTATATCACGAAAAAAAACCGTATTTCGGGATAGAAATTGTATCCTTTAAATCGATTTTCTGTAAGGTTCTTTTACGCCCCCCGTTTGATTTGACGGTACCTAAGCTAGTTTCAAATTCCGAGCTATTTTTTTCGACGGAGGGACTAGGGTGTGTGATACCGGTATTTGCCAGTAATGCCGCCCTAAATGCATGCTCTAGAACTGACTAATACTGATCAACAGGTCATTAGTTACCTATTATACTCATGTTATAGTACCTCTCGACCATCCGCATTGAGTAATTGTATTTGAGTATGACTGATAATTAATCTCTAATCGTTTTAGCTTTATTAGCCCTAAAAAGATAAAAAAAATAAAAGATATTTATTCTTCAATTTAGGCGCATTACAATGCACTTATTTAACCTTATATTCCTTTCTTTAAGCCTAGTCAAGAGATTACTCTTATATTTTTGACTTGTTTGAAATCTACCTATTGATTTAAGATTTTTGTATACAGTAAAAATAAATAGTTTTAATACCGTAAGTCATCGTCTACCAATCAGTTAGTCCAAACTAAGAAGCATCGTTGGTGGACATTTTCTAGGTACTTTCAATTTCTTTATATAAAGCTATAAAAATCCATACTACTGCAACGCAGGGCTGGCGAATTTATTTTTAACGGCGACACAAGCGAGCTGCTCAATAATGCAGCTCGTTGTTACAAAGAAGCGGTAAGTAAAGGTTTGCGGAGTACATTATAGGATTGGGTTAGGGTTGCCTGCTGGGTTAGAGCTCGGAGCAATTTATCGCTGAATTTTCGATGCATTAGTATAAGCAGGTATGGAGAAAATTTTGTCACGGCTACTTTGGAATTTCAAGGAGATTTACCGGACAAGTAGGACAGATATTACAAGTACCTAGGAAGGGTGAAATTGTTGAGTATGAGACTTTTTGTGACTTTGCAGTTAAGTAATAGTCATTTCGCGTGTAAAGTGTGTTATAAATATAAAGTTAAAGTTAAGTGGCGGATACTGAAAAGCATACCAAGGGAAAAAAATCTAAAAACGTACCTACCCTGTACTCCGAAATAGTAGCTGTAAATTCAAGCGGGATGAACCCTGCAGTTGTGTATAAAATGTTACCTAAGTAATATGTACCTGCTTTGACATGATCATCGACCGACCGAGCGCAAAGCGTGAGCGAAGCGAAGTTCTTTCAAGCTTGGGCAATAGTACAGTAGTACGCGACCAGTTTTGAGCTTCGATAACTCACAAGTGCGATTTTCTTTTTTAGTTAGAGAAAATGATATGATTACTTATAGTAAAAAATATTTTCTAACAGTTTTTGACGTCGCGCTAGGTATTATATGAATATTTGTTAATAACAACCAGAAAAGATTATACAAAATATATTTTCCTTTGCCATACTATTGCATTCAACAATTTCAACATCATCTGTCATTTTATAACAGTTTGGTCAATAGATTATGTGATCATAATCGAAAACAATTTGTCAAAATATAAGTGACCTTGAATTCGAAACAAATTACAAATGTAAAGTTATGTTGCAATAGTAAAAAGCGAAAGCCTGGCGGAGAAAACTAAAACTTACATAATCTTTTCTATGTGTAGCAAACAAATACATGTATTTATACCTAGCGCAATGCTAACAATTGTTAGAAAATATTTTTTATTATTAGTACTTACCGTATTCTAACAGATCGCAAAATAAAATCGGACTTGTGGTTTATGTAATTTTTATAGGTTAAAAAGGCGTTCCCGTACTCCACTACAATAGTAGTTTATGTAACTAACTGTTACGTAATAAGGGTCTCGCTTGCGGCTCGTTTCATAAAACCACACTCGTATTTTAAGGCCTAATTACGTACACTGCTTTATCTAAACACATATTATAAATCCTAAATGAAGTGTTCCGAAACCATTAGAATGACCGCCACCGCCATGGCCAACTTGATTGTGCGAACGGTTGGGGAGGAGGGCTGAATTTTTATTACGTTACCAAAATCGATGTGGTTATAAATTTTCGAACATTATTACGACACTGGCACAGATAATAACTAATGTTAAATTACTGGTTGCAATAATGGTGGTAATTACATACGGTTTCCGAACGCGGAATAGAGAATTTATAATATGGGTGTAGATAAAAATAATATTTATTAAATCAGAATGTAAATGTTCGGCTGCTCGAGGTGTCGTTAGAGGAGATTCTACAAGCGTGCAAAATTTACGAGCAGGTTCGATAATTACGAGTATAAATATAGAACTTTTGACTTATTAAATTTTTCGAAATGGCGAAGTCTCTCAGAGCCACTCTTCAGATATTCATAAAAGTACATCGAAACAAGCTCAAAAATGAAGCTCCACAATGCCCAAGCTCACTGAAATCGGATCATTACATTCCTAGGACTGCATTGTCCCGAGCACAACCTTGTTGCATTCTTATATGCATTTAAGCGCATTGCACGTATCTTTTGCGTAGTGCAATTACTTACCGTATCGCAATGGCTTTCGGTCTAATTTCGAATGCTGTTGGAAATGTTAGTGGGAATTTCGGAAGTAGTTTCGTTTCTTTGTTCTGGTAGATGGCTGTCATTTTCTAGGTACGTGTAATGTGTATTGTATTGTGGTTAAGTATAACAATGTTGCATCATTAGCAGTGCAGTGTAAAATAATTGATACTGTTTACGTGATTCTGAAATCGTTTTAAAAGCAATTAATATTAAGTATATTGGGTTTGCCTTTTATATAAGTACTGACCATTAGTGCTTTATATGTATTTGATACTTTGTAATTCTCTGGTCACTAACATTCAATATATTTTTTTTAAATCCAAATTTCACAGTGTTGAATTTCGAATTTTTTGTGTCTGACTTGAGTTTTCCCATAAATAAATAATCTGAAGACACATACGTACAATAAATCGAAAAGCAACTGATTAGCAATTTAAATAAATTTCGGTATCCCAATCGCAAGGACGTGACTTATCCAAAATGTGAAAGTAGGTAGCTTATTATATTATATTATTATATGGAGCCTGTCGTGTCCCACTGCTGGGCAAAGGCCTCCCCCAAATCTTTCCACCGATCCCTATCCTGCGCTGTGCCTGACCACTCCTTCAAAAAGGAGTCTAGTTCATCCCGTCATCGCCTGCGGGGTTTACCGCGTCCCCGATTTGAGTTTTCGGGCTCCCACTGTGAAGTGATTTTGCCCCACAACTCATTCGGCATCCGGAAGACGTGGCCAGCCCAGTTCCATTTTAATTTCGCCGCTTTCCGAGCTACATCGACGATTTGGGTCTTGGATCGCAGCGTGGTGTTACGAACTCGATCCACCAACTTTACACCTAATATGCTACGCTCCATGGCTCGTTGGCAAACCCCGAGTTTGGACATCTGAGCTTTAGTCAAAGACCAAGTCTGTGCACCGTAGGTGAGAACTGGAAGTATGCACATGTCCATGAGCTTCCGTCTGAGTGACATCGGAAGATTTCCTTTCATTAAGTGTTTCATGGACGAATAGCTCCTCCAGGCGTTTTCAATCCGTCTTTCGACCTCTTTTTCCTAACGCGCCTGGAAGGAAACTAGTTGGCCCAAATAAAGGTAATCATGGATATATACAGTTAGGTGCATAACTGAGTCAAAATTAGTACCTTAGTAAAATGTAAATAATTTGATAACAATCAAAGTTACATAAAAGTTCTAACCTAAAATATTAATCCTTGGGTACCGCTACAAAACTGCTTCACAAATTATTTTCTTCCGACTTATACATTTTTCTCAATTTCATACCGAAAACTGTGAAATTTCACCTAATTTATTTTTCCCATTATTTCATTTTTTCTTAGGCATTCCCAATTCAGTAACTCATTTAAAGTAAGGAATTCCACGACCATTATTTTAGTTATCAAACATTTCAATCAGGCTTATTTTTGTAATTAGTTACTGGCAATGTATTGTCAGGTGCAAAACTGAGTCAAGGCAAATGGCCGAACAACTTTCTCGTTAGTTAATTTTTGTAGCGGACTTCATTCTGAGATAACCATAAAAATACGTGAGTGATATAAAAGTCATACACCTCATTTTAAAGAGCATATAATGTACTATTTCAACTAATTGTCTTACCTGGTTGTGTAAAAGAAAAATATCAATATCGGGTTAAATAAAAAAAATGTAGTTTAACGGTTTTTGGTTCAAAATCATGGACGAATAAAAAAATCAAGATTGTGAATGCAATGAATCGAAATTGGCTTTCATATGGATACATAGCTGACACCGAGACGAACAAATATAACCTGAAAGTTTTTATTTTTTTCATAATTGATAAGACTTATCTTCATTTAACGATGTCGGTGCAAAACTGAGTCAGTACCAAATATTATCTAATAGAGAAAATGTTTATTTTTATCTACAATAACATAATAGGTCAGTAAGTTTATTAGCGTTGTTACCAATTAATAATAAAATAGTAACTTAATAACTAGCCTCTTCTGAAATAATGAAAGAAACATGTCAAAGTGATGCACATTGGTTCAGTTATGCACCTAACTGTAAGTAGGTAGCTTGCTTTATGATAATGTTAAACCTTTTGATTTCATATTTTATAATGGCTAGTAATTAAAGACACAAAAAAAACCATTACCTAACTACTATTACTATTATACTATTTACTATTATATAGCAAAAAATCTATATTCACATCAAAAACGTGAAACGTGATGTGCATTCAACTATTTATTACAACAACAAATCAAGTTAACAGGAAGTTATTCTTGTTCTATGCCAACTACACTATACACGATCAACCGCTTATGAACAAGATACAATAGAACGCCAACAATGTGTTTATTTTATTTCTTTTAACACCGCATGGCTTCCGGCTCCTGTATCAGTTTCCACTTGATTGCGTTTGAGCTAACATAAAAATATGCGTAACAATGTCATATAAATAAAACGGATTATGGTATGATACGAGTATAAACACAGCGGATATCTCTGTCTAGTTCGATAAGTATCTTAATCCGTTACGTCGTCTTTTTCTGGCATTGTCATTGTGTCTATTTATAGTCCACCTACACGTGAGTCCACCTACCTTTTTCTTATTTGTTTCCAGATGTATATATACACTCTTTGTCCTACCAACTTACTTCCCTCATTTATTATTGTTTACATAATCCTTACAGCACGAGAATTTTTTTTTTGGATTTTTGGTTTGTAGTTGCATTTTTCGGTGCATTTAAAGCCCATAAAAAGACAAAAAAATACAAAAAAAAATCTCCCCCCCCCAAAATTTTGTGAAAACCCCGCACGATCGTTTCATTTCGTTGCATCCCCTAGTAAAGTTGTTATTTTTTTTTTTTGAAATATAAGGGTAAATTACAGAGTTCAAAGGAGTTAATAAACATTCATTAATAAAATTTTAGAAAAAAAAAACGCTTTTGATTGATCATATTTTCAATTTATCATAGTCAACATAATTTAAATTTGTCGACTTGCGTCCTGACCCGCACGATCGTGCGTTATAACTTTAGGCACAAAAAATGACTAAAATTTCTGGTTAAACTTTTAATTATCTACATTATACGACAGAAGAACGTTTAATTAAAAAAAAACGAATTTAACACATTTAAAAATCGTAAATTAAAAAATTTCGTGACTAATTACTTCTGACCTGGTCGTCCGTCTCGTATACGTACCTGCTTGACGCTCACCGCGCCGACGACTGGCCCCCTAACTAAACTCACGCGGGTTTAAAATGAATAATAATCGAACGCATGATCGATCGATGCCGTACTGCAGCGGCAAAATTGATTATTTTTCTAACTAGATTTTTTAAAAGTTGAACGCACGATCGTATCAGCCGGTGCTGTAAGGGATAAGTATATAATAATAAAGAGAATAATCAGAATATGACGTTTCATTTTATGTAGCACAGCTCTTAGTGAAAATTCTATTCTTACAAAATAATGAAAAGCAAGAAAAGGGAAAGTGTAAGGCAAGGAAAAGAGGGAAGCAATAAAAATGTTACGTTGAGCAAGTAATAAAATAATTAAACGTAACAGGCAGGCAAATAAAAAAATCTAAATAAAGATATAAAATAACTACTCCATCAACAAAAACGAAAAATGCAGTGATGCTTGTACATATTTAAAATGTCATTGTTCTTAGTTGTGATCACATAAGTTTATTTTCGTTAAAAAAAAGGTTTTTAGCTTCACAGACACATTTCCGTTTTCCCGTCCCGAAACTCAAGCGTGTTTCGAAGCATCCTAAAATCACCCCTAAGCGGTGGCTCACCCCAACTACGAACTTATAAACGCACGATCAAATATAATTTCCGCGATAGATCCCTCGATATTTATTCAAACGCTCGCTGCTCCACTAGCTATCGTATTATTTGGCTGTTCAAACACTTTTTCCTTTGCCCCGGCAACCGGTAAGAATTGATTGTGGGAGGTCTACGCTGAATATTTATGAAGGCAAAGTGTGTATGCGAACTCACTGAATCTTTAATCTGCGGGTATCACTCGAAGACGTACTTGCCAATTTCGGGTAGTGAAGGCATACAATTTTAAAGTGAAGGTAGAAAGACTACATAGGAGTTTCGGGGAACTTAAAGTGGAATTGGTCTTTGGAATATTTGTGGTGTGCGGGGTTTTAAACGTTTGTTATTTGGGAGAATTTTGTATTTTTCTTAGATAACGCTTATTTTACGCTAAGGGGTAAGATTATTGGGGTGGGCTTTCATATTTTTTTATTCTAGGGTTTGGTATACATTTGGTTGTTTATTTGATCTTGGTCACCTTTGCAACATACATTGTTACTTTTTTTGAGCGCAAATATTAAACCAGTATTATAATTTAGGCGATGCAGACACTAAGTAACAGGAAATGACATCCCTAAGATTTTTTTGTCCCAAAAGTTGTAGTGAAAATCACTACAAGTCTATACGACTCTTTGATTCAGTCATAGCTGTCAACCACTAAACATGGCGCACAAAATTTGTTATAAATAGATGTCACATCTAGTAGAATACATAATAAATCAACGGATGCAGATTATAAAAACCCATATAATAATGACCCATAGAATTTAGATAGATTTAGAAACACAATCCAATACTTACTGGATTTCTCTGACATACATACAATATTTAAGCTTTTTCTGTTGTTCCAGGCACAAGGAGCGTTTACTGTTGGAGGCAACCTCTACTCGCTGTTGTCGTCTTGGTACACATCGACCTCATAGTGTGATTTTACTGAATTCCTATACATTTTCTCAACTGAAATCCCAAGATCCCACATAGGTAAATATTTTGATATTGCGTGCATGTTCCAATGTTCGTTAAAAGCGCTTATTTATATCTACTGGAAGGTCATGTTAGTACATATGGGAATAAAGTTAATGTTAAAAAGATTTTTTTGTTAAAAAAACTTTTCCAATCAATGTGGGAAAAAGGACCGTTTTAGTTGGTATGGGATTATCTTTCGTTGGTCTTTGTCTGTATTATTTAACTCTTCATGTATCTTTACCTTTATTACTGATATAAAATAAGAGTAAGTTATTAAATCATTACCTGATTAAATTATTTAGTGATTTATTAAATATCATACTTTTTTTTTTATATACGGATCTTAAATCCGCTAAAGCAAGCAAGCTGGTTCTGTCAGACATTTTGAAAATAATTTCTTGTAACTGGATATCTTCAAGAAAGTGATACACAATACACATGGTCAATGTTCTTGAAAATATGTACCCATGTCAGCGGATTTAGAATCCCACTATCTATCGATAGTATCTAATTAGTAATCAACTTTTTATAAACTGTAAAATTAATCCGCCCAGATGTTTAAATTTTGTTTGATACGTAGTTTGCGAACGAAATCTTTGCATTTTGCTTACTTTATATTTACTTTTAAACAACCATGTAGACTTGGAAATTGTTAGAGATTGATCAGATTTAGGCGATTTTTTTAAAATTATCATGCTAGTTTTAAAAAATAGCAAAACATTATATCAAATAAAAAAGTAATCTTAAAGAAAAACATTTTTTTTTACTATTTACAAACATGGAAATCAGTATTGGCAAATTATCTCAGTTTCTGTATATTCAATAAAGTAATAAAGAGACAAATTTATTGATTTAAATATGTAAGTAAAATGTACAACATCATTCGCGAACTACTACTGCCGAGATTCTCTTCGCTCATAATCTACGAATACCTTCAGAAAAATTCCATTTTCGATAGCAATAACTAGTCGAGTATAGTTCCGACACCCGATATTGGCGTCTGGCTCAAACTTGTCACATTTCTAGTACGGACAGGCTTTATATTGGTATTGTCAAACGGGCAGACTGACAGTTCGGGATTTGGAGTCTTATCATTGCGTCATTACCCAGATTTTTACCTGCATATAAGCTCTGTCAAACCCTGCTATGTGTAAACAATTGGCTACTTTCCTAAAAAAATATATTTAGTCCGTCAGTTAGATTATCAAAAAATATTGGACACGTATTTTTTATTTTGTCAAGCAAACAAAAATTGGTGAAGATATAGCCCGTTAAAGTTCCGCGTGACGTCACATTTCAGTACAATTTTTAGTATAATGTGACGTCACGCGGACCTTTAACGGGCTATATCTTCACCAATTTTTGTTTGATTGACAAAATAAAAAATACGTGTCCTATATTTTTTGATAATCTAACTGACGGACTAAATAGAATTATATATTTTTTACCCAGGAAAGTACCCAATTTGATGGAGTTAAGTCTAACATTTTTATGTACCCAATTAATTATAATGAATTATTTTTATTATTCTAATAAATTAGCATTTTCGCCTAAGTATCTTCCCTAAAATATTTTCACAAGTGTAACGATTAAATAAACTTATCAACTACGGTATTTTACTAAGGGGATTCCTTATTATTTATTGAAAGTCGGTAAAAAATGCAATCGATTGACACTAGGTTGTACGGTGGAATATCCATAAAACATAATCCTTCCTTTTTGATATGCCGTAGTCGGATATAATTTGTATAATTTTGCCAAATTACGCTAGGTTTAAAAAACTTTACAATCGAAGTACCTAATATGTTTACCTATAAGTACATAAAAATAAAACATATCACCTTAAAATCCTTGTGTCATATCCTTCGCGTGAAGACAGAGAGTGAGATTTTTATATTTGTATCAATTATTTAATCCAAAATTACCAGTAGTTGTAAGCATTTATACTCTGGACACGGTTTTAAAACCTCTTTTTATTTTCCGTGATGAATGGCTCTTTTGAGCGGATTCTGGAGAACAGCGGAAAAACAAGCTGTTCGTGCTTCAGAACAGATGCGCTAGGGTTGCCACACCCTAAATTACTAATTAATTTTTGAACAGGGAAGTCAAGAAAAGTTCAAGCCGGGTGCTCAAAATTTCTTTTCAGGCTAATCTTAAAATCCTTTCCACCAACTGATACTTATTAACTTTATTTCAATTAGCTACACCTACGAAAAGTGTAGGTAGGCGAAGTAATCAATAATAGTTTAAAAACAAACCTTCCTACCACTATATTTTACGCGATGTTTGTTAATATCTGGAGAAGATGGACGGAGTTTTTGTAAAAAAATCTCATACTTCGATTAAATCTTAATACAGGTTCTGATATTTTTTTGTCCAAAAGTGCGTTTTAGATAAACAAAAACTCACTTCGAAGTTAAATTATCATTTCAAAACCGAATACATGAATAACCCCAAACGGCCGTATCGTTCCAAATTTACATTAAATTTAAATATTACAGAGTGTGTAAGTGCATAAGTCTCCGGAGATTATCTAGTGTACATTTACATACAAATTTAACAAATTACATTTACCGCAGGCTTCGCATACGTATTGTACTATTGTACTAAATGTGCCAAAATACCTTGTAATCCTGAATTGTTCTCTTCCACTATTATTTACCTGTGTTAACTAATAGTTATTGTTTATCTTTTAAATATTTTATTTCATACTCCGTTCACTATTGTCTATTAGTGACGTTGTAGTTAATAAGTGTAAATTATCCAAGCTTGCCCCTCACGCTTGTTGAAATGTAAATAAAACAAAATTATTGCACAATAAAATATTTAAAACTATGTAACGTAATTATTAATTGTTAATTATTCGAAATAACATAGTTATTAATTTTAATGTATAAACCTATATCTTTTATTTTAAATAAGAGATATATCACTAGATAATGTCTACATACCTTTATTGTACAGATTGTGTGATTTTGATGATGTATATACCTAAAGATATTAAATAAATTAGTATAAAATATTTGTCTTTTCTTTTAAAGTCTCCGTGGCCTATTTAAATACCTATTTGTATTTTTTTTATATGAGCTGCAAAATGTAAGGACCTAAATTATCAATAGTCAGTTGCCTTTATATTTTGATGGTTTGTTATGTTCGAAGGTTTATTATCTTGTTATTTTGAAGGTTTTTTTTTATGTTCAATGTCGAATTTGCTAGACAGTCTTCTTGATGTATAGATGTCCCCGTATAACTCAGGCGATTAATATAATGAAGTTCACATTGATTTTCTAATTGGAAGGTCGATTTTGGGACTTAAACTACTTTGAGTAATTTTTATTTTTTATTTTTACACATTTTTTTTGTTACCTTACCTTATCTCACCAACTCCTCAGTTAAACAGTAAACCTTTTGTTACTCTTCTTTATTTCCCAGGCTCTATTGACTACATAAAATGAAATGCGCGTCACAGATTCACTGGACTCCCGCGTAGACCAAACTGCCTCTGCCAGTGTAGATTCATTAAATTGTATCTTGTAGCTTTCGAAAAACAAGCAACAGCCCTGTTAAGTAGTCTTTGAAATTAAAAAGATATGGAGTGTCGGGGCGAGCGTTATCGCAGACAGTATCGTAAAAGGATCGATGGTTCCTTTAATTGATTCCCCATTTTCGACGTTTCCACAATCGACCTCTTTGTCTTTTTCTAATCGAAATTCAGCCCGAGTGCTTGCTAACGAATTTTTCTTTTTCTAAAATAACGTTTTAAGTGAAATGTGGTAGATAAGGAGGCTGAATGGTGGCCGATAATGTGCTGTATTTTATTTAAAAGACCGCCTTTGAGGCAGGTGTGTTTAGATTCGTTGAATTTCGGGTGGGTGGATATTGGTTTCATAGTAGCTCAATATGGTAAGGCTTTTTTAAACTTAGTTTATTAGCACTTTATTTATGATCTAAAAAGTAGTAGTAACTAGTAGTAGCAACAAAAAAGCAATAAATACACAGGCGTAAGATAGAAGATAGTAAAAGAAAGGTATATTAATGAAATCAGAATACAAATCTACACGAATCGACAAAAAATAATTCGCCAGATCTTGTTACTCAATATGTGCTACTATAGTATTTCTAGATGAATGCGTCTAAATGCATAAAACAGTCGCAATATCTTAAAAACGAACAAAACTACACAGCCAATAGCGTTGAAGGTATAACTTTTAAATGAGTAAATTACAATATAATATTCTATGATTGTCATGAAGCGAACTTTTGGAGAATCAAACGCTAAGACGGAGAAAAAGATTGAAAGTTTTCACTTGTAGATGGCGGCTACTATCAAAAATGCTTATCTGTGTTTTATATAATTACAACAACCGACCTTAATTATAACATTGTTGAAAATTACCGCCATACACCTACGCGTATTTTAGTTTCATTTGAGTACCTACACATTATTTTATCGCAAACTTTTGCCTGCCGGTCGAAAACTCCAATAACTTTTCGATGATCCTTAAGCCCAATATTCGGAAAGTTATAAGCATTCTGAACCTATGTAAATCATAATCGAATTTTGAACACTGGGGCCTTTATCATAAATTCATAGTTATATACGTACAATATTCCAACTACTTATTTGTATTTGGCTTTGGCACATAGTTAGTGATCCCATATTATTCTATTCTTATCTGGATTCTATTAATATTGAATATTCGAGTTATGTAATTATGTAGGTATTATAAATATTACTGTCTATTAACTAAAATGGCGTCTATCGCGATGGGGCTTTATAACAATTATGAATTGTGAAGTCTAGTTACTAGGGATTAAATAATGGTATTTAATAGTTACAGTTGGGAAGTTGAGTAGAAGAGATCTATCAGTACTTTATTATTGTACTTTTTATTATTTACATATAGTCAAATGTAAACCAACGATTAAAAATGCTATGCACTGTATGCTGCATTTAAAGCGCGCCTGCGATAAAGACGGATAGGGATGCTAGCCACAAAAGGAACTGTCCTGGGGCAGTTTAAAATTCTACTTCTTGCCATAAGATGTTTTCATCAAGCAGAGCATAATATTGAATATTAAAGGAAAAAAAACAAACTTTATAGTTGAAACTATAATGACATATCCCAACGGCAATATACAAAGTCAGTGTACAACAAAGGGCTGATGAGTTCGACAACTTATTCATAGTATTTGGCAATACGAAATATGGGCTATACACACACTATCAATCCTAGATTCACCCTCCGCCATAATCTTAAAGTCGCAAACCTCTTAACACCATTCAAAGGGTTTAAGGTGTTAGCGACTTTATGTATATTCAGTTAAGGTCGTAAACGTATTGTCTCCTTCAGATGAAGTTAAGAGGTTTGCGGTTTTAGCTGCGCCTTCTAAACTTGTATAATTATGCATATACATTATACAGCCCGTCGCAAGGCGTTTAATTGACAGAAGAAACCGCACGGCGCCGGCTGGTGCCGGATTAGTCTGGTTAATACTGAATTGACAAAAGGATAGATTCAAAATAAATCTTAGCTTCGTGAACTGAAATAACTTGATAAACTGTCTTTATTTTATGGATAATATTTGGGCATATATAAGTATGTAAGTATTAGTGACGAAAGAGCAAGCCTAGGTTATTTTTGTCCAGATATTTTTAGGTACTCATTATTGAATAATGGCCTTAATCTTTCCATATCTCTACTTTACATGCAGATAATGTAAGCCAGTTAAAAACATTTATTAAACCTTCACCTTAATTGAAAGTCGCTTTCTAAATATTCTAAAAATATAAAATCCCTATTTTTTAATCCAGTTAGGTATTAAGGAAAAGTATAGGTACTTAAATTCTTGGGGAAAGGCAAAGTTCATTTTGTACCAGCTATGTATTTATAAAAGGGTATGATTTAACCGATCACCAAATAAATATGAAGTCGATGACCTAATTGATATGATTGGCCACTAAAATAATAGACCTGCCACCAAAATTGTATCACCAAATAATATCAAAACGATTTAAAAAAACTTATAATATCCGGTAAATTATATGTATTACCAAAATTATATAAATCGGTCAATCAACTTTTTCTTGTTTTTGCGAGGATTGCCCTTATTCATTATTAGTTTAACTTTTGTGGGTTTAAACATTGTCAACATGAATAAAGATCCTTTACACATATACCAGATCAGGAAAATATACAATAACAACACATCTAAATATATTAAAGAAGAAACTGACTAACTGACTGATTGACTGACTGACATATCAACGCACAGCCCAAACCGCTGGTTCTAGAGATTCCAAATTTGGCACGTAGGTTCCTTATAAGGTATAGGGGGGTGCACTAAGAAAGGGTTTTTCAAAATTCACCCCCTAAGGGGGTAAAATGGGGGTCCAAAGTTTGTATAGCGAAACAAAATTTGTTAGACTATTTTATTCGATACTTCACAGGAGTATTCCTAACGATAAATGAGTAAACACGTGTTTCAGGTTTTTTGAAAATTCAACCTCTAAAAGGGGAAAATATGGTAGGTACATACAAACATACCTCTAACTGAGAACCTCCTTTTTGAGTACTTATAGTACGCGAGCGAAGCCGCGGTAAAAAGCTAGTTATTCATAATAAAATGGAAGACCCAGCGGAAGAGCCATTATTTTCATACAAAAGTGAGGGACAGCTATGTCCACTGGGTCACTGGCCTTAACGAAGATATAAAGTATTAAATTGTAATAGAACAGATTGCAATTCGTACCATGTTTATCTGTCTTTTATGTAAATTGTATAACTTAGTTAAATATAATCCGCATAATTTATTTTTATCACTATTAGTCGAAATATGCGAAATTTTGCTGACATAGAATAGTTGATTGACCCAAATACCAAAATGGGATTACCAAATAATTTGAAAACGATTACCTAAAAAAATACTGGGCATTAAAATAAAAAATTGCTTTGAAATAAAATGTTTAGAAGTCGATTCCGGCTTAGTTCTGGTTAGTTTGCAGTTCACCTAACACACTCCTCGCTTCGCTTGTCGTCACACCTATCTTGACTCTGTCGAAACCTTTTTGTTTTTGTACGTGTTTTTTATGTTCATAAATTTTGATCGATTGATGCAAATCTGGCGACCAAAGTTGAAAATTGGAAACAAATATCTATTAATTTGGTTATTCTAAGTTGAAGACCGTTTGGATTAAAATGGTCACAGATACATTTATTGGAGGCAGATATTATAATCAGGGGATACAAATTAGGTGCCAAATATAAATTTTGGGGGCAGCTAAATATATTTGCCTTTCTAAAACAAGGTGATCAAAATAAAAACATTCTACTTTCTTATTGCCTTTATCGTTTAATAAATGACATTAGAATAAAAAACACTTATATAATTTCCATATCTGAATAAGTTTCTATGTCAACAATCTCCTTAGCATTAAATAAAGATTGATTAAAAAAAACCTAACAAATATATTTTTTATTAGTAAAATTTTCACACTACAACACATCACTAATTCATTCTATGCAGTGGCAGGCAATGCTAGACAGGGAACGCGCGATTGTTCCGTGGTGCATAAGAGAGAGACAAACATTAATGGTTGCCATGGTAACACATTATGTTGACTGTCACATCCAATAATTACAATTATATTTAGAGTCTGTCCGGAAAGACAAGTGTCGTAGAATGTATGAGCTTCCTTATAAACTTCGACACTTCTCTTTCCGGACAAATTTTAATAGGTAATTAGTATAAAAAACGGTTTACCAGTGAAATTAAATGCCAAAATTTTGCAGACCAGATGTTATAGTGTTTCTGCGTCACAATTAAATGCAACAATAGTGCGTTTTAATGCCGCAAGCAAGCGATGTTACAGGACTGAAAGGAAAGACAACTTTCTCTCTCGCACCGTCGAGTGAAGCGACTGTATGCGTGGCAGCGGGGTTCGCCCGGCTATGCGGCGTCTTGGGTTATTAGTCTATGCACTTAAGTAACTAACTAACAGAAACTCAATAGATTAGATAGCTGGTATTTATAACCAAGGTTCAAAGCAGCATCCTCATCTTAGTCTCATTCAAGCTCAATCTCAGAATGAGTACACAATATTTTCCAAAAGAATTAATCCTCGTGACAATATCGTCTCGTCCCATTTCACCGCCGGGGCTCCGCTCCACCGTGGCATAACGACCACTTAAGGGGACGGGCGACACTTGCTGAATTTCGCGCCCCGGTGCCCACCTTATCTACTTAAGAGGATATGTGGGGATCATGTGAGACCGATAAAATATTTTTATGACAGTCGGGGACAGTTTTTGCGATTCAATTTTTTAGATTTGTCTGGTGTGACAGGTTGAGAATTTCATTTGATTAATTGAGCAATTTGGGTAGTAAAAAATGCTTTATATGATTTGAATATGTAAAGTGATTATAGCATCACGACTATCGTTATTAACTACAAATTTTAGTACCAACTATGTTTATACCTACTATTAAAAACGGGGTGTTTACCTTGTATAATTGTGTATTTGAGCACCCAATATTTCGGTACAGTTGCATGCGCAATCATAACGGAGTAAATGACGTTGCGTTTTAGTTAATAAATTATTTACTGTAAGTTTATTATAGCCCATGTTGTTCCTTAACGTGGGACTATATTTCAATTGATTCTCAACGTGGGGCTATTAATATAATTTATTAACTAAAACTTACAGTAAATAATTACTGTAAGTTTATTATAGCCCATGGGCTGCATGTTAGAAATCAATGGAAAACCAATTGTATTGTAGCCCGGCGTTGGGCGCAAACTATTTTAAAGCCCCACGTTGGTCGTCAATTGTACTAAAGAACCGCGTCGGGAGCTAATCTAATTGTATTGTAGCCCTGCATTGGTAAATAATTGTATTATAATTCCAAGTTGAGAGCCAATTTTATTATTGCCCCACGCCGAGAACCAATTCTATTAGTAATATAAATTGAGTACTAATTGTATTGTTGCCTATAGTTATAAATCAATCGTATTAAAAACCTAGGTTGAGAAATAATTGCATTATAGCAACAAGTTGAGCATAAACAGTATCATAGTACTACTTCTACACTGGGCACCAACTCTATTATAGACGCCAGGTTAGGCGTCAACTGCATTTTGGCCCCACGTTGGGTGCCAATTGTATTATAGTCCCATATTTGAGACCAGATGTATTACAGTCCAGATTTGTCTGCTTGTTGTATTAACGCGTTGCATTGGCGTTAATTACGAGTATATTATAGCCCCACGGTCGGTGTCAACTGTATTTTAGCCCCAAGTTGGGCGCCAACTGTATCATAGCCCCACGTTGGGTGACAATTGTATTATAGTTCTACATTTATTAAAAGATTATTAGTTAAGATGGCCAGCAGTGCGCAATACTGAAAAGGCTACAACTCAGCATAATGTTGCTAAACTGTAATAACTATAATTGTTTACAGAGCATAAATATGTGCATTTATTGTTAAATACAATTATTTCGCTTAGCAACTTTGGTGCTGACTATAACAGTATAGTCACAGGACTAGATACAAGGCATGAGTATGAGACTGCTACTAAGTTTAATTAGCTGAAGCGAGGCGTTGACGCCGGCGCCGCGTGAATCCTTGCGACCGCAAGCACTATACAATTTATTTGTCGATGTCACGAGGTCGCAGTTCGTGTTTGCTAAGCGAAGATATAGTTAGTATACAGTACTACATATGTACAGTTTTTTTGACACTGCTGCTGCGTTAAATAAAATATTCGTTATTGTACCAAAAAGAGAACAAATCAACTCAATAACTTTATGAGAGCAGCAATAGGCGGTCTCATCAAAATATTTCCAAACCTCATCATAAGGTAATCATTATAAAAAAAAAATGTAATTATTATATTTGAGAGCTGTAAAATGTTCTATTAGTTTACAAAATATATTTAAAAATAAAAATTGAATATTATAATGGAAAAGTTCATATTCTTATTTAATAAATAAAGGAGCAACGTGCTAGCGAGTGTGTGATACGAACCTTAGAACATAATTGAAAAGAAACGCTGAATACGGTAACCTTTTTCCTTCATAAACACCGGTTGTGTACTCAAAAGACTATCAAACAGCCCTCATATCCCACTATAAATAAAGATTAAAAACCGTGACTAGAATTTGCTAGCAAAAAATAAAAATAACCCGAAGGGAAAAATACGATATTGCTTTTAAATATGAAATATTACGTTGGAAGTGTGCCGGTATATGAAGAAAAAGGGTGAACCCTCGTCAGATAGCGATGCGTCTTCATTGGGGAAACAATGAAATGGTATTAGGCGCGCACTTTGTTACATTGTGTTTTTGACCGGGTATGAAGAGATACGACCCACGGGTCAGAACGGTGAGCCGGGGCTTTGCCTGCTGACATCACAGTCGTTTTGCGAGAGGCACAACTGTGGCCACGGATCCTTTGCTGGCATATTTAAATAACAATACGAAGTTGGGCTTTAACTAGCAAAGGAGGTAAAGTTCGTATTTTATATACCTATTTTTTTCCATTAACTGAAAAAGATTCATAGTAAAAGAAAACTGGAAAATTCCCTTTAATGCGCCTGGCGTATACAGCTTTTACTATCAGCTGTCACTTAAATTGAGATGTTTATTTAAATAAACTTTTTTTTTAATTGCTATAATACTGTTTCGGTCAATTTAGCAACTACCATAGCTAACTTGCTTTCGTAACATTCGTATTATATATGACTTATGATGTAAGACATTATTTTCTCAAACGATTGATATAAATCACTTACTGAGAAAACAATAATTTTGCTTAAATCTAAATGGGTGAGGGTAGCATGCAAAATAAACAACAAATGCAAGAGTTTGGTAATAACAAGCGCAATGCAACAATGTAATGCTATGCGTAAGGGCCAGTTAAACCAAATGACACCTGTGAGGCTGTGACTACTGGTTATTGATACCTATGTAACAATTTTTTTAATGCAATTCTGTGTGAATTTATCTTGTAGATGTATATTAGCGGATTATATTGATAACTTTACCGAAAACACTCCAGGAAATGAAATGAAAATCCTTTTTCATAAGAGAATCTGGCGATCAATGTTACTCTGCGTCCGTAGGAAACACCTTAGACAACCCTACATGTCATCCCTGGGTGGTGCTAAAAGAGTAACAAACTTGTCAGCTGCACTGTCCCATATAGACCTTGCAACTCACTGCATTTTCTTCATCTGCTTTCCCACTACTACTATCCCACAGAAAAATTATCTTTCTCTTACTACTGACATGTAGTCATACGATAAATAAATAACAAGAGAGTCTACAAATCCTGTCTGAGGGCTTGTGATTGTGACTACCGTAAGCCACTTTAAGTTGTAATACTTGCCATGTTATACTTTTTTTACGGAAAATGGCCACGGAAAGTACCTACTGTTACATTGTTTCTCATGTACAGTCGACGTCAAAGATATGTTTACACTTTTGCACCTTGCTCCTTTGTAATAATATGCAGTTCATATCTTTGATGTCAACTGTACAAAAGAGACCGAGAAAAGAGGAATTGAGGACCAAGTAGCAATAGACGGCCGAGCGCAGCAAGACCGGATAGGAATCTGAGGCCTGGAATCCGTTCACACGCAGAGGTATGTACATAATATATGTTAGTGATTTTCTCAAATATGCAGTGAAATAAATAATTACACTTATTAGGTTTCGTTTATAAGGCATTAGTCTACTTGTAAACTTCTATTTTTATTCTCACTACAGATACCATAAACAGATTGTCTCGAAAAAATATAAAAAATATAAAAATAAGCTGTTCATAAATCCTGCCGCCATTCTTGTTGGAAGGTCAGATGGTAGTCGTTACGCCAATTCATGGGATTATGTTGCCAAGCGAATCCCAAGGTCCACTGAGCCGTGGCAAAAGTCGGGAAAAACGCTAGAAGGATTATGATCGTAAAAAATAACCATAACTCCTGAACAAATTTTAGTGCTCATTATAAAAATAAACCTTTATCAGAATACAAGCGCAGGACCTCCAGTGTCGTAGACAGTCATTACCAACTAGGTTACTGTACCGCAAACAATACTTAAACACGTCACCATCTGACATAAGTCTAAGCGTTTTTGAGCAACAGTCAGTAAATATTGTCCTCATTCGGCACGTACGAGGTACATGTATTTATTTGTGAGGACAGACATAAAAACCGACGGGAAGAAAGGGGATTTACCCTCGTCAGACAGACGGGCCGTGCTATAACTGACAGAGGAAAAACAACTCGGAAACGGGCCTTACACTGCAACTAACGTGCTGGAGAAGCTACAAATGCATGTCAAGCCGCTTTTCAATCGACTTATTACATCGATCAAATAATACTAGGGATACACAATCAGCCCAAAAAAGGCTTCACAATAGTACCGCAAGAACGACTCGTACGATACTTTCTTTAACAGTCTTATTACGGTATAAGACGCCAGTCGGCCACGGTTAAATAATTTCACGAGCCATATTTTCAGTAAATCTTGTATGATTATGTACCTACTTTATATTGTTGCTCAAAGATATTACAGGTGAACTGTGTTATAATAATTTATGATTTAACTTTTGTATTTTTAGTCACTAAGCGCGATAAGTTTCAGAGAGCCTGCGGGTCTCCATTTCAACATTAAGGGTGCGGAAAATTTATTATAAAAAAAATAAAAAATAAATATTGCTCTTATAAATATTTATTTTATATTGGTGGCAAAAAAAGCTATTTTCATTTGATGCCAAGCAGTCATTTAAATCTTAAAGAAAATGACTAGTAATAGCAACGTAGATACACTAAAAATATTAATAATCTCTTTAAATAGTAATGGGTAAGTCCATACTCCATATTCCTTCTTAGACGACACCTTTCTCTTATTCTTGACCATTTTCATACTTTATCCGTATCACAACCTACATGGGGTCATGGGCCTCTACGTGATAAGAACTTGGACAACCATCTCTTTTTTGAAGTCATTTAATAACTATAACCTTTGCAGGGTCCAACGAAATCATAAATAATCATTACAATATACACAAAACGGTTTAGGGCTTAACCCGCGTCATTGGGCAAACGGACAGACGACACGGCAGGCTGGAACAATAAATTCCCACTAGCAGAGCGAGCGAGAGTGACTCTGGGTCTGGAGACCTACTACTCTAAGTTTGAATTGGTCGTTTGATCGTCGTTTGACATAGTTTCAATGACTACGAGCTCAACACAATTCGTCTTGCATCTTGCGTGCACTGCCCTGCGCTGCATAAAACCATTACCTACATTAGAAAACTAGTTTAAATTTGGAATTTATTGTACGATAATACGATAAAAAAAACTAAATGAGTATTAAAATGGCTGCTGCTACCCGAGGGCCACCGACGAAGCGCTTCGAACGTTATCATCGCTACCACAATCCAATTTGAAACGCGGTTTCATGGCCGTGTCAAGGAAGCTCATACGTTTGTTTTACACGCTCGACACCGACAATATCATGCTTCTACCTGATAACGCTTGGAGCGTTTTGTCCATGGCCTTGTTTCATCGTGTTTTGATTATCTTTCGGCCCATTCAGATTGGCAGCATTTAAGGCCTATGCTCGGCTCGGGGAATTGATCAATAGCGGTTATTACAATGATAAGGGAAGCAAGGGTTGGAGGAGAAAATTTCTAGTGAGATGAGGGTATTTATTTTGTAAGCTTTTAAATAGAAGTTTGACTTGGAAGTAAGTGTTTTTCATTTTTGTTTTATTATAGACTACCACCTCTTCAGGAGTTAATTTCTAAAAATATTTTTAATGACTCTTTGTTACATATGATATAATATCTAGATAACGCACCTGTTGTATAATATGTAACGCTTCATAAGCACCTCATATAAAAAAAAAACTGCTCATTCTCTAAAGTGACAATCATCAACGGATACTTAACGTGATAATGTTTATACTCGTATTATTTAACAATTTATTAGAATAGACTTAATTTGTTATTTTATACTTTTAAAAAAGTATGTTATGCGAGAAAATAATCAAACTTTTTTCAAATAAGTCCAGCGGAATAATTGTGGTTAATTAATCAAGATTGTTTGGTTTCATTACTTGAATAAATATAGGTACATATTAAAGTTAAGTTTATTTCCTACCTGCTTTAGATTAACCAACTTCAAAGCCCCTGTAATACGAGACATATAAATCATTAATGGAAAATCTCAAAGTGCAAACTTTAGCACTTGCAAACTGCGCACACGCGAACTTACCCCAACTTCCCCGAATTGCGAACTTATGACGCCTAACTAACCACTCTATAATTGACTGCCAAATGTTAGTCGTTTCCAAGAGATTTCTGTTTACAAACTTCATATTTATTGTTGTATATTAATGTTATGTTAGAATTAACGCGTTATGTACACGGAAATCGCACTGTCTCACAAAACCAATTGATAAAAGGTGAAGGTCACGAATTATGTTTTCCCTGTCTAATGCGTCATAACGTGATGTGCGTTATCTCTCTCGCTCGCTTGACTGTGCCTGTAAATGAGTCCTCGGAGTAACTTGTGAAACAAGCGCAAACTAATAATTGAGTAAAATATCTATGCTTAGGTATAAAGTTTATGTTACACGTTTTTCCAATGCGTTAATAGGACTTTTTTTTAACTTAAATCACACTCAAAATAATATGAACTAAACAGTTAACTTAACGGCCTTCTAGCCTAGTTGGTAGTTACTCAGCCTATAAAGCAGGAGGCGGGAACTTCGAATACTGGTCAGGGTATTTTAGCGCAATAATTGGAGCATTTGCCTTAAAAAATGTGGAGTAGAAAATGTTTTAATGGTTATTGGTAGGCTATAGGGTGGTTATTAAAATACTAGATTTGAGACCTTGAAGGGGGGGTGCGTTGGCCGCCATCTTGGTTTAAACGTGCCATAAGTTTGTCTATCTTATACATTTCTCTCAATTGCTCAAAGGTTAACTGGAAGAGATCCCGTAAAGGGATAAGTTCGCCTTTGTACTTTGTTTGTTTTTCTTTTATCATGTTTGTTTTGTTGTTTTTATGTACAATAAAGTGTTTACATACATACATAAGTCCGTTTTTGAACCTTGGCGCTTAAACGGTTATCAGTATGCCTAAAATGTCTATGCAACGTATGAAGAACATAAAATTGTCTACAATATTTCCATACACAATACATCTGTAAGTCTTACAGATATAAAGATACAGGGGGTGAAAGAGTGATTTTCTTATATCATAAGAATTTTATTTATTAGCTTCAAAGTTTTGTGCTTCGAGATAAGGAAATGAAGTCTCTACCACAGTTTTGTCATCTTCTAATGATTCTTTTAAAAGATATTCAAAAGTTGAATTCACCCTTAGAGCGCTTATAGAAGGGGTGAAAGTAGTAAGTCTCACACACAAAATCAGTGTTCTATTACTCATCATAAAAAACTACTAGGCGTTGTGAGGTATAGCTATGGATCAATTAGGGTATAATTAATTTAAATTTGACAAAAAGCATATATGCTTTCTTACAAAAAAATTTTTTTTTAAAGAATGTGTTTGAAAATATTTTTATTTTTTTAAACTTCATATAACTGTCAAGTTATTATTAAAATATCGTATAGGCTTTAGCATTTTTTACATAATGCTTGAACAGTTGACTTTATGACAAAAATGTCTACGAGAAGTATAAAGACAATGAGTATGAGTAATTTTTTCCATCCTGTAACTTTGTATCTTCGAAGACGTACAGAATAAATACAAATACAAAAAAAATAGAGTGTTTATAATTTTCCGCGAATGCAGAAGACGCTGGTTCGATCCCAGCCCTGGGCACCGGAGGCCTAGGTCACTTTTTCCTTTGTATATGACATCTATACATATAAGTTTATGATTTATATAGTAGTGTGTCTACTTAAAATAAACAAATCAAAACATTTATTAAAAATAATTTGATTTGTTCTTCAGTTGTATTGTCCCATTATATTTATTTATATTTATAATTTATTAACTTTTTTGTTTGTCGCACGAAAGTTACATTCAACATTTGTTTTAATAAGTGAAATAAATGTGGAATACTAGAGAAAAACGTGACGAAGTCCTCCTGTGTCCCTTGATGGATTCGGATCAGCCTCTATAGCTTTTGACGCTCATGCCATAAACTTCTACGCCACAGGATCACGGTGGACCCCGTTGACTCCAGTACAATAAATGTATTATCGGATCGGCCAGGAGCCGCCGTGGACTAACTTCCAACGGGCAAGAAGTACGTGCTTACACACTTATCTGTAGTATAGAACTTTAGAGTAATTCGGCCACTTTTTCTTAAGTATTTATATGACATATATTTCATTAAATTTAAACTTTCGTGAGACATACTATAAAATATAGCGGTAGCGGATAGCGCTTGAAGATAGATAACCTAAGCTCTCCGAAACATGTCGCGAAAAATTAAAATTTAAATATTTAACAAAATAATTTAATTTGTATCTACTTGACATTTATTTTGAAATCGACCCTGCATTGATACAACACATTCAATACACGAATAAAAGTGGAGGGGCGAGTAATTCGGAAACAATTCGGAAGTGCTATAAGCGCGAGAACAAACAACATAAGCCGACCATCAGGCGTGCGAAACGAGGCTCGGGACATGGTGCGATAGAATTTATCATTTACTCCCCTTTTTGTTTCATCTATTGTAGTCCAATTTCATACAAAAACAGAGCTTAAAATTAAGACTATCAAATCTATAGTGGTTGATATATTAATAATGAGGAATCATTGCTATTCAATTATATTTTCCATAAACCTATTTCAAGGGACCAGTCTGAAAACCAGCGCTAGGCATTCTGTTAACACATGCTGAGATTGGGTCCCATTGCTCAGATTTATGAATAAGTATCAAAGTTTTGGTTTATGTACTTTATGTTTTGTTTAGTCATTAAGGTTCTTTTGTATGTATTCGTTCTATATGGAGTTTTTGTGGCAATAAATATTTTTCTGAGTCTGATTTAATAGCCCCAACGCCTGCAGCAACCGGTTCACGGGTATCCATGAGTAGACACAAATCATCAACCTAGCCCCTTGTTAAGCAAAGCTTGTACTAATGGACGCTAGGCGACGATAAACATATTATTTTATTTCTAAATAGTTGAAACAGGCGGAAACCTTACAATATTAAAAAATTTAATCTTTGAGTAAACCAAAAATGCAGTTCACATGGGATCAAAGTCAAATTTTGACAATATATGATGAATATGATTATGATCATGACTATATACCTACATACTATACTGGAAAAACACAGTCGCGAGTATTTTATTTTTATTTTTTTTATTATGGGACTGACCAGCGATTGGCCCTAGTCTCACCTGATGGAAAGTGAAGACAGGGCCTAAGATGGAGCTCACCGGTTCAGTAATAGCCTATTCAATCTTGCCTTAAAAATACTGAGGTCGTATTTATCAGGAAAATACAGATGGCGGGAGCGCATTCAATTCCTTGGCAGTCCGCACCAAAAAAGATGAAGCAAATCGTTTCGTGCGCACAAAGGGAATGCTAACAACGAACGGGTGCATTTGCTCCCCGCGCCTGGTAGTCCGATGATGGAAAGGGAAGGTGGAGTCAGGTCATGAAGTTCTTGTGCGCACTCCCCAAAATGTATCCGATAGAACACCGATAGACAAGTGACTCGACGACGATGCTCCAGGCTCTGTAATTTTGACTTGACAGCTGGGTCATCGCCAAAAAGTCTATGAGCCCGGTGCTCTATCGCATCCTGGGTCGCCAGCTGATACTTTGGCAAATTAAATGATCCAATGATAGTGATCCGTTTAAGGGCATAATTGATATCGTAAATTCATCTCTCATTCTTATTCAATGTTAAATTGCACCAAATTTAGAATACTTAAGCAGAATGCTTCTTTTCTTGATGATTTTAGCAGTTATTCCATACACACACACAAATAGAGATTATGTACATATCAACTATGTACGACATAGATGTACGATTATAAGTATTTACTGCTTGAATATGCATTTGTTTTTGTATTTACGCTTGAGAAAAAAATACGTACCAGAACGAACTTTACTCTTAATGGCATAAGTGTACCTAAAGTTAATATGATGTCTATTTTTACTAGAAATATACGGTTAATACATTTATTAACCTAATACATTTATTAATAGTAGATTGTTTGACAAGGGTCTAAAGTAGGCCATATTACCACCAGGTGGTTATTTTCCCGACCGAAGTGAGGGAAAATTGTTCGAGTGGTAATATAACTTTTAGACCAGAGTAATGCATACAATGTTTCACTTCGATTGCGAGAAAATGTCATAAAAATACTTATTATTTACGCACAATAACTAAACTAAGGTGAAATTATGGTATAACTTGACGGTCTTTTAATTTTTTTAACTTCTTTGACATAGATACAAAATATCAATACCGCGAATAAATACCACAGACGACGGTATAATTAGCTCTTTAAAACAGCTATTAGACATGGCAATTTGTAGGGCCCAACCTGTTGTGTTGGGAGGTGTAATAGGAGGTTGGGGCCGTAGGGAGCTGAAGGAGGGTGTGGGAGAGGCAGGGTACACAACAGGTTGGGCCCTACAAATTGCCATGTCTAATAGCTGTTTTAAAGAGCTAATTATACCGTCGTCTGTGGTATTTATTCGCGGTATTGATATTTTGTATCTATGTCAAAGAAGTTAAAAAAATTAAAAGACCGTCAAGTTATACTAGTTTTTGTGCGTATTTAGTTATTGTGCGTAAATAATAAGTATATTTATGATATTTTCTCGCAATCGAAGTGAAACATTGTATGCATTACTCTGGTCTAAAAGTTATATTACCACTCGAACAATTTTCCCTCACTTCGGTCGGGAAAATAACCACCTGGTGGTAATATGGCCTACTTTAGACCCTTGTCAAACAATCTACTGTTATTTCATTGTAGTTTTTTCGCAATTGTATTAAAAAACGTTGTTCGACACACGTGCAGAAGTGTCATTTACACTCGTCCCGGTCTTGACCCTCGCCTCTCGGCTCGGGCCAAGTAACCTTGGTACTCGTGCAAAATGACATACTTCTCGCACTTGTATCGAAAACTACTATTTTCTTAGGTTTTCGTAATTAAAATACAATACCAATTATTCCATTAAACGGATCACCAGCATTTTTATTAAGACTTGTGTAAACGATTATTAGGGATGTAGACAGACATTAGAAGGGTTTGTGAAACATGAATACAAAATGATTGTGTTAGGTAATTTGATAATAAAAAACCTGCAGTGCTACTTCAACAGGAACGACTAATGTATATAAGTAAGTATGTCTCTAGCAAAACCGCTATCGCTTCTCGCTATTCTCATGCTCTGTGACCTCTCCAGCTCCTATCCCCTAAGACAATAAATGAGTGGCAATCGCGAAGCCGTTTCGGCAATTGAGTGAACTTCGGCGCTTAGTCGGCGCTTCGTTGCGCCCTTAGCGGCTGACTAATGCTGGTCGCTAGTGTGGCAGCGACCTTAGAGTTTCAAACTGCTGTAAAGGTGAGTTTGTATTAATGTGCTGGAAATATAATAAGAGAGGAGAAATATTCACGCCAGCAGGCAAAGCAGAAGGCACTTTTATTTGTTATTATTCATTGTTAAATTGCACCAAATTTAGAATACTTAAGCAGAATGCTTCTTTTCTTGATGATTTTAGCAGTTATTCCATACACACACACACAAATAGAGATTATGTACATATCAACTATTTATGTACGACATAGATGTACGATTATAAGTATTTAGTGCTTGAATATGCATTTGTTTTTGTATTTACGCTTGAGAAAAAAATACGTACCAGAACGAACTTTACTCTTAATGGCATAAGTGTACCTAAAGTTAATATGATGTCTATTTTTACTAGAAATATACGGTTAATACATTTATTAACCTAAAAACATTTTACTTCGGATATTGTTACCCTTTTACGGCAGCCCGGTGAAAACCTAATTATTTTCTACAAAAAAAAACAACATTAAAAGTAAAACCCTCACACCATCTTCTAACGGACTTCGCAAAAAACTAATATTGTCTGCCGTTCATAAATAACAACGCAAAGAATTAAGGGCAGGGCATTGTTGAGGGAAAAATAGGCAATTTCATACAACCCATGTTACGCGGACAGACAGACAGATTAGCCGCGGTATGACGGGGCAGCTGCGCCGTAAGCCGGGTAGCCGTGACAATAACTGTCAAAAATGCGACTGTCAAGTTGACAAGCGTGGACTTTCGATGGTCAGTGGATTGAAATAGAAACTTCACGGCTTGAAAGAGATTTTGTCGAATGAGAAGGACGTTACTATACATATAAAAAATATCTTCAAAAAATTGAATATATTGTATGGAATAAGACTTAAACATTTTCAACAGACTTCAAGACTTCGATGGAGGAGGTTATCAATTCATCGGGATCTTTGTTTTTGCTGTTTTTTTTTAATGTATGTTCACCGATTATTCAAAGACGGCTGGAACAATTTGAAAAATTCTTTTTTTGTTTGAAAGAGTATACTTTATACTTGTTGCTATTGTAACCAGGTCAGGATCTGATGATGGGATCCTGGAGAAAGCGAGGGAACTTTTCAACTATTATAGGCACATCTAAAGTGATTTTAGTATTTTTGTACAGCAGCTCGAGCATTTGCTTTTGGAAAGGGTGGATGCTACGTGAGGTCGGTTCTTTTTTGTTTAAAATTATTTAAGATTAAGGCGATTATCACACTGACGCCGGAACCAGATGCGGCGAGGGTATGCAAAGGTGCCGCATGCGTAAACATCAGCAGTGTGAAAGCCGCCTTAAGGTCCAAAACCGTAACTGTTACCGATGTCGCGTTTCCCGTCAAGTAGGTAGGTAAATCGCTTTTGACCGTCCGGTTTGGTCCTTTTCAACTGACTTCATGATTTCAAAGGAGGTTCTCAATTCGTCGGGATCTTTGTTTTAGCATTTTTATTTATTTATTATGTATGTTCACCGATTATTCGAAGACGGCTGGACCGATTTGGAAGATTATTTTGTTGTTTGAAAGAGTATACTTGAAAGTTGGTCTCATTATAACCAGGTTAGAATCTGATAATCGGATAATGGAGAAATCGAGGAAATTCTTTAAATATTATAGGCATACCTATAGTGATTTCAATATTTTTTACAGTAGCTCGAGCATTTCCTATTGGAAAGGTGGAGTGTAAATGAAGTCGGTGCTTTTCAACCGACTTCAAGATTTCGAAGGAGGAGGTTATCAATTCGTCGGGATCTTTGTTTTTTTGCTATTTTTTTTATATGTATGTTCACCGATTATTCGAAGATGGCTGGACCGATATGGAAAATTATTTTTTTGTTTGAAAGGGCATACTTCACAGTTCCTATTGTAATCAGGTCATCCTGACCTCTCTGATGATGGGATCCTGGGGAAATCAAGAGAGCTGTTCAACTTTTATAGGCACACCTAGTGATTTGAGTATTTTTTACAGCAGCTCGAGCATTTGCTGTTGGAAAAGTGGATGGTAAATGAAGACGGTTCTTTCTTGTTTAAAATTATAGTTTATTTGTTAAACGTTATTCTTAGTTATTACCCACAGAGCGCACAGTCAGCAGCATAAGTAGGTAAGCGGGCCAAGTGTTCAAAATAATCTTGACGAGCTCTTATTGTCTTAACAATAAAGTCGTGTCAAGCCCATTTTGAACACCTCACCCGCTGAGCTACTTCTGCTGCTGATTTTATCTACATCAATCTGGAGGTAAATTAGTTTTATCTACACTCACATTGTAAGTCCTCTAAAACCTGTTCAAAAACGGTAGGCAATGGCTAACATTACCACAACCGATTTTACTATGATAAGCTTTTTATCTGTGGCAGTAACGTAATTTTAATTTTACATGATCATATATTGATACGTTATGAGTTTCAAATTCCGAACATCGAATTTGATAACATAATGTAAATCCTGTCCTCCTTCCCGACCAATGGCACGCGCCCGCGCGACCGCCGGCACAATCGAGTTGGCCATGACGCTGACGGTGCAATGGCGGTCATTCTATGGTTTCCGAACTAAATAAAGTTTAGAATATATAATATGAGTGTAGATAAAGCAATGTATGCAACTGTACGTAATTATGCCTTAAAACGCTCGTGTGATCTTATTTTAAGGACAATCGTATTTTAAGGACCCTTATTACGTAACAGTTACATAAACTACTATTAAGCGAAATTTTGAACAGTTATGTGGTCCCAAAACACCCGTTAAAGTTCCGCCGAGTTCCGATTAATTTCCAGGTGAAATGTACATAACTGCTAGTGGAAATTATTCATTTAAATTTTCTGTACCTTCTTAAAACGTTTTTAACTTTTAAAGACTTAAGTAGTAGTTGCTTATCATCATATCATGTTACAGTTATAATATTATGTTTTTAACCAGTTCAAAAATTCAATTTATCGAAAATAATTTTGTGAAACGTGTTAACGAGCTAAAACCTTGTTATCAGAGATATTTTTTATGAGTTTACGATATCATGTTTAATTTTTTTTTGTTGCATGGCACAACATTATTATTTTTGAATTAAATTGCTTTCATCTATTTACATTACATCTAACGAAATTAATACCTACTTTTTATTAATGTACATTTTCATAGTAAGGATGAAGTTAATTAAATTTTATGTGGATATTATGTTAATTCAAGAGTTCAAGTAGCAATAAAAATTTTTAAGTACCTCTAGACTTAATATGATTGCGGCTAACTTGTTTTACTGAGTTGCATGTAAATAATTTATATTAAGTAGCTATTTTAATTACACGGCGACGTCGGGTATGTGGACGAAGGGGGACACTCTTGTCTCTTTAGCAAATACAGTGAACTATCTTTTCTAAAATGTGGGCAACGCACATGTGATACCTCTGGCTTTACAGGCGTTCATAGGTTACTGTGGCTGCTTACCATTAGGCGAGCCGTAAGCTTGTTTAACCTATGTTTACGAATAAATGATTTGATTTGATTTCTTTGCTACCGTCGTGGTAAAAAAAAAGAAATTAGAACCCAATTGAATAGGTAGCTAGTTGCCCCAGTACTCGTAACGCTATCCGTATGACTGAAAAAGAAAGTATTCCGTGGCCTTTTTTTTATACCACGACGGTGGCAAACAAGCATACGGCCCGCCTGATGGTAAGCAGCTACCGTAACCTATGGACGCCTGCAACTCCAAAGGATGCGCGTTGCCGACCCTTTACAAAAAGGAGGATTCACTGTGTTGATGGCTAAAGGAACAAGAAGGTCCCTCATCGTCAACACACTGGGTCTTCTTTGAGCTCTTACTTATTTGTACGAGTAACTACCTTTCCGGCTTATCATCATCCTTTTTTGCGTTTGTCCCGGCCTTTTGCCACGGCTATATTGAGCCTGGGGTCCGCTCGACAACTTAATCGTATACATCGTATACGTACAGGAATTGGCGTAGGCACTAGTTTTTACGAAAGCGACTGACCTTCCAACCCAGAGGGGAAACTAGGCCTTGTTGGGTTTAGGTCTGATTTCCTCACGATATTTTCCTTCATCGAGCGACTGGTAAATATCAAACGATATTTCGTGCATAAGTTCCGGAAAACTCAGTGGTACAAGCTGTGGCTTCAACCCGAGACCTCCGGATTGAAAGTGACGTCTTTCCGCCAGGCCACTAGCGCTATTTCTAACTACCATTCCGGATTTTATTTGTGTCAAACGTGGCCTAGGGCTTTCGTTCGCTTCTCAAACTATGCAAGTAATAATTCGGCGCTGCGCAGTCCCCCTACTTGCCCAATTAGGGAGGTGCGAACTCGCTCCCAAGTTGCCCTAACCTAGTTCAGGCGTACGGGCAGAAGAGACGCGTTTTCCGCACCCGTGCATAAACTGCCAATTTTCATACATTTTTTAATGAAATGATATGAAATACGTTTATTTTCAAGGAAATGGTGGCCCAAAGACAAATACCTTCAAAAATCGAACGAGCGGAGCGTAAGCGAAGCGAAGTTCTTTCAAATAACTTCGGCTACCTAGACGTGTATGCATTTCGATGGCTTTTTGATTTTGAATAGTTGTCACGTGATAACTTAAGTAACATTTTTCTGATTTATATGGAATTTTTGGGTTGTAGTAGAGCTCAATACAATTTGAGAGTTCGTTCATGAGCATGATCGTTCAAGGGATTATGGAGCTAGAAGGCTCGAAAAAATCATCACTAGGGTCTTGTTATCTTGGTCACTCGTTTGCAATAAAATTGCGAGTTCTCAGCGGCGTGTTCGAGGCGGACTAAATAGGTAATAGTTTTGGTGACACGACGGTTTTGTGTTGTCCCACCTGTTGTAGCATATCCCTTACATACCTCAGGATTGATTCGCTGCAATGCTGGGCTGAGCATTTATCTTATTTGTGTTGCACTTTCCTAGTTATTCTGCAATCATTGTTCAACAAACGCACGCATACGAAAATCCCGTGGCGCTCTCAAACATCGTGCGCTATTCTTCTAACCTTGTCTTCATCTTAGAAACTCAATTTTCATGCTCTGAAATACGCAGAAGGAAAATTTTAACTCGCGACCACTTTTATACACTCCCTTGTCGCGGATCTTTGACCTACAGCCTCAAGCGACTTTCGAAACCTAGATTTCTCACCTTTTTCTTAGTTTTACTTATTTGGCTATTAATCTCCTCGTTTTATTCATGTAATTGTACGTTTTTCATACTACTTTGAAATGTTTATTTAGATTTCTCCATGGTGACGTACTCTGTCTAGTTTGTCAATTCTGTTGATTTGTATAACCATGTAGTTAGGTTGTATACTTTTGGCTATGTTTGTTAAATATTTGTACTCGTGTTGTCCTGGCCTTTTATAAAATTTCAAAATTTATTGTAAGAACTCTGTATTCGCTGGCTGCCCCTATATAAGCCTGTCACTGACAAGCGTCAATCACTTTCGGGTTAGCTTCAAAGAAGTGATATTCCAAACAAAAGGTCTGTGCGGGGCCGAAGTGGCCCCGCACTGGAAGCGACCTCTCTCTCTCCTGGCATAAACTCTCCGGTTACTAATTCCTGAGTCTCCAGCTTCTACTTTCGCCTCTGAGGGCGAGTCTTCAGCCACTACGTTCGCCTCTGAGGGCGAGCCTCCAGCAACTCCTTTCGCCTCTGAGGGCGAGCTATCTACTACGTTCGCCTAGTCTGGGCGAGCCTCCAAGCTACTACGTTCGCCTCTGAGGGCGAGCCTCCACCACTACGTTCGCCTAGTGTGGGCGAGCCACCTACTACGTTCGCCTAGTGTGGGCGAGCCACCTACTACGTTCGCCTAGTGTGGGCGAGCCTCTACTCCGGTCGCCTCTGAGGGCGAGCCTCTACTCCATCCGCCGCTGAGGGCGGTCCTCTACTCCGTTCGCCTCTTGGGGCGAGCCTCCGTGCCTCTACTACGTTCACCTTTGAGGGCGAGCCCGTGAAGAACCTCCGGCTTTACCTTTTTTTATCTCTATGGCAAGGCCATATTGACTTACCTCTTACAACTGAAAATTGTGAAATAAAGAACCCACTACCTGTATTTCCTTTTTATTATTTACTTTCTTCACCTTTATCCGTTGCGTGTTCTTCCACCTATCTAGTTGGAAGAGCACGTAACGTGACACTGTTTCGGTGTAATATTTGGCAGCGTCCCGTGGAACCGCCGAAACACTACACCATTCGGCCACAACCCAGCGCTATCGATGATCTCCAGTCCATGGTGTCGCTTTTAGGTTGAGGAAAACTTTGTGATAAAATCGGAACTAATTCCAATAAGGCCTAATAGTTTCTCCTCTCTGTTGAATGGTCAGATAACAGTTGCTTTCGTAAAATATATTGATCTTTTTAAAGGTAGGAAAATGCCCGAGCTAATGTATACAATATCTACATCACTATAGTCGTGCCTATAATATTTGAAGAGTTCCCTCGATTTCTCCAGGATCCCATCATCAGATTCTGGCCTGGTTACAATGGGACTAACTGTGAAGTATACTCTTTCATACAAAATAGAATTTTCCAAATCGGTCCGGCGGGTTCGAATAATCGGTGAACATAAAAAAAGCAAAAACAAAGATCCCGACGAATTGATAACCTCCTCCTTTGAAAGTCGGTTGAAAACACAGCAAGAGACTTACACTGTGCGCCACAAGAGCGTGACCAGCAAACTTTAAAGAATATATTATTATGGTAAACGTCTAACCGCTCGTTACTGCTGTCTCAGTATATGTCAAATTGAAACTTAAGTTATTCAAGGTGTCACGAGGGTGTTCAATATGGCGCACTAGCATGTCGGGCGCTAGGACGTTTACGTAAAGGGAATCTTTCTACGAAATACTAAAAATAAACTGATCTCTCGTGACATTCATGCCTTATTTTCCCGTGTTCAGGTAAGTCGACGTTCTTTGTCTTATTAAATTGTGTCATCCATTTTAGTACGCCTTCGACTTGTTCAATATACTGGGTAGCCTGATCGCAAGACTTTTTGGGTCTTTTTACAAAGCATTGTGGCAGAAGACCATAATACTCAGCCAAAACTTAATTTTTCTCCACCACATTAAATACTGTATGACAACATATACAAACAAAGCCGAACTTATCCCTATCAGGTATTTCTTCCAGTTAAACTTTTATTTATTTTATTTTATTTGGGGCATCCACAGCAATACAACAATAATACAAAACTTAAATCCTTAACCTTTTGAGAAGTTTTAATGTTCAGAATCAGAATTAGAAAAATAATTTATTGCCACAAAAAAAATTTGAACGAATACTTACAATAAAAGCCTTAATGACTAAACAAAACATAAAGTACATAAACCAAAACTTTGAATACGTATCTGGGCAATAGATCCCAATCTCAGCATGTGCTAACTAGAATACCTAGCGCTAGTTTTCAGACTGATCCCTTGAGATAGGTCGATCGCAGGTAACAATAATAATGTGCTTAAAAACAAGTTGGACGATAAAATAATGTTGATAAGGATATCTTTCATGCCTTGCTCCACCCGCGGCCGAACAAGTTTTATTGCAAGCAAGTCAACTGCGCCGGAACGCATACGTGCACCAACTTCTGCAGGCTACACATAGATATTACAATAATATACGACGAGTTATGAGTCGGTACACAAATTTAGATTCATAGGGTTGTTACACGGCTTAGAGCATTCAGCCCGGAGTAGCCATGGCTGTCATTTTCTATACAAAAATAGTCGGGGGAGGGGAACATAATAATAATAACAAATGACGTAATCTGAAAATAGATGTCATATACTTCAGAAAAAGTGACCAAACCCTCCTCTGGCCTCGGACACCGGAGGGTTTGGTCACTTTTTCTGAAGTATATGACATCTATTTTCAGTTTATATATAGTAGTGTAACTACTTAGTCTGGGCGAGCCTCCAAGCTACTACGTTCGCCTCTGAGGGCGAGCCTCCACCACTACGTTCGCCTAGTGTGGGCGAGCCACCTACTACGTTCGCCTAGTGTGGGCGAGCCACCTACTACGTTCGCCTAGTGTGGGCGAGCCTCCAGCCACTTCGTTCGCCTCTGAGGGCGAGCCTCTACTCCGGTCGCCTCTGAGGGCGAGCCTCTACTCCATCCGCCGCTGAGGGCGGTCCTCTACTCCGTTCGCCTCTTGGGGCGAGCCTCCGTGCCTCTACTACGTTCACCTTTGAGGGCGAGCCCGTGAAGAACCTCCGGCTTTACCTTTTTTTATCTTTAAGTTTATATATAGTAGTGTAACTACTTAAAAATTGCAAATCAAAAAATATTGAAGATAAAAACTTTTTACAAAAAAAAAAAAAACCGACTTCAAAAAGGATAAAATAAACTATTATATTATTAATATGCGTTACAAACTGATATGTTTGAAGTCGGTGCCAAGCCAAAAAGTTACAATACCGGCAAATCTGAAAATCACAAAACAGTTAATACGAACGAAGCATATGTGTTCAGTGAATTGTTCTTCATACTTTAGAACTATGTATTCTAATACGGTATTGACTGCACGTAGGTTTTCATTCAAGTACAGAGAGAAAGTATAATCACGCGTCTTATGATGTATGTTAATAAACTTTTTTACTAGTTTTCGGACTAACCATATCTCGAACGGAGCCCGCGCTTCGGTTTGAATTATTTATCCTACTTCATCTAAGGTATAATATCGAAGTGTAAAGGAATTCAATGGCAAGATTGATCTTTCTATACTCAGACACACTGGGTGTGTGGGGCCCACCTTTTCAGTAGAAAAAGGCGCGATATTTAAATTTTCTATGGAAGGAATACGTGTTTATATATTTATTTTTAATTTGCCGCCCTTTTCAGATTATTGACAAAGTAGACGTATATCAGAGTATATATACATGGGTACCTCTTTTCATCAAAATTGGATTAGTAGTTTAGACGTGAAAATGTAACAGATTCACATTCACCTTTGCAATATAAGTAGGAATCGAAATGTTATGTGGTTTTCAGACTTGAAGCTTGTAAGGTTCGGAAAGGATGAGTAATGAAACAAGCAGATGCTGGAATAATACTGGGTTATATTTCATAGATGGCATCTTAAATATACAATGGTTACATCATATTTTATATATGTATAGAGGTGACACCACACCTTCCCTCTAAATGAAAGAAACAAAAAGTTGATTTATACCTTTTTTTTTCTTTTTGTATTACAACAGCGCTTTTACTACAATTAGGCGCTTTATATTTGTATTTATCTATATATTAGGATAATATATTTTAGTCCTATTTTTATGAATGACTTCGGACTTACCGTCCTTAATTATTTCTACATTCGGGGTTACATCTCTTATGACCTTGTAAGGGCCTAAGTATATTGGCTTAAACTTATTACCTATTTCATTACGTACTAAAATTAAATCATTTGGCCGATACATTACAGCTTTAACATTAGCATCATATTTTTGTTTCCGATGTATCTTACTGTGAAGTAAGTTGTCTCTTGCTTCTTTTTGCGATAACTGTAACCGAAACTTTAACTCTGCTGGATAGTCGTCATAATTATAAATTGGATCTACGTTATTACCTAAAAAATTACTGGGAAGACTGCATTTTTTCCCAAATACGAGTTCATAAGGTGTATATTTTGTTTCTCTATGAACTGACGTGTTGTATGAAAAGCACCAATAGGGTACCCATTTGCTCCAAAACTCTGGATGATTATCTGTTTGAATACGTAGATATGAACCAAGGTGTTTATGAGAATTTTCTAATGCACCGATACTCTGATGGTGGTAAGCTGTTGAATTAAGTTTTGATATATGCAATAAGCGACAAACCTCGGTCATTGTTGAGGACATGAACTCCGTACCTCTATCAGTTGCTATTTCCTTTGGTATCCCGTAGCGTAGTATAAAGTTATCTACAAATGATCTTGCCACTTCTGTAGCACTCTTGGAAACTAGTGGATAAGCTTCGACATATTTTGTAAGCTCGCATTGGAGCGTTAGTATATAATTATAATTATTACTATCTGTCTCTAAGGGACCTACGATATCTAAATATAGTTTTTCGAACGCTGTATGCGCAGTAGACGTAATTACCATTGGTTCTTTCGTATGAATTGAATGCTTTTGTTTTTGACACTTATCACATCTTTTAACATAATTTATAACGTCTTTTTCAAGGCCTGGCCAGAAATAATACTTTTTGATGTTGTTTATCATCCTTCTCACACCCGCGTGGCCACTTGTGGGTAGAAGATGGAAATCGTTCAATATTACTTTCTGGTCATCCTTATCGTTTATTTTATCTACGTCGACTAAGACACATAATCGTGGTTTATCATTGTCCTTATAATTCTGTAATTCATTTAGTAATTTGTTTATAAATATATTATTTTGCTTTGTTTTTATTAAGTATACTTCATTTTTTTTTATATTCTTACACAATTCTACAAGTTCTCTCACAAATTCGGCTCGCGTAATCCATGATCGAGAAGATTTGTATTTAATGTAAATTCTTTTGTCATCTGGTACATAACATAAAGTTTCACTTTCTTTTACGACTTTTGTTCGTTTTGCTATATCTAGCTTTTCTTTTTCTATAAATAACAACTCCGTATAATCCTTGGGCTTGTCAAGCACCTCTACAACTTTTGGTTGATCAGGCCAATCGCTGTTAAGTTACTGTCTAAGCTTTTCTCCTTATCCTTTTCTTCCATTCTTCTCTTTTGTGCTCGAGTTGTAACTGCTAAAATACTTTCACCCATCTCTTTCAAGTTATCGGTTGTTAAAGTTATTCGAGATAATGCGTCTGCAGCCACATTACACGAACCTTTAACATACTCTATCTCGAAGTTGTACTCTTTTAGTAGAAGTCTAAATTTCATGAGTCTACTAGACGGATCTCTCATAGTGAATAAATAAATCAATGGTCTGTGGTCTGTCCGAATTTTAAATTTTTTACCAAAAAGATACGGTCTGAAATGTTTAACAGCCCACACTATTGCTAATAGCTCTTTCTGTATGGTTGGATAATTTTTTTCCGCTTTATTTAGACTTCTACTAGCGTATGCAACTGGTCTCTCATCCTGATTTGATAAAATTGCTCCTAACGTAACATTAGATGCGTCTGTTTGGACAATAAATTGATTTTGTTCAGAAAAGTCCGGGTACTGTAACACTGGTGGTGAAGTAATTTTGCTTTTTAATAATTCGAATGATTTTTCACATTCACTGTCCCATTGGTATGGCAAATTTTTCTTGCACAAATTATTTAATGGGTAAGCTATTTCTGCAAAATTTTGAATAAATTTCCTGTAGTAATTGACGAAAGCAATAAATCTTCGTAGTTCATCTAAGTTATTGGGGCGGGGGTAATTTTTAACTACATTTATTTTATCTGGGTCTGGCAAAATACCATCACCCGTAACTACGTGGCCTAAATATAATCTCTTTTCTTAAAAATTCGCATTTTTGGGGATTTAATTTTAAATTAACTGTTCTTAACCTTTCAAAAACGTCTTGTAAATTTTTATTGTGTGTATGAAGATCTCTTCCGAAAATAATCAAATCGTCTAAATATATGAAACATTTTTCATAAGTTAAACCTGCCATAGCCATGTTCATCATGCGGGAAAACGATCCTGGGCTGGTTTTCATTCCCATTGGCATTCTAACCATCCTGTACTGTCCTGAACAAAATGCTGTATAGTTACGACTACTTTTGTTTAAATTGACATTGTAAAATCCTTGGTGTAAATCTAAGTGTGTAAAATAAATACTACCTGACAGAGCATCTAATATTTCCGTAATATTTGGGAGTGGGAACTTATCGTCCTCAATACAATTATTTAATTTACGATAATCAATGACTAATCTCCACTTTTTCTGTCCACTTTCGTCTGTCTTTTTCGGTACTAGCAGTATTGGGCTAGACCACTCACTCCTACATGGTTCTATTATACCTTGATTTATCAAATTATCAATTTGGGAGTTAATTTCATCTTTATGAGCATGTGGTAGACGATATGGTTTACTAAATATTGGAGTAACGTTTGGTTTTAAAGTTATTGAATGCTCATAAATGTCCGTAGTTGTAAGTTTATCACCGGGTAAATGAAATATATCGCAATATTTAGCACATAGTTTTTCTATTGACGCTTGTTCTTCTGAATTTAATTGTTTTAATTGTAGTAATTTAAATAATTCTTTTACTCTATCTGCACTTTTATTTAGTTTCTCAAACGAACATACATTATAATCTTTAAGTCGATGGATCGTTGGTTGTAAATTTGTCAATGTTAAAGTTTTATTTGTAGTATTTAATATTTTAACAGGTATCATACCGTTTGTTGGTTTGCCAATTGAACTAGCTAAATAAATTCCATGACTTATTTCTTGTGAGCAAACTACACACTCTTCTGTGATATTAGTCCTAATGTAATGAATTGATTCACATTTTGGTGCAATTTGTAGTAGCTTAGTCTCGTCGTCGTATATTGGTAAAGTGATTTTATAATCAGGGGATAGTTTAACGTTAAAATATTGTCGTCATAATCCATTGTTGCTTTATATTTCTTAATGAAGTCTTGACCAATGATCCCATTTGTCGCACATGGCAATGTTTCAAATACAAATACTTTATGATGCAATAAGTGACCGTTAGTGATTAATTGCAAATTCATATATCCTATTGCTTGGACTTTGCCTTCCATACCATTTATAAGCATGTCATCGTTATGGATCGGGAGATCAAGTTCAACAGCGTGTTTATATTTTATAGCCGATATGGAGGCGCCTGTATCTAACAGCCACGTATAAGGCTTGATACCTACTAACAATTTTATATACGAACTATTGTTTGCATTTTCTTGGCTACTTTGGGGTTGAGGATTATTCACTTCTTCTTCTGACATTACACGCATTTGTCCTCTACGTATCCACTGGTTACCTCGAGTGCTAAAATTGTTATTATACCTTCCTCGAGACGGTCTAGAATATCTAGCGTGATCATTACCTCTATTTGGCGAATGCTGGAATCCGCTGAAGCCTCTGCGAGCTTCGGTTGAGTACGCATTCGGGTTGCCACGCGAGTTCCTATTTGTATATATTCTTGGGCTATATTGACCTCTTGGCCCATTACGATGTCCTTGTTGGCTCCTATGAGAGTAGTTGTATGGTTCATACGTACGCATCGATTCCTCAGCTGGTGTAGTAGATGACGTCTCCTCGTCTTTGGCGGACTGTATGGCATCTTTCAGCGTCGCAAAATTCCTGGCTGCAATGATAGTACTGAGCCTACGATTTCGTAAGCCGTCCGCAAACTTTTTTATAGCCATTTTCTCATTCAGTGGCTTTAAAATTTTGTATCTTTCTGATTTGCCTTCTGCTTGCGAAATCGTAAGTTCTACAAATAATTCCGAAATTTCTTTCCCATAATCTTGAATTGACATTTCGTTTTGTTTAATTTGCTGCAATCGGTTTTGGATAGCAGTAGCCGATTTTTGTGGAAGAAGGACCTGTTTCATATCAGTTACTAATGCATCCACCGTATCGTAAGATGAATTTAATTTTAATTTAGCTGCTTGAGACAACCTACTTTTCAGTATAAATAGTATCAATTTTTTTTTACAATTATCACTTTTAAGCAAGGACGCGTAATATTCAAGGTTATTGATTAAGCACTTAATACTGTCCTCATCGTCAGTCATTTGCGGCAATAAGGATAAAGCCGTTTTTAAATTGAAAGTATCCATGTTATTTTCAGACATTGTTTCTTCTTTCACAGTACATAAATCAGAAATTTCCTTGTATAAATCTATAAAATTTTGTGACAATGTTTTAATTATGTTTGCGTCTTCCTCTAAAATATTACCTTTTTGAATATCTACTTGACGGACTATGAGATGGTCGATGAGGCATATTTGACTCGTTGGACATAGTGAGCGCATTAGGTAGGTGCGGGCAAGATGAAACACTCAATAAATTATCAAACTAGGTATATTCTTTTAAAATAATTACAAGGTACGAAACGTATTACTGTTCCTGGCCTGATACGTCTGCACGTCAGGCGATCTGAGCGAATAATGACCACTCGGGTCAGGTACGGCTGGTTTTATGCATCCCCACCACCTGTCGTGCACGAACGTCAGGCCAGACTCAGTAGAAGCGCGCCAATCCTGCGCTTGCGTTTCGTTGTCAATTGATGTTCCGTACTAATGACTTCCCGACACGGCCATCCTGCGGGACACACGTCCCTGTGTGTTAACCTGTAACAAAATATCACGCACAGTATCATATAGCTCGGTCACTCCTGACCCATCATATGGGGTCTCATAAATGAAACTTCATAGAAATTGATCATTAATTGATGATTATAATCCACACATAAGAAAATAAATTTTACATTCAATAATGCTTAGATCAATATACCATAATTAAATCTAAAATTATGATCATACAAGAAGATTCAGACTTCAGAGCTTTACAGACTACTAATTTACATTTTAAAATGAGGATTTGGTATGTACTCCGATTAAAACCACGATTAAGTTCTACATGTGATCTGGCTACACATAGCCCGGCAACTACCAGTTGCACTCACTTTATGCGCGTCCCCTAGGGACCGCCGAGTCTTTCCATAGACTCCATGGTTTCTCACTAAACCCGGCCTCTGCCAGAGTTGATAGCCTACCGCGTACTCACAGACTACTTAGAAAGTAGATACCGATTTCTACCGAGCTACGGCTACACATCAACCTCTGGTATGGCCTGATCACCATGCAAACCTAATCTCGATTATCAGACTCCTCATTGTCTGAACCAATTTCTAAATCAACCTCCATTTCGTCGGTTAAGCTCTGATCCCCTGGCATCTTCCTCAACCTATCGTGAGCGTATTTGTAAGTACGTCTTGAGTTCAATGATTTCAGATTATAGCGATCGCCATCTAATACCTCTATAACCTGAAATGGACCTTTAAACTTAGGATCTAACTTAGTCAGATTTCGCTCTTCATTCTTAAGTAAAACAAAATCTCCGACTGAAAATTTATTGAGTTTAGCCTTAGTTTGATCAAATCTTTGTTTTTCGTAAGATGCTGCACTCTCAATACCACGAGCTGCCTGGTCCCTAGCTAAATCTAGATCTACCTCAGTATCTACTTCCTCACAAGTCATTAAAGCTAATGGACGTGCTACTTTGCCAATGAAAAGCTCTAATGGGCTTGCTTTTGTTGTACGATTTACGGTACAATTAATCGCGAGTTGAACTTCCCCTAATGCATCTTGCCAAGATCGGTTATCGGTCGTTTCTACAGCTGTCAACATGGATTTCAAAACAGACATAACGCGTTCTACTTGACCGTTTGCACGGGATGACCCTGTTGCTATGAGATGCAAGTTTATATTACTTGAATCACAAAATTCTTTGAACTCTTTACTAGCAAAACAACGGCCTTGATCGGTAATAATACGCGTCGGTGCACCAAATAATGCTACGCTTTCTTTAACAGCCCTGATACTGCTCTTGCTATCAATATTTTTGGTGTGAAACAAGAGGACATATTTTGTAAATGCGTCAATCATGACGAATACATACTCTTTAACATCATTTTTACCACTTAACCTACCGGTCGCATCTAGGTGTATAGTATGCCATGGCGTGGTCACTTTTGGGATTGGGTGCAATTGAGCTTGAATCTTTCCCGATTGCGATTTAGCAACTTTACAAGTAACGCAATTCTCAACAAATTTCTTTACGTATCGTGACATTCCATCAAACCAATAGTAATGGTATAGCTTTTCTAACGTTTTATCATAACCAAGATGGATAAGAGAATCATGGATGTTACTGACTACTGACCATTTGACAGCTCTAGGAACAATCGGTAAGCACTTTGTCCTGCCATTGCGCTGAATTTTGCGATATAATATGCCTGCACGAATCTCGTAGGTATTTGCAACCTCGGCCTGCATCTCTCCACTGTTCAAGTCTAAAATAAGCTTACTGATCTCGCTATCTCGTTTCTGTTCAGCTAAAAGCCAATTACCAGAAAGTTCTGTGATGTTAATACGTCTTTGTTCTACGTTATTGCACCCCTTCCCCATAATTACATCTGACGCTATTTGGGAGGAATTGGGGGTTTCTACTTTAGGTTGAGTCAACGGTAAAAGGTTGCGGGAGAAGAAATCTGCATGTGCCATGTCTTTGCCTTTGTTATAGACAACGTTAAAATCAAAACATTGTAAATAAGCCCACCACCTGTGGACTCGCGGCGTCAAGTCAATCTTTTTACTAGAGCACTTGAGAGCATTGCAGTCTGTCACCACAGTGAACTTATGACCGTGCAAGTATTGCCGGAAATATTTCACTGCGTTGACAACCGCCAATGTCTCAAGCTCATAACTATGGTATCGCGATTCCGCAGGGCTGGTTCGTTTACTATAATATGCGACAACGCGCCGTTTTCCTTCTACAATTTGAAATAGTATGGCACCATAGCCCTCTGAGCTCGCGTCTGTGTGTAATTCGATCGCATACTGAGGGTCAAAGATCATTAGAACCGGTTCTTCAGTTAAAATTGAGATGATCGCCTGGCGAATATTTTCGTGGCGCTCTTGCCAAACAAAAGGAACCTTTGCTGCTGTCAGTTTATATAGTGGGCCCATGACACTGGAGAATTTAGGAACGAATTGTCGGAAGTAGGTTGCTAACCCTATAAATTGCCTTAACTGGGATACGGTCGTTGGCGGAGGCAGAGAAGACAGTGCCTCAACCTTACGACGATTTGGCCTAATCTCTCCTGCCTTGACTTTATAGCCTAAAAACTCAAGTTCGGTTTTCAAAAATGAGCACTTTTTCAAGTTTAATGAGAATCCGGCTTTAGCTAATTTGTCCAATACTATGTTCAGTCTTTCAAGCCCTTCTTCGACAGTTTCGGACATGATCAAAATGTCATCTACATAGACAACGACATAGGTATTTACTAAGTCACCTAGTGCCTTCACTATTGCTCTCTGAAACACCGAAATTGAATTTTTGAGCCCAAATGGCATTGTAAGGTACTCGAACTGGCCTTCAGATGTTATAAAAGAAGTACGCTGAATAGAATCTTCAGAATTGATCGGAATGAGATGAAAACCGGAAGCACAATCTAGTTTGGTAAAGTACTGCGCATCGCGCAAACGTGGGATTTGGTCAGCTATGAGTGGTAACGGATATCGGTCCGATACCGTATTCCTATTCAGCTCCCTATAATCTACGACCATCCTGTCAGATCCATCACGCTTCTTGACTAAAAGAGCTGGGCTCGCAAAAGGTGAACTACTGGGACGAATAATATTTGCACGTAACAATTCATCTACTCGCTCGCGCATTACTTTTCTTTCCTCTGGACTAAGATGATAGGGACGCCTTTGCACCGTTAGGTTAGGATCAATTAAGCGAATCTCAAGCTTTCCCGTTGTTACTCGGGTTTTAGGCATACCCGTTATAAAATACTCCGAATAACGATTTAAAACGTCAACAAGCTTATATTTCTTTTCCTGAGGGATGTCAGTATCAACAAGAGTAAAATCATTTGCTATAAGTTGATTAGTCACAAAGCCATCACTACTAGTTGCTATCGAAGGCAATGAGAGTAATTCAGAATTATCAACATTAACCTTGAAAATGTTGAACTGCGTTGCGGTCATAATAACACCGAACCCTTGATGTAAAATCTCACGTCCTATCATGATATCACTACGTAAATAAACGTCAGGCAAAACGTGCAATAAAGTTTCAACCAGATGGCTGCAAATTTATACAACACATGAAGTCTGCTCGGTACTTAGAACACTTGATTGGCTGATACCCTTCAAACTAACAACATTGTGCTCACGCTTTCCACTAAATTTAGACGCTATACTATGTTTTACTAATGAGCACTCTGCACCGGAATCAAAATGGAAAGTAAAACACTGACCTTGATGTTTCAAAATCCCACCCGGCGGGTCCACGCTGCACACGTCCACACGACGTTCCCTGCTAGTCGTCGCATCCGCGCCTCCTCCAATGGTGCAGCGGCTTGCTATGTGGCCCGTTGCTCCGCATTTGAAACAGACGATTGAGCTCGATGTGGTTTGTTGTTGATGATTAGGCTTAGTCATTGTGGTACTTTGTTGTGACTTCACCGGTTGCGCCTTTCCATCCTTTTTACGCTGTAGACAATCCGATTGCTTGTGTCCATTTTTCCCGCAGTGAAAACATTTGATTGCAGGCGATGTTTTTCTTCGTTTGTTGTCAAATCCCTTTATATCACCACCAGCATTAAATTTGCGTTTTAGGTAGGTAAACGCCTGCAGCTCTTGTTGCAACTGTTGACGAGTATTTATTTCCGTTGTAAATGCTAATCGTTGTAATCGCGTGTCAAATTGTGCAAGATGTGCGAGTGTTTGCGACACAGCGAGTTGTTCAATAGTGGCATTCTTCCAACGATTAAGCAGTGACGTCGTCACTCGACTCCCGTAGGCCGCTAAGGTTTCCTCTTCTTTAGGCTTGCCCGAGTTAAGGTTTATTAGGGTAGCCGCAGTTGTTTCAGTGTACATAAATCTAGCCATAAACAACTCTTTAAATTGTGGCCAAGTCATACCCGCATTAGATACATGGGACAACCATGCCGAAGCTGCTCCCTTGAACGCTTTACTTATGACAACAATCAACTGACCTCCATCCAAAGGGTTATCTGCGAAGCACAGATCGGCCGTTGCACACCACGACTGTGCATCCACATCGGTCTTGTCAGGATCGAATTCCGGAAGATTCACGTGTTTGTCCGAATGCTGAGGCTTATTAAGAGCCTCAATTAATGCCTTCATGTTAGAATTTTGCATTTCGAACAAAAGCCGCCAATTTTGGTCATCACTTCCACTTGGTATACTTCGTGTTCCATCTTCGCAGTCAGCCCGCTCTAATCCCACATCTGATGACGGACTATGAGATGGTCGATGAGGCATATTTGACTCGTTGGACATAGTGAGCGCATTAGGTAGGTGCGGGCAAGATGAAACACTCAATAAATTATCAAACTAGGTATATTCTTTTAAAATAATTACAAGGTACGAAACGTATTACTGTTCCTGGCCTGATACGTCTGCACGTCAGGCGATCTGAGCGAATAATGACCACTCGGGTCAGGTACGGCTGGTTTTATGCATCCCCACCACCGGTCGTGCACGAACGTCAGGCCAGACTCAGTAGAAGCGCGCCAATCCTGCGCTTGCGTTTCGTTGTCAATTGATGTTCCGTACTAATGACTTCCCGACATACTGATAAATGTTCTGAAATAGTAGTGTATTGACTAAATAATACATTTGCTTCGTTAAGTTTCTTTACAACTAAATTTCCTTTACGTTTACTTAGACCAACTTTAATTAGGTAGCGTCTAATTTCTTTCAATTCTAAATACACATTGTTTAAGACATCAATCATAACTTACCATTTATTTCGGCTTAGTGGTCACAAGTAGATAACAGAGATCACTGATTTAATTACTTACATTAAAGTTATATGTTTAATTTTAAAGTCCACTATAAGATTTCGCATAGTAGGCGTAGTCCAAACCGTCATAAGTACATAAATGTCCCCGAACGGAAATTATCTATATTATACGCACTCGCGATCATTTGCGATTAAATATAACGCACTTAATTATGCACTTTTACGTCGCGCACTTGTAGACATACCTATTACGCAGGTATAACGCGCACTGGATTATATATATATATATATTTTTTTTTTTTAAGCTGTTTACTTATTCGCGGATAAACACTTTAATTTATAATTATGTCGTATAAGTGACCTCAAACTCCGCCTATGTCCTTGGGTGCCGAGGGTGCCGCTTGCAGCTGTCGCCGGTATGTAGACAGCCTTAAAGGGCATTTTGGTTAATGCCCTGATGAATCCACTGGCCGTGGCACCTTTTGTAAGCACTGTACAATAGTTTCATTAGGCCGATGCCTATATAATAATTGCGATGATGGTGAGCACTATATTTATAGTGCTTAAGTGGGTCCGCACCTCCTCGACAGTGGCCTGGTTCACGCCCCCCCGTCTGGGCGATCACGATCTCCTCCTGCTTGGTTTGGCTGGTACCCATGATGTTAATAATACGAATTTTACCGGGAAGTGTCTGAATCGGATAATGTCCGTAGTAAAAGTGGCCATCTTATTTAGTTACTTTTACAATGTCCTATAATTGTTATCTGAATAAGGAATGGCACGCGCGCGTGGGCCGGCGCCGGTATCGTATGGACGTCTCGCGGCGAATTCGTAGAAGAATATAACACTTTAAACTGTAACTAGTTATCACTTCACTACTTATAACATTGTCTTTAAAAGTTTGTAACCAAGGTTAAGACCTTGTAAAATAACTAAGTAAAATTTTGAAATTACTTTAGAGAGGTATCTAGTCGTGCTCTAGGGCACAAAATTGGCAGGGTCGCCATGTAAGGTTCGGAAAGGATGAGTAATGAAACAAGCAGATGCTGGAATAATACTGGGCTATATTTCATAGATGGCATCTTAAATATACAATGGTTACATCATAGATTATATATGTATAGAGGTGACACCACAGCTGATTTGCCGGTATTGTAACTTTTTGGCTTGGCACCGACTTCAAACATATCAGTTCGTAACGCATATAAATAATATAATAGTTTATTTTATCCTTTTTGAAGTCGGTTTATCTTTTTTTTGTAAAAAGTTTTTATTTTTCCATTTTTAGTGGTTATAAAATTATCATAATCGGACAACGGATCTCGCAATAATCGGTGAAGATATATAAGAAAAAGTAATGTAACGAAAGTTCCACATATCATATGTGGTCTTCATCATTAGGTCCACTCCATCAAATTAGTGGTTTTGGAGAGGAAATGCTTGAGTTGCTTAAAAAAACAACCAAATCACCATACATGTGCCTTTAAAAATTGAGGAGTTCCCTCAATTCCTCGTGGATCCCATCATCAGAACAGCACCAGATTAATGTGGAACCATCTTAAAGGTAGTTACTTTCAAAAAAAAGAAGAATTCCTCAAATTGGACCACGGGTCTCGGAGTAATCGCTCAACATCCTACATTTAAAAAAATCATCATCATTATCATCAAAACAACCATCATCAAGAGGTCCACTTCATCAAATTGGTGGTTTTCGAGAGAAAATCCTCGAGTTGCTTAAGAAAACACCCAAATCACCATACATATGCCTTTAAAAATTGAGGAGTTCCCTCAATTCCTCATAGATCCCATCATCAGAACAGCACCAGATTGATATGGGACCACCTTGGAAGTAGACCCTTTCAAACAAAAAAAGAATTATTCAAATCGGACCACGCGTCTCGGAGTAATCGGTGAATACATAAAAAAAAAGCCCAAACCGAATACAGAACCTCCTCCTTCTATGAAATTGAAGTTGGTTAAAAATAATTTGAATTGCTTCAAGATTCAAATGACGTAATGTATCACCGCCGGTCATATGTTTTCGGCAGAGGGGAACGCCTGTCAAAGTGTCAATAGAGACTCCGGTTTGTTGAATGCTCTAAGTTACACGGGATGTTAATTTGAAATTTAGGTTAAAAAAATTAAGGTAGACCGAGGCGAATCGGATTAATTAACTCTCATGACTGGCCTGTGTCATGAGAGTTAATTTGTCAGATTTATAACATTTTTGTCAGATTTATAAGAACGCGGATAGTCACGGACAGCTAAAGAGTGTCCCACGTTATTTCACTTGCCCGCACGTCGCGGTGGCGCAATCTTATAAGTTTGACAAAAATGCTTAACTTGATTCGTTGTTTGCCCTACGACCTGATTAACCTGAATCTACCCTAGATGACTACTTTTCATCATACATCGATCATCATTTATTTATTTTATTTTATTTTATTTATAATAAACTCTTGAAGGCTTACAGTTGCCCAAAACGCCAACAAGATATTTTACACACATGACTAAATTAACTTAATTACAAATACAATTAGTTACAATACAGACATATACATCAATCAGCCTAAAAACATGGCCTTACAATACTGCCGAAAGAACGACTAATGCAGCAGTTCCTCTGACAGTCTTATGACGGTCCTCCTAGATGATATATATATTACGAGTATTAGTTATGTCTTTAACGGGGGAACACAAAATAGCGATGCTGCAAGCAAAAAACCTGACAGCGTATTAAAAAAATATTAAGTTACCCTGTTTGTCAAAATTTGACGTTTGAAAATTTATTTATCACAAAAACATGCCATTCGCTAATATAGAATTACTTTAAAAATCCGTGTAACCACTCTTTGGTTAAATATTCGCTAGTTAAGTCCCGGGGTCGCGGTCGCCTCATGGCTAGTTTGTAAAATACAGCTATCACTATTAGAAAAACCAAAGACACTACCAAACAACGTCAAGCTCTATGTACATTTTTTTTCATTTTACCGTACTTTGTAACGTTACCTTGTACTGACAAAATCGTCCTAAGTAATGGACATAGGCCATTTATTCTTAAAAATTGATTGATATGCCATTTAATTCAGTAGGCTATTAGTAGGTATAAAATCCACAGACCTAGCAGAGCGCTGACGCATAAAGATAGCTGAAGTGTGCAAGAGGTCATCACTTATATTATATACACATTTCATTAGTGAGAAACAGATAGACGCAAAATCCAAAAAAATATTACAAAATGAAGTAAGTAATTCACGCAATTGCATATTAATTTCGATTTCAAACCTTCCAATAATACTTGATACCATCACGTTTATGGTCACTCTTTTAATTGTTGACAAGCATTCTTGGCTTTAGTTCTGTAGTCAAATCGTTAGGGGCGATCTTTTCATATTCCACTAACTCTGCCATTATTTTTTTTTATAAAATACGAAATGATTCAAACACTTACCTTTCCGTTGAACACCTATCGCCTCGCTTAAACATTATTAATATCCAGGTAAAACACGTCCCTTAACTCTTTAATCCCATATTTAAAATTCAAACCGGAATCTGTAACAAATCCCCTCTGAACCCGCGGCAATCGAGATTAATCCGTATCCCGTCACATTAAAGTCTAAGTTGGTAAGACCATTAAGTCGGCAAATGCCTTTAACTTTACAAGCGTTTTTAATAATGCGCAGGATATGTAAATTCGGGTGAAGTTTTCCAATAAAAGTTGCAGCGCCGTTCGAGTGGCGGGTTCGAGTTGCAACCCTGCACTAATTTCCCTCTTTAATTTCAGACAACTATCTTTGCACTTAAGGGCAAGGAAAAGTGGTTGAGATAATATCTTATCGACGGAAAACCGTTATTATACCGAGAGGAAAGAAGGCCGTCTAGTCAGTTAGCTTAACAAATCTCTAGATCCGGGAACCTGGCAGATGTTCATCGGTGAAATTAGTTTTTAATACAGTTGCTCAAAAGGTGGTTTTTATAGTAGTTGCTCCGCGTGTGAAAAGTTTAGCGCTTACTTTTTCAGCGTTTATTACACGTACATTTCGATACTAGGTCGGAAAGGACGTCATTATTCCACGAGCTCCGAGACATTTTGCCACAAGCTACTGCTTGTGGGCAAAACTCGGGACGAGTGAATGATGACATTCCGTCCGTGTATCGAACGACGTTTTTTAATACAGTTGCGAAAAAATTACAAAAAAGACAATTAGTCACTTTGAGGTTACCTTAGTACTATACAGGGTGGAAATAGATTTTGGGTCAGTGAGGGCAGCTACCAGATCCCGTGTTGCTAGGCGAAAATGGTCTTAGGAGACCTTCCTTCGATTTCAAATTAATGAAAATTGGCGTTTACAGATTTTGGAAAAAACATACAGGGTGCGAGAAAATGGCCATTTTTGACAAACTTTTTATTTGATACCAATCGATCCCATTTCTGTCCAGGATCAAAAGCTTGTATGGGACCAAAAAGAAATTTCCGGCTGTAAAAGCCATAAATCGTGAAAAACTTTCCCCATACAATTTGTATGAAAATGAAAAAAAAAATTTTTTACATGTATTTTTTTAATGTCAATCGATTCCATTTCTATCCAGTATCAATAATTCCTTGGTGTCAACTTTCGGTAATGTACAAAAAAGCCAGAAATTAAAGAAAACTGTTTTCATACATTTACTATGGAGAAAAAGGGAATTATTACTGTGATTTTCATACCGTATTATAATCCTTCAATGAAAGAGAACTGATTAGCGTGACAGAAAAATGTACATAAAGTTCACTTTTTCTCCATAGTAAATGTATGAAAACAGTTTTATTTAATTTCTGGCTTTCTTGTACATTACCGAATGTAGACCCCAAGGAAACTATTGATACTGGATAGAAATGGAATCGATTGACATAAAAAAATACATGCAAAAAAAACTTTTTTTCATTTTCATACAAATTGTATGGGGAAAGTTTTTCTAGATTTATGGTTTTTCTAGCCGGATATTTCTTTTTGTTCCCATACAAGCTTTTGATTCTGGACAGGAATGGGATCGATTGGCATCAAAAAAAAAGTTTGTCAAAAATAACCATTTTCTCGCATCCTGTATGTTTTTTCCAAAATCTGTAAACGCCAATCTTCACTAATTTGTAATCGAAGGAAGGTCTCCTAAGACCATTTTCGCCTAGCAACACGAGATCTGGTAGCTGCCCTCACTGACCCAAAATCTATTTCCACCCTGTATACCCGAACGCTTTCGCGCGGTGCGATACGGCTCGGTTATCATGAATCCTGAGCTGTGATTGGCTGGTAATTTAAAAAGCGCTATTGCGAGAAATCAAACTTCCCGCACGATAAACTACTACTAGAAAAGCACTTTTTTGAGCAACTGTGTTAAATAAATTCTATAGAGTAAGCTATACTATAGAATTTGTAAACTGGAGCCTCATCTGCCAACAAACCACACTGTGGTTTGGCAGAAGAACGGTTGTAGAAAAATTGTAAGCCGTTTCGTGAATAAACATTTTTTTTTTAATTGGTATTAGTTTCTCGAGCGTTCTCAATATTGCTAAATGTAATAAATAGCTGTAGTACTAACGTAACCAATACATTTTGTCTTATTGTCACTCGTGTTAAAAACGTGGTTCAATGTTCGCACGGAAATGTCATTCTACACGTATTCTATTCGTTCCGAGTCTTGCATATCTCGGAATTAGTGAAGTAATGACTAATGACACTTTCCGCCCATGCATTGAAATTTGCTATTACGATAGACAGATGAATTCAATACATTCGAATTTCTAACTTGTTTTGAAGTAAACATTTCAAGCATCACACCACGCCGTATTTTAATTTAATTTATTTTGATTGCAAGTCATGAAAAATCGGGAACTCAAAAACCTTCAGAATTATGTTTATACCGTATCTTGTTTCTATTAGTAGTTTAAATGAAGGTTTAAAATTAACGGTTACAGCCCATTTATTTTACCCCTATGTGTACCTCGGTAAACCAATTCTAATTTATTATTAAGGGTCGAATAAGTTTTCGAAATCATTCTGTTTGTTTTATGATGCTTTTGCACGATACGAATCGTTTTTTGATGTTTAATTTAAACACATAATTTCCTACTTGAGAGCGAGAAAGAAAATAAAACTATATTATTTTTTTTTGATTCATTACGTTTTTTATTTCAGTTTTAAAACTAATTGTATTGGATGATATATCTATTCGGTATTAAAGTTTCTAGAACCTTTTCCAGAACTCTGGATTGCACTTCATGACTTCTAGCTATATTGGTATACTCCGGGACAATCAAAACGGATCACTTCATATAGAAATTTTCATATACAATAATCAGTTTTCACTGCCTTTGAGTGTAGTTTAAAAGCCTAACGCTTATCAAACCACTTGTCTATTCAAGTTCAAAAGCGTTCATCATAACAAAAGCCTCTTCCGTGCACTTATATATTTGTATATTTCCCCTGCTAAGCTTCACCATTTATCTCAGCCAGTTGACTCTGTTTTATTTTCCCTAAATTCCTGTAATTAGTCAACTCAAATCTTATGCAAACGACTTGTTAATTACAAAGTTGCCTTGTTAAAGTTGTTAATTTCGCTGAAAGGCTTAGCTTCGCTTCTTTGTGTGGTTCGATGTTATGTTAATATCGAGTGAACCGACTCTCGAATTTTCATTAATTCTATAAGGGTTAGTCATATTTTTTGTCCCTTTATGTCATACTACACTCTGGTTATTAATTCAAGTCCAATATAACGTCACTCGCTTACTTTTAATTTGTATTTTTCTGGATAAAGCCAAATGATATTGCTTCTTTATTCGGATTTAAATAGTTATTACACGAAACCGCTGATGAGTGAGTGAGGTGTGAGTGGCAAATGAAACATGTGACAAAATCTTTGTAAGTACACCAATAGTAAGTATAAGTACCCAAACTAAAAAAGTAGGTACGAGTAAGAACTTCTTTTTTTACATTTCTAACAGCATTAGAAAAGTTTAAGAAAAAATATTATTGGGTTTTTCCAAAAAGTTATTGAGTGTTTTCTAAATCAGCACTGATTTTGTACAAGTTGAGCGACAAGGTCAACACCAATATACTTTTATCACTAAACTCTTAAGAAAGTGGCAGGTAATATGATAAAGTTTAGTAAAGTACTAATATTTATTGCACTGTGTGAAATATGAAAAAGAAATCCCATAACAGTTTCATCTTTTACTTAAGTTAGAGAATTCTATTCTACCATTTTAAATTTTGACGCAACTCTCCCTTAGGATCGTTAATTGATTCATTGATATTTAATTTGATTGGGAAGATGGAAAGGAATCGAAATTTTGTTATTTATTTTGGTGTTTTAATATCCGGAAAACACGCAAATGTGTTATTAAACATTATTTGTAAAATAATACGATTATTTTTACTCCAATGCGATAAAAAATTGTCAGTATATTATTTGCAGGTGTTTTTACTTACGAAAGAAACCGCGATAGTTTGCCTTGCTAGTTTAAATCCTCAGAACTTAGGTTCGCTCTGAAATAATATGCGACTCTCATAATATCATATCAACGACCGAAATCATTGTATCCCTTCAGGAACTATAAAGATTTGACATATTTTGTCTCAGACTACACGCTGAAGCGTGTAGGGCTGGGTGGTCAATAAAACACCCAGTCGCTTTCAAAATAAAATAAAAACTTTATTAAAAAAACACCGAGCGAGGGTCGTGGTAGTGGTCCGTGAAATGAAAAAAAAAATAAGCCCGTCTGGTTCCACTGTCGCAGGTATGTACTCCCTGGCAGTTCGCAGGTGGTGGTGCAGTCCGGGGTTCGGAGCGAGAGCGACTCGGGGAGCGACGTGACAGTTGGTGCCGGGGGCAGAGGCCTCTGATGTCCACCCTACCCTGCGGCCAGGCTGCGACGGGAGAGCTCCTCACCGCCGAGGATTTCAAGCCGAATCTTGCACCCCTTGTCTGGGGTGCAAGACAGTATGTAAATTACGCCTACGATCACTTAACTGTTTGAAAAGTATTACCAAAATACTAGGAATTAAATAGCAGCGTGCACAGCCGATTCCATTAAACATTAAACAAAATATGCCAGCGCGTTAAGAAGACGCGGCGCGAAGCTCGCGAACGCAGCCGGCAGCGAGACCGCACCGCAAGACGGGAAGACGCAGAGTGGCCTAGGTGCGATGCGCCAGCGCGCTCTCGAATGTACTTGAAGCAAAACTGCTGACGCTGTTTCGCGCTGTACAATCGCGCGCAGAACTATAATTAAATTTACGTACGATTTTTATTTATTTTATCTTTATAATATGTTTACACTTTATTTACTAGTTTCTAATGTTAGTTTAGGTTACTTTTTATACTTAGAATAATAAAGTAACGTGCATTGTTACAACGCGACATGTTTCGGGGAGCCCTAAGTCATCACCTATACCTACTAACGGAAGCTCGTGATGCATTAATGTATACAGTTTCATTATAACTTTAATGCATTGCTGTCTAGGTAGGTGCAATGAAATCAATCGATATGTCGCAGGGAAATGATTAAAACAGAGATTTGAACAAATTTCGAAGGGATATGATCAAATTACGCAGGATGTTAAAATGGAGACTCCATATCATCGTTTCCCTAGAAAAATTCAGTAATTTCACCAAATCACTGACTCTATTTAGTGAGAAGACAAAATCGTCCAAAAAACGCGACACGCTTTTTCATTTCACTAGATTTGTTTAGGAATTTGACAAAATCCCTAACCGCTACAGTAAGTTGATGAAACGCACTCAAAAAGTCGACTAGTTTTATCATTTCGCTAAACAAGTTTAGTGAAATGATAAAGTCTCAACTAGAAGATGGTATATGGTGATTTGATTAAATATCTGAACTGGTTTAGTGAAATGACGAAAGGAAGTACCGAATACAATATTTTACTTTACAGTTAAGCGATTTTATCAAATCTCTGACTAGATAAAGTGAAACAGATATTAAATCAGAGATTTTAACAAATCTCTAAGGGATATGATCAAATCACGCAGGATGTTAAGATGGAAAATCCATATCATCATTTCCCTAGAAAAATTCAGTCATTTCACCAAATCACTAACTCTGTTCAGTGGAAAGACAAAATTGGCCGGTGAAGTATTTGTGAATATCCAGTGCATGCAACATGTGGAAGTACTGTTGGAAAGGAAGGTTAAGGCTTAGTTGTTAAATGCCAATTTTGTCAAAAAGAAAGCAATATTAGAGCTGAGAGGGAAAATGAAGCAAAATTTTTGAACATATACTAAAGAAAAATTGAAGATATGACTTGAAGATATAGACTAGATTACGTGAAATTGTTACATAAAATGTCAAAAGTAGGTATCAAAGTTGTTTATGCCATCAAAAACAAAACTTCTCGCAACTCAGTTCTTCTACCGTAAAAAGTTGTGAGATCCATCTAATACCAAGTCGGTTGATTTATTCAGTCCCTACTTAAGGGACCTTCTGTCTTAAGTTATTACGTAATTAGCTAATCTAACAACATCTTATAGTGACCGTGAGCATGCACTGGGTTTTCACAAATAACGCACCTTCCAATTATGTCTTTCCACTAAACAGAGTCAGTGATTTGGTGAAATGACTAAATTTTTCTAGGGAAATGATGATATGGATTTTCCATCTTAACATCCTGCGTGATTTGATCATATCCCTTAGAGATTTGTTAAAATCTCTGATTTAATATCTGTTTCACTTTATCTAGTCAGAGATTTGATAAAATAGCTTAACTGTAAAGTAAAATATTGTATTCGGTACTTCTTTTTGTCATTTCACTAAACCAGTTCAGAGATTTGATCAAATCACCATATACCATCTTCCACTTGAGACTTTATCATTTCACTAAACTTGTTTAGCGAAATAATAAAACTAGTCGACTTTTTGAGTTCGTTTCATCAACTTCCTGTAGCGGTTAGGAATTTTGTCAAATTCCTAAACAAATCTAGTGAAATGAAAAAGCGTGTCGCGTTTTTCGGCCGATTTTGTCTTCCCACTAAACAGAGTCAGTGCGTTGGTGAAATTACTGATTTTTTCTAGGGAAATGATGATATGGTGTCTCCATTTTAACATCCTGCGTAATTTGATCATATCCCTTAGAGATTTGTTCAAATCTCTGTTTTAATCATTTCCCTACGACAGATATAATAAATTTACACCTTAAGAATGTTATATCTAACACTAGCTGAATCGGTTATACGGTACGGTATTAGCAGCTATGGCGCTATGGGCGATCGTTTAAAACTAATCTTTCTAATATATATAATCTGCAGAAAACTATATTAAAAACGATTTACCGAACGATTAAACGAACCTACTTATTTTGTTAAGGTGATAAGACTTTTATTGTGTAATACTTATAGTTTATAATTAAGTGAATAATTAAAAAATAACTAATATTGTCCTTCGCTGCCTGAAACACAGGGAATCCTAGTTCAGGCATTTGTTAACCACGTGTCGTTAAATAGTACATTACTTACCAAGGGCTGTAAAAGAAAGAAAGCCCGAAATCGCAGGTATTTGTAACCCGAGCCGCAGGCAAGGGTTGTAAATATGCGATAGAGGGCTTTCTTTTTTACTGCCCGTGGTGAGTACACAATTTTACGTCTCCACCTGGCCATAATGCGAGTTTTACCGTACGCGTAGCGTGCGATAAAACTCACATTATGGCCAGGTGTGACGTAAAAAATCTTAGTCCATAAGAGCAAACACTGTACTATACTTTTCTCAATAAATTATTTGTATTTGTATATTGGATTGTTCCCAAAAATGTTAAAATAAAAAATACTAATGATTATTCACAACTCTTTCAATATTGCAAAGTAGTTCCCGTACAAAACATAGTGAAATTATCCATTCTTAAAGAAGAGTACAATCATATAGAAAATTTGAATGAATACCACCGAAACAGTAGGCTAAGAAGTATACTGAATGCACCTAGATTCGTCCTACCGGCGATTAAAAATGTTTACGGAATGAGAACTAATATCTACATTCTTACAAAAATCATAAATAGCCTTCCAAAACACATACAAGATCCTATCCAACTCAAAGTCAATTAAGGATGTTAGAAATTTTTTTTGTCTTCTAATAATCACGACTACGCTCTGTAAAACTGGAAATGCACTGTAAGAAAAAATATCATAGCTAGTTAAGTTAGTCTGAACCCTTGCTGTAAATAAGCCATAAATGGCTTTAGCAGTTAAGTACCCATGAAACTCTGCGATTTAATTATTTTTGATCTTTAATAATAAAAATATATATATATATATTAAAAACCCCAATTTGTGTTAAAAATAGCCGATGCTGCCAGATCAATAGAGGCATTCGCTGCTATGAGCAAATTCATAGAACGCTTAAATGTTTCATGTATTTATACATTTTCATTTATTTTTCTTTTTTTCTTCTTTTTTATATTTGCGTTTATTTTTCTTCCTTCAATTGTTTGTGTTATTTATACTTACCTACCTAAGTTTTTATTTAAATTAATGTGTGTGTTCAGTTACTGCGTTATCTGTCCTAGCATCACCAAGTGGATCATTTTTCTGAGCAGGGTATGTTTCGTGGTATTACACCGGTATATCATTATTTTGTTTGTAAATATTTATATTAAAAATTGTTACGTACTCAATAGTAGTCTCGTGGCAAACAAGCATACACCCTGCCTAATGGTAAGCGGTCTTCGTAACGTCTGCCTGCATTTCTAGGGGTGCTACATGCGCATTGCCGTCCCTTTGAAAACGGGTCTGTACGTACACTCTATTTTTTAAAGAAGGTACCTTTTTGAAGTTCCTCGACTACGTAGTATAAGGTCTGTTACAACAGCGCGAAAATTAAACTATATCTATAAATATTTTTATTTTAAATTAATACCAGAACAGACCACACTACAGGAGAAACAATAATTGATATATATATTTTTTAAACATAGTTTAGATATCTGGTAAATCTTGACATATAAAAATGAAAAAAATTCACCAGTTATGGAAATTTATATGCAAATTAAGTGACCTGTTTTTATCATCCTTGAGATATGTTTTGGCTCCACTATCTGTCAAACAGAACTAGCAGTAAATTCATTCATATTCCCAGCGCGCTTCTCAGCATCCTATTTTCCTCCAAAGTTTAATATGAATATTAATTTCAAAGTTAAAATTAAATTTCTACGCTGTGGAGTAGAAACACCTTGTACTTTGTACTTGAACCTCAAGTGGTATTCCCGCTTTAAAAATATCTATTTTACGGATTTGTTATCAATATGATCTTTTTAGTTGTCAAAATGACATCTAATCAAATTTCAATTTGATTAGAAACATTTACAAAACTTACAATAAATGTCACCAAAACATTTGCCGTATCGTTTTTGTATTAACACTTTCCGTACCACCTAGTGCTATGCGCTACGCTCGTAGCCCGTAGCCACGTATTTGTCATATGTAGCGCATAGTAGCTACGAAGAGAAAACCCGGCAGTCGGGTTCCTGGTCGTGAAAGTGTTAAGCAACATTATTTTCCAAAATCTATTTCTTTGATAAAACCACATACATTATTATTATGTCAAATTTCCAAAAACCATTGAACCGTCTGTAATACATCCACAATAGCTTTGTCAAGTGGTTATAAATGCAAATCTGGAATAGGTTTCATTTCATAAAAACCAATAATGAAATCCGCAACAGGTTTTGTCAAACTTAATAATTAACAGGAGCTAGCTAAAGGACCCGTCCCAAGTTGTACCTGGCTCAAAATGTCCGCATTACGGAAATGTAACGATGTTAAAATAAATGGCCAGCGAGATCTGTAGCACTTTATATTACTTGATTTATTAAACAAAAACCCAACCACGTATCTAACAACCATAGTTTATATGCAACAAATTCTCCACTGGCTTGTTCTTTAAGACGGCTTCCACACAAAACAGACTAATCGGCCAATAGGAGGCCTAAGGGATGCTGCTATACAACGTAACAAGACCGCGATATCGCTTGATAACGCATAGCTATAGAATAGATGATCAATGTTACTCTGCGTCCGTAGGAAACACCTTAGACAACCCTACACGTGATCCCTGGGTGGTGCTAAAAGAGTAACAAACTTGGCAGCTGCACTGATCCATCTGAACCTCGCAGCACTTACTAGACTTTCTTTATCATTTGCTTTCCCACTACTACTACCCCAAGGAAGAAATGCCTATTTATATCCAGTGACATGTAGCCATACGATAAAATAAAAATAAACGCATAGCTATGTCCCTTAGATTGGTCGATTAGATTGTTTCGTGTGGTAGCCGTTTTAATTATATTAAACCCTTTAATAAGTTTACCTTTGCCAAAAAAGCTGGGCGTTATTAAGCCAATCGGACCACATCAATATGATGGTTGGTTTGATAACCAATAGATAACAAAAAAGTAAATTTAAAAAGCTAAACGTAACTTCAAACATGTCCCAGCTTTTACAATATCAAATTAAAATCAAAGTAAGACACGTGACAAATAAACTTTCCGGTTAGGCCTCCTTGAGTGGTAGACTAATTTTGTTACAGCACGGGACATGGTTCAGTCACACACTAAGGTAGGCAAGTTTTGTGGCTGAGTTTCGATGAGTTAAGAAAGTTAGCGACATTGGTTTGACTTTGGAAACAATTAGGAAAGTTGGTTTCAATTATCTGTGAAATTAATAAATTTTGAAGTATATTAAATAGTCATGTACTTACTTAGTTATAAATTAGTTTATCTACACTCACATTGTAAGTCTTCTAAAACGTGTTCAAAAATGGTAGGCAATGGCTATCATTACCACAACCGATGTGACTATGATAAGCTTTTTATCTGTGGCAGTAACGTAATTTTAACTTTACATGCTCATATATTGATACGTTATGAGTTTCAAATTCCGAACATCGAATTTGATAACATAATGTAAATCCTGTGCTCCTTCCTGACCAACGGCACGCTCCCTCCCGATCGCCGGCACAATCGAGTTGACCATGGCGGTGCAATGGCGGTCATTCTATGGTTTCCGAACAGTTTATTTTGGATATATAATATAAGTGTAGATAAAGCAGTGTATGCAACTGTACGTAATTAGGCCTTAAAACACTCGTGTAATCTTATTATTAAACTCGCCTGCGGCTCGTTTCATAAAACCACACTCGTATTTTAAGGACCCTTATTACGTAACAGTTACATAAACTACTATTTCAACATACGCTATTTTGTTTATTGATATTTGATAATATAATACACTTCGGACCCAATTATTTGCTTTTAAAGGTAGCCAAATGTATAAGAGTATCGTGCATTGCATTGATTGTCATACCTGTTGTAGACATAGGTCCTAAGACGTTTTTCTCAATTATGCTATAAAACTGATCACAATCGTCTCTATGGCCGGTATTCTAACTTCAAAATATGTTTAAGATGACTCTTCCTTTTGACATCCAAGCAAATTCGATTAATATTGGAGTCATACTGCACTACTACTCGTAAAACCTTTTAGTAACTCTGTAAACGCCTGAATCATAATTGGTTTGGATATGATAATGAAATTGAAAATTACAACATTCGAAATGCACATATATGTTAACCACTTCTAGAACATGATACTGCTATTAATTATTGTGGTTAACTAAGACCCACTTCGTTCGGAATCAGAAACAAAATATCCACTTTACGACGGACATACTCTCGCCGATGATGCATAATGAAAGGTTGAATGCAGCCGCGGCGCATTCGACGCGGGATGTATGCAAAGCGAACGATTTGCGCGCCCCGACGTATGAGCAATGTGTTCCCTGAATACGAATGCGAGGCGCCTCTTACACCGAATCGTGCATTCGCCAGTAAATAATTTTAAAGAGTTAAATCAAACGTTCACTTTTCTTGCTACGTTGCCGGATACTAAATACCAGTACAGGTACAGAGCCGATTCACTCACATTCAATACACGGTTCAACGCGTACAGTTTTAAAACTTATCGTCAAGAACGTATCATCACCTGCCTAGTTTGGTCCCCTGACCGGTGCTCATCCGGTCAGGGAACCAAACTAGGCAACCGGACCTTAGTAGCCATATTTATGAGAGAACTAGAGCACTCCAACACTCCAACCTCTCGCTTGCACATGTAACGGCTTACCGCTCTACAAATACTTGATAATAGTATCAAGTATTCCTACTATTCATATTGACGTGAAGTCGTGATCGAGCTGTGAAACTCAAATAAAAGTGCAATTGAAGCGTTGTTTAAAAAAATAATCAGAAAAGATTGTGTGCGGAAGAGTTAGTACGTCCTCAGTGAGAATAAACTCGCTTGCACATGTAACACCGTGTCTCGCGACGCTCTCGAGCAAGATAAGATTTAACAGTTTGAGGGCACGCTTTGTCTAATTATTTGATTTCATTTCTCACACACACGATCACGATTGAAAGACGTGAATTTCTTCCATATATTCATGCAAATGTGAATTGTTGTTTGAAACAAATCGGAAGCAATCGTTTGCGAATGCAGCGGCCGCAAGCAGTCCTAAGTAAGAATTAGTCACTCACACAGTCACAGGGACCACTCGCTTGTACATGTAGGGCCTACAGTGTCAACCACTCAACCAAGCAGCAAATTTTGAAGGTTTGAAGGTTCGCTTCGGTGTAACCACGAGTCCGCGTCAAGTGTACTCAGCGAACTAATTACGCCGGCTGCTCAGTTTGTCTATCGCGCCGTCTCCGTGCACGCTAATTATTTAACTTCATTTCTCGCTCGTGCGAGCGAGCGAGTTATAGCAGTAGCGCCGCGAATTACTTTAATTGAGTAAGCGAGTGTTTGTTTATGTACCTGATGTTTTTTTCGTCTTAGCTTTGGTGCCACCGGATGTATCTATCCTAAATATTCCTTCACGTAACTTCACCAAAACCGATTTGACAGCGAAAGAAAATCATGCATTCTCTTGCTCGCTTGATTGTTTGTAAGTACCTTAAATGCCTACTCACAGCAGTCGTAAGCGCAGTGCCTCCGAACAATTGAGTAAAATAGCTGTGACCATGTACGGGAGGTAAATCCATACTTGATTGGACTCTAGCAGGTAGTATGATGCAGTGTATTTTAAAGGTAGACTTAATAAAAGATAGTCTCACGTAGAGCTAAAAATTGTTTGATAGTTTAAGCTTAGTTTAACACACAAATTATACTTCAACCCCGAGTTTTCTGCAATTAACTAAAGTAATAGAGAATAACGTAAAGTTTATAAGTTTGTTAACTTTTGTGCTGGTCCAGCAACGAATTAGTTCGGTAGATATAATGAAGCTCCCTATTATGTCTACCGAACTAAAGTGTTAATGAATAGTATTTATTTATAATATAATAAATTAGTAATATGTTAGTTAAGTAGCCCTTGTAAAGGACATAGGATACTATTTATTTTGGGATTCATTCCTTAAAGGGGTGCAATCGAGGTCCCAATTTAAGAATAAAGTACTAAGGGAAATCACTTACGTTTATTTACTCACTACGCGTGACTGTCTTGAAAAAACTAGGTGTCCATATTCAACCACTTAAATTGCCATTTGTACTCCTAAACCGAGTCCATAAAAGTGAGAGAAACTGTAGACTATACTGTTAGTACAGTAAATGTTTAAATTCAATACTTATTGGAAAGATGTGAAAAGTCAGTTTAAGACTTTGATTATGTTGACGAAGATTAAGTTAACGCAACAGAACTAGAAACAGTGCTTACTTACTAAGGTACACGAATAACCAGTACTATTCCACAGCTCCTCCTCCTTCGAAATCTTGAAGTCGGTTGAAAATAAGCAACTAATAAAAAAATCATTCGCACATCAAAAACAAATGTAACGGAACAAGAAACACAACTTACCTCCTAAGGTACACGAAGATCCGGCATTACTCCACCTCCCGTAGCATACAATGTGTACTCTTGGTAATCCCGGGACACCCTTATTGGGTTACCCTGAGAAATATTATTTGTAGCACCCTGTCGCGCTCCGTGCTCTTATAAAATGTGGCATTTTCCCTTACGTGGATAGATGCGAAGATGTGAATTTTATTGTGGATTTGGAGTAGGGTTTGCTCCCGGTACTCGTTTTCTATACAAATCCAGTACCGGAACCGGGTATTCTCGGTTCTCGCCTTACAAAATCAGAACCGGGAGCATTCCCTAATTTGGAGTCTTTCAATACTGTACTGATTTAAACTTACACGATTTTCACTCATTATTTTGACAAAAACGGGACTTAATCGCGTACACTTACTTTTATTATTTCCCTGACGTTTCGAGCGTGCCGTAACGCTCGTGGTCGCAGGCAGACTGGCGAGGAATTGTATCAGCATCTTCTAGCTGCGCGGGTTTTTCGAACTACCCGCAGTTGATCTCGATTATGCACATTCACGCTAGGGTTGTCACTTTGCCTACACACAACAATCTTTCAATACTATTTTACTAGGGCTTTTGTAAGCTTTAACTCGTATAAACCTGTCTATAGGTATGTGTTTTAATTGTTGTTGAAGTGATGTACGACAACGCCATATGATAATCCATGAGTTTACTGCGGTAAAAATAGCGACCTTGGGCCGTATTCTATACTTTAAAACACGTTTCAGACACGATCCAACTTTAATACAACTCCAATGCAACTGCAATGGAATTTTTTAACACAGTTGCTCAAAAAAGTGGTTTACTAGTAGTAGTTTATCATGCGAAATTTCGATTTCTCGTACTAGCGCTTTTTACTTTTCCAGCCAATCCGAGCTCAGGATTCACGATCACCGCGCCGCGCCGCACCGCGAAGAGCGTTCGGATCAAAGTTACTATTTTCCTTTTTGTAATTTTTTATAACTGTATTAAAAAACATCGTTTGATACACGGACGGAATGTCATTCTTCACTCGTCCCGAGTTTTGCCACTCGCCTATGGCTTGTGGCTGAACAAAATAATAATAATAATAATAATAAATACTCTTTATTGCACACCTCATACAGTTACAAGCACAAATTTTACAATTAGATACATTTTGGTAGAGGTAACAACAGGCGGTCTTATCGCTAATGAGCGATTACTTCCAGACAACCTTTGGGTAGTGGAGACTAGAGAAAAACAGTAAGCAGTAGGTGGTGCATAGAAACAGAAGAGACGAAATAGATAACACAGCACATTCATATAAATATACATACTTAAATAAATACAAAATAAACATACATATACGTACATATATACATATATAATACACACAGTAAGAAACAACAGTGTCAACTTAAAAACCTAAGGAAGAGATAAATAGTATTCCTTAAGTTGCGATTTAAAGCTACCAATAGATTGCGCGCGTTTTATGTTGAGAGGGAGAGAATTCCACAAACGAAAGGCCTGGAACGTAAATGAGCAATTATAAAATTTTGAAGATGAAGATGGCACTTTTAGGAGCAATTTTTGAGAGGATCTAATTGAATTAAGATAAGAGAAACGCTCTTTGAGGTAGCGGGGAGTTGCAGGGTTAAAAAGTATAGAAAAGAGTAAAGAAAGTATGTGAGAGTTACGGCGGTGACGAATATGGAGCCATTTGAGTTGAGAACGAAAACTAGAAACATGGTCGAATTTGCGTAATCCGAAAATGAACCGAATGCAGGCATTTTGAATACGCTCAAGCTTATTAAGTTGCTCCTCGGTTAGGTCTAAATAGGAGATATCTGCATAATCAAGAATGGGGAGAAGTAACGACTGAGCAAGCGCAATTTTAGTAGCAATTGGCAGGAAATTCCGGAGCCGTCTGAGAGACCCTATGGCAGCAAACATCTTCCTGCTCACTTCACTCACCTGAGGCACCCATGATAGACAACGATCCATGATTACGCCAAGATTTTTCACTTGGTTGGAAAAAGGAATTTGGATACCATCGAAGACTATCGGAGGGAGCCTGAGAAAGTCAATTTTGGAGATTTGTTTAGCGCTACCCATCACAATTACCTGTGACTTTAGGGGGTTTACTTTTAAACCGTAATTTTGACTCCAATTTGATATGCGGAGCAGATCAAGATTCGTGGCTTCTATAACTGAATTGAGATCGCTATGCATACAAAATATATCGGAACTCGTGGCATAATGACATCTTTTCCGACCTAGTATCGAAATGTATTATTTCAACACACCTGATCGTAACGAGGTTCTTATTCCACGGCTTTTATGCTCATAACCTCCTGGATCCCCCGGTCCTCACTTGAGGACATAAGATTTAAAAAAATCTCCTGTCAAATGTCAAACCTGCTTAACAAGTTTGCACGCATAGAACGTTTCCGAACGAAACTGTCAACCTGATAAAATAAACACCGAGTCACAGATGGCTAATAATCAGCGAAAGTGCGGCTTAGACATCTGACACTACCGGCTACACCATGCTCCGCGGTAAGTAAATCCAAATTTATCTCAATGAAAGTCTAATTATATATTTTTGTTTGGTTTTTATTAGTAAATATATGATGTATTTCATATGTTAGTAAGTGGATTTCCTCCATAAAATTTAAAAACTTTAGCTTTATATAGCTTTGAAGTTTATATACTCGTGCGAGTACACGCGGACTTAAACAAGTAATTTATGTTCTCGTACGAGTACAACCGGTCTCAATACTGTAAATTTTTTTGATTTCACATGAAAGTTAACTACGTTTTGTACCGATTTTCAGGCTTAAAGGACTGTGAAATAGAGGAATACCTTAACTTCGATAAATCCGACGGTCTTTCCTAAGGCGAAAATGTTTCATGTCAGAAGTAATCTTGAACGAAATGGTTCCAGTACAGATGTACCAAACCATTCCGATTCAGATGGGTCGGAAAGCGATGACGAAGTTAGCGATATTTTTGAAAGTATTCAAAGGTTGTCAGAAGATATAACCTTGGCGGTTCCTAGCCTAGCTCTGGAAATAGAAATAGAGGGGATTCAAGATATTGTAGTCCATGTTTACGAAGTGAAATAAGCAGTGCATTCCAAATTTGTCATACAATTTTAAAAACGAAGTTTTTTTCATCTTTTTTACCGCCAGATGTATGTTCTTCGACAGCAGAAGGACTATTCAGAGACTATAACTATTCAGATAAACTGTTATACCTATTTTCATACCAAAGAACAGTAAATTTTTATGAGTCTTATTATTTTATATTGTTAATTAAGATGATTATTTTTGAGAACAGATTTGTGTCACTTTTAAAATATTTACTGATATTGACTGACTGATTTTGGTAACGACTGAACTAAAAACTAATATTTAAGGTAAGATGAAAATTTCCTAATGTAAGAATGAAGATTTAAGTCACTGAATTTAAAACTAAACTATATGGTAGGATAAAAATGTCCTAAGAAATGTCAGACTCAAGATAAAATTGTAACTGTGATTTCTAGTTAGTAAGTTGATTCATGAGGTATAGAATTTCGCTTTATTTGAGACTGAATTAATTAATGCTGGTACTGTAATAAGTTCAAATAAGTAATTTTTTTACGCTTACATGCAAGTAAATTTGGTTATTGTAGTTTTTTGTTTAACTGATACTGGTACCTCGAGTGAGGACAAAGTCCCCATGTACTCGCCTGAGAACATAAGGAAAAATCGAGGGGAAAACGCCATGATTTTTTTTACAAATTTTCCGATATTATGGGTTATATACTTAATCGATTTTTTGAATAAAATATCAGTTTTGACAGAATCGATACCTCCAGGATCCAGGAGGATAATCCTAGATATTAAACACACGTGCATTTCACAATAATTATCGAAATAGTAGTGCAATAATTTAATAATCTGATCAAGTGACGTTTGTACTCTAGTACCAAGCTGTATGTACGCGGACGAATCGTTGTAATTTAGTTGGGTATTACCTTTACTTTTTTTAACTCTTTAGGAGTTTGCATTCTAAAAAAGTAAAAAAAAGTAAATATACTAAAAATATACACATTTACGATACAATACAAATTATACAATCCTGATTGTGAAAAAGATCATTTCAATTTATTATATTACTCGTAATACACAATAAATTATGTTGTAAACACGAATTGTCTGTTTTAATATTTGCTGCACGCAAATCCAAAAAATAAATTGCGCGCCATTTATAAGTTAATCTCAAATCATTGTTTATTTGTTAGATTTCTCTCGTTGTGTTTTATTAATTTAAATAAATTATATTTTAAGTGAATAAGAAGACAACTTTAGCGTTAATTTAACCTCTGGATATATTTTAAAATTGTGATACATACTAGTAAAATGTTATCATAAAAATCTAGTGAGTAATACGTAAGAAAAAAATACTATAATTTATTGCACAATAAATGTGAAGTCTTTAATTTAATGAAATTATTTGAAAAAGAGTTCCAGATAGTCAAAGAGTAAAGGTTAGTTAAATTTAATTATCTTAGGTTCGTAAGTACCTCTATCCTGTAAACATTCTGTCAGTTAATGTATTTATCAAAAGTTATTAATTACCATTTAATTACACTATTTTGTTATTTCCTCGCTAGTGTGTTGAAAAACGTCGTATGAAACGCGAGTGCTTGATTATTACATAGCTCAGCTTCCTTAGCACACTCACGTGCGTTCGTGCGCACAATATCGCTTCGTATGTAATGATCAACTTAGCACACTTGTATCATAATGTACTATTACGCAATACAGCTAAAAACGTCTGAATCAGAAATATCAGAACTTGCTTGAAAGTTATTCCGACGCAACTCCAATACAACTTCAATATTGGTTGATTATTTGTTAGGTGTTGGAGTTATGTTCAGGATAGATTGTGTTTTTAATAAATTGTTTATGAATTTTAAATTCGGCACCGTTGAGTATTTGTAAACTGTAGGGGGCTGCACGTGGCTATTGGCGTAAAGAAGTTTAAGTTTTCGATATGGAACACAAAGTCCACCCTCTAATGCACATGATCTCTATACCCCTGACTAGTTTAAAATATGTACAACCTATTGAACACAATTAAGCCAGGGTGTAATAGTATAAAATATGCATTAAATTAATATTCTTTAGTAATAATGTAGACCAAAAATTTCAACGTTATAATTTTAAACAAAAAAGAACCGACTTCACTTAGCATCCACCTTTCCAAAAGCAAATGCTCGAGATGCTGTAAACAATACTCAAATCACTATAGGTGTGCCTATAATAGTTCCCTCGAATTCTCCAGGATCCCATCATCAGATCCTGACCTGGTCACAATGGGACCAACAGTGAAGTATACTCTTTCGAACAATAGAAGAGTTTTCCAAATCGGTCTAGCCGTCTTCGAATAATCGGTGAACATACATAAAAAAAAATAGTAAAAAAAACAAAGATCCCGACGAATTGATAACCTCCTTCGAAATCTTGAAGTCGGTTGAAAAGTCAAATTTTTCGACCTCTTCTATCATTCTAATTTGTACAAATCACTTAGTACAATTAGAAACGCTAGACAGATATATACAATTAGAAATTTCACCTGATAACAGGGTGTATAAAAATACTGGTGATACGTTTAAGGACATATTTGGGTACTTTCCTGGGTAAAAAGAATATAATTATATTTAGTCCGTCAGTTAGATTATCAAAAAATATTGGACACGTATTTTTTATTTTGTCAATCAAACAAAAATTGGTGAAGATATAGCCCGTTAAAGTTCCGCGTGACGTCACATTATACTAAAAATTGTACTGAAATGTGACGTCACGCGGAACTTTAACGGGCTATATCTTCAACAATTTTTGTTTGATTGACAAAATAAAAAATACGTGTCCAATATTTTTTGATAATCTAACTGACGGACTAAATATATTTTTTTAGGAAAGTAGCCAATTTTATTGATATCGTATCGCGACTAAGAAAAATTAGGAGAATTTTTTTTGACGCAGATTTTTTTTTTATGGGGCACGTCGGCCCAGCCTGCCAACCCTCCATACAAAATAATTATTTTCGCGTTTTTTTTTCTTCAGTTTTCATAATTATAACAGGATCTAGACACGCGGCAGCGTGTCAAGCCAAGTTCAAGCAAAGGAACTGGCTAGCCAGCGCCAAGTGTATATTTACACGAACCACTTGGTGCCACTTTTGACCCTTCTATAACTCAAAACCTCTTTAACGTAAACACATAAAACTACGTGTGTTTAATTATATCCATAAGGACATATAGAAGCCCAAATTTCATGAAGCTAGCTCAAACGGTTATAAAGATATGAAGGTCAAAAAGTCGTAAATTTTAGCACTGACTGACTGACATATAGTACCTAAACCTAACCTACTTTCAGATGACCTAGAAGGATGAAATTTGGAATCCAGCTCGGTAATTATGTGTAAGCGTAGGAAAAAATCTAAAAATAAAAAAAAGTTAAAAAATAGGGGCCCGGCTGCAAAAAAAAAATAATTGTATCGTTGGAACCGTTACAAGCAGATATTTGAAACTATTCCAATATATGTATTATTATATTTGCTATATAACAAAAATATAAAAATAAAGTTGAGTCAAAAAATAAGTGGTGTCCCAATACAAAAAACTTGTAATACACGCTAAACGACCGGCCAACCACATAATTATACACAGAACAGAAATAAAGAGAATGTAGACAATAGCATAAAAAAGAAAACCATGCAGCGGAAACGCAAGAAAAAACATTAAATCTCAATACCTGCCTAGTTTTCTTTGCAAAAAGTAATGATATCCCACCAAAAACATAAATGTAAAAAAAGAGAGCCAAGTTCAATACAAAAAATATGCTTGGCTGTGGGTTTCGCCGCAAAAATAATGGAGATCTAAATGAGGCCAAGTTCTATGCAAAATCCAAATATGTATTTATAGGAACAAAATAACGTTATGAACAAGTATTAAACTCTATTTCTTTGCTTTATTGGATACCTATAACATTTGCTGTTATTTAAAAATGTGAGATCTTAAAGTAGGTTAGATTTGACTTGGCCAGTTTTTATCAGAATTAAAAATATATATATATGTTGAATAACTTTATAAAATGACTGATGTAATGAAAACTGGCCAAGTCAAATCTAACCTACTTTAAGATCTTACATTTTTAAATAACAGCAATTGTTATAGGTATCCAATAAAGCAAAGAAATAGAGTTTAATACTTGTTCATAATGTTATTTTGTTCCTATAAATACATATTTGGATTTTGCATAGAACTTGGCACTCATTTAGATCTCCACTCTTTTTGCGGCGAAGCCCACAGCCAAGCATAATTTTTGTATTGAACTTGGCTCTCTTTTTTTACATTTATGTTTTTGGTGGGATACTAATTACGCCCTTAAACGGATCACCATCATTTGTGTTACACCTTGTATATAACGCACTATGTAGAGCGAGTAAAATAGAAAGAAAAAGGGTAAAGAGTCGGCCACGCGCATGTGACACCTCAGAAGTTGCAGACGTCCATAGGCTACGGTAGCTGCTTACTATCAGGCAGGCCGTATGCATGTTTGCCACCGTCGTGGTATAAAAAAAAAGACACGAGTCTATCCAATAAATTACATCAAATTGTGAAGAAAATTCGGTTCCGATTTCATGCCCTTAAAAAACTCGCACCTACACGAAATAATATTTGTTGTCGAGGATTTATTGTCTACCAATTGAACACAAAACATACAGCTTTCTTTGTTCACGTACGATGATAATGTTATATTATGGGGCATGATAAATGTTTACAGCTACGTTTTATTTTTAATTTATAATCTTGATGTGTAACGGATAGGTATAGATAGATAGATAGATATATAGATATCAAGTTATTCAATAAATCACACACTACAGAACATAAAAAACAGAGGTTGAAAAATGCATACCTAAAGGTAAACACTATAAATATGTTTCTTTTGTCAGCAAAATAAGATTTAAAAATTTTAGTTATTTTTAAAATGAGTGTCACTAAAACGTTTGATATGTCGAATAAATATAACTATTTGAAATTAATTCGATAACGACTTGATTCCACAAAATAATGGTCTGAAAAAGCTAAACGCCACTTCTGGAAGGTCCAGTAATTTTCAATATCACATCTAAAATCAAACCAAAAACAAATTATATTAATTTCTTTATTATATTCTTTTTTTCACAACCAAGTGAAACACTGATAGATTAACACCCAACTGATTTATACCTGTACATTATTTTATTTAACAATAAGAAACTTATTTTGACATTGAAAATGTCTTTTCGTTCGTTCCAGTATAGGCCCCGATTTCACGAAAAAGTGCGATCCCGTTATAACTCGGAAAGTTGTAAAGATATGATATTCAAAACTGGCAAAAAGACTCATATTTACGAGAGCTGTAAGATGCAAAATTAATTTTTCGAGTAAATCAAAAAATATAAAAGTTATGGCCGGAATAGTGAAAAAAAAAGACCAATTTTTTCTAAATTTTTGATTTTGGCGTTCGATATTTTGGAAACGAAAAATGATATCAAAAATTTGAGAAGAACTCCTCTTGAGAATTTAGTCAGCTACAATTTAAGCCTAAAAAAAGATGATCGTGTTAAGGGTCTGCTCTGTAGCCTAACCTTTTTCAAAAAAGTCAGAACGGCATTTTTCACCTTAATTTTTTTTAACTGACTTCAAGATTTCAAAAGAGGAGGTTCTCAATTCGGCGTGTATGTTTTTTTTATTTTGTTTTTTTTTTTTTTTTTTTTTTGTTTGTTACTCCATAACTCCGTCATGGGGAATCGAGGGAACTCCTCAAATGTTAATGGCATACATGTAGTGATTTTTATCAACAAATCAATCATTTTTATTCAAAACAGTAAAATTTGATTAAGCGGAACTGCTGATGATAATCAGAAGGGAACTCTTCAACGACGCATAGTCCACGTTTGGCGATTCCTCCTCTTATCGAACACACATCGGTGTTTGTTAAGCAAGTAAGATTGTCAGGACAAATTTTCGTCAAGCTCAAGTTCTGATGATGGGATCCGTGAGGAATCGAGGGAACTCCTCAAATCTTAAAGGCAAACACATAGTGATTTTTGTATTTTTATCAACAAATCAACCATTTTCATTCAAAAGAGTGACATTTGATGAAGTGGAACTGCTGATGATGATCAGAACGGAACTCTTCAACGGCGCATAATTCACGTTTGGCGATTTCTCCTCTACGATGTATTTGTTAAGCAAGTTAGATTGTCAGGACAAATTTTCGTCAAGCTCAAGTTCTGATGATCGGATACATGAGGAATCGAGGGAACTCCTCAAATCTTAAAGGCATACATAAAGTGATTTTTGTATTTAAATCAACAAATCAAGCATTTTCATTGAAAACAGTGACATATTGATGAAGTGGAACTGCGGCTGATGCCATAAACATGTGAAATGTAAAATGAGAAAGGAATTCTTCAACGACGCATAGTTTACGTTTGACGATTTGTCCTCTTCGCTGTGTTGGTTAAGCAAGTTATTTCATTGTGTTGAGTGCACCATCTACAATAATCCTTCACCGGGTTCCCCCATTGAAGAAGTCGGTTTTTTTTTTGCTTAAAAATTATTTAGCTATGCTACCATTTCTCGAGTTGACTACAGATTTGCAATGTAATAATTTTCTTGTACTCGTACTTTGAACATTATTATATCCTGCTTATTAATCAAAAAATGAAATATGTATACCTAGGCGCCACGGCGAAAATTATTCAAACTTCGATATGCGTGTGGAAATTTTTCAATTTGTTTGTTCACAGTAGAGATGGGCACACTTGATTAAAATCGGTGATCGATTACTAATCATCGCTGATTGAATAATCGCTGATTAAATCATAACACAAAACAATCAAGTAATTTCGCCATGAGTAAATCAAGCTTAAGCTTAAGCTTAAGAATGAGAATGAGAATGAGAATGAGAATGAGAAGTAGAATGAGAATGAGAATGAGAACGAGAATGAGAACGAGAACGAGAACGAGAACGAGAACGAGAATGAGAATGAGATCGAGATCGAGACCGAGATCGAGATCGAGATTGAGATTGAGAATAATAATTAGAATCCGAAAGAGAATGAAAATGAGAATGAGAATGAGAATGAGAATGAGAATGAGAATGAGAATGAGAATGAGAATGAGAATGAGAATGAGAATGAGAATGAGAATGAGAATGAAAATGAGAATGAAAATGAAAAGCGCATGTGGAAACCGCAGCTGTGTGATGGCTACCTTAACTGTAGCCGAAAACCGCAATAAAACCGAACAGGCCGTTTCAAAGTTAAATGGGAGCATTCATTTGTACACTCATACCAAAAACTAACAAAAAAAATTTCGATATTTTGGTAAAGGTAACATTTGCCACTGGCATTAACGCTTTTATTGCTCAATATTGAATCTGCACTATACAACTTAAGACGTAAGCACCAACCGCCAAATGATACCTTTAGAAATATTGTCACAAATAGCCATTTATCCTAAATGTATATTATACTCACTTAACTACCGCCTCTGTTTCGTCAGGGAAAAAAGTGAAGGAGCTAGTAGCTACGCAAAATCTAATCAAAATCTAATCATCTAATCAACTAAATCGTTAGTTTAACTAAGCATACTGTCTTACTAATGTAATCACTTCAGCTAATCATGAGTGAAACTAAAAATCGACATGATTTACTCACGTCGGTGGTCAATCAGATTAGTAAGCTCATGATTGAATTCGTAATCATGTTCATATGATTATGAGTAACGTTCTCATTTTTAACTTTAGGTTCAATCACGTTAATTTTTGCCCAACTCTGGTTCACAGGCGTTATGTCGAGGATACTTATGTTAATCTAAGAATAAAATAATTATCATTCAACGTCGTAGTTTTATTTTATAACCTTTTCCTTATCCCGACTTTCTCGTCGCTCAGCGACAATATTTTTTCGAATTCCGTAGATTCATTTCCAATGTGCTCGATAGTCGTGTGAGGCACGAAATCTGTGAATTTTTTTTTATCTTGACATTACCAAATTAATAAAAAACAGTTGTAACTCATATTATATTATTATATGGTTGAAATATTAAGCACTTTACAGCGACAATTCATTCTCCACAACTTTAACAAAGCGCCCAACGGGAACAAAAAAACACAAAAAGATAATATTTTTAAGGAAGCGGATTAAAATAACCATTCCTTATCCTCTGTCATCGCCGTCTCCAGACAATCAGCGCGAGATTACACACGTAAGGTGGAAAAAATCGGGGGCCATAATACTCTATATTATTTGTTTTCCAGTCACGTTCGGGCCGCATTGATGCCAAAGTGCAGAGCTGTATTAAGCTGAACTTTTTTGCGTTGAGGTTGATAAGTGTTTAGTAACGGATTCAGGAAAATGAGTGAAGAAGCTCTTTTCTCTCAATAAAAGAAAAATTAAAAAAGCTTCAAAATAAACTTGCAAAAATAAACAAAATTAAAAAACCGGACAAATGCGAGTTGGACTCGCGCACGGAGGGTTCCGTACAATTATCTATAAAACGGCAAAAACATCATGTCTTTTGTATGGGAATATTTAATTTATTCCGTTTTAGAGTATTTTTTGTTATAGCGGCAACAGAAATACATCTATGAAAATTTCAACTGTCTAATGATCACGGTTCATGAGAAACAGCCTGGCGACAAGACGGACAGCGGAGTCTTAGTAATAGGGTCCCGTTTTTACCATTTGGGTACGGAAACCTAAAAATAATCTCCAAACGCTCTGATTATATTGCTTACGACTAAAGCAAAATACTACAGAGCAGGTTAAGATTTTAAACGATAACAGCGCCATTCAGGTTTAACTGTATACAATCATCTATTTTTAAAAGTTTGAAATCTACATGTGTTATTATTTATTAGCTGGGTAGTAATTAAAATACTGGATGAGTGCATGATACCGTTTCGGAAAAAAATCTTAAATTTTTTCGTAAATATCGGATTGATTTGACAGCTGACATGCGGGTAATATGACATAATAATATAAACCCATGAAGCTCTATAAATGGAGTACGCTTCGCCTCATCTTTCCAAACAAAAAAGTCTGCCAAAATCTGAGGGGGGCGAGGTAGCACGCATGTGGTGTTTTCAAGTCAAAGGTACATCATTGTCGGTTGTTAATACAGTTTATTCCTAAATGAATTTTTATGGCAGCAACGCTTTATTGACAACCAACAAAGATGTACCTTTAACTTGAAAACACTAAACATATTTGACATATTCTTTTTATACTTCATAACACTAAATGGAGCAATAGATAGTCGACTGTACAAATGTTAACATATGGTTCATTATTGGATGCAGTCTTTGCAAATGTCAAACAAAAAAGTCAAGGATCATTTTTTGATTGTATTTTCAAACAAAATATAGAAGACAGCAATCCTTAAGCGCGTTAAATATGGAGAAGTGTCAAACGTCAAATAGTTACTGCCCGTCAGAAAGAAAACGATTGTCTTTGAATCGATTCTGTAAATGAAGCTTGATTTTCGATTTAGGTGAAATCTTTTATTACGAAAGTAATGATAAATAAAGTAAAACTGTACTTACATCTGAAATAGTATTTCATCTTTTTGTAAACTAGACGAAATATAACATTTTTTACATCCAAAAACAGCGCATAATAGGCATTTTCACGGAGCTTGTTATCCATTGACAGCGATGACGAAAATGCGTGACATCGATTATTGAAATAGTTTTTATACACAGTACGTGTAATTTCCTGCCAATACTTTTGACAGAGGGGAAATGATACCTAAGGCCCCTCCTGCCTGCATTAAAACTCTCTGTATAAACCCGAATAATAATATAGTAGCTGACAGTGGCGCAAATATGTGAGGAGGCCCGATCCCAAATATGCTTAGAGAATTTAACCCGAATGGAGTAGCCATGACTGTCATTTCCGACACAAAACAAGTCTGCCGATTTTTGCGGGGGAGGGGTACGTCAAATGTATGGCTATTCGTACGTAACGTACAAATAGCTACGTCAGATAAACGTCAGTCGATACATGTGTATAACTACTGGTCATATGTTTTCGGCAGAGGGGAACGCCTGTCAATGGCGACTCCGGTTAGTTTAATTCTCAAAGCAAATATGGGAACAGGGGCCGTATTCTAACTTTAAAACATGTATAGACACGATCCAACTTCAATACAACTCCAATGCATTAGCAACGCAACACAGCTACGGCATAAACATCTGATTCAGAAATTTCCTTTACTTGAGAAATATTACACTTACAATATAACTTCAATATAGGTTGATTGTTGGTTGTGTGTTGGAGTTATGTTTGAGATAGGTTGTGTTCTTATTGTATTGTTAATGTATTTGAAAATTAGAATACGGCACCAGAGATGGAAGAAGTAAAAATCACTTTCAACTTCACAAAATTCACAGACTTTAAAAATAAACCGCCGCTACAAAATTTGCACCAGATGAGCTGTCTTTTAATTTTCCGACATCAAACCGGCGTAACGAGGTGTAAACCCTTTAGCTAAAACGCCAACAAAGTTCTGAGCCCTGTGTGTCGCGGACAAAATTTATACCCCCGTCGGGAAATTAATATCAGGTGAACTAGCACCGTAATGAGCGGTAGTTAGATGCTGGCGAGCGTGAGATATGGCACACATTTGGAAGTACAACGTTCATTCAAACTAGTGTTGTATGTTTATATACTAAGATGACAGTAAAATTAACTAGGTATCGTATTTCTTAGGCATTATAACTCTTTTTTAGGAGTTGAGTAAAAAGGTGTCTCTTTAGAGTTGTGGTTAACTTTCCTGGCCACTTGTTTGGTGTGAAAGCTACGCGTCGTAGTTTTTTTCCAATTCCTTGTAGAATTTGTGTGAAAGGAGAAGTGTTGAGAATATTATGGTACTGCTAATTCCGCATAGATTTATAATTTGATTGCAGTTCCTGAAATGGTCAGTCCAACGCATTTGGTGATAGCTCGTTTACTGGGCCTCCTTATACTCGCACTAAAATTAAGCTGTAAGAAAAACACATTAGTGTCCTTCGATTTTAAATAGTTTTTGCATGCGTTAATATGACGCTTAAAAACGTCACACAAATGAAAGTATCTGAAGGCACATTTATTATAAAAATAAGGACATCTAATAATCAAAGGGTCACAATGACATGTTAGTAAAATCTAGTGGGGATTAAATTCTATGGACAATTTTACACTAAGAGAAGAGATTTTACTTTTTGCACTAAGAGAACCGCATTGCTAAACTGGCATTTTTGTACATGTAATGTTTATGATGGGATAATATATAAACAAATGCTATGCACATTCCCTCTAAAATAACACAATACATAGATATATTACTCAAGTTTAGATTTTTTTTTAAATCTGCGTAACAGATATATCTGGGGTACAAAATATGTAGTCTCAGGCGTGTAATGATTGTATAATTGACGGTGTTACTTATTTAACAGTGAGTTTATTAAACAATATAATGATGAGTTACACTCAGTTACATCCACTCGCTAGTAATCCCTATAGTTAAATATTTATAAGTATAAAGGCAAAAATAAAACATTACAAATGAGGTCGAAACTTTTTATTAAGACTCGACCGCCTTAACTCAAAGTTTATTTGTCCAGTCGTTTCAAACAAAACTGACACTAATTCACACTTAATAAGCGTCAATATTGTTTGAAGACTGCTTGGCGTTCCCCGAATACCTTTATCTGTATTTTAGCTGTTATTTAAGGGTTGGCCCACACCGCTCCACTTACCTAAATATTTCCAGACTATTCTCACATTTTAGCACGTGTGTGCAGCCCTTAAGATAGAGTTAATTGTTCAGGTTGAGCGTTGGGATAACAGGGTGCGTAGCCAACGTGCCAATCGTTAACACTCGGTAGCGAACGAAACGCAACTGTCACTGTCGCACTAATATGGAAGAGTGATAGAGAGAGGTGACTATGATAAGCTACGGAGCGTTAACGATTGGCACGTTGTCTACGCACCCAGGCCGCGATTCGAAAAATAAACACACACACTGGACAGACACAGCTCCAACCCAACTCAACTCAACGCTATAACGGCATTGACATTTGCTATTCGAACAGATTTTCATTCAACATTGGTCTCACATTGGTCACACATTGGTCACACATTGGACCAATGTGAGACCAATGTGTGACCAATGTCTGACCAATGTGAGACCAATGTGAGACCAATGTTGAATGAAAATCTGTTCGAACAGCAAATGTCAATGTCGTTATAGCGTTGAGTTGAGTTGGGTTGCGTTGGGTTGGAGCTGTGTCTGTGCAGTGTGTGTGTTTATTTTTCGAATCGCGGCCCCAGTTAGCATAGAGGAGCAGTACGTAGCAAAAACCTTTCGCCCCATGGATAAAGCCATTTTTTTACCTGAAAATGGTTGAAATTATCTTTGCTTTTTTGCAGGATAATTCTCTAAAAAGTAACTGATGTTTTCAAACAAATACAAGTTTCAAATCGCTTCCGAAGAAAGACATGACAATTCCAAGTATTCCAACCATCTTTTTCAAACAAGTAAAGGAGATGCATTAGCAATTGGATATATAACTAGGTTAGTCTACGGATAAAATGGCAGTGAAATACGAAGCCGGTTAATAAAATGCTATTAAAAAACCCAATCTGCCTAGAAATTTTTAACAGGACTTCTTATCATGATTATCCGCTAGTTTCCTGGCTCCGACGTAAACAAGTTTGTAATATGATCATTGTTTCCTCTCGCGCCCTTCATTTGAATATACCCTTTATTGTGTTCGATCAGAAATGTTCGCCAACACAATTTCGAGTATAGGTCAAATCTCTCATACTCATATAAATATCTACCTTTGTAGTAGACTGGAATCGCCTTACTATGTTCGCACCCTTCATAGTCCTTAGGCAGAATATTTAGCTTAGCGAATTAATAGTAAATTCCAAAGATAGTAAATTATTTAACATATAATTATTTATCTTTGTAGTAGATTGGAATCGCCTTACTAAGTTCACAGCCTTCATAGTCTTTAGGCAGGGGGGTGTCACTGCGCAGTTTAGGTGCATTTTGCCGGCGTGCCTCCCGGGCAGGCGTGTGGCTGTGGAATGCCGCTCGGCTCGCACGATACTCGTGTCACGTGGCGCTCGCGCAAAATTGAAAATACACTATGGCTTCGAAACCTAAACCCCGATTATAATCCGAAAAGATATAGTATAACATATAATATTAATAATAATTTAGTGAGTTCGGACCTTGAAGTTGCGGATTATTTTGAGCAGTTCTTCTCTAATATACCGGTAGAAACAACAAAGTCTCTTCATTCATCGCCTGACGTCGCTGAGGCAGTACTGAAAACAAATATAGCAGAGTGTACAGATATCTTTAAATTTTCATAAGTTTTTCCGAACTCAATTATTAAAACGTTTAAATCCCTAAATTTAAAGAAAACTGAAGATCTTTGGGGCCTATCTATTAAAGTTCTACATTCCATTGTTGAATCGATTGCACCACATTTAGCTGATATATTTAACAAAGATTTTGAAGCACAGCAAAGTCATCCCCTTGTTCAAATCAGGATCGAGAACAGAACCAAGCAATTTCAGACCAATTTCAATACTGCCGGCACTAAGCAAAGTTTTCGAGAAACTAATTCTAAATCAACTTGTGTCACATTTTAACCGAAACGAATTGTTCGCCAGAAATCAATTTGGTTTTACCAGAGGTCGCTCGACTACTGACGCAGGTGCTGTTCTTCTTAAGCACATCTTTGCCGCTTGGGAAAAAAAACAAGATGCTGTTGGAATATTCTGTGACCTATCAAAGGCATTTGATTGCGTTGATCACGAAAATCTAAAGAGAAAACTAAGCCATTACGGGATCAAAGCTGGTGCCCTTAACCTCGTCTCATCATACCTATCGGATAGAACACAACGAGTGGTTATTAATGGAACTCAATCTTCTGGGTCCCCTGTGGCACTCGGAGTGCCTCAAGGCTCAATACTTGGTCCCTTTCTGTTTTTGGTGTACATTAATGACCTACCTAAAATTGTGCAAGATAAACATGATATAGTGTTATTTGCTGATGACACATCTCTGATATTTAAAGTGGACAGAAAAGAAAACAGCTTCGATAGTATTAACAGTGCACTCTCCACAGTAGTAAATTGGTATACGGCTAATAACCTACTTTTGAACGCCAAGAAAACGAAGTGCATCAAATTTACACTTCCCAACGTCAAGCAGATTAAAAGCAGCAAGATTATAATAAATGATGAAACAATGGAATTCGAAAAGCAAACTGTTTTCTTAGGCGTCACTTTAGACTCGAAATTACAATGGCATCCACATATAGCCACCCTAGCTGGGAAACTTAGCTCTGCCTATGCCGTGAGGCGAATCAGCCATCTAACAAACAGTGAAACTGCCAGGCTGGTATACTTCAGTTATTTTCACAGTGTTATGTCGTATGGAATTCTGTTGTGGAGTAAAGCGGCTGATATTGGGACCATATTTGTGCTACAAAAACGAGCTGTACGTGGCATTTATAAAATGCGCGGTCGAGCATCCGTAAGAGGAAAATTTGAAGAGGCAAATATTCTTACCGTAGCATCTCAATACGTACTTGAAAACATTATGTATGTGCGGAAAAACATCCATGAATTCAAGCTCAACAGTGATATCCATAACTGTAACACTAGAAATAAAGATAAGATTGCTGAGCCTGGCCACCGCCTCGGTAAGGTTCGTACGTATTTTGCTGGGAACTGTACACGTTTTTATAACAAAGTCCCCGCTGATGTAGTGAATTTGCCACTAAATAAATTCAAGTCTTATGTTAAGCGCTATTTGTTGAGGAGAGAGTACTATACTTTAAAGGAATTCATTGAGGATAACGATGCCTTTAAGCCTGTAGCTTGATATGGTTAGTACAATACAAATTTAGAAATTATTAGGTACATTACTCTATGAAGCAGCTTTACTAGTGTCCAGTATTACCTGTTTTTCGTTTTTATTTTTTTTTGTTTTTATTTAGTATTTGGACACTTAGAGACGTTATACATCTCTAAGTCTTGCATTCGCAAATATTTATATGTATAGATATATATTTAATGATCCTGATGCTTAGAGACATGTACATCTCTATGTCACTTTTATATTGTTATTTAATTCACGCATGTAAAATACGAGCACAGAATATTGTTTCTCACCAGACTAAACATGGCTAGTTTTTATTAATTAATAAAGCCCGCCAGCTTGAACATGTCATGCTCGCTTAAAAGGCTCTGCTTATGGTGGCGTCGTTGATCGGGTCACCACTTTCCCGAAGAAAGGTTGAGGGAGGCGATGGCTGAGATATGCGTCATACTCGTGAACGGGTGCTGTTTGTGGAGACAGGTCTGTTTAGGCAAACTGGGGCAACACATTTACGTAACTTTTTATTGATCAAATTAATTTTAGTTTAATTGGCTTTAGACACAACATTCGGTGCTTGATTATCCATATTTTTATTATTATATAGAATATATAGATCAAGACACTTGGAGACCTTATACATCTCTAAGGATAATTTAGAAATAGTATGTTTATTGTATACTAGAATCACTTACTTTTTTTTTTATTAAAATTCAAAATTATTTTGTTTCTAACTGTTGATGATGGATTATTATAATTTGGAAATTTATTTAGAAGACACAGTTCAAGTAAGAAAGTATATCAAACTTGTATGTAATTCATTTTCAATAGTCAGATTTGGACTCATCTTTTTTCTTTGGTATTTTTCTTAAACTATAACCTATTGTTGGTTAATCAACCTTGGTTAGATATGTTTTCTGTTAGAACAACGCACTTATATGTATTGTTTAGTTTTGATGTACTGTTGTTTTGAAAAAATAAGTCCCGCCGAGTTTCTTGCCGGACATAATTCTTGTCGGGTTAGAACCGGTGTAGTTTGATTTTTTTTTTCTCACTTTTACTTTGACGTGTAAAAGTGCCCTTGTGGCCTACTTACTGAATAAATGTTTGAGTTTGAGTATTGGTTGCCCAAAAACAATATAAGGAACTGACCGATATATTTTCAAAGGAATACGGCTGTGGCATACCTACTTCCTTGAGAATCAGACATACTATCTTCGGATAAAAATTTTATGTTTACAGAATCAACGTTTGTGATTCCTACATATTTATCTTATTAATAAAACGGTAATAGGTAAAGGTATAGGTACAAAACTTGTCAAGTGACAACCCCGACAGCTCGGTCATAAAACTGCGGCGCGCACAGAAGATTCACGGTTCGTGCGCGGTTATAAGTTTCAATTTTGCTTGCAGGCGGTGAGTATAGATATATTTTTATACCTAAATCTGACTTTTGTGAAGGAGTGAATTTTCAGTACGGTAGTACTATTCTATTAGTTATTCTGTGCTTTAGGCAGAATATTAACTTAGCAAATTAATAGTCAATTATTTAACGTACAATTATTTTTGTAGTAACACTAATCAAGTGTCGTAATCTCGTTTTGTTAAATAATTGAATTTTTGTTTCTACTTAGTCAGCGGTGAAAAAAAGTATATTTTATATTATAATCCAGTAAGTTTGTACAATCATCGCGTGCGTCAAACTTTTTAAAGTAGACTAAATTTGCTACAATATAAGACTAGAATTGTCTCTGTTGACCCAATAGTTTCCAAGATAAAGCTTTTCAAAATTGAACCGTTTTTCCCAGAAGAGAAGGGGAAGGTTAAAGGGTAAACTGTTCTGGGAAAAACGATTCAATTTTATTATTAAAGTCTGAAAAAAAAACGATTTTTCGATTTTAGACAAAGTTGCGTTCGGCGCTCGAGGTCACAAACTTGGATTATCTACCGGATTTGACGCTCACTACCCCGTACTTTCAGGCGACAAGGTTCCTGGATTATAGTCAAGCTTTTCAAATCTATATATAACCAAAATCATATTTTTAGTGGTGTTTTTCCATGTTTAATGTAGCCCGCGGTAGCCGATGCCGCAATTACCTAGTTGGTTACTAAATTCTGTTACCAGATTTCTGACTAATAAAATATAAAATAAAGTTTGAAAATCAAAAATTTAAGTAAATATTTAATAGCTTCATTTCTAATGAACATAATATGGTATGATAATACACAAATCAGATGAGAAATTTATTCAAAATCCTTGTAAAGAACAAGATTGCCTGGAGACGCAAACACGCGCTAAATTTAAAAAAATTACACTTTACAAAAGTGCATCAAATAAATATTGCACCTTTGTTTAGAAAGTTCCATTGCTGGTTTGTAAGAAACCTGTTTATTAGAGGTAATTGCGTGACCACCGTTTAATTTTCTTGCGATTTTATCCCACAGATATTCCCATTTGAAATATTGCCTATTTTTAAGTTTTTCACAAAAGACATAGATTTAGACTGCTATGGAACAAGCAGACTTGCAACGTATAGTCTAGTATTTTATCGGATAGCCCCACGTGAACTATACATATACCAAATTGAAGCTAAAGAATATAGCTACCGAATTGTGTAAGATTGATGCGTCTTAAAGGTGATTAATAATAAATAGGATTTAAAATCAACATGATCAAGGAGCGTAATTTTGACGTATATTTTTCACGCCTTTTTCCGAGTGTTATAAAGAATTCTGAAAAACTGCGACAATAATTTTCAATTCAATATATTGTAATCTATTGACTATAAAATAAGCTTTTAAATTATGTACGTGAATAATTAAAATGTTGCTACCTATCCCTATTTATTTAGTGAAAACTCTAGTAACAGAACTTAGTAACCGACTAGGTATAACAAAATTATATGTTAGGGCCTCAATAGTTATAGGTTAGGAAAATTGGGGCTGGCCCGGTCCGTATAAAATTGACCCTAAATATGTTTTACCTATAAATCCCTGAAACTTTATTGCAAAGACTGCTGCATTCTGTAGGCCTCCAGGGGCAATTAATTGCATCCGAGTTAAAACAAATTATTCAGAATGTAAAACGTCTAAAATCTTTGCTTAACCCATTTTCCCATGGTCTATATTATAGTATTTGTCCGTCGCGTTGACCCGCTGTTGTTAACGTTTCTTCTTGCGATTGTAAGGAACCATCATAATTGTGAACACTGATAATGAGTGGTTACTATGGCCTTGAGATCACATTTAAACTGGTTTGCTTTGTATGCAATCGTAATATCACTGAGCTAACCCAAGCGATCCTGTAGAATTAGCATCTCAGCGCTGCCTATTCATTCAAAAATATTGTATGCTTTAACTGTAAGGTACCCAGTACAACTAGGCCTAACATTCTGTTGCAATAATTCTTGGAATTCAGACATATGCTAGTCTCTAAATTAATAATTGTGTAAGGACCTTTTGAACACAAATACACTTATTCTTAGTGTAAGCTCAAAAATGGATTAAACCGGATTTGACCTATAGACGGAGAGCTAGCCACGTCAGATATGACACAATAATGAGAGCAATGAAACCCCTCTGGCCAGTTTGCTATAATATGCTTATTTCTAGATCTGGACATCTGGCAGCTGTAAACTGGAAGAGGTCAAATAATGCAAACCACACTGTTAGTCGCCTACTGTTTTTGTTTCTGTAATAATAAGCAATGTTTTTTGTTCTAATGTTAAAATATAGGCCCTGTCCTTTATAACTGAGACAACTCCGGCAATTTTTATTGGTATTACTAAATATTTTCCAATTCAAAAATTTTGTTTGTCTGTCACTCTAACCTCCACCCATTAAAAGATGCCAGATGCCCGGATCTAGTAATAAGGATAGTATAGCAATCTATTTTGTTGCTCTCATTATTGTGTCATGTCTGACGTGGCCAGCTCTTAGTCCACTAGAAGCATTGGCTACGCAGGCCGAGTCAGTTCGGACTATATTTAAGGATAATAACAGGGTACCACCGGGGTAATCCTTCGTATTTAATTGAACTGTCTATGGAAATATCTTGTGTGTAAGGTGACCCATTTTAATTGTTCTGGAATATAGTTCAGACCGGTAGATAAATATGCAAAATAGTTAGTGCCTTGTGAATTGCACACAGATACCCTGCTATTAATATTGCATGAGAACCCCAGGCGTAGAAATGGCCGACCAGCAGCAAACGATTCGCTTAAATTCAAGTGGTATTCCATGAATCAAAGTACAACCTTTCTACAAACATGTTTGTAAATTGATTGGGTAGTAGGAAATTCCTACTAGCAGTCACATGACTACTATGATAAAAACCGATATATAATAATCAATTGTTTACCTAAACATAAACAATATGTTTATGGATACACGATTTGCATATAAAATTATAGAAAGAAGTTATCTACATATTTTAATAATAAAATTTACTTTAAAAAATATACTAAATAATCGATTATATCAAAATGTGGATTAATTATGAAAACTGGTCTATTATAATAAAAATAATCCAACCAGGGTAGGTAAATTAAGGTTCCGGACTAAAATGTTAAAAGGTAACCGTTAATTGCAGTCTGTAAAATGTTAAATAAGTACGAGTATATGGCTGTTTCAAATATAAAAACCCTATTATAAACGGCAGATGCTTCTTTGATAATAAAGGTACCTAAACGTGGATGAATATAGAAAAATTACGTTTAAAAGATAAAAAAAGTGTGTTCTGATGAGGGAGAAATCGAGCGCGCGTAAGAAAGTTGTGAAATTACTATACTGTCTTAAACACTATCGAGGGCACGTCTATTAAAGTCGCCAATATAAGGCATTACTCATTAATCAACTAATCAATCAATCAATCAATATACTGCTGCCACAAATATATTTAAACACGCACGATTTTCATTCATTATTTTGTCAAAACACGGGACTTAATCGCGTACTTTTAATTTTATTATTTTCCTTATGCATCGTAACGCAGGCAGGAAAGTAATAAAAGTAAGCGTACGCGATTAACTCCTGTGTTTTGTCAAAATAATGAAATATACTGCAAGAAAAGAAAATGGAGTTTAAAATGCCGCCAACAGGCATTGTAACTTCTCCTTCCGGAATTTCTACCTAGACTATCGAAGGCCTGCAAAAACTCTCCTGGGACGAAACTAGGAGTGCCCGAGCATCGAGTCCGAAGCGGCAGATTTACATGAAAAGCGACGAGAAACGCTATTGACGAAAGGACGAATTGTCCATACCAATGTCTCCCGAATATGCGCAGCCAAATAATGCTCAACCCAATCAAACACGATCAGAGAAACTATGTGTAGGTATGCGAAAAAAAAAAAATTTTCGTAATTATTTTGATTAGTTACAACGCCTACTTTTTTTTTGCTCTAGAAAATGGCTTATGTATTAGTACTATTAGTAATCTATTCTGTGTACACAGACCAATGAGTCCATACCAATGTCTCCCGATAATGCGCAGCCAAATAATGCTCAACCCAATCATACACGATCAGAGAAACTAAGTGGCGTCTATGGTGTACGTGAGTTAGAGGTATTTTATGTGTAGGTATGGGAAAAAAATACTTTTTGTAATTATTTTGGCTAGTTACATCGCCTACTTTTTTTTGCTCTATTAAATGACTAAATATACTATTAGTAATCTATTCTGTGTACACCAATTTTCATTACAAAAGATATTAGCGCAAAAAAAATACTTTAATAATATTTAGTTTTAAAAGTTCACAACTAACATCTTGAAAATTATATTAGTACCTACTCTGTATTCTCTGTGTGCATAAGAAAATAATTTTATAAGTCAACTTTAAAGAAGTTAAGAAGCGCTTGAAATCCTAAAAAGAAAATCGTCAAAGCTCTATATTGCCTAGCTAATGCAATGGCCATAAAACTAGCGACTTAGCCGTAATTTACAAAATATGTACTCCTACTCTTACATAAAAGCAATAAAATTGGGTTTAATTGTACTTGAGGATTTAACTACAGTAAAGAAGTAGGTACCAATGAAAACTTTTTCCATAAAAATCATGCCTTGAAAATAAAAACTAATAAACAATGACTTTCTATTCTCATAAGGATAACCGCAATAATCCAATGAATTAATGATATCGAAAAACATGCCTAGTAACGTCTTCAATAAGTTGAAATTGGAATTATCGTCCATAACATTTTTTTTTATACCACGACGGTGGCAAACAAGCATACGGCTCACCTGATGGTAAGCAGCTACCTAGCCTATGGGCGCCTGCAACTGGAAAGGTGTCACATGAGTGTTGCCGACACTTTACAAAAAAGATTTACTGTGTTGGCGGCTAAAGGAACAAGACGGTCCTCTTTGAGCTCTTTCACAAATAAGTACCTTAATCAATAATATTATTATTTATGTAAAAATGTAGTATTTTTTAATGTATCCATATAGGCATAGTGCACCGCCGCAACAAATGAGACGATGACTGGTTCACTGTGCTTGAAAGTGGATAGAAGTATTTAATTTGACAGCACAGCACCTTATAATATCTGACTTTGCAACTACTTTGTATGCCAGGAGTTGTTAGATTACTTTACTAAATAAAAAATGCAACTTTATGCTCTCCAAAACATATCGCGCGTAGTGAAGTGAGTTAAACCGTAAACAAATGTTGTAGTATGTCTCACGAATATTTAAAAAAGCATCAATAAAATCTAAATATATTAAAGAAGAAACTGACTGACTGACTGACTGATTGACTGACTGACTGACTGACTGACTGACTGACATATCAACGCACAGCCCAAACCGCTGGTTCTACTGATTCCAAATTTGGCACGTAGGTTCCTTATAAGGTCTAGGGGTGCACTAAGAAAGGATTTTTCAAAATTTACCCCCTAAGGGGGTAAAATGGGGGTCCAAAGTTTGTATGGCGAATCAAGATTTGTTACATTATTTTATTCGAAACTTCACAGGAGTATTTCTAACGGTAAAAGAGTAAACACGTATTTCAGGTTTTTTGAAAATTCAACCCCTAAAAGGGGCAAATGTGGTCACAAAGTCTGAAAATGAACATGGGTATCGTACCCTTTTTGAGTACTAATAAAACGCGGGCGAAGCCGCGGGAAAAGTCTAGTACTTAATATGGCAGATATATTAAACAAACCTTTCTTTTACCGGCATTTTGATACAGTGACAGTTGTTGGTAATCTAAAAGAAAATTTAAGCACCGCGTTTTTCGTGGCCCTGACAGAGTGTACGAGCGACGTATGAGTACATGTTTTATGCATTACGTACTGTTTGCGTCTAAACGGCGGCTGAGGCAACCGAAATTAAATTTGGCATGCAAACGTCATAGCGGTTTATCTCTGAGTGATACGAGTACCTCTTCCAGGCGGTGAGTTGTGCTTTTGATGTGCGATTTTGATGTTGAGGTCTTGGGAAAAAAAAAGTGAGCAAAAACCCTATAACAATAGGTCTTAAACTTTCATATTTCATATAGAACGGTCGTGCTACGTCCCGCCCCGACTGCAATTACCTCACACCGCGGCGGCCGATTGGTAGCAAACTAGTAGGTTATCAGTCTGGTCCGCACACATCGAAGTGTGTACAGACGTACCGTGTACACAAAGGCCCTCAAACGAGTTTTGTAATATGACGTCGGTATCCGCCCTGTGACTTAACATGGTGTTCCGCACATTTGGGAGGCGTACAACTCTCAGAGGACCTTTTGAAAATTACATTAAATGTAAGGGGGTGATCTAAGTGAGCATGGTGTAACAACTATTGAGAGTAATGTAATCTAAAATGTACTGGTGTCGTATTATAATTTTAGAATACATTAAAAATACAATCTATCTTAAACATATCTCCAACACTCAACAAATAATCAACCAATATTGAAGTTGTATCGTAGTTACATCGGAATAATTTTCATGCTAATTCTGACATTTCTGATTCAGACGTTTACACTCTATGTCTTTAGGTATTTAATTAAAAGTAAACAAACAATTTTTACATTTTCGGGTAGTTATAACTTTTATTGGTTAACCAATCAAATACAAAACTGCTTGGATCTGTCACTTAACGACCTGGCTTTGACCAATATTATTTGATCGTGTAATGTTTTCATCTACCCTCAACTGTAGATCTTATTTACTTTTATTTAAATACCTAAAGATACAGAGTATAGGCCTTAGCTGTGTTGCGTTGTTAATGCATTGGAATTTTATAAATATTATTTGAAACGGGATATTTACCATGTATATTTGTGTTTACGAGCACCCGATATTTCGGCGCAGTTGCATGCACCATCATCACGGAGTAACTAACGTTGCGGCGAGTTTTAGTAGTCTACCCATACACCGTAGCGATCTACCCTCTTTCGAGTTCGCTTTTTTCGTCCATTGTCACTGCTACTACTACTGTCCGCGTTCTCACTTGTAACTCGATCACGATTGCGACACACAACACTTACAGTATCAACTCGCGCGTTTTTTTGCGAAACGGATTTTTATTTTGGATTAGAGAACTTCCGGATCACTGGATACCAGACACTTGATAGACGAAACCCGTCTTCCCGGTTAAAATTCTTATATTTAAGAATTTCAATGGCTTCTTTGACCATCCTGGGTACCTATGTAGTGCCTTTCGGTCGAAAGTATCTGAGGGTTGTGTAACTCAATCCAGATTTGTTCCCGCCTCCAGCAGGTGTTCCGCGATCGCCGAATTCCGAGGATCATAGTTCCTGTACGCTCGGATGTGTTCCTTTATACGGCATGAGATTGTGCGCTTCAAATAATATTTATAATGTGAATGACCATGTGAGCTTGAAATCATGCATTGGAGTTTTATTGAATTTGGATCGTGTCTGAACGTGTTTTAAAGTTAGTATACGGCCCCTGGGCTACTGTTTATTATTTATTTAAGAGCGTAGAGCTACACCGCATGTCAAAGGATTCAGTCTCCTTTTTCCATGTATCCCAGTCTTTCTGTCCAGTCTGGTTTGTACCGGGCTAATAGAGTGGAAAGGATTGGTCAAATATTATGCTATTGGATAATAAACCGGATGTCTTCCTAATAAAACGGTATCCAATTTTTATATTATCTCCGGCATCGGCAGTAGGCGACTCGCTTTCCGCAAGATGGGCTTCCATAAAAAGCTACGTCAGAACTGGCTCAAGGTCAACGCCGGTTAATATAGTAGTAGTAGTAAAACACTTTATTATACAAGAAAGCACAACGAAAGACATATAATACAACATATACGTACAAATGCGAACTTATCCCTTTAAAGGATTTCTTCCAGTTAACCTTTGAGCAATTTCGAGAGAAAGTTGGAAGTGCTAGGCAGACTTAGGTATTGTACGTTACGGTAAGATGAGTTGTATTATAATTTATAATCTAATTAGGTAGAAATGCGTTTATTTCATTACACTTGTTCTTGAGGTATCGAGATTAGGCACGTAAGTAGTCTATGTTGGTTATAAACAACAATTTTATAAACATAGGTAGGTACATAGGTGTTAGAAAATATTAATAATAAAACTTAAATTTAAACTAACTATAAATAAAACTACTTAAAAATAAAATAATTAATTAAAATGCAACTCTAAATTTGGCCCTCTCGGCAAGGTGCCCATCACGCAGGCGGCATTCCCGCGCTGAATTGCGATAGCAATTCTTTGCGCAAGAAAGCCGCCTGCACGAGGGTCACCTGTAGCCTCTCTGAGGCGCTTGCTGAGCGCCTTGTGGAACCCTCGCGCCCCCCTCCCCCACGGACCAAGTGTCTCGACGCCAAAAGCTACGAACTCGTAGTTGGCGCCGAGACAGCTATATTAGACAGGTAGATACTCAGTTCGGTAACATACATAAATATAAATAAAGTTGTTACATAAATACCAAATATATACTATAAATACAAACATACATACTATAAATATGATACTACATATAATAATATATTAGTACACGATTGATAAGGGTTGAGTCCCAAAGTTAATTAAAATATAAATAGATTGTAGTACACAAACACTTTATTATAATACCTATACATATATTATTATAGTTTATTATATATTTGTTATGTCTATTGTATCAGAAACTTATTTGTCTGTGAAGATAAACTGCCTGACTTGATATTCGTAAAATATGGCAGCATCGTGAATATTGGAAAATACGATATGAGATATTTACATAAGCTGCTTTTCATAAAATTTTCTAGGATTTTTCAGAGACTACTGCTGAAAAAAGCTAAACTAAATCTAAAAATAGTAGGTATTGAAACTAAATCTAAAAATAGTATTTTTTTAAAAACGGCACACAGGAAACGTAACTCGTTAGATTGTTATTAAATCAAATACAAACATTGAAAACATTGAAAAAATAATCAACCCAGCAGGACTTGAACCTGTATCGATACGCCTTGCCGGGGCTCGATCGCTTTACCAATTAAGCTATGGGTCAAGTTACTAAGTTAACGAAATTTTCAATGCCTTCAATCATCTTTTTGCATTTATTTTGATCTACTTCGGCTTTACAGCAGCAACGTAACTCGTTGTTTAAAGTCAGGAGTTCCCAAATTTGGGGTTAATAATTTGTGAAGGTCGTCACTTATAGTGATATTAATTTAGTGACCGGACACAGGTAGCAATTTATGTCACTTTGACGGTCCACAGAATAACAATACATATTCGTTACGAAAACTTGAATAATTTTATTAGTGTAGGAAATTACCAAAAGATTTTCTATGATTGATATTTTGAATCAAGTTGATTTGTCATTGACAATCAACTAAAATAAAGAGAGCAACCTCTCTAAATCAACATAATATATGACTGGTGCAAAGTTGTAAAGCGATAGCTCATCTTTATCATTACTTTATAAATACTTTAAAAAAAACATTCATATTCAATGCATAATACACAAATGTTAATTAAGTCATATCCAATCCACGTTATACTTTCGTCTTTAAATGACTACCTGTGTCCGATTATTAGTTATTACTCAGACTTACTATAATGGAACACGGGAACGTGTTACATTCGTATTCTTTGCATAGAAAAATAAATAAAAACAGGCATGTTTCCCTGAAACTTTTTCCAAATAGCTACCAGTCTTACAATAAAAGGGCAGAAGTTTTAAGAAACTTTTGTTGTTTTCAATTTCGTATCTTAGTCAACTTGTCGAAGACCATCTGGGCGTCCTAGGCTGGAAAGGCGAGGTGCTGAAGGACCTCACTGCACTGGGCGCCGTAAACTGGACAGAGACGGCTGTGAACAGATAATCCTACCAATATATATCAGAGGCCAAGATTTGGGTCGCTACGCCACTGCAGTAAGTAAGTAAGTAAGTCAGTAACTAAAGGCCTTATCTGGTCTGCTTGCAGTTATTTTCCAAAATAGGAGCCAAAGGGACGCTGTTTTATATTTACACATTATTTTTAATTAAATCTAGATGTATCCCGTGTAAATCAGCATAAAAAATCCCGAATTTTAAAGAGTGACATTATTGATTTAAAAAAAAAACTAAATAATATCAACAGACAAATAAAAAATATATAAAAATATTTTGAAGCCAAAAACGACGGGCATTAATCCCCGTAAATTACAGTCGCAACGAACAGGGAATAAATCGTTGATGCGCCAAAGCCCGCTCCAATACGTTAAAGATAACCGAACGAATAATCGAGGCCCGCAGTAAACGTTGCTTTGACAGTACGGTGTGGTTTGGACTGGTGTGACCGCTGATTGCACCAGACGATCTGACAAAACAGACCAGACTTAAAAATCTAAATATGGTTATGATCTGAATTTGAAACGATGCCTCGTTGGCTCTCTCGACACTCTCTGCACTACGGGTCGACTCATGGAAATATCATTAGTCATTACAATAACGCATAACGCTTGTTTTGCTTAGTTTTGGACTCTCTTACCGAGGAAGCACAGGATTCAGCAAAGTGGACATTTATGTACGCCGACGATGTAGCTTTATGCGCCGAAAGCCGTAACGAGCTGCAGACCGCACTTTTGTCATGGAAACAACAGTTGCAAGCCGGAGGCCTAGTGCTGAGTGTTGCCAAGACCCAATTCATGTCCCTGAACGAACCAGATCCACGCGATGATAGTCCAATACCCATCGATGGACAATCAGTTACCATGTGCGAGCAGTATAAATATCTGGGTGGTATGATGCACATGTCCGGGGACATCGAATGCAACATCCAGCACCGAATAGCCGCTGCATGGCTGAAATGGCGGGAAGTGACTGGGGTCACTTGCGACAAAAGAATGCCGGTTAAGCTGAAAGGCTTGGTCTATAAGAGCATTATAAGGCCCGTTCTGATGTACGGCAGCGAGACGTGGGCAGTCACTCAAAAGCACGTGCACACTATCCAAGTTGCTGAAATGAAGATGCTGAGGTGGATGTGCGGCGTTACCAGGCTCGATAAAATCCGCAACGAGTACGTGCGAGGAAGCCTGGGCGTGCGTGATATCGCCGACAAGATGCAAGAAAGTAGGCTGCGATGGTATGGCCACGTAAAGAGGAAGCCACCCGACTACGTAGGAAACTTGGCACTACGGCTTTCCATCTCAGGTAAAAGAGGTAGAGGCAAACCCAGGACAAGATGGAAGGACGTGGTGCTAAAGGACATGAGTGAGTGTCAGGTGTCCGAAAAAGACGTCGAGGATAGGGCGAAGTGAAGAGGAAAGGTGCGGAAAGCTGACCCCACCACCATGTGGGACACATAGCTTGGAAGAGAGAAAGATTACAATAACGCATAAAATGTTCAAAATTTTAACGTGTTTTAAATTTAAAATGCACAACATTCACTTTCGGTGATACTGATTCGCCATGCGCGCTGACGAATGCTTGCTGTGACGCAAAGATGATAACAATCTTTTTATTTAATTTTAGCTACAAAGTTAACTATAGTAATTGCTCTGAGAGTGCCACAACTGTAATGTATCACTAGAAAGTTTATAAATAATAAGATGTAACCTCTAATTGGTACGTAGCCCGCTCTGTTTTATTTACATATTATTTAGAGGCGCTGTTGGACTCTTCAAACTTTTAATGCATTTAATATGTGACATGTTATCGCATATTATGCTTACCAGGTACTACTCTAATCCATAATTGTTTAATTTTATTCACGTCAAACCTGAGAATCACTCGTTATTTGAATACTTTTCCTGATCCATGTAACACAACACATATGTGACAACGAAATCCATTCGATAATATCGAATTGTCGTGTCTCATTATCGCGTTAGTCGTACTGTTTTCTCTCTTCAAACTGTGCTGGTGGTAGCGCGGACATTTGCATTTATAAATGATTCATGCGAGTCGCATCCGTTCTGCAGAGAAAACATTACGCTTCATCGTTTGTTCACAAATTTTGACGATTGCTAGCCCTGCTAGGACGTGGTGGTTAGATAAGCGGTATGGACGACCCTGTGGTTTTTATACGGAGTTGTAGAATATGTAAGGTGTTGTAAGGAAAGCGTGTTCAGGATCATATATTTTTTTTAATACCCTTGACGGAACAGAGACGGTTATATGTAACGATGATAAGCTATTTGTTGCTTATTTATTTAGAATGTTTGTGTAAATCTTAATAGTTTGGGAATTGATTTTATATAATATGACTTCCCAAACTATTTTTCCTATAGTTTTATTTGGCATAATTATCAGATGGCACAATATCGTTTCGTATATTTTTCTGAATTTTTTTATTTTGCATACTAACATAACCTATGCCAAATAATAAATCTTCCAAAAACAACTCATCATCATCATCATCACATCAGCCGAAAGACGTCCACTGCTGAACATAGGCCTCCCCCAAAGAGTGCTTTCCATGGGGGGTGAATGCCGTAATCGCCACGCTTGGCATACGGGTTGGCGATCACAGTATCTCCACCGCACTCCGAGGATGCTGCTGCCCATCCCCCGGTGGTCTTGGCCGTAGTTTTAGGACATACTCCGGGTCCAAAAACAACTATCCGAATCAATTAATTTTTCTACTCGTCGACTGTAATGCGTGTCGCGCATACTTTTCGATAGAGCTTTTATGGTCGCATATTGTAGCATCGCCAAAGATGGTACAAAGGATTTTCATACAATATTGTAACACTGTACTCGACTGAAAAGCTCTTTATTATGTCACGATTGTATAAAATACTATTGTTAAACGGTATGCTAACTAAACGTTATGCGATACATTTTTTGGGAAATGTAATTAGGCGAAAGGATTTTCGGCGAAATGGCAGTACACCTATCAAGCCCCATCTGTACACTGCGTTGTCAAGCTGCTTTGTTGCACTGGCGATTGGAATAAAACGTGATGCTTCGCGAAACGGGGAGCTACCAAGCTACACGCTAACTCTTGTGGCCTAAACAGCATCCTCAAACAAACAGAACCCAATGTGTTTCCAACAACTAAAATATTGTGCTAGTCCCGATAACACAAGTTGCGGACTTCATAATGATTCCAATAATAGATAATTTTCGGAACAATGGAAAGGTTCGCGTCCGCGCGTGTAGCTTTGCGTTGGGTGTGAAGTTAATTAGGAAACTAATAACGGAGAATATTGCAGCGGTTTTTTTGAAGCATCACAAACCGGTACACTATATTTTTGTAAAGAACCTTAAACTGTAGTTGAGGATACCCGGCAAGGAGTTCACTCCACAGCTGGAGCGTTTGCAGGACGAAATTGTTCTGAAAGCACACAGAGTGGAATAATTTAGGTTCCAGGTGTTTGTGTGGTTATCATGTGTAGGTTCTCGGCATTCCATCATAGGTCTATATTTTTCCAGCGTAGTTTGTGTCCCACTACTGGGCAAAGGCCTCCTCTCTCTTCTGCATGTTCCCGCCATTTGAAATAACGAAATACATGCAGGTCATCCGGCCATCTCTTTTTCGGTCTCTGCTCCGGCCATCCTGCGGAGGCCATTTTGGTAGCTTTTGGGCCACTGATCCGAGCGATTTAACAGATTTTTCAGACCAAACCTACTTAAGCTTGGCGGTCTTTGCAGCCTCATCCGCAATACCAGATAATTGGTTTAACACATGCTGTTTTTTCAAAGGTGCCATGTAAAATGATAAATATGTCAAATAAGGATCAACGGTTTTCGGTATATTTTTTAATAATGAGCATAGCATGTCAATTCATATATTAATTATGAAAACATTAGTAGTATAAACTATTAGCGTTAACTCTAGCACGTGATTGTGATAAGCTGTGCTAATCATTTAAGAATTACCCTTTTGCTTTATTGTTATATAGCGTGAAACTGGTTTAATTGAACAATTTTACATTCGAGTAAGCTATTATCTATAGAAATATAGCACAAGAGTGGGCAGAGCAAATGCAATTATTTACTAGTTTTTTTATGTAATTTTCCATTCATCGTTCCGTCGTCTGGGTGTCATGACAATCGCTTGACAAGTGCGAGCGATTTAATCGCCGGCTATGCCAGATTAAAGCTTTATGCGTGAGTGTGCTTCATTCTATAAGTATATGTATAATTTGGTAAATATACGAACATCATAGAAGGTAGAGTTGAAACAGAAAGGAAGGCAGGAAAGCCAAGGAGAACATACATGGATCAAGCAAAGGAAAAAATAAACGTCGTGTCGTATCAGGATATAAAAGAGAAGGCAAATGACAGACAGGCATGGAAACTGCTCCACCGACAAGAGCCTAGTTCTTAAATATATGTTTTTTTATCGTATGGCTACATGTCACTGGTTATAGATAGGCATGTCTTCCCGGGGGTAGTAGTAGTGGGAAAGCAGATGATAAAGAAAATCCAGTGAGTGCTGCGAGGTCCAGATGGGACACTGCACCTGCCAAGTTTGTTACTCTTTTAGCACCACCCAGGGATCACGTGTAGGGTTATCTAAGGTGTTTCCTACGGACGCAGAGTAACATTGATCTCCATATATAATAATTTCATCGTCATTATCAAATGACGATGAAATTATGAAAACAATATGATTATTTTACATGTCATGCACATGTTCATGTCTCGATTTGCTGGCTAGCCTCAAGCTCTTCTATTCTAAATACCTATTCTTAATATTAAACACACAAGTAAATCCCCTTACTTGAATTTGAGTCTAGGCTTTGCAGCTTCGTAGGGGTTAAGTAAGTACTAAATAACTTAGCTACGGGGACCATTAAGGATTTTTTATTTAAAGCTTAACTGGTTTACCTAATAACTTAATTCGCTTTTGCTCGTTGTCACAACCACCCAGCCAGTTTTTGAATCGTTCATTCATTCATTCATTCCCCTTCCATTTATAGCGACAGCAGATCGACTGGCTAACTTATATTGGAAAACTTTAACGGGGCATCCATACAATTTCGTAGCATATAATTGTTTACCAAATGGATTTTTTTCAATCAAATTGTGGGGTTTGTTCCAGTGAAGTCTATGGTAGTCAGATTGAATTGTACTGCCATAAAGTTTCATCACATCCGCTCAGAAAGGCGCTTTTTAGGGTTACGTATGAACACACCGTACAATATGAGTGTAGATAAAATTCATTTTTCCAATAAGTAGTCGGTTGAGCCGTTTTTGAGTTACAATTCAAAAACGCATAGTGAAAGGACGTAAGTGCCGCAATATATCCCTTAATAAACTAACTTGTAAAAGGATAAAGATGGTAACAGGCCGGCAACTACGGACCCCTATTTTATTTTATTCTTTGAAAGTAGTATGTAAGTGGTATTTTATTTACATGTTCTTACATGTAAATAAAATACCACTTACATACTACTTTCAAGATCAAAGTAAACTCAATTGCAATTGGAATAGGATTAGAGTTGCCAGATGTCCCTTATGCTTACATCTAGATTAGTATGAGTTCCCAGCTATAGTTGCCTACTTTCACGAAAATCTTTATTGCAGACTTTTAGAAGTTTTTTTTAATGATTTTAATTATAATTAGGTATCCAAGAATATCATAGGACAACGAAGTGTACTTTTCTTATACTTATTTCACCTGGGTGATCTAGTCTACAGCGACAAGAGTCCAGCTCTTAAGAGAATGATTATCTACTCTAGTTTACGGTCTCCTAGCCCGGTTACGGTAGTGACCCTGCCTACGAAGCAGGAGGTCCTGGGTTCGAATGTGGTCAGGGCATTTATTTGTGTGTTTATCACGGATATTTGTTCCTGAGTTATGCATGTTTTCTGTGTATTTAAGTATTTATAAGTATATATCTATTATATATATCGTCGCCTAGTACCCACAAAACAAGCATTATTGATCTTACTGTAGGATTAGATTGATTTGTGTAAGAATTTCCCATAATATATTTTTTTGTCTGGATGCACAGAGAACTACATGTTCTATTTTGAATTTTAAATAAATAATAGCATCAATTTGGATAACTTTTGTAATGTTATAAAGCTTGTATTTTAAATTTCCTCGTTTATTAAACATGCATTCAACCAAAAAAAAGTTTGTTCGCCAATTCTTACAGACCCTCGCAACGCTCAAGATTATTCTTGAAATCTTCCGATCACGACTTCTTTCGCCTAAAACTCATGAATTAGTCAAACTTCCCGTTTGCCCCCACAAGATTTCTTATGTCCTTTTCCATATTATATTATAATCTTTATTTTCCATGTTTAAATATCTAATCATCCAAACTTAACTTTTGGAATTATATTAGAAGAATTATAGCTAGACTTTTTTGCATTTCAGCCAATTTAAACTGCTCCTCAATAAGGCAATAAAACAAAAGCCGATCAGTCTCGAGCAGGCCGATCACTAAACAGAAATGATCAGCATCCCCACTATATTTTATTAGGGTATGACAGAAGTGAGAAGGGATGTTTTTGCAATATCGCTCAATGGAGGCAGGGCCATTTCTTTTATAGCATTTTGAGCGCTCGCCCTTTGCCTAAACGGGTTGTCATAAATCAACATTTTTATTCCCTGCGTGTTTAGGGTTTGCGTCACTATATTTTTATTTGCGGTAATTTACAGGGGATGTCTTGTCCCGTTTATGGCTTTATAGCATTATTTATAATTTTCTCCGTAACGTGAATAATGGATGCTTTTTAAGCCGTTTCGTGAGGGATTATCCCAAGGGATTGTTAGTTTTTTAAGGCTAGGATAAACTAGTTTGACATCTGAAAATAGATGTCATATACTTCAGAAAAAGTGACCAAACCCTCCGGTGTCCGAGGCCAGATAGTTTGACATCTGTTTTATTGTTACACTAGCTGTGCCCGCGGCTCCGCCCGCGTGGAATTCGGTCTGTGTCAGTAAGCGGCTAATTCACCCCTAATTTCTCTCCCGCTACCCTGGAGGCGGAACGTGAAGTAAAGTTGACAGATGGATACGCTAGAGGACAGCAGTCCTGATATTTTTTTTACAATTACCACTAAATGAAACTACACTCAAAAATAAATACATTTTTTGTCGTTATAATTTTTTTTTGCCATGATGGCGGTGTATATCGGACGATACAGTACCACTTTCGTAAAATTTGGGCGGTGGGGGTCACAAATGCAGAAATGACTTTTTGAGGGGGCCAGTAATGATTTTTTCTATTTGAGGTGTACTAAGCGAGTGTAGTGGCTACCCCCCTTTTAGACGTTGAATTTTTATAGGCTACGTATAACCTGACCGGGGATTTTCTTAAATTGGAATTAGTAATCCTTAAGGGGTGATTTCTGGGATAACAATGCAAAAAAACCCGGCCAAGAGCATGTCGGGCGATGTTCAATGTAGAGTTTCGTAGTTGCCGCCCTGTTACAAAAAATCCATTCAAAAGCTCGTTTATTAAGGGATATTTGGCGGCGCTTACGTCATTTTACTATCCGGCACTCCCTTTCACTATGCGTTTTTGACTGATAATTCAAAAACGGCTGAACCGATTTTATTCAATATAGTTTTTATTGAAAGTTCTTATCAGGCTTCACTTCCATTATTGTTTTCTATTTTTTTGGACCCACGGTTCAAAAGTTAGATGGAGGAGACGCCCATTTTTAAACTTTCAGATCTAATATTTACGAAACTATCAGTTTCATCCAAAAAATGTCTCAGAAGACCTCTATTCTTTTTGAAAGACCTATTTAATAATACTCAACACGATAGGGTTGGAACGAAAAAAAAAGTCACCCCCCATTTCATGTGTAGGTACCCTAATAACAATATTTTTTTAGTTATTATTCTATTACTTTGGCGGCGTGATTAATGCACATATTGATACCAAATTTCAGCTTTCTAGTGCGAACGATCACTTAGGTACACCGCGGACAGACGGACAAACAGACGGACGGATATGGCGAAACTATAAGGGTTCCTAGTCGACTACGGAACCCGGAAAAGAGATAAATAGTAACTTAGATAAGTAGTAGTTTATGTAACTGTTACCGGCGTGCCGGCGGTCGGGGAGGAGGGTGGATTTTACTTACCGTAGGTAATTAATTTTCGTACGTTTTTACCACACTGTCACTACGTTACTGGTTGCAATAATGGTGGTAATTACATACGGTTTCCGAACGCGGAATAGAGGATTTATGATATTGGTGTAGATCAAGATATTTATTCTTCAATGTAAGCACATTACAATGCACTAATGAACGTCAGAGAAAAAAAAACGAACGAATTTATATTATTTCATTTTTCACTTTTTCGTAATTTTTTGAATTTTTTGAAATTTTTGAAACTTTTGAAATTTTTGAAAATTTTGGAATTTTTGAAAATTTTGAAATTTTCTAAATTTTTGAAAAATTTGACATTTTCGAAATATTCGAAATTTTTCACTTCACTTCACTTCACATTATTCTATTTTATATTTTTTTTATTTCATTCCATTTTTTTCAATCGTATGGGTGTCGCATTTTCGTGACCGGCCATCCGCGAACCGTCCGATAAGGAACTTCGTTCCAAAACTACCACCGGTTCTAACCCTACACCTGGCCCGAGAAGTATATTGACCGAAACGAACTTATTTTTTTCAAAACAGTAATACATTATTAGATCCTAAAGATACAAAATAATGCGTAGTTCTTCAAGAAGACATATCAAAACAGCTGGAGAGACTGATAATGTACCTATTGTTTAATTATAAAGAAAAATAAATCCTAATCTGACTGCTTCACAAAACGTTTGATTTGTTTTCCTACCTAAACGGTGTCCTATAAATGTTAGATGATTTTGTAGTAGTTTCTGGTTTGGGCCTTGCATCTTTGTCCGTCATATATAGTCCTCGAACCTACAATAACCCTTTGACATTAATGACATTTTCAAATATTTCTTAAGAGCGGGTAAAGTTAAATTTAAACCCTCGACGGGTAACATGTTATAAATATGAACACCTTAACCAAAAAATTACAAACTATTTCAATACCGAATTTCATCTAAATACGTACAGCGGTTATTGATTGCTTCTTCCCCATGTAAACTTCCACCCCTTTTGCATCCGCTTAGTTATTAGGACGATACAATTTTGTCATAATGGCCCACGAGGTCAACTTTTTTTATTCAAAATTAGATCTTGTTCCAGAAGATGAAATTTTAAAATATGATGTACTATTTTTAGGACACTGGGTCACTATTCCACTTGTATTTCAATACCAAATTTTATCTAAATACGTACAGCGGTTATTGGTTGTTTCTTCCCCATGTAAAAAAAAAACATCCATGAATTCAAGCTCAACAGTGATATCCATAACTATAACACTAGAAATAAAGATAAGATTGCTGAGCCTGGCCACCACCTCGGTAAGGTTCGTACGTCTTTTGCTGGGAACTGTACACGTTTTTATAACAAAGTCCCCGCTGATGTAGTGAATTTGCCACTAAATAAATTCAAGTCTTATGTTAAGCGCTATTTGTTGAAGAGATAGTACTATACTTTAAAGGAATTCATTGAGGATAACGATGCCTTTAAGCCTGTAGCTTGATATGGTTAGTACAATACAAATTTAGAAATTATTAGGTACATTACTCTATGAAGCAGCTTTACTAGTGTCCAGTATTACCTGTTTTTCGTTTTTATTTTTTTTGTTTTTATTTAGTATTTGGACACTTAGAGACGTTATACATCTCTAAGTCTTGCATTCGCAAATATTTATATGTATAGATATATATTAGATGATCCTGACGCTTACAGACATGTACATCTCTATGTCACTTTTATATTGTAATTTAGTTCACGCATGTAAAATACGAGCACAGAATATTGTTTCTCACCAGACTAAACATGGCTAGTTTTTATTAATTAATAAAGCCCGCCAGCTTGAACATGTCACGCTCGCTTAAAAGGCTCTGCTTATGGTGGCGTCGTTGATCGGGTTGCCACTTTCCCGAAGAAAGGTTGAGGGAGGCGATGGCTGAGATATGCGTCATACTCGTGAACGGGTGCTGTTTGTGGAGACAGGTCTGTTTAGTCAAACTGGGGCAACACATTTACGTAACTTTTTATTGATCATATTTAATTTTAGTTGCATTGTCTTTAGACACAACATTCGGTGCTTGATTATCCATATTTTTTATTATTATATAGAATATATAGATCAAGATACTTGGAGACCTTATACATCTCTAAGGATAATTTAGAAATAGTATGTTTATTGTATACTAGAATCACTTACTTTTTTTTTATTTAAATTCAAAATTATTTTGTTTCTAACTGTTGATGATGGATTATTATAATTTGGAAATTTATTTAGAAGACACAGTTCAGGTAAGAAAGTATATCAAACTTGTATGTAATTCATTTTCAATAGTCAGATTTGGACTCATCTTTTTTCTTTGGTATTTTTCTTAAACTATAACCTATTGTTGGTTAATCTAACCTTGGTTTGATATGTTTTCTGTTAGAACAACGCACTTATATGTATTGTTTAGTTTTGATGTACTGTTGTTTTGAAAAAATAAGTCCCGCCGAGTTTCTTGCCGGACATAATTCTTCTCGGGTCAGAGGTGTAGGGTTAGAACCGGTGTAGTTAGATTTTTTTTTTCTCCCTTTTACTTTGAGGTGTAAAAGTGCCCTTGTGGCCTACTTACTGAATAAATGTTTGAGTTTGAGTTTGAGTAAACTTCCACCCCTTTTGCATCCGCTTAAGGTATAATTTCTGAGATAAAACTATTTTATTCCTTTTCCAGAGCTCAAATTATCTCCATACCAAATTTTATCTAAATCAGTTCTGCGGTTAATAATTCCCTATACAAATTTCCAACTACCTTTTCACCCATTTAGGGTTGATTTTCGGGGTGAAAACTATCCTTTGTCCTTTCTTGAGACCCATACTATCTCTATACCAAATTTCATCTTTATCAGTTCAGCGGTAGAAAAATCCTCATACCATTTTTCAACCCCCTTTTCACCCCCACAAGGGTTTGAAAACTATTCTATGACGTTTCTCGAGACTCAAATTATCTCCATACTCATTTATATCTAAATCGTTTCAGCGGTTAAAAATTCTCCATACAAATTTTCAACCCCATTTTCACCCCCACCAGGGTAGATTTTCGGGATTAAAACTATATATTATCCTTTCCCGGGACTCAAACTGTCTCTATACAAAATTTTATCAAAATCCGTTCAGCCGTTTTCACGTGATGCGTGGTCAAATAAACAGACAAACAGATAAACAGATAAACAGACAAACAGACAAAAATTCTAAAAATTGTTGGAACGTGTTCTGTTATCGATTCTAAGTATCCCCAGCTAACTTGTTTTCGAATATATTCCATGTACAGACTTTCGACCCTCTTCAGCTTTATTATATGTATATATAGATGTATAGATATAGATTATATGTATAGAAGATTGACTATTATTATAAAATTCAAAATCTTTATTAAATCACAGTAAAAATTGTCACTCACCTCATATTATATCCACAGCGCAGGTTTCGTTATAGTTTCTACAGTCAAAATTAGTATCCACAACATGCTTCGTCAAAACTAGTTTGATGTACTCGTATGTCGGTCTAAGGAAGATGTTTTTCAGTGTAGCTTTTTTCATACTGTAATGTTATTCTCTTGCGATGATTTTTCTTCTGTCGGTATCAAATTTTGAAAGTTCTAGTAAATAAGTATACCTATCTTAAATTTTAATGCTTCGTTTATCTAGACCGTATATATTTGAAAACAACACTCCCCCGTACCTCCACCATATGTGAGAGATGCAGTAGCGAAACAAGGAAGTTAGGGCTTTTTTTTCTACGGAAATATATTAGAGCTCCCGCTACACGTGCTACACGCGGAGACGAATACCCGTGTACTTAAGACCGACGGTGCTAAGGAGCCGGTTTACACGAACCCGCCGGGATTCGGAAACGTCTCCAGGAAACGTTTCCTGGAAACGTTTCGAGAAACGTGCCTACGGGTACACGGGTACTTAATACCGGCTCGAACAGGTCCGAAGCAGTTAGAACCGATGCAAATAAGGGTTACTATTGAATGCTCTACAGTTGACTACAGATGAGGTTGTATAGCATCGTAGGATATTTTAATTACTTATTTAGGTTTAGCCAGCTTCACAATATAAGTAGATATGATTATATATTGAGGTATTCATCGGTATTCTAGACAAAATGAATACCTTCCTACACATAGTTTCGATAATTATAAAATGTACTTTTTACTTTCTTATTACATTTATATAGTGTTTTAGAATAAAGTCTAGTGCTTTGAGAAGCGAGATCATTTTAACAATATTTTATATACCCATTATATAAAATATTGTTAAAATGAAATCGCTTGTAAGAAAAATATCCCGAATGATCACGATGGAGGGGAGGGGGTCAGAGAAGATATCACGTATAATTTTTTTTCAAAGCGGGAAAGCCAAAAGCAACAATTTTACTCAAAAATTTAATCAGATCAAATATTCCGCTCTATTTTGTGATATTAAGTCATAAGCAGATTTTTACGATGCTTGTTTTTCTGAGATAGCATCTTGAACGCAATACAGTAGAAACGACATTAGACTTGCTTAGCGTGTAAGGGTACAAAAATCGGCCAAATATGATCTCATGATTTCTGGACGACCCCAAATATGAAAAAATACGATCATACTAACGTTTAATATTCAAGTATGTCAATCAATCGATAGTTATAAATTAACAATATACCTATTACTTATTCTAATACTTATTACATGCACGTCTTCGTAAAAATATCGATATGATAAAATTAAGAATATCCGACTGATCCGCGGCACTAGTGCAAATTTATTTTGACGTATTATTTCAATTTTGTGTCTTAATGTCAAATATCACAAGTTCGCTGTCCATTGAGCGTCAGCTTGGTAAACATCTAAGAAATAAATAAATAAGCACACAAATCAAGCAATGGATGCCATTTTGACAGCTTGCATAGGAAAACGTTTTTTTTAATTATTTTTCTGGCAAAAACATATCAATATTAGCTTTATATTTGATAATTGACACCACATAATTAATAGTTGTACTGCGATTTGTACAAGTAACAAAGGCGAAATCTACACGTTTGCACCAAAGGGTGTCGTAAAATCTGCATTTTATTTTATTACCTGAACGCTAATCTCAAAGTGACCCAAGTCAACTAGCAGTTTACCTGTTTTAGGATCTAAGCTTAATTGAATAAGTTATATTATCGCGGATTCGCGCATATTTTGACAGCTTGCATAGGAAAACGTTTTTTTAAATTATTTTTCTGGCAAAAACATATCAATATTAGCTTTATATTTGATAATTGACACCACAGAATTAATAGTTGTACTGCGATTTGTACAAGTAACAAAGGCGGAAACAGTGATTTTATGTTTGTATTAAATTTATACTGCACCGGTTGTCATGTTTCTGACATTGTGATCGAGTTTTCTGATCAAGTTGATAAGGATTTAGGGACAGTGTTTTAGCTGTGATGCCATTTCTCCTTATACTTTAGATTTCTATGGTGTAAAATTGATGTCTGGTTACTTTGGAAACGTCGTATCTCACTGAATTTAACAATTTTTTTCATAATCAAAGTGTTCTGTCATAATTCTTAAAGAGGTTTTATCTTTATTGGTTTGTTTGTGTAAGGTGACTATGATTACAGATAATAAAATTTATAAGTAACAAAAAGGTGAAAAAAGTAGAAAGGCGTTATTGTTTCACTTAAACATGATGGCGATGGCGGCTGATTCATTAGCGTGAACTAATTAATTGGGTAGGGTTGTTTCTGCTCACGTCTCGTGAATCATTTTGTATACAATGATGTAAAAGTTTCTAGTTTCATTTTTGTGGACTCCACAGCAATGAAACTAGAAACTTTTACAAATATCTTAGGTATTCATTATTATACTATATTAAGAGTTTATAAAATCATCATCATCATCAATTGAACTGTTAGTTTTATCTGGTCCTTGGTATTCACTACCATGAGATACGCGGCAGCGGCAAAATAACTAACCACCAATTTAAGAGGCCTTATCAAAGTACCATGCACAGGTGTTTTTAACAAAGAACCAATATTACTTATGCTACTTTGGTTATCCCGCGATAATATACATAACTTATTCAATTAAGCTTAGATCCTTAAACAGATAAACTGCTAGTTGACTTGGGTCACTTTGAGATTAGCGTTCAGGTAATAAAATAAAATGCAGATTTTACGACACCCTTTGGTGCAAACGTGTAGATTTCCAAATCATAATGGCCACCTATTTTAAGCTCTATGTGGTTGTAATAAAGTCAACACATCTGTTTAAACATCAGACCTTAAGCGGCACGATTTTAAGAGGATTTACTTAATCTATAGCATAGTAAATATTTCCTTTTGTTTTGACGCCACGCGGCCTAATTCCACTGTGATACTAATAGGTAGAAGGAGCTTTCAATATAATTTAAAAAAACCATGCCTAAGATATAGAATATCCTATTGAGTTTTAGTATGGCTTCAGTTTTCCACTTAGTCGGTCAGTTGGATACTACAGTCTTCCCGAGTAAATCTTACCATTTTAAAATAGTGTTAGTTGTTTTGTTAATAGTTTCTTTTTTGTTTTGTTGGTTTTTGTTGTTATGATTGCATGTCAACGAGCTACCCAGAAGAATATAAAAAAATTGTAAAAAAATTACTAATTTAACTGGTAAGTAGCATTAATACCAATTAATTGACTACTAATACAAATCAAGATAATGTTGAGCGTATTTAGTAATAATGGATAATCATGTTATGAGTACATCATTTATAATGTATATAGTGACATAATTTAGTGTCCAAAATAATAAATTACCTGTTTTCAAATATAAACTGATTCGAAATGGAAACAAATGGTTGATTTAAAAAGGACCGTTCTGTTACTTCTGATGCTCATAAGTTTAAAATAGTAAGTTGTACCTTTAATGACACCGTAAATCAATTCGTTGTATTCCACACAATTTATTAGTAAATGGTAGTAATCAATTCATAATAGGACATGTTCGTTGTAGTATTCTGCCTTTTCGCTGAACTTTTTTTGGCCGAATTTCACTTGCTAAGCAACATTTCGCTGCTGATTCACTTTAACAACTAACTATTAGCAAAATTTTGTATAATAACGTTTCATTTGGTAGAATTGTTTTAAAGCTGATTATTATAATGACTCAAAACTTTTGGGATACTTATCATTTGTCAAATCTATCACTAGGCCAAGCAACTATTAAAAGAATAACGTTTTGTTAGTAAGTATATTAACAACAGAAATCTCATATGTGACGGACTCCAGTTAGGTGCGACGACGAGCGAAGCGAAGAGGAGCGTATTAGATCTACCGTGAGCAAACAGTGCACGAAGCCGAGCTAGCGAAGCGAGCGTGCCGCCGTAACGGCCGGCAAGTGCCAGAATCGACTTTTTAATATAAAAAATATTCTAAGCAATAAGTCTAATGAATAAACTATTGTATTAAAATAATAATAATAACTACCTGTATATAATTTGCCCACAGTGAAAATGGCATCCTTACGAAATGAATATTACGCAAACTAAACCATTCTATACTCGAAAGGCGGCATTTAGAAAAGTGACTTTATAAAAACAGGCCAAACGTACAGTTGGTAACTGAGAGAAATAAAACAAAATCTTTTGATAAGTTGGCACATGATCATTCCGCGATGTTAAATTACGCGAAAAGTTTGTTGGGAACTGATAATCGGCAACACAATTTTCAGCGATAATTTAGAGAACCTTTCGTTGTACTAAGGTAAATAAATCGGGATTAAATGTAAAAATAATATACTACAGCTGCTGTGCATTGTAAGTTTCAAATTATTTTTCTTGCCCGGATTTGAATACCTAACCAAACCGTCCTAACCGCCGCCGCAGACCACTATCTAATTTTAATCAAATATAGTGTTTTTTTTATCAATAAACAACTAATACAAAGAGCTCAAAGAGGACCCAGTGTGTTGACGACGAGGGACCATCTTGTTCCTTTAGCCGTCAACACAGTAAAACCTCCTTTTTGTAAAGGGTCGGCAACGTGCATGTGACACCCCATTAGTTGCAGGCATCCATAGGCTACGGTAGCTGCTTACCATCAGGCGGGCCGTATGCTTGTTTGCCACCGTCGTGGTATAAAAATAATAATTACCTGAACCTTTATTTTAAAGAACGGAGGCACTATTAATTCAATGAAATAAGTATTGAGTATAACGAAGTAATATTTATATTGCTAAAACGGCAGAATTGTTGTTTTAATATAGGCAATTCATCCTTTATCTATTAAAAACAAACCCGTGCTTCTACCTGCGTGGAAAAAAGGTTCGTTCAAATTAACCGTTAACTAAATTTCAACTCTATGGACTCGCAATAAGATTCAACATGACTAAAATTCCCTAAGCTACTACATGTATTCATTAGTAGCTCTTAAACGTCTCGACTCGTATCTCTGCCACTCGTCAAGGACGTTTCGAGATCCGCGTGTATTTAAGGAACGTTGCTTCGGCTACCCGTTTACTCGTGGAAACGGATCTTAATTACACGTTTCTTTATTACACGTGGGAAACGGGCCAGAAAACCGTGTTCGTGTTACTCAGAAACGGATCTTGGAAACGGGTACCCGAAACCCGGAAACGACCGCGAGCCCTAAAATATATAGGCTACGGCCTATATTGTATCCCACTGCTGGGCAAAGGCCTCCCCTCGCTTCCGCCACTCGTCACGTAGTACAGGAAAGATACGGTTGCATCAAAAATTAATTTATAATAGCCTGATTTTTTTATTATTCATTCTTATGGAATATTTATATACAATATATGCGAAAATCCTACCAAATTTTCACCCGGAAGTAGTTAAATAGGTTAAATAAAATATATAAAATTTTTGTATATTTTTATTTACAACCATATCAATTATTTTTATGTGTAAATATGACGATATATATTTAAGTCTTCGTTTTGTTTAATGAGAAAAACAAGAAACCGTGTCCATGTAAAACCACATAAATAACAAAAAGTACGGCGCGGGCGATATATATCCTAATTCGTTAGAAACAAATAGTAATAATTGGTAGTTTTTTCTTACACATTTTAAATGAATTAGAAACGATATATTCATTAAAATCCTACAAGAAAAACGCTTGTAATATGTGTGTACATATTTGTGGCGGTTAGCGAATAACGATATTTTGTAGGATTTCATTGCGTAAATAATTCTTGTATCATGATATATCCGTTACACTAAAAATATTAGCTATTATTAATTATTTCCAATTCCCCATACTAGCCGCCCGTAAAATGACTGTAGTAACGGCCTAGTGCATGCTCTCGCCAGTCGCTACAAAATGCGTCCAGATCGTCCCGCCATCTCCTTTTTGGTCTGCCTCTGCCCCAGGGAGGCTTAATTAAGATCTTCATATATTTTAGGAGGTTTTTATTTAACGATTGTGGCAACAAGGCTCAGCCTCGATGACAACTGATTTTAATTTATGATTCATTACTTACATTGACTTTTTATTTTAATAGTACATTACTGCAGAGACCAGTAAGTAGGAGTTTGTATGTTAGCGTGTAATTTGCTCTCTTACTTTCAATTCTTTGCACTACCTGTCCTGTTATCTTAAATTAATTCTTCATTTCCTACTACACAAAGATTGTCTGGGAGAGATCTCTTTTTACCGATAAGACCACTTGTTGTTACCTATTTTAAGTTTATTGTAAAAAAACTATTATTATTATTCTTGTATTTTGGTGCAATAATAGTACATTACTGCAGAGACCAGTAAGTAAGCTTTCCTGGCTGAGTATTTAGTAGCCGTCCGAGTCGAAGACGAGGACGGCTACAATACGAAGCCAGGTAAGCTGATTACGGTCGAAGCATGTATAGTGCTTTTCTCAAACATGTAAGGAAATAAAATTACTTGTTTAGTGCTTCAGTTACTGGCTGAGTGATTTAATGTTGTATGAAAATCCTTTACGTACGTCGCGCTGAACCTGCCTTGGAATAGAGTCCCTACTGGTCTCTAATTACTAACGTAACAGGAACATTTCCGAGCATGTTTGAGAAAATATATAATACTTGATATTAAACGACCAGTAATGTAGATGTTTCTATCCAACCTCTGTTGTACCACAGACAATGACGACAGAACCTAAGCTACCGTGGTTAAGGGACCGCTGATTTATGCGTCCCATGTTAGGACTAGCCCCTTATGTAGGTACCTGTCGCTTGATAGAAACACAACCTCGTAAGGTCTCTGAAAATGTTGGTCGAGAACAGGGTCCGGAACCGGTTACCCATAAAGGGGTATTGGATTTGGTACTTGATAGGGTTATTTTTAAAAACCCTATAAATTTGGTAAGCCCATCATTTACTTACCCAAAGTCTTACCTTTTACCGCTTACCGAAATCAAAACCCCGAATGACGTTTCCCTATCAAGCTATTTTAATCTCTGTTTCTAAGACATTCAACAAGGAAACCACTACAAACCGTAGAAATAATCTTATCACCAAAAATAGCCTAGAACTCTCACTACAAGCTTCACCAAACTCTTTCTTCAACCAGTTTCTCCTATACATCCTTCGCAAAGTGGATGTATCGCGTTGAACAATATCCCGTTTCCTTCCCGGCTCGGTCGTGCAGGGCGCAAAGCGCAAACTTCGCCGCACCTGCTATTAATTTCCCGATGCCGTAGATGATAAAATTTCCCTGTGGAGGTTACATGTCACATAGTGATAAAACGGCTATTACATAATTCAATAAATTACCTTTTATATTTTTTTGCTAAGATTATCTTAGCACAGACTCAAGTTACAAATATTTCACAATATTGTTCGATCTGTTTTCATCGCTGAGATCATCAGTGTTCATCGCTCGCCTTAATACAGAAGAAACACGTCAAAGGCCATACAATTTTATAAGGTTACGACTACTAAACACATATTCTTAAAACCCTTAGGGTTTCTTAGTCTACAAAGAACGTACATCTGTCCGTCCGCGTTTAAACACATAAACCCTTTGACTTTGACAAGGTGACAAGGTTTTTTGTAAAAAACTAGTTGAATACAGAACCCTAAAACGACCCAATGCAATCCGTATATTCCTAGTAGAATCTGTATATAGTACTTGCAATAAAATAATGTACCAAACCACCCATAAAATATTTTTATACATATGTAAATATCTCCTGATGGTTAACTTGCCGTAAAAGCCTTCTGGTAGGTATTAATTGAGCGTTTTGCTTAGTTTAACTGCGATAAGTGAAATAAATAAAAATCTGTTAAGTATTTGCCGACTCTAAAAAAAGCATAAAAAAAACTCATTCTCATTTGGAAAACGATATAATTCATAATGGGTGTACAAACAATAATATAAATAATCCATGTAAGCCTTTTCTGCCACTGAGGTACATTTTTTACATCTACCGACCTTGATCTATCCCGTTCTTTTGTAAAATTGCAATAGTGGCCATTTTCTAGCCCATTACAGGATCACGTTGCTTACAGTAAAGTATTAAATTGATTTATCTGTTCATGTGCTAACGTGTGACCGGGAAGACGGACAAATTAACAAGCGAGGTTAGGAAGCCGCTTAAACTGGATACTCGTTGGGATACAATAACCTGGTTTCGTTTACCTGCTAAATAACCAAATTATCCACCGAGTAGCTTTTCATGTTAAGTGGCTGTGGGTTGTCTGAGAATGAGTGGAGAATAATAGGACAATAGGATATTCTAAATGTTTGTATGTTTAGATGTTCATATTGTTCCTCCTTCATGCAAAAACAGTTTAATAGATTGTGATAAAAGGCACATGTAATTTTATTTATAATATTTAGATTTAGAACATGTTAACAATATGCATAATATTCATCCATCCTCCTAGCGTTTGTCCCGGATTTTTGCCACGGCTCAATTAAGCCTAAGGTCCGCTTGGCAACCTAATTCCATGAATTGGCGTAGATACTTTTTACGAAAGCGAATGCCATCTGACCTTCCAATCCAACCCAGATTAGATTAGAAACCAGGCCTTATTGGGATAAGGTTCGGTTTTCTCGCGATGTTTTCTTCACCGAAGAGCGACTGGTAAAAATCAAAATTATATTTTATATACACAGTAACAAAAATACTGGTGACCCTTTTAAGGGTGTAATTAGTATCGTATTCTAATTATAAAAATTAAAATTAAAAATGTTTTTTTCGTGTAAAAAAAAAAAGATTTTGTACGGAGGGTTGGCCGGCTGGGACGACGTGTCCCATACAAAAAAAAATTCCTCTACTTTTTCTTACTCGCCATACGATACCAATTATGCCCTTAACCTATTGGCCACCACAGTCGGATGTGGCCGACATCAAAAAGTAGTGCCATGGACGCCAACGACGGCTACAGCCGACAGGCTTTGTAATGCAATAGGGACCTACGCGGGCTTCCGCAAAGTTCAATTTCGCTTGACAAAACGCGATTACGTGGCGTCGGTGGCGCGTCATTTTTGTTCAATGCTTGGCGGTCAAAAGGTTAAACGGATCACCAGTATTTTGTTACATCATGTATAAGCTCCGAAAAACTCAGTGGTACGAGGAGGGCTTTGAATCCGGGACAACGGGGTTTGAACTAGCGCGTCGACAGGCATAAATAGTAGATTGTACACCAAGGGGATAAAGCACTGTTTTATATCACGGGTGCGATATTGAATCCCGAACGGAACGAAAGACTCCAGACCGAGCGTAGCGAGGCGTTTAATTAAGACTGAGTCCTGAGTGCAGTGAGGGGTTTAAGCGCGCCCGTGACAAAAACAGCTTTATCCCCGAGGAGTATACTTTACTTTTCTCACCTCTTGTGAGACAATAAAATAGTTAAGGCTACTACTAGAAACGGATTTTTATTAGGGTCCCATAGCCAAATGGCAAAAAAACGGAACCCTCATGTATTTGTCATGTCTGTCTGTCTGTCCGTCCGTATGTCACAGCCATTTTACTTGGAAACTATACGACGTATCTGAACAAAATTTACACTTAAGGTGTATTTTGTATGCCGCTACTTAGTTATGTAGTTAAATTTGAAAAAACAAAAATTTTAGGGGGGGGGGGCTCCATACATGTAACTAAATAGAAAATGAAAAAAATTTAACCAAATATCAACATGTGACACATCAATCGATAGGTCTTTAAAAATAACATTAAGATTTCTTTGACCATTTTTTGATTAAGTGAATATTTTCTGAAATAATCGCTTCGACAGTCAGAAAAATTGTGTCCCCCCCTGTAACTTTTGAACCGTTAGTCCAAAAAGTATGAAGAAATTTGAGGAGATGCGCCTTATCATACTTTCTACGAAAATTGTTTTGAACATTATCGGTTCAGCCATTTTTGAGTTATCTCCAAGAAACTTCCTCCATAGGCATCAGATAGGACCTTTTGGTATTAGTTTGGTTCTTATTCCATTGAATGTACGGAATCCTCCTATGCGTGGTCCGACACGCACTTGGCCGGTTTTTTAAAGTAAATCAAAAGTATAAATTGATTCTTGATACATTAGTCCATTTTATTCGAATTTTATCTTCTATTTTTATAGAACCTGCAGTTTTACTCCGTATACTGCAGCTCATATGACACTCGCGGCATTTGTTTTTGGTATTTAAAATTGAGGTAGCCAGCGCGAGTATCAAATCAGTTCGACGACGCGGCGGCGCGGGCCCGTGCACCGTGCGGATTTTACGAAATTAGACTTTAAGCACATAACAATAAGAACTATGGGAAGTGAAATCACATTATTAACCAGCGGGTTATAATGAGATTTAGTACAACATTATAACCCAGCTAAAGCCAAGGGCTATAATGATTTGCTTTCGGTCAGGTTTGCATGATATATAATTTAGCATTGTCGAGTAGGTGGTGTGAAAATGTAATGTAAGACCTATAAATCAGTTCTGCGAATGTAAATTACTATGAAAGGTAGTCGAGGGTCAATAGTCGGAACCAGTTACGTCAGTTAACGATCCCATTTGGGCAATCACCACGCCCCGGAGACCTATTGCTGTTACAAATGATGGAATGTGAAGCGAAGAGCATGACTAGTGATTGTCGCTTATTTAAAAGGGGCAATTAGATTTACTCTGAGCTTTGGTATAGTTTGATTGAACAGGATAAAGGTTCTATGATAGACAGAAAGTAATAATAAGAATAACTCTAAAATTGTTTGTAATAAAACTTACAATTTTAGCATTATCGTCATCATTATCATGATTTTAGTCATTTGTCGCCCACGCTTCATGCTCGCAGTCAAATAAGTGAAAGGATTTCGATCAACAATATTTTTCATTGGATTTTATTTAAACATCGACTTAACACGAGTAGCGTAGGTACGGCTGCTGCCACACAGCCATTACAAAACGTTATTTGCCATTAACTTTTTTTTATACTACGACTGTGGAAAACAAGCATACAGCCTGCCTGATGGTAAGCAGCTGCCTAAACCTATGGGGGCCTGCAAGTCCAGAGGTGTCACATGTGCGTTGCCAACCCTTTAGAAAAGATAATTCACTGTGTCGACGGCTACAGAGACAAGATTATCCGCCGTCATCAACACACTATTATTTGTGTTATTTTCACGAAGAGTATTCACTTATATGGTGGTCAAATATTTTTATAAATAAACCTCCCATGTATCTTTCCACCATATCCACGGCACAATTCCTCTCTCCTAAAACACTGGTTTTACAAATTTAATTGGCAAATGTAAAACAAACCACTTCAGTGTCCCGTCAAACCTCTACCGGTCCCTTGCGTCCCGTCCGTCGAACTCAAACCAAAAAGGGCACATGTTACTATGGAACCAGTGAGACATAAGGTCGGTAATCGTTTGTCAGGAATGTCCACTTAACGACGCGATGAGAGCCAGGATAAACGGCACTTTGTTTATGTCGTAGACCATGAAGATAAACGCCTAAATTACAATGAAGAGTCCTCTAATAAACTTGACGGCAAAACATGGCCTTTAGTCAACTTTGCTCTCAATAATAATAGTCTGGTTAAAGAAATTATGCAATAGAAGGAAAAACTAAAGGTACTCATCCAAGCGTAAGACAAATGCACAATTCTCTCAGAGAAGCTCTAAGTGAAATGTTCCCTGAATAAAATTGAAAAATCAAATTTTAATATGCTAGTATTGTGTACCTACTCCTGCTGCTAATTGTACTTATTACGACTGTACTTATTGAAAATTCATGATAATATAGAGCAATTAGTAGCTTAGTATTTTCCCCAAAACTACATCTGCATTCGTCTCTATCCTGGCCTCCCCTGGGGCGGTGGGCAAAGTTACAATATTATGTCATTCCGACTAAGAACCGAACATACTGTTCTCCCAAGGGGGCAATGATGCCAATGTAAATGGGGCCGAACAATAAAGTACCTCTGGGCACAAGCAGCCTAGACCATAGAGCAACAAGCGTCTTGTAATGCTAGGATAACTATTCGGTTGGTTTAATATGCGTAACTGTTCAATATTAAAACTCTGATATTAAATGACACTTTCTGAGCATGACAGATGAGAGAAGGTCACTGTATTTAGTATAGATTACATAACTTTTCCATAACTTACCAGATCTCATCTCACCTTTTCTCTAAACTTTCTAAACACCCCTCCCCCCCCTCTCGGCCTTCCACTATCGAACATCGTTCGAACAGACTGATGTGTGCTAAAACTTAAAAACTTTTAAAGATAATTGAAGATATAAATAAAGGCCATCACTAATATCAACGTTTTAGGAGTGCGAAAGAGACAGACGACTAATGCAAAAGCGTGACAACTTTAATGTTTAATAAAGTTACTAGTCGGAAAAGTAAGATAAAATATACATAAGAAATACGGTATGTGTAAATTTAATAGAAATAGGTCTTTATTCAATAAGTCAACAAAACAAAATACATTATAAACAAAATAACTTAAGACTATCTTAAGCCTAGTCACAAAGTCCCCCTCGAGTCGTCCCCGGCGCAAAAGTGCCCATCATGCTAGCACGTTGAATGGCGATGGACAACCTCGTATGTGTAAATGTGTAATGTTATGATAAAAGTACACGCGCCCTATTAATTTCAATACTTACCTCACATTACTCTTGACTTTGCGGTTTTCGCCTCTTTTTTAATTGTTGTTAAGCATTCCTTGTCATCCACCTTCTGAGGTATTTATTGTAAGAGAAAACTCTGTACTATACTCTACCTTCGTTAATAGGAAATAAGCCATTATGTCGCAAGGTCAAACGTAACAGTTAATATTGATTAGGACATGAGTGAGCTGGACAAGCATGAGTCAGTGCGCAGTTATCAATAACCGACCCTCTTCAGGACGATCCGCCGTCAGTTCTCATCGACGCAACAGTTTATACTGTTTTTATTCCTTTACGAGTCCAAGCCATGAGTAAAGAGAGTTTACACAAACGTTCAAATTTCTTCGGCTTGAAAACTGTGATTTTTCTCCCAAAAGGCTGTCGTATTCTTTTCAACCGACTTTAAGATTTCGGAGGAGAAGGTTTTCAATTCGTCGGGATATTTGTTTTTGCTATTTTTTTATGTATTATATTCACCGATTATTCGAAGACTGCTGGACCTATTTGCAAAATTCTTATTTCATTGAAAGCGTATACACATTTGTGTTGAGTATTCTGTATGTGATTAATATTACTCGTTATCTGATTTTATTAATAGATCGACTCCTTTTAATGAAGCGTGTGACATTCATCCCTTATTCATAAACGTCTTGCTAGCCATGTTTATTTATGTTTTGTCTGGTTTGGTTTTGTTAAAATACAACAGTCAACGTGGATGATAAAGACAAACGATTATTAGTTTTATGTGGCTTTTAAGACGTTTATTAACAAGGTTACATATATATATTTAAACGAGATCTAAAAGAACTTCTCTCACTTCACTCTCGTTTCCTCATGACTGAGGGTCGTGACAGCAATCGTCGGTAACTTTTTTCACGAATGCTCTCCATACTGTTCTATCTTCAGCTTTTCGGATAGATGTCTGCAGGTTTGCTTGGCAGGCTTCCTCTACCGCGTCGGTCCATCGGGTGGGTGATCTTCCACAGCTTCTTTTTCCTTCCACTTGAAAAGAACTTATTTTTTATGAAATGTATATAAGTCGATGTAAAGTTATTTCATTAATTAATTTGTTTATAGGTTGACGGTTAAGGAAAGGAAAGCTCTCCAAGTCTGCCAAAATAGTATGGAAACAAGTATGCTGAATATAAGATTGAGAGACAGAATAAAACTGAGACATGAGGAACAGGACAAAAACAATAGATGTTCATTACATTATGCAAAAACTCAAGTGGAAATGGGCTGGTCATATGATTCGGGATAACAAAGAGAAATGGTCTAAAGAATACTACATGGTACCCAAGAGATGGTAAACAAAAGGAAGGAGGTCCGATGATGAGATGGGAAGATGATTTCAGACGCGTAGCTGGAGGATTGTGGAGGAGAGAGGCTCTGGATAGACGTAAATGGAGAATTTTGGTAGAGGCCTATGCCAAAGACAACCAGACAAAATGTCAGGAAAAAGGCTATCAGTAATTAGGTTTACGGTTTAACTAATGTATGTTGTTTGATCACTACGCACTCACGGTCTCCATTTTAAAGTACTAGGAGAGCTAGGAACCAGTTCAGGGCATTTGGTCTAACGTCACGCAACCGACTGACTGAGTCAACATGTCTGGCATAGTAACTAAATACACCTGAGTTAAGCAGCCAATTATATTGTTAGTATACCTCACAAAAAATAACAAAGTTGCATGTTTGTTTTCTGTAACTTGACCCACACGACTAACATTTAAGGCCGCTCGCCATCAACTGTGACTCCAACGTCTCGCGCCATTATCCCCCACTCAATAACTCCCAAATACTGGCACAACATCCAATTTACTAGTTTTACAGCCTGGGGAAATCTTATAGTGTTAAATCCCGCGATAGGTTTATTAGTCCTCCAGAGAAATTGAATATTTAATGCGTATTTTAATGCGCATCTGCACAGATGCTGTGGATCTTAAAATAGATTTATCTATACTCAAGGAATCACTACTAACAGGCTACTAAGTAGGTACTGAGATTTATTAGTTTTTTTATTTAGTCGTGCTTGGGATCGTAACAAGGGTTTTTTGCAATAGTTATTTGTAATACTTACAAGGGCGCAAAGTTGATGTTTAACCTCTCGTGCTTTTATTGAGACCCGACCCAGCGAAAGATTCCAAAATGTAGCCACGAGCGTAGTGAGTGGTTTAAAAAAAGGGATCTTGATCGTTCGAGGGCCTCAAGGCAAGAGAAGTTGAACAAACTTTGCTGCCGAGTATAATACAATCCAGGAAAAATATAAGTTATAGAATGTAAAAAATAGAGGCCAAATGAATGCTTTCAAAATTATATAAATCAAAATCATCCCTTTAAAGTCCACCCTGCCAGATAACGTGAAAAAACAAGTCAAAACTTGAATCAAATTACTGTCTCCACATGTGGATAAAATGCGTTTTCCCTACCGCTTTCAAGGGACAGAAAACGAGTTTCAGATGTGGAGTTGTAAAAAAAAAAAAAAAAAAGCTAATTTAAAGGATGTTTCTCGTTTGTTATTGACACGACCTTCACACGTATCAAATTAGGCTTTATTTAACACGTGCCTACCTATTTGTCAGTTTTTGATTTCAAAAACTTAAACTTCACTATCATCTTACTCAAAATAATTCTAATGACCACCGCTTACTAGGGAAGAAATAAGTCAGTTATTAGCTTCTCTTAAAACAAGTTTTTGCATCTGTATATCCAGAAAACTTAAATGTAATAACTTATACATACAAAACATACTAAAGACATTTATATAACAATTGCAAATCGTGATAAATCCATTTTAATTTTAATTCAACGCTCCCAGCAGCTCTGTGCCAATATTTACACGGGCGTATAATGATTATCGGACCGGCTCTGTTCCCATTCATAACCACTAGGAAATACCCCTGTACCACTCATCTTTCCTCTTCCAACCATTTTCTAAACTACACTATCCATTTCTTCTTCAAAAGCGTATCAGGAGCTCTTAATTCAAACAGAGCAGCAATGAAAATCGCGCGGAATTCGTGCGTGCCAAACCACGTGGGTAGATACGATGCAGTGGTAGACAGAGCCCTATTGAGACGTACAAATGTTTGGCATGGGATTACTTTTCAATTGAAACGTGCCTACGAAGACGGCCATGGATCCACTTATTTGAGTTCCAATTATCGGCGCGCGCTATGCAAATACGCGGGATTGAAACGATATGCATATTAGCCAGCGCTTGTGGCTTTTTTGCGTTCTCGTTGTTTCGTTATCTGGCTGAGATTAAATAATCGCAAACAATAGGTAATAACATGTTTCTCCTTTTATAAAACTTGTTTGGAAAGGGGTTTTCTAGATTAGCATAACGTCATTGATGAATTATTATTTACTACAGCTTTTGTTGTCTTCGCAATTAGAACCCATAATTTGTTTCTCAAACCAAGTTTTAAGATTTACGTGACTGTTATAAAATATTTAATTACATGATGTCTATATAACAAACCATTTTTGTGTTTATATAACCATTTAATATCCTTGAGAGATATTTCATTATATTTCAGGTATATACAAGGGGTGTTAAATAAGATATTTTTTTTAGATACCTATTAAAATGTATTTATTTGCTCTCGAAATAGTAAAGAAAGTTTATATTAGGAGACTTTTCGGCGTAAATTCAAATAATATTTGACGTTCTCCTTTTATGTGACGGGCAATAAAACTACAATATACAAATGTGTTGCCAAAATAAAATAATACGCCTTGAGATTAAATGTGCATATTTATAATACACAACATAAAACACCTCTAAAATTTCAGTGCATTTAATATACGTACACAATTCGCAGATTTTTTAAAAGTACTTTGGTTAATTGAAGCAATTGAATTGTTATCTTATTATATTATATTAAAAGGTGATTTCAAAAATGCAGTTCAAAACACGCAAATAGGCGCGTTTGAATTTTTTAAATACGATCTCGATTTGAATAAGTTTAAAACATACTCGTAATATCGCTCTAACATAATGTATAAATGCATTCGATACGTGAAAATCATGTCAAATTAACATCTAATCGAGATCACTATCTTAATTTAGGAAATGCCTTGATTGTCTAAGTCATTCAGAGAACAGCAAAACAACAGCAATTTTTTTGAAGACAGTGAAGCTGGCTAAGGCGCACTTAGTGTGTAAAATGTTTATATTCTAGTGCTTAAGTTTGACAGTTACTTTTCCATCGAGTCGAGTGTCTCTGCTTTTAGCGCGTCGATAAAAGAGTCGATAAAAGTCGAGCCCGCCGGCACTTGGAAACTTGCGACGCTTGGCAGTTGCTCTCAGGTTTTTACCACAGCTCTATTGAACCTGGGTTCTGCGTGGCAACCTAATCCCATAAATAGGCGTAGGCGCTAGTTTTTACAAAACGACTGCCATCTATCCAGAGGGGAAACTATACCTTATTGGCATTAAATCCGCTTTCTTCGCGATATTTTCCTTCACCGAAAAGCGAGGTAATCAAATTATATTTCGTATGTAAGTTAAAAAAATCTCAGCCAGGGTTTAAACCCGAGACATCCGGATTTAAAGTAAAAATATATCATAAGACAAAAACCAGATTCACACTTAAGTAGGTACTTTTTAGCACTATGTTTACAAATTAAATAGCTTTAGGTAATCGATACTCTGATGAAGTTGAACAGCAGATTTCGCTCGAATCGCAAATTTCGAACCCTTGTTCCTTCAATGAACAAGCTGCAGTATCCAATATACCCAATGTTGCACTTTTCCACGGTAACAATACGCCGACTTTAATTTTTAACATCGCAGAGCGCAGGGCCCGATTCGACATGCAAAACTGTGAGACGTGGATGTCACACTTGTATCGCTAGTGGATAGAGTGATATCCATCTGTCCACACGTGTCCACACCTAACTGTCAAGCTGTCAGTAGGTCTCGCTAGAGCGTTTTGTCTATGGCTAAGTATGGCCACCATTTTAGATATCACTCTTGAGTGATTCGACCCTAAATTTTAACTGTTACAAAAGTGTGATATCATAGTTGTCTCGCAAGCGACTGTCAGTTATGCCGTGTCGAATCGAGGCCCAGGCCTTACATCCAATATTAATACCGAGATTAAAGAAAAGTTGAGAGCTAGTTCTTAAGAAATTAAATTTGCATGCACTCTTACTGCTCATGGATTCTTTCTGAGCTGCGATCCGTGTAGTCAGTGTACTTAGCTCATTGTTTAAAGAAAATTATACTTTTTGTTGCAAGGTATTGTTCGCTTTCTAGCTTTGAATTTAATTTAAAAAGTCGTATTCATAGTTTTGAATAGAGACATTTCCTTTCGCGAAGCTGGTTGTGGCAATAGAGCGTTCATTAAAGAGCTGTGTATCTTTAGGATGTTAATGACGCCATTTTGAATTTGTAGAACAAGAGCGCTCGCTCGCTTGTTATCATTTATTAAGTTCCAGACCGGTATTCTAAATTTAAAATCTTGACTTGTTACGGATCGGACGTCAACATGATCTTCTTTTGTCATGAAAATCACTTATGAATTGTAATTTTGATAACCAACGTTACAAATAGTTTTGACGTATCGTATTGACACTAAGCGATTTCTTTTTGATGTCTATTTACTATGAACTAAATAACCAATTGAGAACAAGAAAATAAAATTATATATATATACAGGGTGACTTTTAATTCGACCTATTCCTTGAAAGGGGTTATTCTTTAGCTCATTTACAATGTTTTTAGCCCAATCAACTAGGGGTCAAAAATTAATGGTTTTCGAGTTATACGAGTTTTAAGTTTTTTTTGTAAAAACGCCACCTAGCGACCTAAGAATGGCAATAAAAAGAAATTACATGCGATAGGGTGATAATTTCTTATTTATCTTATAGCCAGTAAACGTAGCAATACTTAAGACAAAAAAAACCGTTAAAAATAATTCAAGTCTTTACGGATAAAAGGTTATAAATCAAAAGTTATGTTTTATTTTTTGTTTATTTAAAATCAAAGACGATCACTCAAAAAAAAATTGTATGGTAGTTCATGTAAAAATTCCATAAATAAATTTCGTAACTCATAAGCTTTTCAAAAAGGTAAAAATGTAGGCATAATTTTATTTAACTATCAAAAATAATAACAATAACAGAACAGGTAGCGAGCGTACTGAGCGTATGACCCGCAATCGGTTTGTTTGTGCAACTTTCGTTCTTATCTTAATCCTTCGTTATCTTGATAACTTGATAAGTTCTTGATAACGAAGGATTAAGATAAAAACGAAAGTTGTACAAACAAACCGATTGCGGGTCATACGCTCAGTGGTTTGTTTGTGCAACTTTCGTTCTTATCTTAATCCTTCGTTATCTTGAGAGGTCCAAGTTCAGTCTTCCCTTTGGTAAGCATTCCGGACGTGTTCGTAAGTTATTAATTAAAGAAAGTAATAATAATTAAGAAAACCTAACCACTTTCTGGTTTGTTTGTGTGTTTTTATGGCCAAAAATGGATTTGTTGTTAGTAATAAACATTGAAAAAATTAAACAACTGTTTTTACTTTTAACTTTAAATAGCTACTTGTAATCTTAATAATAACAGACATATAATTTAGTATCATAATAAAAGCAGCAAGACCATAATAAAAGCAATAAAAAGTACAAAATTAGTCATAAAATAAAAAACAAAAATTACAAATCAATTATTAATTTAATAGTTTTCCCTCGTTTCGTATACAAGCATAAAGCCTTTTGCGTACTTCAGTGACTGATATTCGCGTCGACATGTTTTCTCTCATGGTCTCAGCAGCCTCTACAATTCTTTCTCTCAAGTGTTCGACATTTCGTATTGGTCTGTCGTACACTAATGCCTTCATGTGACCCCAAATGTAAAAGTCACATGGAGTCAAATCTGGACTACGTGCTGGCCAAGGAATCGGGCCCCCTCGCCCAATCCATTTCTCTGGATAGTTAATGTTCAACCACTGTCGCACGTCCCGGTAGTAATGAGCTGGGCAGCCGTCGTGTTGGTAAACCATGGCCATCCTTGTTCCAAGCGGCACATCCTCCAGCAGTATGGGCAGTTCTTCCTTTAAAAAATGTTCGTAAGCGATACCGGATAAACGTGCAGGCAGAAAAAATGGCCCGATCAACTTATCGTGCACAATCCCCATCCACACGTTTAAATAAAATCTCTGCTGGTGAGCTCCTTCCTTGGATTTTCTTGGATTTTCACCTTTTGGGGCCCAAAAATGCAAGTTGTGGTAGTTTGTGATACCATCGCGGTCGAAGTTGGACTCATCGGTCCACAAGATATTCTTCAGGTACTCTGGATCTTCAATGTCAGCATTGAGTAAAAATCTGCAGAAATCCATCCTCCTAGCAGGATCTCCCTCCTGGATGGCGTGAACCGGAGTGTAATGGTATGGATACAGTCTTGCTGAGTGGAGCGTGAACCAAACTTTGTTCTGTTATTGTTATTATTTTTGATAGTTAAATAAAATTATGCCTACATTTTTACCTTTTTGAAAAGCTTATGAGTTACGGAATTTATTTATGGAATTTTTACATGAACTACTATACAATTTTTTTTGAGTGATCGTCTTTGATTTTAAATAAACAAAAAATAAAACATAACTTTTGATTTATAACCTTTTATCCGTAAAGACTTGAATTATTTTTTAACGGTTTTTTTTGTCTTAAGTATTGCTACGTTTACTGGCTATAAGACAAATAAGAAATTATCACCCTATCGCATGTAATTTCTTTTTTATTGCCATTCTTAGGTCGCTAGGTGGCGTTTTTACAAAAAAAACTTAAAACTCGTATAACTCGAAAACCATTAATTTTTGACCCCTAGTTGATTGGACTAAAAACATTGTAAATGAGCTAAAGAATAACCCCTTTCAAGGAATAGGTCGAATTAAAAGTCACCCTGTATATATACATCCCAATAATTTGTATTTAAAGTTTTTAGTTTTAAATGTGTGGATTTCTGTTCCTCCTTTACACAAAAACGGCTGAATGGATTTGGATGAAAACAATTAAATATAACTAATCTTTAAAAGGACTAAAAAAAATAATAATAACGATTTAAAATTCCGCTGCCTTCGGGTCGGGTATTCTGTAAATTAAAACTTTCAAGTCATTTTCAACAGCCAGTCTCCTGACGCCCAAAAAAGCAATAGAAATCGAAGTCTTCCCTAACGAGACAATTCTGCATCTCTACAGCTGAGCGAGAAACTTGTCCGGGAGCGCTATTCAAACTTTAAAGTTTGACATGATATGGATTTTTTTTTTTTCAATTTGATAATTAGTTATCTAAATGAAATCAAAATAAAATAGTTACTAACACAACCTTAGTTACTAATAAAGTGTTTGACATATCATATTGACTTTATGTCATTTTGATAACTTGTCGAAGTGGTTAAATACTAGATAACCCATAAATAACATAAACATGAAAAAAACGTAACTTCTGACAGGTCGAATCCTGTACCATAATAATTCACAATCAAATCGAAAACAAACGGTAAAGTTCGAATAAACCTCCGGTTGTCCATCGCCGGACTAATTGCTGCGCTGTCCGGAACTATTGTTGCCCGGACCTTCCGGTACACAATTGCAGTAGAACTGTTTTGAATAAAGATACCTACTAAAGATGTTAGTTATCAGACCGACAGAGAAAGGCGGGTAAATCTTTAGCGATTTACCACAAATGGCAATTGTTTTTGTAAAAGCTATAGGAGTTAATCCAAAATGGCTTGATAGATAAACAAACGTGAGCGTTATATTTTATAAAAATCAGGTTTCTAATAACTCTTTAACTTTTTTTTTAGTTAATATGTAAACCTTAAACTTGGTGTAACACTAAGGAAAAATAAAGAAAAAAAAATCAAATAATTAAAGCTGATAAAACGTAAGACAATCAATTATGTTAAAAAAAAAACAGACTCAAACATAGCTTCTTCCAGTCTTTTTACAATTAACGGAGTCTTCCTTCTTTTGCGCCTTAGAAAGACATGTTTTTTTTTGTAAAAGAGTGTTTTACTGTTTTTCAAATGATTTATTTTAAACTAAGTATTTTTTTTTTTGCGCAAAAAGTTTTTTCTTACTTGTTCGTAATAAGAATACAAACCAAAAATAAGAAGAAAAAAAACTGGTGATCCGTTTAAAGGCATACTTAAAACTTTTTTTTACACCTTGTATTAATTAACGAACTACTGAAGTACGTAATAATTGTAATTTGTAGTTATTAGCTTAACTTATAGCTTATTACAACGTTAGATAATACTATATTATACACTATTGCACAAAGTAAACTGCATCAATCTCGCAGCTTAGTGGTTATGTAAATACACCGTTACACGACACCTGGCCCCATTGCCGCTGATATACAGCTAGCCAGGGGCGCTAACACTAAATTATACTTAACCGACTCCAGGAGCGCCCGAATTTTGCATCGTTGCATTCACATTGTTGGGAACTTTACTGTGAAGCACGAGTGTGTTTGTCGATTAATTAGTATTAGAGAGATATATTCGTATCATGTCATTTGCTACTATGACTATTATTTTCAGGATGGTAATTCTTATTTATATTCATTTATTCCTTGCTTTGTGTGTGTACATTAGGTCTTATGAATTACGTGTCTCAACTCAACCCTGTGAGGGCACTGCAAAAGGTCCTAAACTAACTACATCTACTTAAACTAAAGTATGCATGCATAACAATATTAAATTGATGAGCAATAACTAACAATAATTAATAAATACAGTTTACATTAAACTAGTAATTTAAATAGATAAATGTTTTATGCAATATTGTTATGTCAGTTTTACTATTGTTGAATTTAATATTTCGATAGCATGCCAGATTGTTCGCTTACTAGGGGTAAACTGGTATTCTATAGAACCTATCGGTACATCGGCTAATTACCGGTATTTTCATTCAAAATATTTACTGGTTGCATTCTTTAACAATAATGTTCTTAATCCGGCAAGATTCTTAAATCCAGTCCCAGAAAAGTACCGAATAATGGGTAGCTGGATTATTTTTGTCTGTCTTATACACAAATAGATGTCATAGATGAAAGATAATGAACAACGCCTCCGCTGCCCAGGCTTGGAATCGAGCCAGCGTCTTCTGCATTCTCTTTAGACGCCCTAACCCCTAGGCTTCCCATGTCACAGGGGCACCAGTCTAAATTTTTCGTATATGCAATCTTTGTAACTGCTAAAACGTAATAATCTTTGTAATGACAAATCTTCTTAGTTCGAACAGCATATGCTTGTACTTTTTAGTGGAACAAATCAAAATATAAAATAAAATAATTTGATTTGCTATTTGTTCTATCCTGTAAATAACCTGGGCAAAAAAGCCGGTACACACTGAAAGCAACGTAAAAAAAAACTTGAAATTTATTCCGAATTGATATTAATAACTGTTAATATTTTCACGGTTGCATTTGCCTGTTTAATATAAAACACTTTAAGATAAAAACATAAAGTTAAGTTAAGATAAAACATATAATAATTGAGTAAAATTAACATTATCTCTATGATTAACAATAATATTATTCAAATGTTGCTCATTACAGAAAACAAGATTAAAGCAAATTACACTTTGAATAAACACATTGTACGCCATCTCAAAAAGGTATTCATCCTCATGTTACGGACCTTTTTAAACGTGTCACATTCACGAGTGCCCGACCTTTTCAGCATTCAGCCTTTGAAACCACAATTAAGGATAAATCTGGCTGAAAGAGGCCACTGGACAATAGAACAATAGGTAAACTATAATTATAAATAAGGCTGTAATTAACATACATTTAAGTTGTTTTTAGATTTTGAAAAAATGTTTAAATTTTCTTTTTTTATATTCGATGGAAAATTGGCAATTTGTGACAACAAAGTGAAAATAAAAAATATCATTAGATCATTAGATATTTTTATTTGTTGTCTTGCAAAATTGTATAAATTAAATTGAACGTTACTTCGGACGAGTTCGATCGCGTCCAGTATCGAATTTATATCAAATCAGTGTCAAATTACATTCTTCGAATAGGCCTAAGAAAATCAAAGCTATTTACTGTCTCAAACGTAGCGGTACGAGCCGTGAGTATGTTAAGGATAACGTATCTCCAAAAAACAAGGTACACAGTGATAATTAAGAAAAGTCGTTTTCAGTTTTCAGTGAGACAAAGTATGGCCATCGCCTCGCTCGTGTGGCCATAAAATTTGCGATTTATTGCGCGCCACAGCGTGACAGACGTACAAACGAGTTGTTTCCACCAACATTATTACATAATTTAATTTATCTACACCTACATCATAAATCCTGTATTCTGCGTTCGGAAACCGTAAATAATAACCACCATTATTGCAACCACTAATGTAACATCAGTATATTATCTCTGCCAGTGTTGTATTAATGTATGAAAATTCATAACGACATCGATCGAGAGCCCTCTCCTCCCCAATCGCGGTTATCCTCCTCCCCGACCGCCCGCACAATCACAATCCAGTTAGCCATTGCGGTGCAATGGCGGTCATTTTTATGGTTCCTGAACCCGTCATCGAGAATTTATAAAATGTGTGTAAATAAAGCAGTGTATGTAACTGTACATAAATAAATAGGCATTAAACACTCGTGTGATTTCGACTTTTCCGTGAAATGAAACGTAATTGCTTTTATCTACACCAATATCATAAATACTCTATTCTGCGTTCGGAAACCGTATGTAATTATCACCATTATTGCAACCAGTAACGTAACATCAGTATATTATCTGTGACAGTGTGGTAAAAACGTATGAAAATTCATCACCTACGGTAACGTAATGAAAATCTGACCTACCCCCGACCGCCGCCACGCACCCGCCCGACCGCCGGCACAATCGAGTTAGTCATGGCGGTGCAATGGCGGTCATTCTAATGGTTTTCAAACACGGCATTTAGGATTTATAATATGTGTGTAGATTAAGCAGTGTATGCAACTGTACGTAATTAGGCCTTAAAACACTCGTGTGATCTTATTATGAAACTCGCCTGCGGCTCGTTTCATAAAACCACACTCATATATTAAGGACCCTTATTACGTAACAGTTACATAAACTACTATTATAACAGATCGGCTTAAAAATAACTACAATTTTCTCTTAATTATAAGAATAGTATAGAATACGATTTCGTATACGATTTGTTGGAGCTAGCTCTTATTACTCCAGAAACAGGTAAGTATAAGTAAGCCATTATCTACTTGAAGCAATTGTTTAATTTACTAACACAAAGCAGGTCGTCTTCATAAACTTAAAGGCCCTGTTACGAGTTTCCGAACATCCACTTACTGAGATTATGCAACTTCAAGCTCATCTTGCAACTTGTCTATATTACGTCTACATTGAAAAACCTTTGGATAAAATATCTGCATTGTTTGCGAGTTAAAAGCTTGAAGCAAATCAAATTATTTTGTTGAATATTTTTTGCCCTTAGAGTATGGTCAACGGCGCTACTTGAGAAAATTTGACAGGTTCCGCCGTAACCGCGGTCTAGTGGTCATGGCGTCAGCCGCATAAGTTGAAGACGTCAGTTGAAATCTGGACTCGGACACTGAAGGTCAACTTTTTCTTAAGTATATGACATCTATTACAGTTTGTGAGTTAAAACCTATCCAAGAACTATCGCTGATTTACCACGTGACATTTGCCTAAAACCGCCACCATAATTAGCGAAATCTTGATTTGATTGGCTACATACGTTTGTATGCATAATTATATAAGCAAGCAAAGAGCCTCTCACTTTAAAATAAATATACCATGTTCCGTGAGAACCGGGCCGCGATTCGGTAAAAATAAACACACACACTGGACAGACACAGCTCCAACCCAACTCAACTCAACGCTATAGCGACATTGACATTTGCTATTCGAACAGATCTTCATACAACATTGGTCTCACATTGGTCTCACATTGGTTACACATTGATCACACATTGTACCAATTTGAGACTAATGTGTGACCAATGTGTAATACGAGTAGTTTCAGAAGAGTAACAGCGCTTTATAAAACGTCAAAATGATGTGTGACTATGAAGTTTCAATGAATATGCAACTATGATGTCACGATTAATCCATCTCCTATTACTAATTGTGTTTGGTTGATGTTAGCGCCTCCTTTGGTGATACCTTTATGCGCTTGCTGGCCGCCGATCTATTTTGAATTTCATGCCGTTTAGTTTTGTTGATTCCAATTTTCTCACTTGACAAGATATGTCGAAAAAAAATTTTTTTTATACTAGAATAAATGATAATTTAATATGTTTTAAATAACAAAATTGTAAACTAATGCTATAATAAAACGTTCCTAAAGTAAGAAGACTTATTTATATCTTAACAATATAGAATCCTATGTACGTCGTAGTTCCATTCTGGCTAGTAAAGTTTATTTACAGATAATTTAAAGTGCAATAAACATGTTTTATATACTCATAGTTTTTTTGGCGCGATTCCGATTTTATGATATTAAACAATTTTTGTCAATTGGAAATAGTGTAATTGCTATTTTTCGTGTCTTTATGATGGGGCCTATGAATTCTTGTTATTTACAGCTAAAACTCAATTCATCCGGTTTAATATATTCCTATTTGCTATGGTGCCGCAATATTATTATCGTTGATAAAATTATTTTTGTAATAATTACAATTAACGTTACGTTGCCTTACAGAGGCACAATACCAAGAACAATGCAAGATGTTGAATGAGGCACTTGTACTAACAGGGTGCCGGATTCTAATTTTAAAATACATTTTAGAACACAACCTATCTCAAACATAACTCCAACACACAACAAACAATCAACCAATATTGAAGTTGTATTGGAGTTGCGTTGGAATATTTCTCAAGCAAATTCTGATATTTCTGATTCAGATGTTTATGCTGTAGTTGCATTGCGTTTTTAATGCATTGGAGTTGTATTGAAGTTGGATCGTGTCTATACGTTGTTTAAAGTTAGACTACGGCCCAGGCACTCTTAACATTTTAGCATTATACCTAAGATTTCTATAAACTGTTACGGTATAAAATGGCTTATTAAATTACTATGCTACTTTCTTTCTTTACTATTAATAGACAAAATATTGATATAAAATAAGACAAAATTCAACAATTCACAAGTATGTCATGCGCAACATTCTCATTAAGCGTAATCAATGGACAAAAAAATTTCAACCAAACGTAAAAATTGGAACGTGTTTTATCAAATAAGATACAGGTGCGCCCAAGGCTATGCATTTGGTAAGCTACACTAATACGTCCTGAAACGGCTTGTGACTGAAACAAGGCTTTGTCTTCACTAACGAGAACTGAAACTATAACCTAGGAACTCAATGGGACACGTTTGTGACATGTATTGTCAGATAGATGAATCCAATTAAATCCTCTTATCGTATCTTAACTAGCTTATTAAGCGTACCATTGCTGAACCCAAGTCACTTGGATCTTAATGATTCTAAAATAACTTTATTAATATAAAAATTTAAACGTCCAAAAATATAATTGCGCCATCGAATCAGTCAAAACTTCTAAGCTAGCGAACCTTTTAGGCCAATCGAATAAGATACATAAAAAGCATTTTGAGGAATTAATTTCCAGCAGGTAGGATTTCATTTGAATTCGTTCATTTGATCATAAATGCGTGTAATCCGAGTTTGCCTAATCCCAGGAGGTGTGTATAACTTTTGACAGCTAAATAACTGCGAAATGTTTGCTCTTTTTTCAGTTATTTGCTTGTAGCTCAAAAATGGTAGGTCCGTCGGAAAAAGTCAATCTATTCAATGTTAAAGAGGGTTAAATTCGGCTGTATTGGTTGGGGGTAGAGAGGCCATATTAAACGTTGGCTTTATGAGGAATTTTGAGAATATCTCGTGGCGGATTTCATCCAAGGAGGTCTCATTGGCCTTAGGTGAATTATAGGGCTGCCAGGAATAGTTGACATGCTGAAATGAGGTCCTCAGGATTAACATAGAAGCAAAAATTTCCCAAATATAATGCACACCTCCTGTGATTGCATAAACTTGGATTACACGAATTCAGGACCAAATGACGATATTAAAACGATTTCCAGCTTGTTGGAATCTAATGTGAGTGACCTATTTAGCGGGAATCACAACAATAACAGCCGAATCGTTTTGGGCACAAATAACATTTTTTTTGGTTTTGTTATTGTTTTGACAAGTTAGGCAATCGAAGATATAGATAGACCCATTCTGCATAGGTACAGTTACCTACTGTTGAAAATTCTGTAAAAAATATTTTAAGGGTGTTTAATTCAAATTCAATTTAAAGAAATTAAAGACAAACGTAAGCATTTTAAAAGTAAAACTCATTCATAGCTTTATTTTAAACAAATATCTTAATTCAAACCTTCTTGGTTAATCTCCCGTGGGCATAAAATGGTATTTATCTCGCTCTCGCTTAACTTACACGAAATAGCAAGTGTGACGAAAACAAACTATGTAATAAACACTATAGTCAGTAATAAGTAATTATTACCACATATTAAATAGATACTAGTTACTCTATGAGGTGTAGACTTCGCGACCAAAGCAACTTAATAAACGTATTGCTTCATCATTTTGATAAATATGTATACAATATCTCAGCGAACGCATAATGGTCTTAAGTGCCATAGACCATTAAGATGCTTAATTACTTTTGTGCCAATTTCCACCATTTTGGACATGTTACGAAAAAGGTAAACGGCAAAAAAAAAACTACGTAACTATAGAACTTGCTTACAAAATTTCAAGGGAATCAGTTAAGAAATGCGACCTTTCGAGGAGAGCAACCGGACATACGCCGGACGAACATACGTAAGGATATGTGGCCAAGCTGAAATGGAGACTTTCGCTATCGCTTCGGTCAATAATGCGATACAAGGGAACTTACTATTTTGGTAAACCTAAACAGGGTTTTTAAGCAGAAAAGTGAACCATCTGTACGTACTGCACGTAGTCCTATTATAAAATATATTAATGTGGTTTAGTTTTTAGTTACATGGACACTGACAATGGATTCCACTTATCAAACGTTATTCAGCTGTCAAAACATAGAAGTCCGTAAATAAAATTGGAATTGCAAATCAAATAAACATTTCACCTGTTTCTTCGCACTCGAATAAGGCGTTTTACGGCGTATTTTATTATTACAATGATATTTATGACGCCAGTCGGCTGAATAAACCCCCTAATGCTGGGAATTGAGCCCAAATGAAAAACTGGCGGTATATGAAGTCGAAAATGGCACAGCTTGGATAAATCAGTTGCTTCAGTATTTACTTGTATATATAAAGAAAAACTCGAGTAAACCATATTTAAAATGTGGGCATAATTTTCAAAATCAAAACAAGTTTTAATTCATGTTTAAGTTAAAAATAAGGCAAAAAAATCAGACTTAACAGAAAGGGATGTTGATACGTGTTGAATTTCAAAACAAGATGTAGTTAATAGAATAGTAAATGGAATAGCAATCTGTTATATTAAATAAAAATATATAAATTAAAAAACTCCATTAAAGTTTCATAAATCTATATATTTTATACATCCATATTGAAAAAAAAAAGCATTCTATTTCATGCATTTAATAAACCTTTCGTTGTACAACAACTAGACAAACGCAATATTTCCTGCCTCAGAATACCAATTTTTTTTTCTAGTTATATACCAATTATGTATGTATACCAACCAAGTCACAAATTATTAAAAGACAATTATAAATTTTATAAGAACATGTTTTTTTAATAAAAGGCATTTGCAAAGCACGTCTACTAGCCTACCTATCAATCCGGATGTCTCGGGTTGCAGATTTTTTTTTTGCGAAAATTTTAAAAAGTAAAGGGCTGAAGGGCCAGAGTGGGACGATGCCGCGTCCATTGACCTTTGAGCGTATATAACTAGGCTTACATATTAAGTAGGAATGATCTTATTGAGTTTCAAATTCAATCTTTATTATTTGAAGAAGCCGCTCCGTCATAGGCTGTGTCGCAGCGCCTTCAAGGGCCGGGTAATTCTCGCCATGACTTGTGACTGACATTTGCATGCCCGAATTTAATTTAGCTACCTTGCCCCCGTGTTGCATAAAACATTACGTACTCCATGCACATCCATCTGAGGCCCGAACTTTTGTATTTTAATGAGGAATATCTCCCTATAGTAGACCAAATATTTTTTGTTGACGACCTTTTTTAATTAAAGAAGGCTTTAATTTTACGCGTTTCGCATATTAATGTTGGAGATCATGTCGAGTTAAATTGGCGTTGTGGACTGAATTACTAGTGGGCTGCTGATAACCACGGGGACCGAGGGTGAGGATAAATGTAGACTTTATATAAGTATAGACTTTATACTTTTAGCAATGTTCCATATTATTATTTAGCGATAGTCCGCCTGTTGTTACCTACCTCTATGCTGTACCTATATTATAACTCTTTTGTTCGTTTGTTGTAGTGTGCAATAAAGTATTTTATTCATTTTTCTTCTTAGGATTAGGTTTTTTACAATATTTATATAAAAGTTAAATATAAAAATACATCTAAAACATACAAAAACAGTAAAAACATTATAAAAAACCTATCCTAGGGTGCCGCCGGCAACGGAGCAAGGCCCAGGCTGCCGGTGGTTAGGGCCGCATAGAGAGGAACCTTCGGACTATGCGCGCCGTGTCCAGGATAACCGCCTTCTGAATCTGACCCTTGATCCAACCACAATCCCGTAGCGAAAGTCTCTCTAGGTGTTGGTCGAAACTCTTCGCTATGAGACCGTTCGCAGAAACAACTATCGGCACAATGATCGCCGAATCAACCTCCCACATGGCGGTTACCTCGTGAGCCAAGTCTAGGTACTTGCTGGACTTGTCCTTCTCGGCCTTCACGAGGTTCTCGTCACATGGGACGGTGATTTCGACGAGCATGGCCCGGCGTTGCGGTCGATCTATTACCACGATATCAGGCTTATTGGCTACATAGTCCTGTCCGTGATAATAGATCGATCCCAATAGAGCGTGGCACGACCATTTTCGAGAACTGGCGCAGGTGTGTACTTGTAGTACGGCACTTCTTGGTTCACAAGACCGTATAGAACAGCAAGCTGCTGGTGTATAATCCTAGCTACGAGGTTATGTCTGTGCAAGTACTCGCCGTTAGCAAGATGAGAACAACCGGAGATGATATGCCTGAGTGACTCTCCGGGACGGCGGCATGCCGACAAATGTCGACCGTACCGTCCTTCAGGATATACCTCCGGTAGTTATTCGTCATGATAACTTCGTCCGCAATTGCACAGGCAAAACCTTCGGTTTCTCCGAAGAGGTCCCCGAATCGTAACCAGTTCACCGACGCGAGCAGGTCTACGTCGGGTCCCGTGAGGGCCCTGTAGAACCGCCCGTGTAGCTCCTTGCCCTTCCATACCGCCTTGCGATCCTCGGTGCTTAGCACCACATGTTTGCGGCACATCTCGTTTGCCAAGGAGAGCGGCGTGAGGCCCCTATCTACTGCTACCACATCACGATGCATCCCACACTCGTTGTTAAGGAAATAGTTCCTGAGATTGTACACCTCACGGTTGTGGAGATTTTTGGCGTTTAAAAAAAAGCCGCGACCTCCACACTTCCGTGGGATGTACAATCTCATAACAGACGAGCGTGGGTGAAGCATACGGTGTGTGGTGAGCAATAGACGGACCCTCCGATCCAGGGCATCCAGCTCGGTCTGTGTCCACCTTAGTATGCCAAAGAAGTATGTGAGTAGGGGCATCACCCAGGCGTTGAAGGCGCGCACCTTGTTGCCACCTGACAAAAGACTATTGAGTACTTTTGTCAGCCGACCGAAGAAGCGCTCCTTCAACGCCTGTTTAATACCCGCATCCTCAAACCCAAGGACTGTGACATACCAAGGTATTTGTAGGTTTCTGATTCAGAGATAGATCTGAACGTCATGGTCTCAGAAAGTTGTAAATTTGCTGAATTTACTACTTTCCCCCGCTGTACATGCATAACCGCACATTTATCAACACCAAACTCCATCTTGATGGAACTACTGAAGACTTCAGTGGTCTTCAGTAGCTGCAACAAGTCTCGGTTATTTGGTGCAAATAATTTGAGATCGTCCATGTACAGAAGGTGAGATATGGCTTCGCCCTCTCTCCGAAGCCGGCAACCTAGCCCCGAATCCTTCAGCATAGTGCTGAGCGGATTTAGAGCTAGGCAGAACCACAGGGGACTCAGACTGTCGCCCTGAAATATTCCTCGCTCGATCCTTATAAAGTCTTGTGGGCCAGGGGGGTCATCCCCACCTCCTGGTTGACGAAGGACTGTGGTCCACTCCCTCATACACGCGCTAAGGAAGGATCTTAAAGCTGTGTCAATTTTATACAGCTCTAAGACCCTCTCCAGCCATGAATGAGGCACCGAATCATAGGCCTTCTTGTAGTCAATCCAAGCGGCCGAGAGGGCCCCCCTGTTCCGCCTGACTCGTTGGCAAATGGTCATGTCTATGAGGAGGAGCTTAGTACCACGGGACCCGACCCTACATCCATTTTGAGCTGAAGCCAAAATGTTGTTTGCGACCATGTGCGCGTTTATTTTTGCTCTCAAAATGGATGTAAGGAGCTTGTAAAGTGTAGGCAAGCACGTGATGGGTCGGTAGTTCTTCGCTTCCGTGGTACTACCGGACTTATAGAGCAGGAAGGTTACATCGGTTGTTAAGGAAGGCGGGAGGGAGCCAAGTTCGAGGGCTTGTTGAAATTGCGTTGCGAGCCGCGAGTGCGAGCACCGAAACCATTTTAGCCAGAAGTTGTGCAATCCATCCGGGCCGGGACTTTTCCAGTTCTGGGCCGTACGGATTGCACAACTTACGTCATCGGGGCTGATGGTGATAGCCCCCATAGGTTCGATGGACTCGCACTCACGTCCGACAACGCTCATCCACTCGCCCTCCGTGTGTTCAACGGGCGCTGACCAGATGCTACGCCAGAAATCAGTCATGGCAGTAGCATCCGGCAGTCGCACGTCGGACACGCGGGGGTCGATTTCCTCCCACCTTCGGTATACCTTCCTTTGGTCACTTTGGAAACGCGCACACGCTCTCTGTAGCGGCGAATACGGCTTGCCCATGCAAAAACTTTCTGCTTCAGAAAGTCGATGCGCTCTATGACATTGGCCATGTAGTCGCGGGGCTCCATATTCGTCCCCGCGAACGCCTGGTACACATTACTCGGGGGCGGTTATTGCCATAAAGAGTTAAAGTATTAGTCCATTAAAGTATTTTATTATTATAGGGGCTTGGGCTATTACTATTTATTGACTCCACGGTTAATTGTTGATCTGAAGGAAAAGTCACTTGTAACACAATATAACAAAGTTTATTGATAATGAAGGACACAGTACATAATATGTTTACACTCAGTAATGACTCTACGTAAAGCTAGGGGAGTGAACTGAGAACCGGGCTAGTCGCAAGGCGGGGGACAACTGGCGAGGCCCGCGCCTCGCGGCTCGTACGTGGAATGCGATGTCAGCATTCTTGTTATTACATGTGTCCCTACAATAGTCCTCCCCAAAAATTTGTAAAAATTTTTTTAATAATAAAACTCCTGACTTCAATCAGCATGAATAGCTTGGTATCGCTTCGCTAGCGGTGGGCGTCTTACTTAATACCTCACTGTAACCGTACACTGCAGGCTCGGCACTTCTCGGCGATCGGCGGGCGATACCAGGAATTCACGCTGATGCAATAATACACTAATATGACTACTGTAGTTTATAATAAAACATGTAACTGGAAATGAATGACACAATTTTAAGTAAGTACACATTATAAGGTTTAAAAACATAAAACTTTTACCAACTAAATATCAGTTTTTTTACTTACATCTAACAACACTATCAGTAATGTAATGTCACTTGCACAAGGATAATCTTTACCAGAGAAAAAGGAAATAAATCACGCGTAAACCGTTGAGGGCTGCACCGCTTGTGGCGGCAGGGCCTGCACCTGGACCACTGGCGTCTGCACTCTCGCGGCACCAACCTCCTTATGTAACCAACGTCTGGTCTTCTTCACGCACAACCTCCTCAGTGCAAATAACAGGCTGATCCCTATCAGGCCTGCTACTACTATCAGTATAATGGATAACATGTTCAACTTGGACCCGACTTGCGTGACGTTTGTTACTACTTGGGCCTGAGCTATAACCTCGTTATTCGTCTGTTTGCTCTGTCCGTAGCCCATCTTGTACTGTTGTAGTGAAAATATTCGTATAGAATGAAATTTACCGTAGACTACAACTTTTTAAATATGCAAAAAATTTATCAAAATTGCAAACTAACAACATACTTTTTCTCTTGTGCAAAAGACTTACAAAGCAAAAACCTAAAAAAAAAAATGTTGTGAAACATGCGCTTGAAATGACATGATGCATTTACATATACGCAACATCGTAAAATCAACAAAATATTTATTTCAAAATAGAGACTAAGTACAATTACTAATTAGTTCATCAACATAATACAATAACATGTGTTTTGAAACAAAATTCAATTACTCACAGCTTGACTGGTCGTAGCCTCACATCCAGTATAACTTGACCTATTGATATTCTGTCTCGAAACGAATAGGCGTGCGTACTACTCGTCCACTTTTAGTCGTTCTAAGGTTAGGTCGTACGTCTGTAGATTCAGATGTCAAGTTAGACTGTACGTCGGTAAATCTGTCTGTCTCAGTAGTCTCTCGGGTCAGCCCTAAGTCGCTTGAATCGTTTAATATGTACGCTGGCTTAAGCCGATCCATAGAGATGTTCGCTACTCGATCCTGAAGCTCGATCTTATAAACTTTCCCGTAACGTTCCAGAACCTTATACGGACCATCATACGGACATTTTAAAGGTTTTCTTACCGTATCATCCCTGACAAAAACGTGAGTGCAGGTTTCTAGGTCTGGATGCACGAAAAACGCTTTGGAATTACCATGTGACTTAATTGCTGGACTATACTTACTGATGGTATGCCGTATTCGCTTAACTAAGTCTTCACCGTCTGCATCTTCGCTGGTTGTGACGTCATAAAAATCGCCGGGTAACCTAAGACAGCGTCCGAACACCATTTGCGCGGCACTTACCCCGTTATCGCTGCGTAGTGCTGCGCGCATTCCAAGCATTACCGCCGGTAATTCATTGATCCAGGACGAATTCTTTAACCTAGCCTTGAGTGCTGCCTTCCAGGAGCGGTGAAACCTTTCTATCCTACCATTCGCCTGCGCGTGATATGGTGAAGTTCTCAACTTTTTCACCCCTAGCAGCTTCATTAAACATTTAAACAAATTGCTTTCAAATTGCCTGCCCTGATCTGTTGAAAGCCCCGTACGAGTAACGAGCTATCCACCCCTCAAATATGACTGTGGCCACTTTTTCCGCTGTTATATCTGTAACAGGAAAAGCCTCAGGCCATCTCGTCTGCCTATCTATTATGGTAACACAGTATCTATAACCCTCTTCTGTAGTGGGCAATGGGCCTGTTATATCTATATTTAAATGTTCAAATCTACCAGCCTCTGGGTACTCTGCAAGAGCTGTAACCGTGTGCCTAGATACTTTGGCTTTTTGACACGGTATACAACACTCAGCCCATTTACCTACATCCCTATTTAATCCAGGCCAGAAAAATCTAGCCGCAACCATTTTTCTAGTGGTTCGTACACCTGGATGATTTAAGCTATGTACCGAATCAAAAGCTATTTTCCTAAAAGCACTAGGCAAATAAGGTCTCATATTGCTAGTAGCAGTTTCGCAATAGATTGCCTTATTTATTGCCAGTGGGCAAAAATACCTTCTTGAAACGCGATCTGTTGTTTTCGCTCGACGCTTCACTGGAAATGTAGTCATCATGTTCCTGAGCGTCAGCAACTTCGTCGAAGTCGATTATTGTGGGACAGGAAACCGTTTCTATGCGCGATAAGCAGTCTGCCGGGATGGTATTCATACCTTCCACGTATCGTATGTGAGTGGTAAACTCGCTGATAAATAACAATTGCCTGGCCCTGCGAAGCGTTTCTTTGTTGCTATCTACGTTCTTAAAGGCGTAAGTTAACGGCTTGTGATCGGTAAAAATGATTAAAGGTTGCCCTTCAAACATTTTTCTAAAGTACCGTACACCCATGAATATCGCTAAAAGTTCCCTATCATACGTACTGTATTTCTGCTGAGCACTGGTCAGTTTCTTAGAGAAATACCCTAATGGCTTCCATGCACCATCTACCAATACCTGAAGCACAGCGCCGACCCCATAGTCAGACGCATCACTCATAAGTGCTATGGGAGCATCAACGCGAGGATGAAACAATGTAGCCGCGTTTTTCAAGCTTTGCTTACATTGTTCGAATGCCTCCGTTGCCTCTGCGGTCCAAACGATCTTCGTCTTGTCCCTCTTCTTGCTGTTATGTAGATACTTATTGAGCTCTGCCTGGTGAGATGCTGCGTTTGGTAAGTGGGCACGATAAAAGTTTACCATACCCAAAAAACATCTTTTTTTTTTTTTTTTTTTTTTCATTTATTTATTCATAAGGTACATGCATTTACAATAAGTTTTGTTATCGCCAAACTGTAACCAGTTTGTTGGCGATGATGCGCGCAATACAATTAAGTCGAATCATGCACCTATGCAAAACAATTAACACGCAATAAAATAAAATAAAATAAACTAACTACATTTACACACTTTTCACTTGCAAAAGGTAATTTTTGAGTTTTCTCTTAAGGACAGGCTTACTCAACTTAGGTTTGTCTCTCAGCCACCCCATTTCGTTAAACAACCTCGGTACTAGATATTTATTTAACCTTCTGCCGTAATAGTTGACGGATGTAGGTTGTATTAACTTTCCCTCTCGTACCCTCCTCGTATTATATTTATTAGTAACGGGGCATTTATGTTCATCTAAATAATAGTTTTCTAAGGACAACAGGTACTTAATTTTCATATCGACAGGTAGAATTTTACAAACTGGAAACAACTGATAGTAATCGTTACACTTATTTTTTGTTTTTCTGTCTACTAAATACTTCACTATTCTGGTTTGTAAATTTTGTACATCATTTATGTAGGTCTTAAATGTGCGGCCGTATATATTAAACCCGTAATTAATTAAAGAATCTGCCAGCGCGTAATATATTACCAATAACACATCTTTACTCACCACACTTCTAAGCTGATAGATTTGTCCCAACACTGTACGTAATTTCTTACACACGTTTTCTATGTGAAATTTAAAATTAAAGTTATAGTCCACTAGCAGCCCCAAATATTTGCAACGGTCTACATATTCTAAAAACACACAATCACAGTCTAATTTATTCCTATGCAAACAGTCGTAAGTATGACCCACTATGCCCACCTGTGTATAATCCACTTTTTTGGCTACTCGGCTGTGTGGTGAGTATATATGTAAGCATTTGGTTTTTTTGACATTAATTATTATGCCATTGTCATGCGCCCATCTTGTTACATTTTCAAAATCATTTTGCAACTCACAGCGTGCCTCATCGATATTTTCTGACGCATAAAATAGGCACATGTCATCAGCATACACACAAACTTTGCAATTTTTCACTACATTCACGACACTGTTTACAAAGATTATGTAACCGACTGGCCCATATACTGAGCCGGTAGGCACTCCAAGCGTCACACTCGCCTCAGCGCCTTTAGTACCCTGATCGGGTTTGAATGGTTCTATTGGTTAGGTAATTTTTAAACCACGCATTTGTGGGTCCCCTTATGCCACATTCCTCCATAGCTTGTAGCAATACATTGTGGTCAAGGGTATCAAATGCCTTTTTATAATCAATAAAAAGGCATAGTACCTGCTTCCCATTATTTAAGCTATCGTTAACTGCCTCCGAGAAATGGGTCAAGGCCGTGGCTGTGCTGCGGCCTTTCCTAAACCCATGCTGATGGTCTGTTAATATGCTATGCCTCTCCAAAAACATACTAACTTGGCCTACAATTACTTTTTCGACAATCTTGTTGATAGTAGGTAAAATTGCGATTGATCTATAGTTTGCATAGTCATAGTGGCTACCGGCTTTGTATATCGGTCGTATAGTGGCTTTTTTTAACATGTCTGGATATATTCCTGATGATAGGCTTAAGTTAATAAAGTGTGCTATTACAGGGCTAATTTTTTCATTAATAATTTTTAAATCATGTACCCTAATATTGTCAAGACCTGGCGCTTTCTTAGAGCTTAAACTACTAATTATTTTCTCAATCTCATGCGGCCTAACTTTTACATATCTAAAAGAAATGTCGGTTCTGTTTACATACGTTTTTCTGTCCAAAAGTTTCACACTACACACATGTTTAATAGCTAATATTTCCTTAGTAAATGTTTTCGCAAACTCACAACAAATATTGTACAAATTTTCTGTTTTACCCAAGTATTTTTTTATTGTACTATCCACACTTCCCTTTACCCGGCCTAACCAGCAGTTTACATGTGACCAAATTTTCCTGTAATCCCCTTGACAATTGATTATTTCCGACTTCCTATGGTTATTTTTAGCTATATTTATTAACTTATTTACTCGGTTCCGATATCTGGTATATTCCAACCTTCTATTCATATTATGAGGCGACATTTTCCATGTCCTAAATAAGTTATCCCTTTTAACCAGCATTTTATATAGATCTCGGGTCACCCATGGCTGAGTTTCCCGTTTATTGTTAACCGACTTTTCATATTTACATTGTTCATAGATGTTGTTAAACACAATAAATATCTGCTGGTACAATATTATAGGACACATTATACTCAGCAGTTGTGACCAATCGTATTCATGAAGCTTATCTCGGACCAGCTTATCATTTATTAATATTTTGCGATCACTACACTTATTCTCCGCTATATTAATATTCAAATCTAACGTAACACCTATAATGTGGTGGTCCGATATGCTACACTCGAGAACAAAAGCAGACGCAGGTGCCGTTTGCAGTCCGACGCCTCGCCGTCCCGCTCGCACCCACAGGTGATCGATGCATGAGTCATCCGTCCGCCCTTCCACTATCGCTTGTCGCGTTATCTCTGAGTCCGGTATTGCAGAAAAAAGGCCCAGACCACACAACGTGTTTTTGTAACTATTTACGTGAGAGTTATTCTTCGGTTTAAACACATCTATATTCATATCACCAATAACAATTAAATCTTCATTACTCGGAATATCTTGCAGCATAACTCTGAGCTGATCCACAAACAGAATTTTGTTTAGTTGAGGCGGCCGATGGACTGCAACAATATGCAAGAATTTGTTGTTGTATGTCAACTTTCCATGTAAGCCTTCAAAAGTAGTCATTTTTAACATTCCAATGTCCATCTGCAAATTCTTCTTAAAATAAATTAAAACTCCTCCACCTCTCTGTGTTTCTCTAGTGTTGGCGCAGATGTCATAGCCATCAATAGCATAAAATGGTATCTCCTCATTATTGATATTGATTTCTGTTAATATTATGATATCTAAAGAAATCCCACTGTGGCTTAATAATACTATAAATTCATTGAAATGTTTTCTTAGTGAACGAATATTAAGATGTATAATATGGATTTTGTTATCCCTATGGCCCCTGTCTTTACCCCACTCCTGTATCTCTTCAAACCTTTTGTATTCTATATTATTTACTATACTATCGCTCTGATCTGTGAATTTCGTAGAATCTTGTAATCACCTAGTGTGTCCGCGCAGCTAATTGCTGTTACTTCTGTTGTTTTAGGTTGTCAATGTCCTTATAACTCCTGATTCTGTAAATTTTAGGTTCGTTCTCTTTTCTGACAAGAATATTTGAGTTTTGTACCCATATGTATCGCCATATATCCTTAAGCTCCGTCTTTGCAGACCAAAATAGCTGCCGCTTGAACCTAGGTAGATCTTCATTTATGAAGATTCTTTTTGTGCTTCCATTGTTAAACATGTCTTTGTTAGTTAGGCTTGTCTTCCTTGCCGCGAGCCACTGGTCACGGGAGGCTTTCGAGTTCAGCGTAATGACGATCGGCTGAGGCTTGGTTGCTTCTTTTTTTTCTCGTCCTACCCTCACGACTTCCGTTATATCACTTGGATTTAACTCAAATTTATCAGCTACTCTTTCCACAGTTTTACGGAGGTCTTCTTGGCTTGGAATCTCCAGACCTACTATTTCTATATTTAACTGCTTGTCTTTGTTTTCTAATTCTTGTACTCTTTCTTCCAATGCCTCGTTACATTTCTGAAGGTATACGTTTTTTTGCTCCAGGGATTTCATTTTTTTACTTGCATCCTCCTTAAATTCTATCAACTCCTGATATTTTGCGGAGTAAAAGTCCACCGTCTGTTTAAGATCCTCTAAATTTTTTTCCATTTTATAGATTATCTCCAACTTCGTATTTACCTCCTTTAGGAGCGACTCGACGGTTAAATCAGAGGGATCCATTACTATTTTTCTCTGTTTTGAACCGCCTCCCGGACTTTCATTCTTCTTCAAACATTCCTCGCACACTTCTTGCTGTTCTATGCTTTTTATATTTCGCGCACACTTTTTGTGATAAGCCGCACCACATCCACCTTTACACTCCACAGTTTCATCTCTTTTCATCGACAAAAACTGCCTACATTTTTTACATTGAACCATCTTGCACTGATACGCGATCCGTCAGAAATCCAATTTGCACTTAAACGCGTCCGCACGCCGAGCGCAGAACGCACGAACATCGTAACTCCTGTACCGTCTCGGGTTTCGGGTAGGCCGCTATTGCTTCAACCTTCTCTGGCAATGGCCGTATACCCTCTGTGGAGACTTCAAAACCTAGAAAATCTAATTTTGACTTACCAAAACAGCATTTTGATACGTTGATGGTGATCCCAAACTGGTTGAGCCGCTCGAACACAGCTTGGAGATGCCGCTCATGTTCTTGCTCCGAGTCGCTTGCTACAAGAATATCATCAATATACACAAAAATAGAGTCAAAGTTAGGGAAAACCGTGGTGTCCATGAACCGCTGGAACGTCTGGGCCGCATTCTTCAAACCGAACGGCATTTTTGGGAATTCCCACAACCCAAATGGGGAAATTATGTCTATTTTCTCGATGTGTTCGTCAGCTACAGGGATGCAGTGGTACGCTCTGTTAATATCTAAAGTGGTAAAAATATTTTTACCCGTCAGAATATACGTAAAGTCCTGTATGCGTGGAATTGGGTATCTGTCAGACTTTGTAACCTCGTTTAATCGCCTGTAATCCCCGCATGGGCGAAGTTCGCCGTTCTTTTTTGGAACGACATGCAACGGACTCGCCCATGGGCTTTTTGATGGCCTACAGATACCCATTTCCTGCATGAGTCTAAATTCTTCTTTAATTCTCTTGTACCGGTCTGGTGGTAATGGTCGCGCTCTAGCAAAAATTGGTGGTCCCGTCGTCTCTATATGATGTCTCACACTATGACTGGGGGGATCTCTGAAACTAACTGGTTTTGTTATATCGGGATACCTATTTAGCAAGCTGTGAAAAGGATGATCAGCTTCAAGGACCTTGATGGATAGGTTAACACAGTGCTCCAATGACCCGATAACACTCAAGTATGTTAAGCCATCGGCCAACCTTCTAGCTAGCAAATCGACAAGTAGGCCATAATTAACAAGAAAATCCGCGCCTATAATCGGTTGCTTCACATCAGCGATCACAAATGTCCATTTATAGGCACGTCTCAACCCAATGTTTAACTCTAGAGTCTTTAACCCGTAGGTTCGAATGTCAGTACCATTCGCTGCATATAGTTTACACACACTTTCACCGGTTGATAGTCTGTTCCTTACCGGTATAACACTGATGTCGGCACCCGTATCGATAAGAAAACGCAAACCACTGTTACTGTCCGTGATGCAAAGGCGGTGTGACGGTGGAGCTGTACAAGTTTCCGCCACCTCTTGTACTCTAGCTAGTTTCCCGACGTCGCAGTACTCCAGGAACACGGTGGTACGCAACGCTGCGCCTTCTCTTTATACCGGTAGTGGTATGTGCACAGCCAGTCTGGGCTTTGAGGCGTTCTTCTGGAGCTGCTCCTCCCCCTCGATGTTGACGGACGCCGCGCGTTTCCCCTCGAAATGGATCTCCCTCTTTGCCTACAGCGACACTGACTTGCCTGCCTCTGCTGTCCTTCAAGATCACGCAGCCTGCCGTCGAGCTTCTCCAAGGCAGCCAACACTGCTGTCATGTCAGAAACTGGCGACGCTCTGCCCCGCGGAGTTGACGTCTGTACTTCGGATATGTGTGGAGTCGGTCTGACTGCCTCCAGCACCTTATCCGCAATGGCTGCCAGGTTGTCTAGGTTCTGGATATCGGCGACTGCCACCGCTGCTCTCGCTGCTTGAGGAAGGTGGTTCTGCCAAAGGATACACAAGGTCTGATCGGGCACCTTCCCTCTCGCCAGATCTTGCATCTTCCGTAGCAGATGCGACGGCTTCTGGTCTCCCAGCTCCATGTCGCTGAGGAGCTTCTGCAGCTGCGCTTTGGCCGAATCTTCATAAATTGTCAACAACTTCTGCTTCAGTGCCTCGTACTTGCCAGTCTCAGGTGGCTGCAGCAGCAGATCAGTAATCTGTCCAATGGCGCTCTTCGTCAGCTTACCGAGGACGAGGTCATACCTCGCCTGGTCCTTTAGGTGTTGCGGATTCAGGATCGCTTCAATCTGCAGGAACCAATGCCTCGGCTGATCCGCCCAAAATTCTGGCAACCTGGATGCGACCGTGACGGCAGCCAGGTCCAGCTGCTCGCTGGTTCTTGAAAACCCTGCAGGCGGCGCGCCTGCCGGTGGCGGCGCCATGCCTTGCGCCCCGGCGGCGGGCACTCCGCTTGTTCCGTTTGTCATCTTTTAATATGATGGCGTTAAAATCACTAACTGTCCTTGCCCCGGTTCACTGCCCCAAAATGAGTTGCCCCCGCAAAACAGAAAAAAAAAATCACTGTCCGTATAAAACTGTCTATAAATTCACCGAACGTTTAAAGTCACTGCGTTTCTATCGGGGTCACCACTTATAGGTGCTTGGGCTATTACTATTTATTGACTCCACGGTTAATTGTTGATCAGAAGGAAAAGTCACTTGTAACACAATATAACAAAGTTTATTGATAATGAAGGACACAGTACATAATATGTTTACACTCAGTAATGACTCTACGTAAAGCTAGGGGAGTGAACTGAGAACCGGGCTAGTCGCAAGGCGGGGGACAACTGGCGAGGCCCGCGCCTCGCGGCTCGTACGTGGAATGCGATGTCAGCATTCTTGTTATTACATGTGTCCCTACATTATTATTATTATTAAGAAGCTACTGCCGACTATAAATAATGAGAGGATTTAAGTCTTTTCCCACTTAGTTTAATTAAAATAATATATCCAAAAGGGGAGGTAGATAGGAGTCGGTTTAATAAAACTAGTATCTATGCCAAATTTTGGGATAAGGTTGTCTAATCAACTCTAGGTTCTTTTTTTTCTTTTTTTTTTATACCACGACGGTGGCAAACAAGAATACGGCCCGCCTGATGGTAAGCAGCTACCGTAACCTATGGACGCCTGCGACTCCAAAGGAGTCACATGCGCGTTGCCGACCCTTTACAAAAAGGAGGATTCACTGTGTTGACGGCTAAAGGAACAAGAAGATCCCTCATCGTCAACGCATTGGCTCCTCTTTGAGCTCTTTGGCAACTACACACCAGCAGGAACACAACACTATGAGTAGGGTCTAGTGCTATTTGGCTGTGGTTTTCTGTAAGGTGGAGGTACTTCCCCAGTCGGGCTCTGCTCCAGATTTGAGCGAGATGACATTCGCTGAACGTGCCCTACCACACTTAGCGAGATGCCATTCGCAGTGCCCATACCTCTCTTTTTGGCGTAGTTTAAGGACATACCCAAGTCCGGACGTAGTTTAAGGACATACCCCGGGTCCGGGTCCCGGGTTCTATCGAGAAGTGGCAAAAATCCGGGTCAAACTCTAGGAAGATGATGTTTAATTATTAAAATCCTCTCATTTTAATACATATGACAATTAAAAAATATATTGATAAGGATCGCCGGGACTTTAATGTGTTGCCTGTCTTTACTAAAATTACCTACCTAACGACAATTATGAAATAATAACATAATGTAAAATAACTACTCATTATTGCACAACTCAAAATAAAGAACCCTTCAAACAAGTTGACTTGTTGACAGCAAAACTTGAGGCAAAACAATTGACGGTATTATCGCTAAAAAGCAACCTCCTCCAGACATTTTTTCACAATTTAACCTAGTTCCGTTGTGATCGGCAGTACCTTGCCTTGAAGCAGGAGGTTGCGGGTTCGAATCCTGGTCAAGGCATCTGTTTGTGTGTTTTTTCACGGATATTTGTTTATGAGTTATGGACGTTTTCTATGTATTTATATCATCATCATCATCATCAGCCCTTTATCGCCCACTGCTGAGCATAGGCCTCTCTTCGTGTACGCCACTTGTCCCGGTCCTGTGCCAATTTCATCCAGAAGTGACCCGCAACCTTCCGAATATCGTCTACCCAACGAGCTAACGGATGCCAGGGGCTTCTTTCATCTGAAAGAGGCCACCACTCCGTCAACGTTTTAGTCCACCTGCCATCACTCTGCCTGGCAACGTGTCCTGCCCAACTCCATTTAAGTTTGGTAATGACGCATCCCACGTCTTGCACCTTAGTGCGACGGCGGATCTCGACATTCCTCACTTGGTCTTGAAGCTTGACGCCGAGCATGGCGCGCTCCATGGCCCTCGGTGCCACTCGGATTTTGTGCACAGTCTCCTTAGTGAGCGTCCATGTCTCGGCTCCGTACGTCATGGTGGGCAGGATACATTGATTGAAGAGGCGAGTTTTCAAGCATTGTGGAACGTCGACGGGCTTAAGGATGTCCGCTAGTTTATTGAATGCCGCCCAACCCAGCTGGATTCTCCTGGAGATCTCCTTCTGGTGATGTTTTTTGTCGAAAGATAGAATATGCCCAAGATATACGTATTGGTCGACCACCTGTAGTGTTTCGTTCCCAACCTTTATGGTTGGGTTCGAACCACCAGGGGTGTTGGTCATGACTTTAGTTTTGGACATATTCATCTTAAGACCTACCTTTAATGAAGCATCGTACAGGTCTTGGATCATGCTTTGAAGATCTTCCAGGTTCTCGGCAAACAAAACAATGTCATCGGCAAACCTCAAGTGCGACAAGAAGACCCCATGGATGTCAATACCAGTTCTGTCCCATGCAAGCGTTTTTATGACGTCTTCTAGTACCGCCGTAAAAAGCTTGGGTGAAATGGTATCCCCTTGGCGCACTCCCCGTTGAATAGATATCGGCTAACTGAGTTTGTGGAGCCGAACCTGCATTGTTGCCGAGCTATAAAGCTCCCGAAGCACATCTACATAGCGAGCATCGATTGAGCAACGATGGAGAGAGTCAAATACTTCCCAGTGCTCGACACTGTCGAAGGCCTTCTCGTAATCGACGAAGGCCATGCACAGGGGCCGGTTGTACTCGTGACTCTTCTCCATCAACTGCTTTACCGCATGTATATGGTCGATGGTGGAATATCCGCTCCGGAAACCAGCCTGCTCGGGAGGTTGGCATTCGTCGAGGATACGGGTAAGACGGTTGCATAAAACTTTTGCGAAGAGTTTGTACGTGTGGGAAAGGAGGCTTTTTGGAGCGGTAGTTATTTAACTTCGAAATGTCTCCTTTTTTATGTAGGATGGTAACTATGGCAGATTTCCATAAAACTGGTGACGTGCGAGTATCTTGTAAAACTTTATTAAAAAGTTTTACCAGGACACAGATGACAGGGTCGCCACCAGCGCGAAGTAGATCGGCTGTGATGCCATCTTCGCCAGGAGATTTGTCAGCCTTCAGCTGGTACAATGCTTTCGGATTTCACTGGCTATTATTGGTGGTATGCTGTCGTTATTCCTATACGGGATGGGAGGTGCTCTAGGGTCAATTGTAGATATGTGTGGTGCCTCAGATAGTGATGAGTATAAGGTACTATAAAACTCCTCAACAATTTTAACAATTTGATCACGGTCTGTAACCAAATTGTTATCAGTGTCTGTGAGTTTTACTATTTCATTGACTCCTGTCCTTAATTTTCTTGTATTTATATATATCTATCTATGTCTATAAAGTCGCCTAGTTAGTACCCACAACACAAGATTATTGAGCTTTCTGTGGGACTAGGTTGATTTGTTTGTCCCATATATTTTTTTAAATATCCTTACCTGTAATCGAAAGAAGTGGTCTAAGAGCTGACCACGTCAGATATGACACAATAATGAGAGCAATGAAACCCATCTAGTAAGATTGCAATACTATCCTTATTTCTAGATCCGGGCATCTCGCAGCTTTTAATGGGTGGATGTCAGAGTGACAGACTAGCAAAGTTTATGAATTGAAAAAAACTAATGCCAAAATAGGTAAAAATGGCCGAAGTTATCTTATTTATAGAGGACGGGGCCTAAATTTTAATATTAGAACAAAAATATTGCGTAACATTTCGGAAACAGAAACAGTAGGCGACAAACTATGAATTACATTATACGTCGTTTTGGACTACTTTCCCCCATCAGAAACTTTTGGCAATGATATGATCTAATTATTTATAGAATTTTTCATAATACTGCATCAAAACCAGAACTCTAGGATTTGTATTCTTAAAGTGGTTTGTATTCTTTGACCTCCACCACTTTACAGCTGCCAGATGTCCGGATCTAGATATAAGCATAGTACCTATAGCAAACTAACGAGAGGGGTTTCGTCGCTCTCATTATTGTGTCATATCTGACGTGGCTAGCTCTCCGTCTAAAGGAACTCCAGCAACGCCATCCGGCTTAACTAGGTTAGATTGTAACCTAACACCATGCATTGTAATGTCTATCCATAAATAGTGTTAATTTTCCCTTTCAATATATTTCAATTTTACCTTTAATCCGTAAATACCAAAATACCAAGTGTCACTCAGCGTCCCGAAGCGTCACGATGCGTCAGACAGCGTCACGGCTCGTCGCCTCACGTCACGCGGTCGCGTAAGCACCAATGCCAACACAGAGAGACATATTGTCCATATCATGACGCTGAATACACAAATATTGTGATATTTTCCGAGGATTTGTGACGCATTGAAATATGGGTGACAATAATAAATATTTAATGAATATTTGTTTAAAATGCTTCATTAATCAGAATATTCAATAGGATTACATCATTTCAAACAGCAGACAAAAAAGTGTACCTACACAAAAGTTTTAAATCGTAGTGTTTAATAAAACAGTGTTGACTTGTTGAGTAATAAGCTTATTTTGATTAGGACAGAAATAGATGAAATGTAAACAAAATTTTTTGGACTTTGGATATAGCGTATAGGCCGAGGCAAATCATATCGCAGGCTGAAACGGATAAAGAAGCATTTTTGTCAAATTTATAAGATCGCAAATAGACACATGGACAGCCAATCATCGTCCCGGGTTGGGTTTGACTTTCCCGCACACCACAGTGGCGCGATCTTATACAAACTAACCTATTTTTAACTTGATCCATTTCCCCTACGGTCAAATTTACAAATTTACCTGCTTCTCTCTTGAACTAGGTAATAGAATAAGATCTGGCGACGTCAGATATGACTCAATAATGAGAGCAACAAAACTCGTCTAGTTAGATTGCTATACTAAATATACTTATTGCTAGATCTAGGCATCTGGCAGCTTTTAATGGGTGAGGTTCAGAGTGACAGACTAGCAAAATTGTTCAATTGAAAAATGTTGTAATACCAAAATAATTAAAAACTATCGAGGTTGTCTCAGTTTTAGAGAACATGGCTTATATTTTAACATTTGAACAAAAAACATTACGTATTATTGCGGAAACAAAAACAGGTGATAAACTGTGAATTACATTATACGTCGTTTGGCACTACTTTCTCCCAACGGAATCTACTGGCCAGAACTGTAGTATTCTTGAAGTGGTTTACATTCTTTGACTTCCACCAGTTAACAGCTGCCAGATGTCTATATCTAAAAATAAGCATAGTATAGCAAACTAACTAGAGGGGTTTCGTTGCTCTAATTATTGTGTCATATCTGACGGTCATGGCTAGCTCTCCGTCTATAAATCAATATTATAGGACAATCTTACACAAACCGACCTAGTCCCACAGTAAGCTCAATAAGGCTTGTGTTGTGGGTACTAGACGACGATATATATTATAGATAGATAGAGATAAATACTTAAATACATAGAAATCATCCATAACTCAGGTACAAATATCTGTGATAAACACACAAATAAATGCCCTTACCACCCAACCCAGCAGCAGCGGTTATTCGAACCCAGCAGGGTCACTACCGACTGGGCTAGGAGGCCGTTAAATGTAACTAGTTTAGTCTATAACTAGTTTGAGTATACTATCGGCTGGCATAACAAGATCTACAAATAAGCGCCATATCACTGAACTAACATTTGCAGAGCACACACTACCTCAGACTAATTTCAGAACATAGCTCTAGCAAACTGTCTCTAGAGATAATTGTATGAAGATTGCTTGAGAGGATTTAAACGGGGCACCGGCTGTTCATGCCCGCGTAAAGTCATATTTGAAAATCAAGGATGTTGGCTTTAAAACTTTTATTGACAAGCACTAAATATAATAATTTTAAACAAAAAAGAATCGACTTCACTTAGCATCCACCTTTCCAAAAGCAAATGCTCGAGCTGCTGTAAAAAATACTCAATTCACTGTTATGCCTATAATAGTTGAAGAGTTTCCTCGATTTCTCCACGATACCATCACCAGATCCTGACCTGGTTACAGTGTGAAGTATACTCTTGCAACCAAAAAAATAATTTTCCAAATCGGTCCAGCCGTCTTCGAATAATCGGTAAACATACATAAAAAAAACAAAGATCCCGACGAATTGATAACCTCCTCCTTGGAAATCTTGAAGTCGGTTGAAAAGCTGCACCTAATTTTGAAACTCATAAAAAATACAAAATAAACACAATCTATTTCAAACATGACTCCAACACACAACAAACAATAAACCAATATTAAAGTTGTATTGGAGTTACATCGGATTTTCGGTATCGGAAAAATAATATGATTATGTTTCTCTGATTCTCATATTTTTGTAATAGTCAGAGTAAATATGTTTAATTTACAAGTTTATGCTCCACTTAACTATTATATTATTAAATAAAATTGTCTTCGGTTGCCGCGATAGTTATTCATGAAATAAAACAATTAAAAACGGATTTTATCGCGTGTATTGAGTTTAAATTACATCCCGACGTTTCAAACACTTTACAGTGTTCGTGGTCAACGGGTCGACTGAGGAAAAATGTACAATTACCTCTGTTCAAAAACTATCTCAATATGCAAACCTACCCACATATTAAATATTAAACAAATTTAGTGTTTGCACATGCCGGAGGGGCCTTTATAAAAACAAATTATTTTTTATTACAAAACAAATTATTAAACAAATTATTTTATTATTATTAATTATTATTTTCATTTTTATTTTTAATTTTTTAAATTAGTATTAAATTATTATTAGTGTCCACACTGTCCACCATTACGGTCTCACAGTCCTATGTCTAGCTTGCTCCTTAACCAAATGAATAACTGGATCCCAAGCTGGTGGTACCGAAAAACCATCCTCTCTGTTGAAATTTGGATATTTTTTAATCTCGATTGCCTCTCGCAACATCCGGGGAATGTATCGTTTCTCCTTGACGAGGACTTGCGGTTTGTCAAATTTAACTGAGTGGTTGGGTCTATCCATGACATGCTCACAGACTGCTGACCTTGGTCGACGGTGCTTTACATCGGCTATATGTTCCTTTACCCGAGTAGAGATGCTCCGCTTAGTCTGGCCTACATATGATAGACCACATTCACATTCCAGCCTGTAGACCCCTGCACTCTGCAGAAAGGATTAAATTATGTTGTGGCACCACGGAAGATTCCTTTTGAAGACATTATTGTCAGTGTAGAAGATTGTCTGGTGAAAAATCAGGTGAAAAAGGAAGATTCGGAGGCTATACGCCAAGATGTCTCGTCATTATTGCGAAGGGCAAAGCCGCCGAAAACAAACTTACCTAAGGAAGAGATAAGGGCCTTGAGGACCTTGCGTAGAGATCCAGACCTTACCATACTTCGAGCTGATAAGGGTAATGCGACGGTTGTACTTGACACCACCGATTACAACCAGAAAATTGAGAATCTGTTGGCGGACAGCACAACCTATAAACATGTCAAAAAAGATCCTACTGCGAAAGTCTTAAAATGTACTAAAGACCTAATTGGTGAATACTGCGAATCCCTTAATCTAGATGTTGCAGGTTTGGTTCCTGATTGCCCGGTGCCTCCTAAATTGTATGGGTTACCGAAGATACACAAGGCGGGTGCCCCGCTACGTCCAATAGTGAGTCAAATTGATGCTCCAACTTACAAATTGGCTCAATACTTAGCAGGAGTCCTTTCATCTTTACGGGGTAATACTAGAACACATACAAAGGATTCTTACCATTTCATCAGTAACATTAAAGACCTTACATTAACTGATGACGAGATCATGGTCAGTTTCGATGTCCAGTCACTCTTTACGAGTCTACCGGTACAAGACTGCATTGAAATTGTGAAGAAGAGGTTGCGTGAGCAGAACATGTCTGAAGAATATGCTAAGCTCTTGGAACACTGCCTTACATCAGGATATCTACTATGGAACAATGAATTCTTCCTGCAAGTCGACGGTGTAGCCATGGGGTCCCCGGTATCTCCAGTAGTCGCTGACATCTTTATGGAGGACTTTGAGGAGAGGGCGCTCTCATTGGCTCCCGTGCAGCCGAAGATTTTCAAAAGATACGTAGATGATACTTTTACTATATTACCTAAAAATAGTGTTTCAGTTTTCCTTGACCACCTCAATTCCATTCATAGTAAGATTAAGTTTACCATGGAATTGGAAAATAATTGTTCACTGCCTTTCTTAGATGTACTAGTATTGAGAAACCCCGATAATACCTTAGGCCGCACTGTATATAGGAAACCTACACATACAAATAGATATTTGAATGGTAGATCACACCACCACCCCAGTCAGCTAGCTACTGTAGGCAAGTCTTTGTTTCAGAGAGCCCAGAGGATATGTGATGAGCAGCACCTGGCGGCGGAACTCCGGCATGCCAAGGATGCACTTCAAGCGAACGGGCTCAAGATTCCACGGCTCAATCAGAAAGCTCGGATGAAGATTCCTACAGTTGAGCGCCGGCCTGCCGTCTTGCCTTTTGTCCGAGGAGTCACTGACAGGATTGGCAACATCTTGAAACGTGCTTCTATAAAAACTTACTTTAAGCCAATGAAGAAGATGTCACAGTTCCTGAGGTCAGTGAAGTCGGCTACTCCTCTACAGAGTGCAGGGGTCTACAGGCTGGAATGTGGTCTATCATATGTAGGCCAGACTAAGCGGAGCATCTCTACTCGGGTAAAGGAACATATAGCCGATGTAAAGCACCGTCGACCAAGGTCAGCAGTCTGTGAGCATGTCATGGATAGACCCAACCACTCAGTTAAATTTGACAAACCGCAAGTCCTCGTCAAGGAGAAACGATACATTCCCCGGATGTTGCGAGAGGCAATCGAGATTAAAAAATATCCAAATTTCAACAGAGAGGATGGTTTTTCGGTACCACCAGCTTGGGATCCAGTTATTCATTTGGTTAAGGAGCAAGCTAGACATAGGACTGTGAGACCGTAATGGTGGACAGTGTGGACACTAATAATAATTTAATACTAATTTAAAAAATTAAAAATAAAAATGAAAATAATAATTAATAATAATAAAATAATTTGTTTAATAATTTGTTTTGTAATAAAAAATAATTTGTTTTTATAAAGGCCCCTCCGGCATGTGCAAACACTAAATTTGTTTAATATTTAATATGTGGGTAGGTTTGCATATTGAGATAGTTTTTGAACAGAGGTAATTGTACATTTTTCCTCAGTCGACCCGTTGACCACGAACACTGTAAAGTGTTTGAAACGTCGGGATGTAATTTAAACTCAATACACGCGATAAAATCCGTTTTTAATTGTTTTATTTCATTATTAAATAAATTCAAGTAAAACGTGAAAAGTATTAAACGTTATAACTAACGGTGTAACATACGTGTTGTAATTATTTCGATAATTATTTTTTATTACCAGATTATTATTACCAGAGAATAACGAAACTTATGTGGAAATGAAGATACCTCAAAAACGGCTAAACCCATGATGTTCAAAATAATTTTCGTAGAAAGTAAGTGTTAAGCCGTATTTCCTTGAAATATTTCATAATTTTTGGACATAACTTATGGTTCAATAGTTAAATGGGACACAAGTTTTTAAACTTTCTAAGCGATTATTTCTCAAAATATTGAGTTTATTAAAAAAGTTTTCATAAAACCTCAAAGTTATTTTTAAAACCCTATCAATTGATGTGCAACATGTTGATATTTGCAAAAGTTTCACACCCCCCCTACACACAACCCCAAAAATATTATATTCAGCAATTTAGCTACAAAACACCTCTCGATAAAATTTTATCAATGAATGTTTTATAGTTTACGAATAAAATGCCTGTGAAATACGGATGGACAGAGAGACGGACCTGACAAAACTGTAAGGATGACTTTTTTTAAACGCAATTGTAGGGGTAAAATGACTTTTTCAATTCAAATATAAGGTTTGCTTGATATAATTCAAGAACAGCTACACCTAAAGTATGAATTTTGTCTTTTGCTAAAGAGATTGAAGATAAACATACAATTTCCGTAACTATATAAGTCGTGGTTAAGCCAGTCTTTTCGAGTTATTATAGTATTACCATACGTTTCAGCGCATCTCAGCGCTGCCGTTGCGGTGCTGGGTTATTCTAAGGAAAGTAAAATAGGTATAAATTGTTTTCCTGTTAGCTTTCAAATATTTTGTAAATATAACGAGTTTTTAGGCTAGAACTTTAATAGGTGCATATATAAAACATTAATTGCTTACTGTTTTGAATTTTTTACTACTTCTAGTTATATATTTTTTATTTCAATCGTTTATTATCTCACTAACAATGTAAAAAGGTTGTAATTTAGCTTTAGCTAAGTGCGGCGTATTCAAGTAATTCCGAAAATTACTTAGGACAGGGCATTTATTTGTGTGTTTGTCATAGATATTTGTTCCTGGGATTTCTACGTCTTAAAGTATTTATCAATATTTATCTATTATACAGAGTGAAATATTACTCACCGTTCATATTGAGCGAGTGAGGTGGGCTATACTAAACAACTTTTACTATAGGACCAATGCTGAAATCGGGGAAAAAAACTGGTTTCCCCATTAGGAAACGACATCATGTAATTGGCCAAAATGTTTGAAACAGCCAAATTTTTTTTCGCGATTTCGAAGTTCGTCCCGTAATAAAAGTTGTTCAGAATGGGCTACCTAATCACGTCGCTCAATATGAACGGTGGTTAATATTTTACCTGTGTATATCGTCGTCTAATACCCACAACACAAGTATTATTAAGCTTACCGTGGGATTAGGTGGATTTATGTAATATTGTCCCATAATATTTATCTTTTTATTTATTACTCGATAAATTTCAAAATGTAGGCAGTTTTTATAAAAAAATATGTAAGTTTAATTTTTTTTTACTGTATTAAATAACTATAGACTCATATGTCTCATCTGGACCTCGCAGCACTCCCTGGATTTTCTTTATGATCTGCTTTCCCACTACTACTAACCCAGGGAAGAAATGCCTATCTATATCCAGTGACATGTAGCCATACGATAAATAACCATATACGAATGTTTTTTGTTTTTAATTTACGTAGTATGGGTTAGCGCATTGTTATCGATGTTATTCCAATATGACTTGGAACTTCGATGCCGTTAACGTGTATATACACTTACGGTAGATGTCGCTACACGTCACCCTCTGACGTAAGCAATGAAGGAATTGATGGAAATATTCACCACAGTTGAGTAAGCGTAGATGGCTCAGTTGGTCAGAGCGGTCGGACCGGTGTTCCGCAAGGTCGCAAGTTCGAATCTTGCTCGACGCAGTGAATTTTTCCATTTTTCTTTCAATTATAAAATGTTTTAATGTTTTATAATATAACTGTTACGCTTTAGTTTTTTTTGTTCTTCTATTTTTTTTGGCACTACTTCTGTTATGGAATCGCTTTATATCGGTTAACGCTGCGTATTTAATATTTAGTACCATTATTCAAGATACGTATATAGTGTGTTGGAATAGTTAACTTATTCTTATTTAAATAACTTGAAGTATATAACTTAAGAACCCTGTTACGTTAATGTATATGTATACGACTGTTTGTTAAATAAATAAAATAATCGCTTAAATTCCATTATAAAAGTGTATTTTTTTTAAATAACTCGAATACAACTTACAAGTATCGATCAGATCGACCTACGTATAATATAGTTTCTCATGTTTATCTAAGAACTGTGACTTCCTAGAAAAAAAAGTCGACAACATTTAACCCCATTGACTTTTCCCAGAATTGCCCTCTAACCCTCGCGATCCCGCGGCTCGAATTTATTATTTAATCCGCCGCAATCTGCACCCGATCACAATGCACCATAACTAACTGTGAAACACGGCCCATAAAATGCTGAGCATATTTACAACCTTGCTAGTAGAATAGAATATCAGGCACGTAACGAATGAGTATGAGCAGCAAATATTCGTATTGTCAATCACTACATAGTATAAAACAAAATCGCTTTCCGCTGTTTGTCCTTATGTATGCTTAGATCTTTAAAACTAAGCAACGGATTTTAATGCAGTTTAGAAATAGATAGAGTGATTCAAGAGGAAGGTTTATATGTATAATACATGCATAATATAGTAGAAAAACACTGATGATTTTAGAGGTTTCTAATGTGATGTCATAAATAAACCCATTTTTTGCGCTTACATTGCAAACGCTGGCTGAGTTCTAAGAGATAGATCATAATAATGTACTACAGTATTGTATATCTTAAAAATGTCTAGAAAAAAGTCCGTGATGGTATATGTCTATCTCTTAGGGATAACCCACAATAACCATTTTTTATCCCGTGCGAAGCCGGGGCGGGTCGCTAACTAGTAGACAATAAGATACTCTTGTTAGAGCCTGAAGTCTGATCTTCCAGTTTTACTACGTATTTAGTACTAACAGTCTGCCTCAAACTAGGAACCTGCTTGAAAACGAAACGACCAGTATAACAAGACCCCTTAACTCTTTTACACCCCCCATTCTAGAACCCCCTTGGTTACTCCAGCTCATATAAGAACTCTCTATTTATATTTATATCTAATCTTGTGCAACCCCTACCAATTTCATGAAGATAGATGAAACGTTACTAAATGTATCGCGGAATAAACATTCAAAATCAAAAAGCTATCGAAATGCAGACGCCCCAGCAGCCAGAAGATAGGTCTGTCGTGTACAAAGTTGCCTGTAAGCTTCGCTTCGCTTCGAAAATAATTATAATGAGGATTCGCTGGGAATGAAGTTCCAAGAAAACCATAGACAAACACGAATCGGTTGGTAAAATTTCAAACTCCCCCATCAAAATGAATACCTAATTTTAAAAATCCCTGCAACAGTTTCCGCAACCGAACACCAGCACGCTACAAACTGCACCATCCCTCATGCAAAATTGAACATTATGTTACCATTTATGAGTTCATTTTGCCTTGTATTAACTTACTACGCCTATTCTCGTACAACCAGTAACAAATGGTCATCAATTTGACCCTAAATGCTATAGGAAAAAGGTTGAAAATTTGCCGTTAATTATTCGGATATATGTCCTACGCTGTACGTCTATTCGTCATGGGTACAGTTGAGCACGACATTTGATAAAGCCGTTGCGGTTTTGCGCGCAATATTTCACATAAGCGGTGACAACGCAGGCTAGCTAATCCTCACCCCAATTGAGACTTTATTTTGTAAATAAAAAGAGTTGATTTTAGCATGTACGAGTCGGGGTTAAAAAGCGTGGAGCCGGCGACAGGAGCATTATTATCCAGGTCGCTTCACCGGTGCGTCGCTATGCACTGAGGTGCTTTGGGATGATTTCAAAGTAACTTTTTATTATTTATTGAAATTAATGATGCCTACAATTTGCTTATTTAAGTCAAGTTAATAATTAATTTTACATGTTTTTAAGGTGGGACATTCCCCATATATCCACTAGTTTGTTATTAAATCAAATACAAACATTGAAAAAATGATCAACCCGGTTGGACTTGAACTAGCATCAATTGTTTTCAATGTATGTATTTCAATCAAGTTTATTACCAACTCTCGTAATTCTTATTGTAAATGAGAATATTTTGTATCATATTGCAATATAAAAATTCATTTCATTCATTGAGCTTTATAAATACATACATACAATTTCAAAAGGATATTTTAATTTTGTACATTTATATATTGATTGATGATAACAGCACAATAATTACTAAATTATACATTACGCTTCACTATTATTTTGTTTTAAATTTCTACGTTTTTGGGTAATAAGCCTTTTTTTTTATATAAATTATTTTCAATGCTTACCGTTGTGTAATACTTTTTGTATACTAAAAATGTAAATCAGAATGCATAGGTGTTTTGGAACATTTTCCTCGCATGAACCAAAACTTGAAATATATTTTCTAAAGCTATTTTGCAAAATAGCGGACGTTAGTACAAATTTTTTAATGTTGTTTAAATGTGTTTTCTGAACTTTTGGAATTACCCCAAGCCACCTTTATGCAGCGCTGAGCTCCATAATTAATAGTAGACAAGTGCGCTAAAGAAAGCGGCATGCTATTCTGTTTTTCTAAAGTTTTTACAATAGCTGAACTTTTGGCTGGTAATGGCTTTACTTTCATGTTGAAGATATTACAAAATAGTTTGAACGGAAACAAAACTCTGTTTTCACAAAAAGGGTCAACCGCCGTGATAGCAAATTTGAAGTAAAAATGTATTAATTAGAATATTTTGGGAAATATTTTTACACAATTAGCTATGTTAGTAGCGGGGCATCCACAGAACTCAATTAACGCCGGCTTGCCTACGAATACTATATTGACGCACCGCCACTGATTGATAGTTAAATACATACCTATTATAGTTTGATGTCACACAGCAAGCTCAATAAGGCTTGCGTTGTGGGTACAAGACGACGATATATAATAATACATATTTAGATATAGATAAATACCTACTCAAATACATAGAAAACATCCATAACTCAGAAACAAATATCTGTGATAAACACACAAATAAATACCCTGTCATTGTACAGGATTCGAACCCGGGACCTCCTGCTTCATAGGCAGGGTCACTACCGACTAGGCTAGGAGGCCGTTTAATACAAAACGATCATAGCCACCATCCAATAGTATCTACGTTCTTATTAGTTTGACGGCCTCCTAGCCTAGTTGGTAGTGACCCTGCCTATGAAGCAGGAGGTCCCGGGTTCGAATCCTGGTCAGGGCATTTATTTGTGTGTTTATCACAGATATTTGTTCCTGAGTTATGGATGTTTTCTATGTATTTAAGTATTTATCTATATCTATCTATTATATATATCGTCGTCTAGTACCCACAACACAAGCCTTATTGAGCTTACTGTGGGACTAGGTTGATTTGTGTTAAATTGTCCCATAATATTTATTTATTTATTTATTTAATATTTATTAGTTTGTTTGTAAAGATTGTGAAGTCGTGTACGTCATCAAATACTGAATTAAAATGTAAAAAGGTATTTTTTTTTTCAAATGTAAATTGTATTTTATATATTCATTTTCTATTAAAAGGATGTGGAAAAACGGGCACTTATCGAATCGTAAACAAAGTACTGCGCCGCGGCGACCCGAGACATTAAAAGTTACCCGCGGATCAGCTCGCATCAGCTTTTCACTTTGTCGGGATTTTATTTCAAGTATTCCCGCGGATCTGATGGTGCGCGAGGGTGACAAGCGGCGCGGAAGCGGAGGGATAAGCGAGAGCGGGTAGTGCGAAACTGGACAGTACCGTCCTTTTGACATGCTGTCATTTTGACATCATCGACAGCACGTTTTTCTAGCACCAATTCCTGTATTACTGAACCGCGATGAGAATACAATTGAGATAACTGTCAACCCCCATACTAATTTTGACGTAAATATATGGCAGATCTGTCAACTCTAATCGTCTCATTTTTCTCCATCCTTTCAAGACAATACTGATTTAGTATCTCAGCGACATTTAGCCGGTTTACCCTCAATTACTTACTATGAATATTTCTAGAATTGGTATAACACTTCAAAAACACAATTATTATGCCCGATAATTTTTAATCCCGTTTATATTTTTATATTTCAAGTGGAACTTGGGACTTAAAAAGTTTATTCAGGATGTCCATTAATTGTTATTAATTTTACTTATTATTCCTTTATTTATGTAAAATATCGTTATGTTTAACAGTGATAGGCAGGGCACGTACGGTACGAATAAAACGCTCCGCTTCCCCGCTTATCTCAGCCCCATATCCCTTCCTCGCCCTCACATTGATCTCCTTCTCACTGAAAGGGTTCACTTCTAAGCTCTCTGTCCCTCCAAAGGACTTTTCCAGATAAGACTTGTTTGGGCCAATCTCTACAAAAAGGCCACGTTATCAATTTAATCATGGGATAGCCCCTATGCCCCATACGGGTTTTTTCGCTATCAACGATACTGTCCCAATGTTAATGCTTTGAGGCTTTCAAAGGGATTAGGGAGGTCTATACAATTAAATGTTACCCGTAGGTAACATAAGAGCCTATAAGAAAGATTTGAATTCGTATTTACATATTTTACTTTGTAAAGTACCTATGTAAATACGAACTCAAATCTTTCTTTTCAGCTTCTATGTATTTGGAGGAAAGAGCAATTTCATTATGGTGGATAATAAAAGAGTATAAATATAATAATTTTATTAAATTACATTTAAAACAGGTGACTTAGTTTTTGATGATCATTTTAAACAGCGTCGTTTATGGGTGGTGCTAAAAGAGTAACAAACTTGGCAGCTGCACTGTCCCATCTGGACCTCGCAGCACTCACGAGATTTTCATTATCATCTGCTTTCCCATTACTACTACTCTAGGGAAGAAATACCTATCAATATCCAGCGACATATAGCCATGCGATAAAAAAAACAGCGTCTAATCCACCAGCGGCCAGAACAATGTGCCCAACCAAGGCTCTCTGACCTATGATAAAATTCAAAATCGCAATTTTTTTCTCTGAAACTTATAAGGTTAAAAGCCTCGGTTTCGTCTCCAATTTTAGTTTTCAGAGAATTGAAAGGTTGGTTCAGCACACAGTTATCAAAATGCGAATCCTCTTCCACCAGCACCACATATTGAAGGCGTCAATTCGCTTTATACCGGGTGTGGCCTGTAATAGGAGCAAAAAATTAAAACGTAGATTCTACTCCTCAAACTAGACAATGTTTGTTCAACGTTTTTTGAAAGTTATGTAGATTTTAGATTGTCTCTTTTTCAAACAAACTAAATAGTATTTTCAATCTACATCAAATTCCGCCTAAATGACATCGCCTGTCAGTCTTGTCACCCTACAGATATTAATCAATGTCGTAATACATTGCGTGTTCGAATAAACTTTAAACTGTAATAAAATTCAAACTACTAGTTATTTTTAAAAGTTGTTGAACAAACGTTGTCTAGTTTGAGGAGTAGAATCTACGTTTTAATTTTTTTGCTCTTATTACAGGCCACACCCGCTATGTTTACGCATTGATTTATTATGTATTCTACTAGATGTAACATCTAGAACAAATTTTGTGCGCCATGTTTGGCGGTTGACAGCTATGACAGAATCAAAGAGTAGTATAGACTTGTAGTGATTTTCACTACAACTTTTGGGATAAAAAAAATCCTGTTACTCAATGTGTATACGTCGTTTTGACCAAACCCGGACTTGGGTTAGCATGGCAGTATGTACTAAATCAAATAGCCTGTTTTATTAGAAGCATATTGTTAATAACTATGTAAACTGTCCCAGTTCCCAGGTTGTTACTGCAGGCTAGCCTATACGCAGTGTTATTATGTACGTTAGGATACGGGAGGTATTTTTTACTGCCGGCTAGCCTATATGCAGTGTTATCATGTACGATAGGATACGGGAGGACAGTAACGCGCGCCGAGGGGACTATTCTAGTTAAATACCCCGGTTAAACTAGCGACATGCGGGGAACTATGGCCTAGCGTATTTTAAGTAACAGTGCATGTTTATTATTATTATTCCGCATATCAAATATTACTGACTTGCGCAGCAAAAAATCTGAATGCACATCAAATCGACGACGTGAATTTAGTTTTTTTGCTGTTCAATTCTGCTTAATAGACTAATAGTTATGTTATGGTAATTTTTTGTTGCGCTCAAATACTAGTCTTTTTTAGGGTTCCGTACCTCGAAAGGAAAAAACGGAACCCTTATATGTAGGATCACTTTGTTGTCCGTCCGTCCGTCCGGATGTCAAGACCCTTTTTCTCAGGAACGCGTGAAGGTATCAAGCTGAAATTTATATCAAATACTCAGGTCTATACTGTCCCTTAGAGCTGTGAAAAAATCAAACTTCTAAGCCAACGCAATCAAAAGACAGCCGTTTATGCCGCAAATTTCCGCAAATTTTCGAAATTCGCAAGGGAATACCTACAGGGTACTTTCATTGAACTCAGAATCTTGAAATTTGGTACGAAGCAACGTCTTATAGCACAGATAAAGGAAAAATTGCGAAAACCCTAAATTTTTAGTAATAAAAATATTTTTAACAATTTTAAAGTTAACACCCCTATATATCTACAGGTTTGTACGGAACCCTCGGTCCGCGAGTCCGACTCGCCCTTGGCCGGTTTTTTTAAATGTTATTATATTATATTATTTTATATATTTATATATCGTGGGGGTAAAAACCCAAACTAGTACGGTGCGTGTACCGCCTGCCTGTGCCTAGTTGGATAAACAAATGTTTATGCTACTGTACATAAAACCTGGATCATAATAGCATCCTAAGTCTGGTCTTCTAATAGGCTGGTCTGGGCTAATAGGCTGGATTGACCCATAGCACGGCACTGGGATGGTCTCCATGTTCCCACAGTACCTACGAGTACAAGGTGTGACAAAAATGCTGGAGATCCCTTTAAGGCCATAATTATTGGTATCGTATTCTAATTAACTACTAAGATTTAAAAAAATCGTGAAAAAAAATTGTTTTGTATGGAAGGTTGGCCGGCTGGGACAACAGATTCCATACAAAAAATTGGTTGTTTGTAAAGTAGGTTTACGATCGAGATGTTTACGTGATAACGTCTAACCGCTCGTGAGGATTCCGCGTGACAAGTTTCACGGAATGACTGGCAGCGCTCGAGATGAGACGGGAGATCGGTCCGTCTCTCTCTCGTTATACCTGCGATCGCGCTCGTGAGGTTTTGGTGTGACACAAGTTTCTGAACATGTCACCCGACTAAAACGATTTTAAAGACGTTATCACGTCAAAATTTTTGGAGTCCAAAAATGTATCTCCTATTTTTTATACCCTTAAACGAATCACTAGTATTTTTGTTGCAGCCTGTATAATAATAATAATGATTATTGTAATTTTAATTTTATTTGTGATTTTTTATTTGGAATAGCAGTGTGATTTTTGATGATTATTGTAATTATAATTTTATTTGTAGTTTTGTTTATTTGGAGTAGCAGTGTAATTTTAATGTTGTTGGTTCGTTTCAATTTTAATTAAATTATCATTTGAATTTTATTTGTAACTTTTAATTTTAATTGGCAATTTCATATGGACCACTATTTTGTATCCAATACAATATATTTATTTATTTAATAATCAATACCCCTAGATTTTCAAAATACTTGACAGTATTGACACAGTGTTCCTTTTATGGAGAAGAATGATCATCACCTCCAATACCAAAACTTTAATTGTTTTGCAGCTGACGGTACTGGCCCTTTCACGATGATAATGCCTTTGTTGAATCAAGATTTTAGTCGGTTAACCCGAAATTTAAACTCAGCGTGGGTAATCAAATTATAAACTAAAAAAGATGTCATATACTTGCAGAAAAAGTGACCAAGCCTTCCGGTGTTCGACGCCAGATTTGAACAAGAGTCTTCAGCTTTCACCGTTGCTTTTTCTATCGGCTTTGTGAACGGGTGGTCTAGTGGTCAGGTCGTCAGCCGCGAAAGCTGAAGACGCCAGTTCAAATCTGGCCTCGGACACTGGAGGCTTGGTCACTTTTTCTGAAAGTAATGCGTGAATCGCCTGTATTTCAGTTTATAATTTATAAATAGTAGTGTATTAGGTTAGTAGGTACTTAAAAATTGCAAATCAATAAATATTCATTAAAATAATTTAATTTGCTTAAATAATCAAATTATATTTTTTTTTATAGAATGTACTTTACGACACTAAAATTTGATATTTTCAGAGCAACAATCACTTGCCGATAAATCGGGCCGCGAGTCAATATTGAGGACGGCTTTACGGCACATAAAACTTTTATAGTGCAAAATAAAACGCGCACCCCGTGAATAATGGAAATTCGTAGGTAATATCCCGATGATTTGTCAGGAAGTGACGTCGACGCTGACAATGTTTCGCTATTACACGACATGACCTAGACTTTGTCGCTCGTGATTACATATGTCAAGTACCAATTTAAGATATGCAGTCGCGTGCAACAAGGTAAGACGTTATATGCGTTAGACGTTTGAGCACATAACATTTTTTAGATATTACTGGCTAAGGAAGTCACTGTAGAAAAAAGATAAGGACTTTCCAGAGAGCAATGGAGCGCAGTATGCTGGGTGTCAAGCTAAGCGACCGCATTAAGAGCAGCGACATAAGGTTAAAAACAGAGATTATCGACGCACTAGAAATGACCGCGAAACTGAAACGGAAATGGGCCAGGCATGTCGCAACATTAAATGACAACAGATGGAGCTATCGCGTTTTGCATTGGCTCACCAGACGAGCAGAACCCAAGTAACACATCAAAGCAGTATAACGGCCGTCTTACAGCATATCTGTATGCTTTTAGCATTTTGAGTTCGTTTTATAGTAGCATTATAAACGATTATAGTGCTGATATAGGTCTTAAATGGGCACAAATTACCCAGCTTGAGATCCTATACAGGTCATTTAATAGCATTACAGGTGCATTATCTCTGCGCTATTAGCATTATCGTTGTCATGGAAAGTGCCAATCGCATTAAAGAAGCATTGGTACGCTCTATTAAGTTGCCAACCGCATTAAAGAAGCATTAATACGGCCAAAAAAGTTGCTAATCGCAGTAAAGAAGCATTAGTACGCTGGATTAAGTTGCCAATCGCAATACAAAAGCATTATACTAGCATAAGAGTGTAGTAAAATAAACCTTACGTCAATGCAAAAACGTCTCTAATACCGACGGAACAAATGTTATAATACAATGAACGTTGTGATTTAACTACTTTGTATCGCAATATAAAATGGACGAAGACGGTACAAAAAACTGAATGAGTGACACGTCATATTTGTTTACATCGTAACAAAATTTATAAAAGTTTTTGACTCTTTTACGTTATTTTGTCCTTCAAATATTACTGCGCAATGTAATTTACTGTAAATGTGTATATAAGTTTCATTGAAAATTTTCACGCGCTTTTGATTTATTGTGGTTTTGCTATAAAATATTATAAAAAGATATGCGTCAAATAAACAAAACAATCGTGTAATCCTCGTATAGGACGAGTTTTGCATTATTAACATAATAGTGTTGGTTGAGCAGTCTTAAATTAAGTTATTTCATTATTATATAGGTATTTTCCTTGTATAAATAGGTCCGCATGATTTTATTTTTAGGTTATAAATTATTAACAAAATGGCGTTGGTCTATATAGACGGAGAGCTAGCCACGTCAGATATGACACAATAATGAGAGCAACCAAACCCCTTTAGTCAGTTTGGTATGCTATGCTTATTTCTAGATCTGGACATCTGGCAGCTTTAAAGTGATGGAGGTCAAAGAATGCAAACCATTTCAAGAAAACAAATCCTAGAGATCTGGGTTTGATGAAATATTATGAAAAACTATGCAAATACTACACAATATTAAGAGAAATTATACAAAAGTTTATGTTGGGGGAAAGTAGTGCCAAACGATACATAATATAATTCATAATTTGTCGCCTACTGTTTTTGTTTCCGTAATAATACACAATATTATTTGGTCTAACGTTTTTTATCGATTTTTGACCAGTTTTGAGTCGATATTTCAACATATTCACTACAGATAGAATTATAAGGCAAACGACTATCGGTTTTTGAATCTTTTATCTCCATTCTGTAGAGCCGGATCTTGAAATGAGCCTTTATTTTTTTATGATATTTTTAAAATATGGTCTAAAAAAACACTTTTATCGATATTCGAATGGTGTAAATAATCTTACATATACGTAATCTACATATTAGGGTTCCTATTTGATGTCTCTAAAAACTGTAGAGAGATTTTAATTTTTAACTAACTAACACAACATTTATGACCATAAAAACACTATTTTAGCCTAAACCGGTTCGACTTTGATGTCAAATATCTCGAAGACAATGAATATTGAAGTAAATATAGGATACTATATTGTTTAAAGCCGTTACTGATAATATGATAAGCTATATAAATCATTAGAAAACTAAGGGAATCAGATCTAAGGTCGTTGGCGTCAGGGAGTCCCTTAAAATATAGGCCCTGTCCTTTATAACTGAGACAACTTCGGCAGTTTTTACCTAGTTTGGTATCACTATTTTCCAATTAAAACATTTTGCTAGTCTGTCACTGTAACCTCCACCCATTAAAAGCTGACAGATGCCAGGATCTAGCAATAAGAATAGTATAGCAATCTAACCAGACGGGTTTTGTTGCTCTCATTATTGTGTCATATCTGACGTGGCTAGCTCTTAGTCCAATAGCAGCTCAGTGACCCTTAAAAGAAGCTTTTTAATGCCTACAGCATTACACGTGAATAATTATGCTATTAAACAACATTAAGCATTATATACTACTTAAAATTGCTATTGTAGACCCTAAGGCACTAAAACAGTTAAAAGCTGTATAGGGGCTGTTCACAAATTACGTCATCAATTTTTGATGATTTTTTACCCCCCTCCCCCTAAAATCATCCAACCGTCCCCCTGCCAAATAAAGTGACGTCATTTAAAAAAAATGCGTTTTTAGCTTAATTGTACAGTTGCATTTTGGTTCGCTGCACTAAAACTAAAGGCTTTAAAAAGCATTTACATATGCCATTATACAACCGTTATACATCGTTTGATTTTTACAATCAAAATGGACAAAATGTTCGACGAATTACTATCAAAACTCGACGTGAAGCTAAAGAAACAGACGGAAGACATAACAACGGCAGTGACAGCGAATGTTACGGAAGCGCTAGACGAAAACTTGAAAGTATTACAGGAGGAAAATAATACCTTGAAAACAAAAGTATCTCAGTTGGAACACAAACTTAATATGCAGGAAAGGGAAAAACGGAAGTACAATTAAGTCTTTTTCGGCATAAAAGAAAGGGGAAAAACAGAACCTGAATTAGTAGACCTCGTTAAGGAGTATAGTAGAAACTGGGACGTATTTGGAGAGCAACGAAATCAGCAATATATACAGAATTGGCCAGCGAACCCAAGAAAAAGATCGCCTAGTAGTAGTCACCCTTACGTCTATGTGGAAAAAACATCAAATACTAAAAAATAAGTACGTTTACAGAAGATATATATGTTACAGAAGATTACCCCAAGGAGGTATTAGAGACAAGGAAACAGCTCCAGACACAACTGGAAGAAGAGAGAAATAAGGGAAATATCGCCTTTATAAAATATGATAGGCTTATAGTAAAGAAACCAAGTGGGAAACCACGAGACAAGAGGAAAAGAGAAGACTCGGGCTCACCAAACTTTACAACTCCGATACAGAAAAAAATCAACACAGTGAACATAAATTACTCATCAGAAAATACTTCAACAAAAGAAAATACGAGACCAAACATACGTGCCTACATGGAACCAATAAGACCAAAAACCCCTGAACAAACCTCAAAAAAGTAGAACTCACCACCGCGAACGGAAAAAGTAAAACTAAAAGCAAAATAATACAGAAACCAACTACTAAGATAAGCACCCCAATCCGGCTGGTCACCGTGGGGGAAGAAGACCACTACCCTCCAACAAATGAACTCAAAGCCCAAACGCTGCCAAATATGCCCCGCAATAGAAAAGAAATGATACACATAGCAACCTACAATACTTTATCCCTAAGAACCGACGAATACCTGGCTGAACTGATACTAGCAATAAAAAATATAAAGCGGTCAATAATAGGCATGAGCGAAGTCCGACGTCTGGGAGAAAGTATAGAGGATCATGGTAACTTTATATTTTACTATAAAGGTGAAACTCGAGGCCACAATGGAGTCGGATTCTTAGTCAAGTCAGAATTTAAGCCCTTCATCGAAGAATTTATTGGAATATCGGAACGCATTGCAATTCTTAACATAAAACTGCCACCGGATCAAGAACTATGGTCAATCATTCAAATCTACTCAGCAACTGAAAAATCCAGTACTACAGATATTGACAGCTTTTACTCCCAGCTTACAGATGCTATAAATGATCATGCTCACACTAACTTAATAGTAATGGGAGATTTCAATGCAAGGACTGGAAGTAGAGTGGACGGCGAAGAGTTGATTCTAGGCCCTTACAGCTCTGGCAAAAGAACTAGAAACGGCAACAAACTAATACAACTAGCACACCAAAACCACTTGAAAATACTCAACAGCTTATATAAAAAACGTAGCAACAACAAATGGACTTGGATGTCTCCTGATGGAAAATACAAGAATGAAATAGATTACATCCTTACTAACAAACCAGCAATGTTTCAAGACTGCAACATCATTAATAAATAAATAAATAAATAATAAATAAATAAATATTATAGGACAATCGTACACAAATCGACCTAGGCCCACAGTAAGCTCAATACGGCTTGTGTTATGGATACTAGACGACGATATATATAATAGATAAATATGGATAAATACTTAAATACATAGAAAACATCCATAACTCAGGAACAAATATCTGTGATAAACACACAAACAAATGCCCTGACCAGGATTCGAACCCGGGACCTCCTGCTTCGTAGGCAGGGTCACTACCGACTGGGCTAGGAGGCCGTTAAATTAATAATCTAAACTTCAACAGCAACCATAGAATGGTTAGAGCGAAGCTACAATCCACTGTACCCAAGAAAGACAGACCGTTTAAAATAAAACAAACAAATCATATATCGCTAGAGAGTACTGAAAAATTAAAGAATAAATTAGAAAATTTCATTGATAATTCTAAGCAACTAGATACTCAAGACAAATACAACTACTTCGAGAAACTATTACACACAAATAATAAAAGTGAACAAAAAAAGGGTAAAAAAAGCCCAGCAGAATGGATTACCAGCGACACCAGAGAACTACTAGAAGATAGAGCGAAATTATTTGCTAAACCTAACAAAACTAAACAAAACAAATATCGCCAAAATTAGCAACAAAATTTTTTTTTTTTTTTTTTTTTTTTATACCACGACGGTGGCAAACAAGCATACGGCCCGCCTGATGGTAAGCAGCTACCGTAACCTATGGACGCCTGCAACTCCAAAGGCGTCACATGCGCGTTGCCGACCCTTTACAAAAAGGAGGATTCACTGTGTTGACGACTAAAGGAACAAGAAGGTCCCTCATCGTCAACACACTGGGTCCTCTTTGAGCTCTTTGGCAACCTTACTCACCAGCAGGAACACAACACTATGAGTAGGGTCTAGTGCTATTTGGCTGTGGTTTTCTGTAAGGTGGAGGTACTTCCCCAGTCGGGCTCTGCTCCAGATTTGAGCGATGACATTCGCTGAACGTGCCCTACCACACTTAGCGAGATGCCATTCGCAGTGCCCATACCTCTCTTTTTGGCGTAGTTTAAGGACATACCCAGGTCCGGACGTAGTTTAAGGACATACCCCGGGTCCAAAAAATTAAGTCGAACATGAGAAAAGACCGCCACCAACACCGGCTAGACCTATTGGAGAAATGTATTCAAAGCACTGGAGGCATCAAAAAGGCTACCAAACTATTAAGAGAGAAAATGGAATGGATACCCAATGTTCTAGATAAAAGCGGCAAACACAAAAGCAGGCGACCAGAAATTATCTCCATAGCAACTGAATTTTTTAGAGACTTGTATACAAAGAACAGCACCAGCCAAGTTACGGACCTGACAGGAAGAATCAATGTACCAGACATTATTCATGCAGAAGTAGAGAGAGCAGTGAAGACCCAGAAAAAAGATAAGGCCCCGGGTGCAGACGCCGTTAGCAACGAATTTCTGATTAATAATATTGACCACCTCAAAAAACATCTTACTCACATATTTAATGAAGTATTACAGAGTGAGACAATACCACACCAATGGACAACATCTACAATCATACTATTACATAAGAAAGGCGACAATAATAACATCAACAATTACAGACCGATTAGTCTAATGTCAAACATATATAAGACCTTTGCAAAGATTATTCTGAACCGAATAACAAAAATCCTGGATGAGAACCAACCAAGAGAGCAGGCTGGGTTTAGAAGTGGATACTCTACTTTGGATCACATCTACGTCGTTAAACAGTTATTCGAAAAGGCCAAGGAATTCAACATAACCCTTTACTGTTGCTTTGTAGATTATAGCAAGGCCTTTGACTCACTTGAACATGAGAAAATATGGCAAGCCCTAAAAAACCAAGGACATCAGGGTCCTAAGAAACGTCTACGAAAACAGCACGGCAAAAATCAAACTAGATAAGGAAGGAGTAGAGATAAAATTAGGAAGAGGCGTACGCCAAGGAGACCCGTTATCTCCAAAGCTCTTCACAGCTGTATTACAGGAAGTATTCCGCAAACTGGATTGGAACAAGTGCGGACTAACAATTAATGGCGAGAAACTGTCACATTTAAGGTTCGCTGACGACCTAATTATTATCTCCCAAACAAAGGAAGAATTACAAACAATGCTGAATGACCTGGATATAGAAAGCCGTAACGTTGGTCTCCACATGAACACCCAAAAAACTAAAGCAATGACGAATGGCAAACAGGAAAGTATAAACATAAATAATAACACAATAATTCTATTGTGTTATTATTAGGTCAAGTCCTGTGGTGACATTGTTTGGCCCAAATAAACATACTCTGATACATATTCATGTATCAGAGTATGTTTATTTGGGCCAAACAATATCACCACAGGACTTGACCTCAAAAGAAATAGATAGAAGGATCGGAAATGCGTGGAAACGATATTGGAGTCTAAAGGAAGTGATGAAAAACAAAAGCACAAGTATGGCCATTAAGAAGAAGTTTTTTGATACCTGCATAGTACCTGTTATCACATATGGATGCCAGACCTGGGCCACTAACAAATCTCACATAAGGAAAATAGAAGTCTGCCAAAACGCTATGGAACGGAGTATGATAGGAAAGAGACTATCAGACAGAATTAGACTTACAACTATAAAAAGGTACACTAAAACCAAAGACATTACAAGAACCATCAGAAAATTAAAATGGAAATGGGCAGGACATACAATAAGAGGAGTTGAAAAGTGGTCCAAAACAGTAATGTTCTGGTTTACAAAACACAAAAAAAGAAAATGTGGTAAACCCAAAAGAAGGTGGGTTGACGAAATAAAGAAGGAAGTAGGCGGAGGCTGGACAACATTAGCACTAGACAGAGAGAAATGGAAAGAGTTGGGGGAGGCGTTTGCCAAGAAAAGGCACACAGACAACCCATTACATTAAATACTATATATATATATATATATATATATATATATATATATATATATATATAAGAGGAAGCATGTAAACGTAATGTCTGAAATAAAGGCTATTTTTTTTTTATTATACAGCGTAAAGCATCATATAATGCTATTGTAGAATCTAAAGCACTAAAAACAGCTGAAAGCTGTATACCGGATTTACGTGGCATTATAATGGCTCATAAACAGCATTAAGCATTCATTTATGCTATTATAGAACCGAAGGCACTAAACCACACCGAAGCATTAGTGTAGCAAACCAAAACGCAACTGTACAGCTGAATGCTGTACAGTTGCGTTTCGGTTCGCTGCACTAAAACTAAAGGCTTTAAAAAAGCATTTACATATGCCATTATACAACCGTTATACAGCTTAAAGCATTATATAATGCTATTGTAGAACCTAAAGCACTTAAGTACTATTAAACAGCTGAAAGCTGTACAGTTGCGTTGTGGTTTGCTGCACTAAAGCTAAAGGCTTTACAAAAGTATTTAGATATGCCATTATACAACCATGATACAGCTCAAAGCATCATATAATGCGTCAAGTTGCTCGGTGAACCTATATAAGAGTTTATACGGTCCTTAAGTTCTAAATAAGTGAACTATTCATGTGTTATAATGCTTCCTGTGTTACTTGGGAAGGCACATGGAAACAAGGACATCCCTATTACCGTTGGAAAGATGATGTCATCAGTAGCCGGAAACCACTGGACTTGCCTGGCCCAAGAAAGGAATGGCTATGGGATGGATGAGGTATTTATCCAGAAATGGAAGATCCCCACTTGATGCACAAAATAAAGTGTAAATTTGTGCAAGTTTAAAGTTACATAGTTAAGTATTTTCCGTAAAGTATTTTGTTTTATAAGCTCTGTTAATTTTAACGTTAAATTAGGACAAGTATTTATAAACTGTAATAATAGGGAATAAAGGATTTTTTATTTATTAAGTGTACTGTCAAAAAAAGAAGGGTAAATAGCGCGCATCAGATGTGTACCATTGGCCAACTCAGGCTTCTCGTTCACCAAGATCGAGAGGCCCTAATTTTTTTCTTGTTATTTACAATTAATATGAGTACTAAAATTGAAGGCAATTAAATAAAATGGTCGCATTCTCATACTACTATGTAGATTTGAATTGTGAACTTATATCATTATGTATTGTGATACTTAAAGTAGTTTCTATTTACCCTAACTACCTAAATGATTCTGTCTTTCTATGTAGCTTTAGCACATTATTCTTTAATATACTAATTACATAATGTACCTACGTTATCCTTGTCAGAGACCTATTAATAATCATTTGAATTTTAGCAGAAAAATTTAGTGCTTGGCCAGATTGAGCTGATCTGAATACTTATTAATGTGCCTTATTGAGTGACAGCTATTTAATTTTAATGTATCGTGCAGAACCAGTCCCAGTGATTCAAATTTAGTTTTAAATGGTATTACTAAGCAATTTTAGCAGCATAATGATTTTTAGTTTAAAATTTGTTATATTAAATAAAATAAGAGGGTACATCATATTAAATAAAAACCGGCCAAGTGCGTGTCGGATCACGCATAGGAGGGTTCCGTACCTTCAATGGAATAAGAACCAAACTATTACCAAAAGGTCGTATCTGATGCCTAAGGAAGAAGTTTTTTGGAGATAACTCAAAAATGGCTGAACCGATAATGTTAAAAACAATTTTCATAGAAAGTATATGATAAGGCGCATCTCTTCAAATTTTTTAAACTTACCATAATTTTTTTACTTATCATAATTTTTTAAACTTACGGTTCAAAAGTTACGGGGGGGGCTACACAACTTTTCTGACTTTTGAAGCGATTATTTCAGAAAATATTCACTTAATCACAAAATGGTCAAGGAAACCTCAATGTTATTTTGAAAGACCTATCGATTGATGTGTCACATGTTGATATTTGATTATTTTTTTATTTTATTTAGTTACCTGTATAGAGCGCCCCCCTAAAAATTATTTTTTTTTCAAATTTAACTACATAACTAAGTAGCTGCATACAAAATACACCTTATGTGTAAATTTTATTCAGATACGTCGTATAGTTTCCGAGTAAAATGCCTGTGACATACGGACGGACAGACAGACAGACATGACGAATCCATAAGGGTTCCGTTTTTTGCCATATGGCTACGGGACCCTAAACACGTCGTAGTTAATACGTAATTATGATCATAGTGACATACGATCGCCCCTTTAAGATCCATCTTAATAAGATCCTCAACTTACGACTAAGAGTAGTGAAGATATTGGTAGATAAGCAAACTAAAGAAATGTTTAACAAAAACTACAACCAACTTTTTCATCCACGAAAAACTTAAATAATTGTTAGCTGTCGATCAATACATGTGTATCTAAATGTACGATATTAAAAACCTACAACCGAAGTTTAAAGTACCAAAACGACAAAGATATGTTGAAGCGCAAGTGTCTAATAATTACTACGGCCGAAGAACAAAACTGTATCTGACACCGCGTATTTTTCAACCGACTTCAAGATTTCGAAGGAGGAGGTTATCAATTCGTCGGTATCTTTGTTTTTGCTATTTTTTTTTTTTATGTATGTTCACCGATTATTCGAAGATGGCTGGACCGATTTGAAAAATTCTTTTTTCGTTTGAAAGAGTATACTTCACTGTTGGTCCCATTGTAACCAGGTCAGGATCTGATGATGGGATCCTGGAGAAATCGAGGGAACTCTTCAACTATTATAGGCACACCTATAGTGATTTGAGTATTTTTTACAGCAGCTCGAGCATTTGCTTTTGGAATGGTGGATGTTTAGTGAAGTCGGTTCTTTTTTGTTCAAAATTATTAACCAACTTCAATTTCATAGAAGGAGGAGGTTCTGTATTCGGTTTGGGCTTTTTTTTTTATGTATGTTCACCGATTACTCCGAGACGCGTGGTCCGATTTGAATAATTCTTTCTTTATTTGAAAGGATATACTTCCAAGGTGGTCCCATAATAAGCTGGTGCTGTTCTGATGATGGGATCTATGAGGAATTGAGGGAACTCCTCAATTTTTAAAGGCACATGTATGGTGATTTGGGTGTTTTCTTAAGCAACTCGAGAGTTTTCTCTCGAAAGCCACCAATTTGATGAAGTGGACCTGATAATGATGATTGTTTTGATGATAATGATGATGATTTTTTTAAATGTAGGATGTTCAGCGATTACTCCGAGGCCCGTGGTCCGATTTGAATAATTATTTTTATGTTTGAAAGGATGTACTTCCAAGGTGGTCCCAAATTAATCTGGTGCTGTTCTGATGATGGAATCCACGAGGAATTGAGGGAACTCCTCAATCTTTAAAGGCACATGTATGGCGATTTGAGTGTTTTCTTAAGCAACTCAAGCATTTCCTCTCGAAAACCACCAATTTGATGGAACGGACCTAATGATAAAGACCACATATGACATGTGGAACTTTCCTTAGTTTAAGCGGGTGTATTATGAACTTTTTCTTATACGTCTATACCGATTATTCCGAGACCCGTTGTCCGATTTGAGTAATATTTTTATTGTTTATAAAGAGTTACCTCGAAAGTAGCGGACTAATTTGGTTGGACCTGATGATGGGAATCCATGAGGGATTGAGGGAACTCTTAAATTTTAAAAGGCTCATGTATGGTGATTTGAGTGTATTTTTAAGCAACTCGAGTGTTTCCTCTCGAGAACTACCAATTAGATGGAGAGGACCCGATAATGAAAACCGAAGATGACATGTGGAGTCCCTTCCATAAATAGCTATTTGAATTGGGTAAACATTGTGTGAAAGAAGGAAGCAAATTTAGTTTATGTCGAAAGAGCTGATTGAGATCCCGAGAAAGCGTAGCAAAAGTTTCTACTAATTTATAAGCATGAGCGTAGCGAGGGCGTTTAAGGCACGAGGTGCAAAGTTAATAACGTCAATCTCGTGTGGCACATACAACTCTTCACCTCAGCCTTCACACCGACTACATCTGCATCGCTGACCGACTGCACCGCGCACCCTCGGGTTTTGATTTCCACCTCAATCAGACTAGTGATACCTATAACGAATATTTTATTTTATATGCGTCCTAAACGCGGGGGGTAGTACAGTCGACTACAAAGAGATGTATCCACTTTTGGACCATATTACAACGCAATAAGGTGAGAAAGTGGATACATCTCTTTGTATTTGACTGTACATTATTAACCGACTTCAATTTCATAGAAGAAGGAGGTCTGTATTCGGTTTGGGCTTTTTTTTATGTGTGTTCACCGATTACTCCGAGACGCGTAGTCCGATTTTAATAATTCTTTTTTGTTTGAAAGGGTCTACTTCCAAGGTGGTCCCATTATTAATCTGGTGCTGTTCTGATGATGGGATCTATGAGGAATTGAGGGTACTCCTCAATTTATAACGGCATATGTATGGTGATTTGGGTGTTTTCTTAAGCAACCACCAATTTGATGATGTGGACCTCATGATGATGGTTGTTTTGATGATAATGATGATGATTTTTTTTTATGTAGGATGTTCAGCGATTACTCCGACACCCGTGGTCCGATTTGAGGAATTCTTTTTTGTTTGAAAGGAACTACCTCTAAGATAGTTCCACATTAATCTGGTGCTGTTCTGATGATGGGATTCGTGAGGAATTGAGGGATCTCCTCAATTTATAAAGGCACATGTATGGTGATTTGGTTGTTTTTTTAAGCAACTCAATCATTTCCTCTCTAAAACCACTAATTTGATGGAGTGGACTTTATGATGAAGACCACATATGATATGTGGAACTTTCCTTATATTGAGTAGGTATTATGAACTTTATAACAAAAAGTTCATAATACCTACCTATCTTAACCGATTATTGCGAGATCCGTTGTCCGATTATGATAATTATATAACCACTAAAAATGGAACAATAAAAACTTTTTACAAAAAAAAGATAAACCGACTTCAAAAAGTATAAAATAAATTATTATATTATTTATATGCGTTACAAACTGATATGTTTGAAGTCGATATGTTTGAATATCAGAATATATAGACATGGGTACCACATTTCATCAAAATTGGATTAGTGGTTTAGACGTGAAAATGTAAATAGATTCACATTCACCTTTGCAATGTAAGTAGGTATCGATATGTTTTGTGATTTTCAGACTTGAAGCTGATTTGACCGGTATTGTAACTTTTTGGCTTGGCACCGACTTCAAACATATCAGTTTGTAACGCATATAAATAATATAATAATTTATTGTATACTTTTTGAAGTCGGTTTATCTTTTTTTTGTAAAAAGTTTTTATTAACATTATACCCTTCGAACACGAGTTCTTGTCAAAAACAATGTTTCGTAAAAAATCAAGGTTTTGTTATAAAATAGTTACTCCAATGTAAGTTAGTGATAGCACTTTAAAGTATATTACATTTAACTTAATATGTAAGTATCTGCACTCAGGAACAGTGAACACGGGTTACTTAAGTTAGTACCTAAGGAAGTGTCCATACAAAGTGACCCGTTTGCATGGTGCCTGGATGTATTTAGTAGTTAAAGTAAGGAAATATTATGTAGAATGGGTGTATTCTATTCGCCAACAAACTTTTTCGCGAAGTTTTGTAGTAGTTTTAAGTATTTTTATCACTTACCAATAAATACATAAATAAATGTTAATGAAAACTAGTGCCCATACATTTTTTATACCATTAAACGTACGCTAGGATGTATTTCAATCCGGGCAACGCCGACATTCGCTGCTAACACAGATCTAAATATACATAGATCACGCAAATGCATCTACTTCGCGTGTCGGAACTCGGAGTAGGTCTCCGAGTTGGCCGTCGCTACTGACATTCCGCGCGCGTCTGTTGTGGTAGCCGGTTGTCCGTGAAAATTAAGAAAATGCCTTTTTGCATGTTATTAAAGTGCAATAGCCCAAAAATTTGAAGCACCCAAACGCAAGGACATTTTTCCTATCACACGTAAGTTATTTTCAAATTATATTATGCGTAAATTTATTTTAAATCTATTTTTTAAGTATTCCGGGGTGTGATTCCAAGACTGTACCTAAGTAACTATAGATTATCGGTAAGTAAACTATGTTCACATTACATTGCCGCGTTTGCTTTGCGCGTTTAATCTGACGTTGTGTGTTAAGAGACGATGAATATCAGAACAAGCGATACTGTCGCGCATCACTTGGAGTTCGTAGTACAGGGGAACTTATCATTCGTCTGTCAAATCTAGCAACTAGTGTTGTTCGTTCTACAACATTATTTCGATGATCGGTTTTAATCGATATCGGACAGACGAATGATATTAACCATTTTAAAAACGCCAATTTAGTAGTTATTGATACAAACAAGCTCGAAATATGTCCTAATTTTACACGACAGCTTTAAAAATGGAGGGTAATATCTTCTGGTTCTTAATGTATGTGACATGTTTATCCTTTAAATGTATAATACGTTTATAAATTTCTATTGTGCTTAAGAAACACTTACTTTTTTTTAGTTTCCCACACGATCCTATCACAAAAGAAAAATGGATTGCGGCCACGGGACGGAAAGACTGGTTCCCGACTAAGCATAGTACTATTTGTTCTAAACACTTTGAAAATAGCAGTTTCATTGAAGGGAAGAAGTTGAGATTGTTGAAAAAAACGGCGTATCCCACTATTAATATACTAAAACACATTGACAATGATAATGAGAATAAAGAAACGCCACAAAAACCTTCATCATTGTCAAGTTTCAGCATGTTCGGAGGATATCCGGATTTCTGTTCTCGCCTAGACTTTGCATTTTCAGCCGATTCTCATAAAATCTTTTGAACTATATACAATTTTTCGAAATTAAAAAAAATGGAGAGATATGGACGTAGAAAACTTACAAAAAATTACAAATTTCAACCATTTCAAAACAAAGCGAGGTTTACAGCTCACAGAGCTAATAGTCTTACTAGTTTTATTTTAAAAATGTAATTCAAATATCCTTTATTTAATAATTCCTTTCAATATCATTCGTCTGTCTACATCATTCGTCTGTCTATATCATTCGTCTGTCTATATCATTCGTCTGTCAGAAAATCGATGTCATTCATGTGAATCGATTAGTGATTTTTAGGTTATCTCCGTCTTTGTCGCTTGAACTAGCAAGTGCAACAGAGAGGGAGATACACGAACGGAGTTCGTTTTCGTTTCGCGGTAGTCCCTCTCTCCGCACACGCCCGGAGTTTTCTTTCGGGTACCGAACGGAATAACGTCAAAAAGTGTCTCTGTCTCTGTCTGTCATATGGAAACCGTACCGAAATTCCGTGCATCTGCGGCCAGGCTGAATCAAGTCGAGCCGAACGGTGCGTGCGGCGGCGGCGTCGCCTTTGAATCGATTTTGTGCGGACAACGGGGAATTCTCATTACTAATTCACCATTGTGACGTCACAGTAGGTAGAAAAAAAGTGACACGGTTGGTTTTCATACAGATTGAGGTGTTTGAGTTATCTATGTATATTTAGATCTGTGGCTGCTAATCTTACGTATGTTTTCCAAGGTTACCATAAGAACTGAAATTCTTTGATCATGAGATACCTAGATAGATACAAAAAGTTAATTTACAAAAGTTTCCGCTTCCCAAAGGTCATCTGGAAGAGATCTCTCTTTAGCGATAAGACCGTTACTTGTTTTGCCTCTGCTTTTCTGTTTGTGACTTGCGTATTCTTTGTTTCTATAATTTGAGGTGTGCAATAAAGAGTATTTATGTTATGTTAAGTTATACGTAAAGTCTAGACAACTTAGTAGACTTCATATAGATCAAATTCGTCCATGATATAGATCGAGACTAAACTCTAGTCCCACAATTACATAAGTGTATAATTAGTGCGAAATCAATCCTGCAAACTTGATTGATAGGCGTCGTGGAAACAGAAATTTAATTCAATATTCAAAGGCGCAGCGACGCGTAGACTGAATGAGATAATTACTAGTTCAAAATTCATCAGTCTAATATTTATTTTGTACTTAATTTTGCCCGCGACTTGTAAAATCAAACAAATCTGAAACGAGACTCCGAAAATAGATTTGTCGATGTATGTCGACAGAGTTCTTCGGGTTTTTCTTCGAAAAAAAAAATTATAAATTTTTGGTGGAATTTTGTACCCGAATGGATATGTGGCCTTTATGGCCTAGTACCGGAAGCATCGACCATCGAAATTTCGGTATCTACGTCGTTTTCTTTTGTATATGTAAGTGCGATGGGGAGGGAGATAATAAAACTTATATTTTCGAAGTTTGCGGCAGGCGATGAAATATCGATGAATCATTCATCGACGCGAAGTCTTGTCGACGAAAAATGCAAAAAAAAAAGGTCTGTCGGCGAAACGTTCTTCTAGGAAGAGTTCTGTCGACGAATGATAGTTAATAGTTTTGTCGTAAAAAAGATCCGTCGGCGAAAAATCCGAAAATGAAAAATTATATAGATGACTCGCTTGTTTCATAACCATTTCCGATTAATAGCAAACGTGAAATTAGAGGACAAAAATCTCCCCCCCCCCCCTCCCTTTACAATCTTTGAAAGGAGGGCTTCCTTCCCCGGGACTCAAACTATCTGCATTATTCTGCATACATAATTTCAAATCGGTTAAACGTTTTAAGCGTCAATAGGTGATAGACAAACAAACAGACAGAGTTACTTTTGCATTTAATGTTAATTTTATATATTAGTAATTTGTGTCATGTTGTATCATTACACATTCTTATTAATTTATTTGCCCTTAAAAAATAATTTCCTTTTTGACTTAGTCGCGGTAGCATTCTTTTTTATTTATATTCTGTCAATGGCATCGTCAAAATGACAGTTGTTATCTTACTGTATTCCTGTGGGTTATGGATATAATAATAATAATTATTATTATTTATTATTCAAAACAGTTACACAGCATTACAGTAAAAACCAAGGCACTGCAAACTACAAAATAAACATATAAAAACATATAAAATTACTTAATACTAGGTTGATTTAGGCGACGTAACTGCGTGGCTCCGTTGCGTCGTCTGATCGAGCGTAGGATTCGGCAGATTGCCCCGGAATCGCCGAAACACGACACCCTTCGGCCAGAAATCTGCACTCGCGATGGTGTCCTGCAGCGGCCGCGGCACGCGCACCACAAACGAGCTGAAGTGCACCTAGTGCCGGGACTGTAGCTGGTGCACCCTCAATGAGAAGCCAGTCTTCCGGTGAACGTACTCCACCCACATCGTCGACCACGGTGGAGTGATGCAAGCGCGACACGTAGAGCGCCCTATTCGGTATTGCAATCCGAATACCAGAATTTCCCGGTTCCGCAGTGCCATACAGAGTCTTGCTGGGCGCCCTACGCTTCTTGCTCTTCCTTTCCACCAGTGTGAATCCCTCCTTATCCACATTGGTGCGGGAGGACTTTCCCTTTTCGGGACTCCGTAATACGCATGCCTTAGAAGGCACCGTGACCCGGTTAGCTACGACTGGCTGACCGGAGACGTCAGCATAAGCACGCTGACGTGGTTTAGAAACAGGAGGCGGCCGCACATGCGGGGGGTGCGCGGGCGGTGCAACAGCGGTTGCGGCACATTTTACAGTGTCAGCAACACACAAACATTATGGTACGACACTCCTGTTACTAAACTGACCCAACCCCAAGACAATGCAAAAAATGGTTATCATAATATTTGTATCCATAATGAGATTTTAGATTAAATAATTGCGTTTATGCACCTGACATATGAATCGATAATCGATTTTCCAATGCTCATTAACTACATAATTATTTTACTATCAATTTCGAAATTTCGAGTAGCTAAACTACGCATAAAAAAGGTACCTACATATGTAGTGCATAATAGATTTTCATCGTATTTTCTTAGAATGTTAGTTTTTATCTTGCTCTCTCAATTAGCTTCAGTAGATGGGTACAATATGTACTACATTCTGTAATATGTGGTTTACCATATATTTGACTACTCGCCATCCTAGTTTAATATTATAATAATTATATGCTATAGGTAGTAGTAACTCAGTCCTTCTATTAGGTACCTCTTCTCGCTTAAAACCGCTTAACCGGTTTAGATAAATAATGATAACCCTTACAGCACCGGCTGATACGATCGTGCGTTCAACTTTTAAAAAATCTAGTTAGAAAAATAATCAATTTTGCCGCTGCAGTACGGCATCGATCGATCATGCGTTCGATTATTATTCATTTTAAACCCGCGTGAGTTAGTTAGGGGGCCAGTCGTCGGCGCGGTGAGCGTCAAGCAGGTACGTGTACGAGACGGACGACCAGGTCAGAAGTAATTAGTCACGAAATTTTTTAATTTGCGATTTTTAAATGTGTTAAATTCGTTTTTTTTTAATTAAACGTTCTTCTGTCGTATAATGTAGATAATTAAAAGTTTAACCAGAAATTTTAGTAATTTTTTGTGCCTAAAGTTATAACGCACGATCGTGCGGGTCAGGACGCAAGTCGACAAATTTAAATTATGTTGACTATGATAAATTGAAAATATGATCAATCAAAAGCGTTTTTTTTTTCTAAAATTTTATTAATGAATGTTTATTAACTCCTTTGAACTCTGTAATTTACCCTTATATTTCAAAAAAAATAATAACAACTTTACTAGGGGATGCAACGAAATGAAACGATCGTGCGGGGTTTTCACAAAATTTTGGGGGGGGGGAGATTTTTTTTTGTATTTTTTTGTCTTTTTATGGGCCTTAAATGCACCGAAAAATGCAACTTCAAACCAAAAATCCAAAAAAAAATTTCTCGTGCTGTAAGGATTATTGATAAAAAAAAACCGGCCAAGTGCGAGTCGGACTCGCGCACCGAGGGTTTCGTACAAACCAGTAGGTATATAGGGGTAGTAACTTTAAAATATTTTTATTTACGGTTTTCGCAATTTTTCCTTTATCTGTGCTATAAGACTTTGCTTCGTACCAAATTTCAAGATTCTGAGTTCACGGGAAGTACCCTGTAGGTTTTGATTCCCTTGCGAGCGAAAATTTGCGGAAATTTGCGGCATAAACGGCTGTATCTTTTGATTGCGTTGGCTTAGAATTCTGTTTTTTTTCACAGCTTCAAAGGACGGTTTGGGCGGAGGTTACCAAATTCGGAATAGGTTTAATTCTGACTCTTCCAGCTTCTTATTTAGTCAGCTTCTGGGTAGGTCATGTTTTTATTAGGTATGATTTGGAGTGAGTCCGTTCCTGAACATTTCTCATACTATATTCAGCAAATTCTTATTTAATCGTTTTCTAGGTAGGTCAGATTCTCAGTAGGTTAGGGAGTTTTTTCGTAGTAAGATTCAAACGAGAAATGTTTCTTTTTAAAACAAATTCTGATCAAGTATATTTCTCTACTATGGCTAAATCTAATTAGCAGGAATACTTAATAAGGATAGGTCTTAATTAGTAATACAAATCAAACCCCTCAGAGAAGAACAAATCTCGGTATCATGAGCTACGAAATCGTTGTAATACTATCTGCCGTGATTCGCAAAGACAGTATATCCATCAGTGTGTTGAGAACGGTGACCCAGGGAAAGTATGGAAATTCCTCAAATCACTCCGAGTGGGTAAGCCTAAGCATGATCATCACTGTAACAAGGACACTGACTTCGATTCGCTAAACCAGCATTTTTCCACTTCCGCTGCTTTTAGTGGCCCTGTTAAAGATAACACTCTCCATTATCTCTCCACTGTTTCAGCCCCTAGCACCTCTCCTTTTTCTTTTAGATCTTTCTCTGAGAGCGACATTAAGCGGAGCGTTCTATCCATTACTTCTAATGCCGTTGGTGTAGATTGCGTTAGCCGGAAAATGATTGTACCCATCCTCGACCTACTTGCCCCCGTAATTTCCATCATCCTTAACAATTCTATTTCCTCTGGTTCCTTTTCTACTCTTTGGAAGGACGCGTACGTAATCCCAATCCCCAAAAAGTTAAAACCTTCCTCTTTTTCCGAGTATCGTCCGATTTCAATCCTCCCCTTTTTATCCAAAGTGCTTGAACGCCTTGTCCACCAACAACTCACTTCTTACTTAAACAAATCCAACCTCTTGAATCCATTTCAGTCCGGCTTCCGTACGGGTAACAGCACAACTACCGCTCTTGTAAAAATCACCGACAACATACGGGAGGGAATAAATGATCGAAAGCTGACGGTATTGACGCTGCTTGACTTCAGCAATGCGTTTAATACCGTCGACTTCGACATTTTAATTGGTATATTGCGCTCCCTTAATGTTTCTCCCACAGCAATTAGCTGGTTTCATAGTTACCTGTTTGGTCGTCGGCAACGTATTAAGGTGGATGATTTATATTCTTCTTGGTCCAACACGCTGGCTGGCGTTCCGCAAGGTGGCGTGTTGTCCCCTTTGCTATTCTCCATTTTCATTCATTCCATCACTCAAAATCTTTCTTCACGTTATCACCTGTATGCCGACGACCTTCAGATCTACTCGCAAGGTGAAGCTGGTGATCTCCCGAATGTCATTGCTACTGTAAACAGAGATCTGGTGAGCATCCTAAATTGGAGCCATAATTTTGGTCTCAAGGTCAATCCTGATAAGACTCAAGCCATTGTCTTTGGTAGTCCCAGACAAATATGCGGAATTGACTTTGATAACCTAGCTCCGATTGACTTTGATGGTGTCCTTATACCGTATTCACAACAAGTAAAAAACCTCGGTGTCATGATGGATAGAACCTTATCGTGGGTGCCCCAGGTAAACGAAGTAAGTAGGAAGATGTTTGCAGCAGTAAATTCCCTTAGGAGACTACGTAATTTCCTTCCTATTGCAACCAAAATTGCGCTAGCTCAAACTTTGCTTCTTCCCATCCTGGATTACGCTGATGTATCCTATATCAATCTCACCCAAGAGCAACTTAGTAAGTTTGAGCGCATCCAGAATGTCGCTATTCGGTTCATTTTTGGGTTACGCAAATATGACCATGTTTCTCACTTCAGGGCTAAGCTCAAGTGGCTCCCTATTCGTCTTCGTCGTAACTCCCATGTTCTGTCCCTTCTGTACAGTATTCTATTCAACCCCGCAACTCCCCATTACCTCAAAAAGCGTTTCAGTTACCTTCGTTCGGCTAGATCCGCCCAAAACCTGCTTCTAAATGTCCCATCCTCTTCGTCAAAAGTATATAATAGTTCCTTTACCTTTCAGGCCATACGCCTGTGGAACTCGTTACCTCTAGAAATAAGGCGTGCAAAATCCCTAACTATTTTCAAGAAACACCTTAAAGAGTATTATCTATCTCTCCCTTAACACAAATGTTTGCTGACTGTATTTTTATTATTTTATTTTTATTTACTCTGTGTATGTAGTATATGTATGTTTATTGATTATTTTATTTGTGTATGTTTATGTATAATTAAGCTATTGTATTATATGTTATTTTTTATTGTTTACTGGATTTTCACTGTTTCTTTTGCCTTGCACCTACTCATACAATTATTTTCGACTAGATTTCCGCTACCCTAAGGTTGTCTGGAAGAGATAGCTCTCTAGCGATAAGACCGCCTGTTGACTGCCTCTACTTTTAATCTGTGTACTGTACTGTTACATGTTATTGAGGTGTGCAATAAAGAATATTTGTATTGTATTGTATTAGTTATTTTCTGAGTTATAAGACTTCTGCGAAGGTCACGTATAGTTGGCTAGAAATAAGATAACACTCTAATAGATTAAATAAAAAAATATCGAAAAAGCCAAATATTCATTACTTTTTAATGACGTTAAAAAAAGAGGCGAGACATAATGATATAGCTCTTAAACAGGCCCAAGCTCACAAAGAAAAGAAACGATCTAGAAAGACTGGTGGACTTAAAATTCGATGTTTAACATCATAATAATTTTCGCTTTGAAGAAAAAAAACCGGCCAAGTACGAGTCCAACTCGCGCACCGAGGGTTCCGTAAACACCTATAACAAGCAAAAACCTCTACGCGTTTACGAGGAAAAAGGTAGTAAGTTAAAAATTTAAAAAAATATTTTTTGTATGATTTTACTAAAAATGTCTAATTTTCGTAATTTTTCCTTTGTCTGTGCTATATGAAGTTTCTTCGTGCCAAGTTTCAAGTTTCTGAGTTTTTGGGAAGTACCCTTTAGGTTTTGAGTTTCTTTCGAGTACTCAGTTTCAAAATATGCGACTTAAATTACTATTTCTTTTGATTGCGTTGACATAAAAGTTTGGTTTTGCTACATCTGAAAGGTCCTATTGCCCTGAGTATTTGACATGAATTTCAATTTAATACCTCCACGCGTTTACGAGGAAAAAGGTAGTAAGTTGACGTTGAAATGACGTTGCTTCGTGCCAAATTTCAAGTTTCTGAGTTCACGGGAAGTACCCCGTAGGTTTTGCGAGTGCCGAAAAACTCTAAAATTTGCAGCATAAACGACTGTATCTTTTGATTGCGTTGGTTTTTAAGTTTGATTTTTTCACAGCTCCAAGGGACAATAGACTTAAGTATTTGATATAAATTTCAGCTTGATACCTCCACGCGTTCCTGAGAAAAATGGTCTGGACAGACAGACAGACAGACAGACAGACAGACAGACAGACAGACAGACAGACAGACAGACGGACAACAAAGTGATCCTATAAGGATTCCGTTTTTTCCTTTCGAGGTACGGGGTTCCGTACCTCGAAAAGGAATAAACCTTTTTCTGATTTTAGTGAGAGTCAGGGCATTCAAATGCTACTTGTATGTGGAGTTTGAAAAACATACCCGGGACCCCAAAATCACCCTGAATAAAGCCGAGTATATAACGATCAGGCACACGTATTTCTTACGACGTTTTTCAACACACTGACTAGGAAAAAAAACAGCTAGAATTGTTTAGAATTTGTGCGGATACTTACAGAAATACTCATATATAAAGTACGACACCCTCTTTCCTCTTTTATAGTGACGTTGAAGACAAAACCATTCTTCATTAGTAAAAAATCTCTACCCGACTAAATTAAAATTTTGATAAAAAAGTTACACTTTATCAGGTTATTTTATTACGGTATTTTTGGTTGTAATAGAGTAAAATTGCACTCGTGTTTAATATCTAGGACTATTTGCAAGTGTGTTGAAAATACTGTTATTTAATTTTTCGTTAAAACATGCTACAAATCATTGTGGTTGACTGTGTATCCGCATGACGTACCATGAAATTGACTTACACTAGAAATGTCACTTACGAGAGTTTAACGTTATCAAAATCTAACTAAATTAGAAATAGCCTATGAGTGAATTAAACGTATGCAGTATCTGACCTCATCAGAAAAGCTTTATTAATGAATTTGACGCAGTCATAATTTGTTTTGGTTAATAATTGACCTTACTTAGAATCTGACTTTTTCAGAATTTATTCATTAGCGAATTTGACATAACCAGTGTTAAACCTATTGCTAACACGATCTCATAAGTAATTGACCTTACTTAGAATCTGACTTTTTCAGAATTTATTCATTAGCGAATTTGACATAACCAGTGTTAAACCTATTGCTAACACGATCTCATAAGAGTTGGACGCTTTCGGAACCTGACTAAATAAGAAGATGGATGAGTCAGAATTAAACCCGTTCCGAATTTGGTAACCTCCGCCCAAACCCAAAGGACAGTAGACCTGAGTATTTGATATAAATTTCAGCTTGATACCTCCACGCGTTCCTGAGAAAAATGGTCTTGACAGACAGACAGACAGACAGATGGACGGACGGACGGACGGACGGACGGACGGACGGACAGACAGACAGACAGACAGACAGACAGACAGACAGACAGATAGACAGACAGACAGACAGACAGACAGACAGACAGACAGACAGACAGACAGACAGGGACACCGCTCTTCCTTAGTGATGAAATTAGATACCTACACAAATAGTTAGAGTCCCGGAGATAACTTTACAAATAGCTTTTATTTATCACATAAGTTTTAATAAATAATCTTCTCCTTCTTTTTACTGGCCTTGTTCCTATATCACTTGGGGTCGGCCCTCCTCGTGCGCTTCCGCCACAACAATCTATTCTGAGTTGTCACTGCGTCTACAACTTTGGCTTTGAGGTAATTTTCGATGGTGCTCTTCCAGGTGGTGTTTGGTCGGCCCCTACCTTGCTTTCAGTTTGCTGTTTGCTTAAGTTTTAATAAATAATATTAACAGGATTTTTTAGGAAGCATTCTTGTTTACACCAAAAGAAAAGCTTTACTGTCTTAGGAAATTCTCATTTATTATGATCTCTCAATGCCACGTTTGGGCTTATAAAGAGTCCCAAATCTCTAAATTGGTCTTTATTACTTGATAATAAGAGCTCGGAGTGCATTTTTGCACCATTTCGCCAGTTAAGTAATGTTCCTGTGACGTTTTCCATCTGTATGCAAATGAAACCACGGAATGCACCAGAATACGTTCCATAGCTATTGAGGTAGAAGATAGTTCACTGTAGAGGCCTTATTCCCAAAACGCGCGAATTTCACGAAATGCTTCATTTTCTTCGAAGGCTATGGCGAAAATACTAAGTTTTTTTAAATCAAATATTGATGCACATAATAGTTCATTTCTTTATCTAGACGGCCATCGGAGCAAATATTACATTTTAACGAGTGAAATATGAAAAAAATTGGTTGTCTTGGAAGGCCTTTCCGGATTTTCCAGTTATGTGTACCGTTCATTTTCAGATTACGCAAAAAAGGGTAAAAATTCTTATTCAATTTGAATTAAATTCAATTGAGTATATCATGTATGAGACGGCCATGGAAATAAAAATCGAAGATTCATCTTGGATAATCGACAAAATACCTTCTGATTATATGCCAGTTTTTTGATGAAAACACGGTTACATTTAATTTTTCCACGAAAACCCTATGAATATTTTGCCCTAAAAATATTACCATTGCAAAGTTAAACTATATTTCTATCACGATAAAAAAACACATAACTATAGCAGTAAATTTCAAATTACTATCAATTTTTAAAAATGACACTTAAATCACACTTCACAGGACACTTTTTGTAAGAATCGTATTTTTGGGTACTTAATAATAATAAACATGGTTCAAAATTATTTTTTTGTATTACTAATACTTCAAACTATCTTATAAATAGCATTTTATGCGGCTTTTTTCATTAATATAGTTTTTCGACCTTTTAGGGAATAAGGAGCCTTAAAAAGACATGTAGTGACATTTTTAGTGTCGAATTTTTTGGATTTTTTTAACTCAAAGTCGTTAACATTTACTTTGTTTGATCTTTTGTAGTTAATGTTTAATTTTGTTACTTCACCCATCCACTTGACAGTATCATTCACATCCTTAAGCATAAAAGTTTAAATGCATACGAGTAAACCTACAAAAAATACTGCGATTATTACTACGTCTGTTGGCATAATTGCAATGTCGGTATAATGGAAGCATTATAATGTTTTGGAATAAATATATTTAATTTAATTTCATATTCATTTCATAGTCAACGACTGACTCTGACCTCTACTAGTATTTGATATTCCTAAGGCTCGCGGCACAATAAGAAAGTGTATCATCTGATCATAACAGTTCTACCGTCCACCGCGAAGCGACATCGCTTAAATATCGCAAGAGACAATGGAACTTAGCGGTGACAGATCGGCGGCGACAGCATTAACGCCCAAGAATAAAGTGCCGTTTTTACAACCCCCGACATGCTCGCAATTTATCCTCCAAGCGACGGGACGTTCTTATATTTAATCTGTTAAATGTACTGCCTAAAAAGGGGTGCTGAAATGTCCTTATTCAATCTGGCTCGAAGGACCATTGGCAATTTATGTCGAACACATTATATAGGATTACCTACATGGCTATTATGATCCGATAAGATCCATGGGATTTTAAAAGATTTCTGGGCATATTTACCTGTATAAAAGAGTGGTAGACAAAAGGCGGTAAAAAGCGATTAAGTGTTATTATTATTATAAATTTAGTTCTATAAGGTACATCTACAGTTCGCGCCTGATGACATTTTTTTTTTGACGCCAAAAAATCTTATTATAGTAACTTACTGTTAAATATGTTAGTTATAAGATCTTCAACAATAATATTTGGCCCATACATTGAGTATTGTAACAGACCGACATCTGAAAACATCCAGCTACGCTGTAAGCATTTAATTGTTTTGAACTATACCTTGTCTTTGACTTCAAAATAAAACCAATTTGCTACAGTACGAAAATGAAATGAGGGTAGCTTATAAAATTATGTTCCTTGATAGGTGACCTTTTTAATTTAGTCGTTGCCAGAGTCGTTCAGTTTCTCTATGGACAGATCTAAGCCTATTTTATAAACAAAATAAATGATTATTTACTTTTTTATTGAAACGTAAAATAATTAAATTAACATAATTTTAGATTTTTTTAAATGTTGGTTGTTTTAGATTTGTCTTTAATCTATGGTTCACGATAGATTATAGAATAGCTCGGTAAAACACGCGGGAAAAATGGGAAACAATCAGAAACAAGCTGAGTTAGTTGGACCAATCAAAATAAGAGTTGTTGAATGGATTGAGGAACGTTTGAATTAGCGGGGGTCGGTTTTGGGGGGTTCGAAAAAGTCTATATAAGGTTGTGGATGGAAATATCTGGGCTTTTTCTTCAGCAGAGCGTCGCGTTTAACGGAGATCAGTGAGTTTAGGCTGTAAGGTGCAAATAGTGTTTGAGTTTGTTCACAGATCTGTTATCAAGTGATGGAAGCATACGAAAGACAACAGAAATCCACGGCCCACGCGCTTCTATGGTAACGAAGATGAGGGACCTTGTTGGAGCGCTGGAGACCATTGCATGAAGAATCTCGTGCTCCACGTGGCTCGCAAACATCAACCACTACTAACTGTCTCGGTAAGAAATTTAGATTTATTCGGGTTTTAATAGCAAGTGCGTATGACGGACCGTCGCGTTAGTATTTACAGAATAGTGGGTAGTTACGGGTTGAGCCGTGTTGAGATTTTAAGTTTGTCACTCAGCAGATAATCTGATAGTCTTATCGAGGCGTGTTTATTTAACCAATATATAAGTAAAATCATTGGTTTATGTGTAGATTGCGGTTGGTGAGAATTTCAGTTCGTTATTAACTACGTCTATCGATTTTGTTGTGTTTCGCCATTTAATTGAGTGAGTTAGTGGTTAGTCAAATGTATAACAATATAATGGTGATTACAAGCATAGATTTGATAGAAACCGGGAAAAGACTTAATAACCTACAGGTATCTATAAAGGGCGTGCGATGTGGGTATACTCGTAGTTAGTATAGAATTAAAATGTAAGATCACAGTTTACTCGTATTGCATGGCATGGTGTCATTGAATTGGTGGTTGAATTGCCTATAAAATTTGTAATCAGTTTTGATTAGTATGAGTGGTTGTCCTTGTCATTTAACCAACTAAATAGGATGCAAATAGGAACGTTAATAATTCTTAGTTTATTTTGCGTCGGTGTGTATACGTAAATATTTTATGTGCAATTTTAAATTCATAGTAATGAGGGCATTAAAGTATTGCTTCACGGGTTTTATTTCTTCGGTTAATGTTACTATTGAATTGCGTCGGTACGTACTTATGTTAATATTTCATATATAGTAAATAAAGGGGAAGGTATACGTTATCTAAATTATTGTTAGTAGAAACAGTTAGATGAGTAAATACAATTGTAGGTCTTAATCATTAGCGGGTTCAGTTGAACTTGAAGGATTCACCGCGTCGAGCAGAATTAGAACTTGCGACCTTTCGGAACACCGGTCCGATCGCTCTGACCGGCTGTGTCATCGACGCTTGCTCAGCCTCTGTAAATCTTCTATCAAGTTCCTTCATTGCTTACGTCAGAGGGTTACGTATTTATCTAGTGTTCTTTAGAGTACGTTTTCTGAGTTGACAATCAGGTTTCTCTAATTTAGTATGATTTCCTATCATATTTAATCATGTATTTATTCTATATAATTAAATCTCATTCATTCTCGAATTACATGCTTCGAGTAAATTAGTAGTTACTTTTGCATTAGTTTATTTTATAACGTTAACAATATTTATTCTTCGTTGTAGTTAATGTTTAGTATCATTCTTGATAAATGAGTAATTCTACATATTCCACAATAGGGCGTAAAATTAGTAAGCCAACTATGGGAAAATACCTGTTGTTAATCCTTCTTTATTTCTCAAATTCCCGGTTACGTCGACTGTGAGAGGGCGCCTTCACCGTAAGCTTCTGAAGGATCGTTGCCGCAGCGTGAGCGCTTCGGTGGCGGAATGCAGCTTCGGGCGTACAGATCTTCCGTCTGTCCAGTTGGACCCATCTTGAAGCCTTGACGAGCACTTCAGGGAGCTGTCGGCAGAGCTGTTCCGGAAAAAGTATTCTATTGCGAGACTTCGGCGCCATTGCGAAGAGTCAATCCATCCAGCAGAAGTCAGTCTTCCCGGTGTGTTGTTTTTGATTTATTGCTTTATGCTCATTTTCATTTGTGCCGTATTACTTTATTATCTTTCATAAAATTAGTATTCACCAGCATATTTGAACATTAGTGTGCGTTATGCCGCCGTAATAAAATTCTACGAAGGTTTGATAAATTGAATATGATGGTATATGCATTGATTTCGTTTAGTCACTATAATAGGTAATTACATTTTCTAGCTAGTCATGGTGGTGGCTTGCAGGTGCACATGGAAGCTAGTACCATGTTAGTTGTGTAATATATTGGTTAATCAATGTTCTCTATGTCTTGCATGCAAATACCATTGTACATTTCCAAGTAATGATTACGTTAAAGGTTTCTACCGCTTATTCAAATAAATAAACAATATCGAGCAGTTTGTTGCTCAATATACGGCTAAATAATTCAAGTGGTTAAATCCACGTAATTATAAACAGTAAATTATAAAGATATTTACTTTACCTTTTCTTGACGGTGTTTGTTAAACATTGATTGAGAAATCTTTATTACTTATAGAGTCAACTAGTGAAAATTATGATTAGGTTGCCCAATAAATAAATGTAGATACTTTGAAAAGTTCAATATTTAGTACAATTGGCTACCTGCCTTAAAAAAAATACATATATATATATATATATAATATATATATATATATATATATATATATATATATACATAGTATGGTGAAACACCTTTACTATTACAGTTATAAACTTGTACATGTATGTGTTTTCCGGTACACGAGCATCGGACGTACTACTGCTGCACGTGGCACGCTGCTCGCTGACATCGTGAGTTTATCACTTCCAGAACAGGGGCGGCTATCCTGAGCAAACTCCAGAGGCCAGAAGCAGCAGCCCGTGATGATGCTTCTCCGCGTTGCCACGTATGGTGATATATGAAAAGCGTGTGAGTTAGTTCCATACTTCTCTTTATTACACCGACGGGTGACAAAATAAATTTAATGTTAAGCGTCAGCGAGGTTCCATGCTAGTACGGTTTCTATGTACTTAGTACAGTTACAAAATATCCAATTATGGAGTTTACTTAAATAAGAGATTGATTTTTATAAATTTATACGTGCTGTACCAATAAATAAGGCTTTATTATGTTTGATTCAACCATATTTGAATATCATGCAATATACCTAGTAATTTATATCTGATTATTGTGATTTCATAATGTGAGGATACACGAGTACGAAGGACTTATAATATATATATACTTCATGTTGACGTTTACTTTTATCATTTAGATTTAACAATACATTTTATTTAAGCATTAACGCTACTGTTAACGAAGTTGACATCTTCAATAAACTATTATATAATAAAATAGTATATATAAGTCCTAAGTTACTCGTACTTCCTTTCCACTGATTTAGTTCGGCTGTTGGTTATTTGTAAATCACACGATCTTTCCACTGAAGGAATAGATACGAGTAATACTTTATGTTGCACTAGTTAAATGACACTTGAAGTCAAAATGGTTTTGATCATCGTAGATCCTTGATTTTGGTATGTAGCTCGGATTGCATGAATTGCAAATGATTTTTGATAGCTGACATCTCATAGATATCATTTACAGAATGCTATTGTTGACATACATATAGATTGGTCATACAAGTAAATTTAATACCTATATAATGATTCTATATCATTAAGTATATAGACTGATAGTAATCTCGTCAACAGCACCTGTCCATTTATATACTAAAATGTGTATATATATATAAATCACACACTATATTTATTTATAATATTGTAGTCGTTGAGAACCAGTCACAATGGATATTATTTGAATAGTGATTGTTCCAATGATGAGGTAGTTATAACTGGAAATGTCGACAAGTTGTAAAGACTCCTTCCAGTTATGACAAAAGGTACTTGGTAACAAGGGTAACGGTATTACCCAAAATTATTTATTAATATTTATGTTAAGCAAGGGTTTTGATCCAGGTTGATGGAATACGCAGCTGTGTTTTATTATAGGGTCAGACCGTTCTTCCAACAGTGGTACTGTCTTTAGTGGATCTAGCTTGGAGATCTTTGAAAAGGGTGATCCATGTGAATTTATATATTCCAAAATAGACTGCTTGGATGAATTTTATATGATTCATACAAGACGTATATTTTTCTCAGAGGTGAATTCATTCTAGAGAAATATGCTACTTCGATGAGTCTAAATTAGATTCATACAGGAAGTATATTTTAAGGTATGGATTGAATTGATTCTTGACGAGTTTACTCGCTGATCTCGCACCACGAGAGTCTGTATCATTTGTTTGCCGATAGTAAACCGTTAAAGACTCCAATATATATAAATATATCATATGCTTAACTATTTTATCATATGGATGAGACGGTTTGCATTGGAGTCCATGATGATATAGGTAATAAATATGTACAGAACTCTAACTGTGAGAGGATTATACATTACTGAGATTTACGAACGAAAAGCTCAGTTATGAGGTCAAATTAGTCTTTAAGTACAACTACATTTTAAGTATGATTCAACTTGGAAATAAAGCCTTATTGTAAATGCTAAGCATATTGAATACATTATTTTGTAAAAGGTAACAAACCCTAATCCAACTGGCTTATAAAATGAAATAATAGTTGTGTTCATACTTATATCGAATAGCAAATACAATAGAATGGCTGGTTTCATAATATTAGAGGCTGCACTCATATTGTAGACGTGTTTATGGCCATGCTGGGTGCTATTGTCTATTAACTAATTAGAATAAGCTCCGGTGTCTGAGCATACTCGTCATTCATATCCACACGTGAGATGTTCCAATATGCAAGTCGGGCTGGTTGGTGGTGCATGTATGCTTGATAGGGCCGGGTTAACCTAAGATAATGTATACGAATGCAAGTCTTATTTATAAGGGCTAACCCATTAGGGTATGCATGTTCAATGATAGGGCCTACCTGAGGGATTTGCTAATCAGCATTCCCTTTAGGGTCTGCATGTTCGTCACCTGAGGGTTAAGCATTCGTATACATGTCTAAAGGACGTTTATCTTATGGTTCTGCATGGAATAACTCACGTTGTGACCTTTTGCGTAGACATAGCTTAGCCTATAGTATCGGCGTATGCTCGGTAATTTTATGAGGTATAAAAGTAGCCTTATCCCTTAAGTGCATACGGTATCAAAAATGATACCTTGTCTTTTCTGCGCACCAACATTCATATTTTTTTATCATCGTGGTCTATTGACCGAAGTTAGTTACCTTTGCTCCAATACTAATAAGAAAAAAAAAACTGGCAACCATAGTGCATCCATTTTTATACTAAACGTCAAAACTGTAAATTGTCGGGTTACTTTTTGCGATAATGAAATTTGCAAGTATTAATTTTTGTTTATCTGGTGAATCCCGTGATATTTTGAATGGGAAAAAAATGTACAAATAAGTTTTGTATCTATAGTTATATTACATAATATGCATTTTTGTTAGATATGTATTCATTGAAATATTTTTTTGAGTTTTAAGTTGGTATCAAAAACGATACTCCATGTGATAGCGCCTTTTTTCGTGGTATCAAAAATGATACTCCATGCGGTCTGCTCTATTTTTCTACTCGCACGGTTTATGACATTTTTTGTGTTTGTTTGTATTGTACTAATATTTGGCATGTAGTTTGGGTATGTATATGAGTTTTTATAATTTCTATAGCATGGTTCGTTATAGAGTATTAAAATATAAGGGCATAGAAGAATGGTTGGCACAGTTAGAAGGTGGAGAAATATCGGAAGACGATGCCGATTCTGACGGAGATGATCTCGAGTTTTATCCAACGCTCGAAGAACTGCAAGTAGCTCTTGAGGAAGAGGAGGCAGAAGAAGAACTTACAAATATGACAGAAGAAAAAAAATTTAATACAGGGACCCAATTCCACTGTAATTTTTTATAAAGGGGGATAAAAGGATGAAATGTCGAGTACAATAAGTGTAGTGTTTTTATGCTCAAACAAAAACTCTACTTGTTTTAAATACTTCCATTTGTAGTTTACGTTTCTTCTGATTGTTTAAATTCTATTTATAAAGTTAATTATTTCATATTTAATTATGTTAAAAGAAGAATTTTTTAGTGCACACTCCATGGAGTATCAATTATGATACCATGGGATTTTTTATTAAAAAAAATATTGAAATATGACTATGCTTTTTTTTACTATTTTTTCCATCATTGACGTACATTTTCTAATCACATATTTTTTTTTTGCAAAAAAAAATTAAATCATGCACCTAAGGGTTAAAGTTGACTGCAAACATCTATTCTATTTTAATGATAATCTTGATTAATATTAAGATTTTATTGAGCCAGAGTTCCATTATCCTATTCCCATATATCTATATTATGACATATGATATTATGATCACATTATTAATATTACAATCTTTTAATAAAATTACATCAATCATTATAACATAATATAATTACCTTTTATGTTTAACTTATTACAATTACAGGGTTTACTGCATATAGGAAAATCCTTCTGTTTTATCGCATATACGGTAGTATACAGTGTAAACAGTAAATTCAATATTTTTCTTTATTCAATTCTTATGTAAGATTTTTACATAGTCAACAGTAGCATTATGTAGGGAGTAGGTATGGTTCACAATAGTGGTTAGTATATGATTGTGATGTTGAATATTGGGGAGGTCATAATACTTGTTTTAAAAGTTTATAGGTTAATGTAGGATATTTTAAACCAAATTTTATTTGTTTTATGTAACGTTGTATTTATTTATTTTAATTTCTGGTTCTCTGTGTTTGTTTGAGCATTGTTCAGATTTAATTCTGTTGTTTAGCGTTTCTCACACCTCAGGAGATCTTGGTTATTACTTATCATAATGTAGTCCAATATGTACCACTAGACAATCATGCCATTATTTTATAATTTTTATAAATTGTGTGCCTTTAATCTTTACAAAATTTATTATGTATGTGTGCAGGTTAAACTTGGGCGTCAGAGTTTTTTTTCACCGCTATAGTTTTTCTCTGACATATTTTGGCCCTTGAACTGTAGCGGTATATCTAATGTGACCTAACGATTACATTAGATATAATAGTTTATAGATTCATTTAACTTTCCATTAACAGTAATTTCTTATTACTTGAATAAATTTTCTTATTAACTTATATGTTGTTTAAATCCTATTATTTCCCTTAGTGATAAGATCCTCGCTTTCAAAGAAAAGTTTCAGTTAACTTCAAGCTTTAGGTAGGTTCAGCTTTAAAATATTACTGGTCAGTATAGGTGTGTTTTTACAATATGGTTTAGGCCTTGACCAGGATGTGAATCAATATATTTTTTATATTTTACCTCTTTAAGGCACAATTTGATGTTCGTGCAATGGTCTGAGGTTTTAAAGTGAGAAGCGCTGAATATCTTGTTTCTCTGTTCTTTGTTCCGGCAAGCATTGGGAGCCTTTTGTTAATAATAATCTTTATGTGTATGCAATTTTATTATGTTTCAGAAGTATTACAGGTTTTGGTATGTATCTGCTCATATTTTGATTTTATATTTATAATGATTTGAGCCATACATATTAACATTTTGCTTAAACAATAATATTTATACTTGCGGAGTTGTCTTCAAGAAATATATTTAGGGCGGTTTTTCACGCAATCGGTTGCTTGAATTGTTCATTATTAATGATTGTTTCTCCTGTTGGAGAAGTACTCTGCGCGCATATTTTTTTTATTTTAATACTATGAATTTAAATATTTAGCGTCATATTCGAACTTTATACATTACCTTTTTTTTTCGTCTTAGTTGGATGTTGTTGGAGGTCGTCACTTGCTACAATCGCCACCTTACTTAAATCATTGTTTTGGGTAGTATAAAAGCGTATAGAAAATGTAGTGATTTATTTTTATTTATTTGCCAATAATACGTATCTAGAATTATCATTTCGGTTGTACTGCGATTATCTTGTTCTTTCCTTTAATAATCATTCAGATTATTTATCGATCTCTTTATTCACATATTCTTAGTAAATACAAAGTGCATCAAGTTGTCTAGAGTCTCAGCGGTATAATCTGTTTTATTTGGTGTAAGTGTTTTAATTTTACTATCTCAGTAACAAATAAAATAAAATTTTGATATAATGCAAACAGGTTGATTAATTATGTTAATGTGTTATTTTAATTAGGTAGTGTTGTGATACTAGTATAGGGATTTTTCTTATTAAATATCAGAGATGCAATGGATAGTGGCCGGATGTCCGTTGCTTCTCTAACTAAAATTTGTTTATTTAGTGACGTGAAATAGTAAGGTTTTATTAAGTGCTATTATTCCATTTAATTATATTTTATTAAGTTCGTGTTAAAGTTAAGTGATTTATTGCTTATTAAGTGCGGAAGTGTTATTTGAATTATATTTATTTAGTCCAGTGACGTGGTTAAACTTATATTTTTTTAGTTTGATGTGATTAATTGGTTCTTAACTATAAAGTACATGTGTTTTGTTACAATTATAATTAGTAGTAATGGGATATGGTGATAATTTTATTTGGTTCTAGTGTTATCATTAATTGATATTTTATCAGTTTAATGGTGCAATATAGTGGTTAGCTTATACGTGTGGGTGCTTTAATCGCAGAATAAAATTTATTTCTTTGGTGACGTAATAAAGTGAGGTTTTATTAAGTGCAATTGTTCTATGAAATTACATTTTATTAGTTCGTGTTGAGGTAGAGTGATTTATTGTTTATATAGTGCAGGAGTTTTGTTTATATTATAGTTATACAGTCCAGTGACGTGATTAAAATTATATTATTTTAGTTTTGATGTGATCAAATATAGAGTACATGTGTTTGTTACATTATAATTAGTAGTGATTGCATATGGTGATAATCTAATTAGGTTCTAGTGTTATCATTAAGAGAAATTAAATCAGTTTAATGGTGCAATATTTTAAGTGTTGGTATTTAAATCGCAGAATAACTTAGTAAAACGTGATGTAATTATTAACGAAAGTCTACTTATGATGAAAATACTTGAAAATATATACTTTTCTTGGTTTTATGAAATTCGTTTTATAGGTAATATAAACTTTTTATTTTCTCCTTCAACAGAATGGAATGAAATTTGTGTATATGTCCATATTTCAGAGTAAATGCTATTTTAAATATTTTAAATCAGATATGATCAGATGTCAGTTGTTCTTTTGTTAGTTATATTACTTCGATAAACTTCGTAAATATACTAAGGGCGATTGTAACAGACCGACATCTGAAAACATCCAGCTACGCTGTAAGCATTAAATTGTTTTGAACTATACCTTGTCTTTGACTTCAAAATAAAATCAATTTGCTACAGTACGAAAATGAAATGAGGGTAGCTTATAAAATTATGTTCCTTGATAGGTGAACTTTTTAATTTAGTCGTTGCCAGAGTCGTTCAGTTTCTCTATGGACAGATCTAAGCCTATTTTATAAACAAAATAAATGATTATTTACTTTTTTATTGAAACGTAAAATAATTAAATTAACATAATTTTAGATTTTTTTAAATGTTGGTTGTTTTAGATTTGTCTTTAATCTATGGTTCACGATAGATTATAGAATAGCTCGGTAAAACACGCGGGAAAAATGGGAACCAATCAGAATCAAGCTGAGTTAGTTGGACCAATCAAAATAAGAGTTGTTGAATGGATTGAGGAACGTTTGAATTAGCGGGAGTCGGTTTTGGGGGGTTCGAAAAAGTCTATATAAGGTTGTGGATGGAAATATCTGGGCTTTTTCTTCAGCAGAGCGTCGCGTTTAACGGAGATCAGTGAGTTTAGGCTGTAAGGTGCAAATAGTGTTTGAGTTTGTTCACAGATCTGTTATCAAGTGATGGAAGCATTCGAAAGACAACAGAAATCCACGGCCCGCGCGCTTCTATGGTAAGGAAGATGAGGGACCTTGTTGGAGCGCTGGAGACCATTGCATGAAGAATCTCGTGTTCCACGTGGCTCGCAAACATCAGCCACTACTAACTGTCTCGGTAAGAAATTTAGATTTATTCGGGTTTTAATAGCAAGTGCGTATGACGGACCGTCGCGTTAGTATTTACAGAATAGTGGGTAGTTACGGGTTGAGCCGTGTTGAGATTTTAAGTTTGTGATTCAGCAGATAATCTGATAGTCTTATCCAGGCGTGTTTATTTAACCAAAATAAAAGTAAAATCATTGGTTTATGTGTAGATTGCGGTTGGTGAGAATTTCAGTTCGTTATTAACTACGTCTATCTATTTTGTTGTGTTTCGCCATTTAATTGAGTGAGTTAGTGGTTAGTCAAATGTATGACAATAGAATGGTGATTACAAGCATAGATTTGATAGAAACCGGGAAAAGACTTAATAACCTACAGGTATCTATAAAGGGCGTGCGATGTGGGTATACTCGTAGTTAGTTTAGAATTAAAATGTAAGATCACAGTTTACTCGTATTGCATGGCATGGTGTCATTGAATTGGTGGCTGAATTGCCTATAAAATTTGTAATCAGTTTTGATTAGTATGAGTGGTTGTCCTTGTCATTTAACCAACTAAATAGGATGCAAATAGGAACGTTAATAATTCTAAGTTTATTGTGCGTCGGTGGTTATACGTGAATATTTTATGTGCAATTTTAAATTCATAGTAATGAGGGCATTAAAGTATTGCTTCACGGGTTTTATTTATTCGGTTAATGTTACTATTGAATTGCGTCGGTACGTACTTATGTTAATATTTCGTATATGGTAAATAAAGGGGAAGGTATACGTTATCTAAATTATTGTTAGTAGAAACAGTTAGATGAGTAAATACAATTGTAGGTCTTAATTATTAGCGGGTTCAGTTGAACTTGAAGGATTCACCGCGTCGAGCAGAATTCGAACTTGCGACCTTTCGGAACACCGGTCCGATCGCTCTGACTGGCTGTGTCATCGACGCTTGCTCAGCCTCTGTGAATCTTCTATCAAGTTCCTTCATTGCTTACGTCAGAGGCTTACGTATTTATCTAGTGTTCTTTAGAGTACGTTTTCTGAGTTGACAATCAGGTTTCTCTAATTTAGTATGATTTCCTATCATATTTAATCTACATAATTAAATGTCATTTATTCTCGAATTACATGCTTCGAGTAAATTAGTAGTTACTTTTGCATTAATTTATTTTATAACGTTAACAATATTTATTCTTCGTTGTAGTTAAAATTTAGTATCATTCTTGATAAACGAGTAATTCTACATATTCCACAATAGGGCGTAAAATTAGTAAGCCAACTATGGGAAAATACCTGTTGTTAATCCTTGTTTATTTCTCAAATTCCCGGTTACGTCGACTGTGAGAGGGCGCCTTCACCGTAAGCTTCTGAAGGATCGTTGCCGCAGCGTGAGCGCTTCGGTGGCGGAATGCAGCTTCGGGCGTACAGATCTTCCGTCTGTCCAGTTGGACCCATCTTGAAGCCTTGACGAGCACTTCAGGGAGCTGTCGGCAGAGCTGTTCCGGAACAAGGAGTCTATTGCGAGACTTCGGCGCCATTGCGAAGAGTCAATCCATCCAGCAGAAGTCAGTCTTCCCGGTGTGTTGTTTTTGATTTATTGCTTTATGCTCATTTTCATTTGTGCCGTATTACTTTAATATCTTTCAGTGAAATTAGTATTCACCGGCATATTTGAACATTAGTGTGCGTTATGCCGCCGTAATAAAATTCTACTAAGGTTCGATAAATTGAATATGATGGTATATGCATTGATTTCGTTTAATCACTATAATAGGTAATTACATTTTCTAGCTGGTCATGGTGGTGGCTTGCAGGTGCACATGGAAGCTAGTACCATGTTAGTTGTGTAACATATTGGTTAATCAATGTTTTCTATGTCTTGCATGCAAATACCATTGTACATTTCCAAGTAATGATTACGTTAAAGGTTTCTACCGCTTATCCGGTCCGTGGTGGCGGTGTCGCAATATATATAAAAAGTGATTTTGCTTGTCAAGTAGTTGCTCAGTCTCCTTCCGATGTAACTAGCTCGCCAGATTTACGAACGTAAAGCTCAGTTATGCGGTAAAATTAGTCTATAAGTACAACTACATTTTAAGTATGATTCAACTTGGAAATAAAGCCTTATTGTAAATGCTAAGCATATTGAATACATTATTGGGTAAAAGGTAACAAACCCTAATCCAACTGGCTTATAAAATGAAATAATAGTTGTGTTCATACTTATATCGAATAGCAAATACAATGGAATGGCAGGTTTCATAATATTAGAGGCTGCCCTCATATTGTTGACGTGTTTATGGCCGTGCTGGGTGCTATTGTCTATTAACTAATTAGAATAAGCTCCGGTGTCTGAGCATACTCGTCATTCTTATCCACACGAGAGATGTTCCAATATGCAAGTCGGGCTGGTTGGTGGTGCATGTATGCTTGATAGGGCCGGGTTAACCTAAGATAATGTATACGAATGCAAGTCTTATTTATAAGGGCTAACCCATTAGGGTATGCATGTTCAATGATAGGGCCTACCTGAGGGATTTGCTAATCAGCATTCCCATTAGGGTCTGCATGTTCGTCACCTGAGTGTTAAGCATTCGTATACAAGTCTAAAGGACGTTTATCTTATGGTTCTGCATGGAATAACTCACGTTGTGACCTTTTGCGTAGACATAGCTTAGCCTATAGTATCGGCGTATGCTCGGTAATTTTATGAGGTATAAAAAGTAGCCTTATAGTTGACTGCAAACATCTATCCTATTTTAATGATAATCTTGATTAATATTAAGATTTTATTGAGCCAGAGTTCCATTATCCTATTCCCATATATCTATATTATGACATGATATTATGATCACATTATTAATATTACAATCTTTTAATAAAATTACATCAATCATTATAACATAATATAATTACCTTTTATGTTTAACTTATTACAATTACAGGGTTTACTGCATATAGGAAAATCCTTCTGTTTCATCGTATATACGGTAGTATACAGTGTAAACAGTAAATTCAATATTTTGCTTTATTCAATTCTTATGTAAGATTTTTACATAGTCAACAATAGCATTATGTAGGGAGTAGGTATGGTTCACAATAGTAGTTAGTATAGGTCCAATATTAACAGTCCTCAACCTGTTCAAGCTGTTCCGGCTGCTCAGTTTTAAGTACAAAAAACAATGGTACCATTCGATTTTTCAGATTTTACTGTAAAATAAATTGTACGGCAACCATATGCATAAAAAACAATTCACTGTTAAAATAGCAATTTTATAATTTTTTTCATACTTTAAACTGGGTGACTCTTTTGAATATCATTTTGTTAGGATTAGGAGCGTTTTGAAAAACAAGTGAAAATCACAGACTTAAAATCTTATATTTGAATTTTGTGTTGCTTTAACGCATTTGGCCCCATACAGACTTTTGATCCTCACAACCAAATAAATCGATTGGTACCATAAAAAAAAAATCATTATGCCTGTTTAATGACACAGAATTTATTTCTGACCCGGGTATGTCCTTAAACTACGTCCGGACTCGGGTATATCCTTAATCTACGTCCACGTCGTTAAGAGAGGTATGGGTATTGCAAATGTCATCTCGCTCAAATCTGGAGCAGAGCCCGAGGGGGAAGTACCTCCATCCAACAGAAAACCACAGCCAAATAGCACTAGACCCTACTCATAGTGTTGAGTTCCAGCTGGTGGGTAAGGTTGCAAAAGAGCTCAAAGAGGACCCAGTGTGTTGACGATGAGGGACCCTCTTGTTCCTTTAGCCGTCGGCACAGTGAGCCCTTCTTTTTGTTAAGGGTCGGAAACGCGCATGTGACACCTCTAGAGTTGCAGGCATCCAAAGACTACAGTAGTTGCTTACCAATCAGGCGGGCCGTATGCGTGTTTTCCACCGTCGTGGTATAAAAAAGTTACAATTTCGTATTATTCAACCTTACAATTTTTTTACATTACATTTGAATTTTCCAATAAAGTAGTTGTTTTTCCCAATAATTTGTTGTATACATGTACTATCTAGACTAGTTGTTTAAACTTAAACTAGCGCTTTAGTAACTTATGATTGACTTTCTCGATATGAGTTACAAAGTTGCAACTCTGGCAACTTTAATAATGATAAATCCCGCTTTGTTCTTGAAAGATTCAAAATGCAAAATTCTCAATTCCTATTCGAAGTTATATAGAGTTCGAAGAACAAACTTACCTACACTTTTTTAATTCTTTTGTTCACTTGATTAAATCATTCAGTTTTCATCAATGGCAAACAAGCATACAGTCGCCATCAAATAAATCAGAGCGGCCAAGGTACACAAAAATATCCGAACATGCACTTTATCGCTTTGACAATAGAGGCGTTGTTCAGATAATTGTGGCCACCTTGGCCGCTCCGATATATCTGATGGCGACTGTAGATCCCGCTTGATGGTGAGCTACTATTGTAGCCTATGGACCAGGGGTATTACATGCGCGTAGCCCACCTTATAAAATGTTCCCTTTTTACTAGGGTTTGCTCCCGGTAATCGTTTTCTATACAAATTCAGTACCGGAACCGGGAATTCCCGGTTCTCATTCTTACCGTACAAAATCAGAACCGGGAGCATTCCCTACTTTTTACCTCTTAAGACCTCGGCACTCTCGGCAGGGATCTTTCCAAAAAGAGAAAAATTACCAATCATACGATCGTATGTGAATAAAAACATCCTCAATAAGGTCAAGGAGATACATTATATAATATTTTTGCTGGAATAGCGTAATTTATGTTTATAAAGCCAGCTACTTCTAAAAGAATAGAATTGAAAAGTTTGTTTGTGTAAAAAAGGCTATAAATTGGTGTTATATGTATGTATGGTTTACCAGCTTTTTTTGGCAGGGCGTGTAAATAATCTTAATAAAATTAGTATCCTAACTAATAATGTCAATACTAATAAAAAAAATACCTATAAATAATAAATATATTATTGTTAATACTTAACAAATAGTATCAAATTAATACAATTCCGAAGATAATATTTATTAGCTTAGCTGACTGGTCCAATATTAACTGCCTCAGTCCCTAGCGCTGTGTAAACAGCACAACCAGCTCGCCTTCGATAGCCGTAGTCTTCGCAAATAGTCTAATGTACACAACCACATCCCTACTAGCTTATAAGCGAGTGACTTGACAGCGGCTTTCGATAGGATTTGAGGCTTCTATAGTGAGATCCGTTTTATATATGCATTTTTACCCTGATCTGTTATTAAATTCAAACCGAGTCTATATATTATGCTAGATTTTATTATAATTATGTTGCTTATGTTAATTCTTCATATATTGAAAAAATAAATATTACCTGAATGTGCAATAGTTTATGATAAATAAAGTTTTCCTGATACCTAGTACTTTAAAAACAATGTACAATGAAAATGGCTTACAAGGCGCGACTACTTCCAGCCGACTTCGGTGTCTCATCCTGAGCTTGCCATATATTCGGCCTTAAATTCACGTTATTCCATATGCTAAAGTCCACATAATATGAGGGCTCATGGCACCTTTAGAATGGGAAAATTCTCTTCTCATCTCTTTCGGTCTCTCATTACTGTGGATCGTGACCTGATTTTGCAATTATCGTGGTTTATCTTTATCAGTCATTAACTCAAGACCCCGCATAGCCGGACGACCCCCGCTGCCACGCTCGAAGTAATTTCACTTTATACTGAGATACTATATTGGAAGTGACAGTAAACATAGTACGTCACCATGGCAACCTAATGGTTCTCTCTTACGCTCCACGGAAGAATCGCGCGTTCCCTGTCTGGCATTGCGAGTTCCCCTCCCGCACCCCTTCGTTTTGGCAGCTTAGGTTTCAAAGAAATAACGCGCTAAGCGGAGTATAGAGATATCTTGTATATGATCGTAGGTCTTTCGCTTTCCACTTTTCCAATAATATATAGTTGTTTTATATTCACAACCAATTGCCAATTATAAACTAACCATTATATATGTTTAATTAAACCACGGAAAGTTACCACAGATTAAAAATTTATGTAACTTTATGTGGTTTTAGTTACGGGTATAAGCAAATTTAATAATTTGCTATGCTACTTTCATTGCCCGAGCGAGTCAAACGAGCGAAACGTCTACGTTTCAGTTTATACAAACAGTGTTTTGTATGTCCGGATGATAATATTAGGCCTGCCTTCTTCGGTCAGCTTGGGCAACAGGTTCATTAAACAGCGTGTTCATGTCCAGCGATTTTCGATTTAAAAAACGTGACTTTCCCGTTTCAATCTATAAATTATATCTGAGTCTCAAGAAAATTTTATTAGTCTAAATTGTTTCGTTAAATCGTGACGTGTCCAGACAAAATAAGAGCATTTTAGTGCTTCAGTCTAAAAATATCTTAAAATAATTACTTAATATAACCTGAAAAATGGCATATCAGTTTCTTTTCCTCCGTTTTCCAATTACCTTCAGTAACTAATCATTTTAAAATTTTAATTAAATGGTGGGCGGCATACTGAGCGGGTCCACGAGAATGGATAGCGCTATTTGTAACGTTCGATTGAACGGCGCCATTTTTCAGCCAAACACCATCCTTATTGTTTTTTATACGAACAACCGTTTTAGACAAATAAAATTGGTAGCCAGGTGAGGCATTTTGACTTCGAATCCGCAGGTCGCCGGGTCGAACTCTGCTAGCACAATTTTTTCGGTACCAATATGTAATATTTAGGTACCTATCATTGGTGTTGGTCGGGAAATCGGTCCTGAATCCCAATAAGACCTTTTTGTCCGGATCGAAAGACTAGATGGCAGTCGCTTTCAGATTTCCTGGCAAACCCGAGACATTGAGCTTAGCGGCTAGACTTTGATGTTTCTCCCTATTTTTATATATCATGAAGCATCGCTACAAAATGTGTTATGAGGTTTTCTTGTGTGTGTAAGAAAATAGTAAACTTATATAGATTACATGTCATAATATACAAAGGAAAAAGTAAAATGTTGTCGTTAGGATTGAATTTGCCAATGCATAATTAATAGCATGAGAGGCGACGCGAGGTTTTGACTAAGCAATCTTTAATACTCGTGTTCGCTACGTGCATGATTGTGGCGCCATCTCGTGGGCAGCAGTTCCATTTTTTTTAATGAATGGGTTCACTATTTCGACCGTTGACCGAGTTGAGGTGACATAGGTGTCACATATTTTGAAATTTGATATTGACAAGAGCCCTTTGCAGTTTTATTTCTTGTCACATTGTACAGTCGAGTTCATAAATGTGTACATTTTTTCACCTTATGGCAATGGATTAAGGTGAAGAAATGTACAAATATTTATGAACTCGACTGTACGCTGCGATCGTTCACGTTACCCCCACCATGCACTTTGCACATAGCGAAAGCTCTTGTAAATGTATCTGATATAATAATACTACGGTGTTTGAAGTATAATGTACTTATTGGTTAACTACCATTTCCATGAGAACATTATGTCTTGAAAAGACTTAACAAGCAATCTTTGTACCTACTCTGGGTGGGTAAAACTTATTAAGAAGTCTTACAAAGTTCATATCTGGAATTAATAACAAAACTTTCTAATTAATAACAATCCGAGATCTCAGTCTTATAGTTTGAGTGATCGAATCTGGATTAAACAAACATCTGTACTTCGTTTTTATGTTAATTCGTGAACAGTGAACGAATGTTGAGAACAAAGTAGCTTTATTCCAGCAATTTTCTTTAGCAGTGAATCTTATAGATAGCTCATATTTACCTTTTTTATGCGTTTAGAGAATTTCGCCACTAAAACAGAATTTACAAAAATACCAGGACGCCTACCTAAAATAAAATAAGGTATGGAGATATTGCGATAAATTGTCTCTGGTTATCAATACATTAAAAAAATGTGCAAATGTAGGGGAGATAAGCGCACGTGTATTATTAAAATAAAATTCCTAAACCTAATTCCCGCTTGCGCTCAGACGCAATTCGCAGCAAAATTTCATAAAATAATTTTAGGCAGAGTATAATTAACTTACCGGCAAACCGCCCCATTAATAATGCGTGCATATATTATGATACTTTATTAAGCCGTGTATCGATCGGCTTTGTCACTGAGTCGCGGTCAAACGGGCATTGTAATTTAAATTGGTAGGTAGCCTTTGTGGTATAATGCGTGATTTAAGTTGCCACCAGTAATGAAGCCGCGTGCAAAGGCTGTTGCTCTAGCATCATGGGCCATCATGAGGACATAAGTAGCTATGCGTTAGAGGGACCAAACGATATTGTAATCTCATTCCATTGTACAACTACGTCCATTACACCAAGGCCATGATGGCCGATGGTCACCTAAATAGTATTTAATACAGAATGGCCACGCTACGCCCCGTCCCGAACGGATTACCTCACCCCGCGGCGGCTGATTGGTAGGGAACTAGTAGTAGTAGGTTAATCCTTCAGGTTGGCAACGCATCGATAAAAAGCAAAATTTCAGTGTATTGTCAAACGTCATGAACGACAGCAGAAACAACTTTGATTATTAAACCAACAGGATGCGAGACGCGCACTAATTTCTATCAGAAAAAGTCTGCCAATTTCGGCGCGGGGGACGAGGAAACGCACACAGATACTTTTAACACTAATGCATTTTCCATTGACGTCGCTACACACGCAAACGATAAAATTATCAAACACTAGCATAAAATATACTCACACAAGTACAAACACAGTCACAGACAACCTGTCCGTGAACGAGATAATGTCATCTTTAAGTAAACGTACCCAGTGCGAGGAACGCGTCGATAATAATATACTTAAGTATCGATAATTGTGACGTTTTCAAGTCAAAGGTACATCATTGTCGGTTGTTAATAGAGTTAATTTCTAAATGATTTTTTATGGTAACGCCTTACTGACAACCGATAATGATGTACCTTTGACTTGAAAAGGTCACATTTTATCGTAGATTTATTTATCGTATGCCTACATGTCACTGGATATTAGGGTTTCTGGTTTCTCGCCTCATTTTTTTCTCGAGTTTCGAGAGTTCTCGACTCCAATTTCTCGAGTTGTCTCGACTCTCGAGTCTTTGGTAAGAAATTGTAAATTATTGCTGAAAATAAAATGAAAAACAAATGAAAATCAGAATTCTTTGATTGCACTTTGCACTACAAGTTAGGAATACAAAACAAAACAAAATTAAAACTCTTCTTACAAACGTACAAAAACTAAAGTCTTACAAAAAATCAACAATTAAAATAAAACAATATACCTAATCTACTTTTTCAGTCTTTTGATCAGATAATTCAGACATAAACTGGTATTTTTGATACAGATCTTTTCTTTTAACAAGGCTAGAATTAAGACTAGGAATCAAATGCAAAAAATACAATAATCATCACAAACAAACGATTTTTTTTAACTACAACGTCGACATAAAATTAAGGAGTTTCAAAAATCTTATTTAACAGTCTTTAAATGATCTAAGTCAGATATATTAATCATTTGTACGATCATCTAGTGTGAGTGTTAATCATTTTTATAATTCAGTAATTATTAAAAAGTTCCTTTTGTCTTAAAAAGTAGGCCTTTAAGAATATTAAAGCGTTAATCGATTTGTCCGAAAGTCGGTTTCTTATCTTGGTTACTATGTTTCCAGCCAGACTGAAAACACGCTCGTTTTCTGTAGAAGTGGGTTTGACGGTCATAAGGGCTTGATATAACATCTCAAGATTAGGAGTACGTTTTCCCGTAGACTCATAAATATTAAATTCTTTCCTAATTAAACTTTTCGTGACTTGGTGTGGATCACGTTCTGCTGGAATCATATCTACTTTATCTATAGCTTTTTTTAATAGTGACTCAAAACTACTGGTGCCTTGTTCTTCCAATTCATTCACGTCCGGTTGACTGCTTTGACAATCGGTGGTTGAGGTTGTTGTTGACTTGCTCGGAAAAAGTCTGTTATCTTAGACCTTCGGTGAAGTTTATTAAAGCAGTTTTACTGCGATTCCTGTCACTACTAGAATATGCCACAGGATCGTGCAGGTATTTGATTAAGGAAATCAAATTAACATTTCGCCTGCCTTCAATTTTGTTATCAAGATTTTCTAAAAATCGTTTGGCTAAGTCAATGTCCATAGAATTTAACTTCTCAGTCAGCACGTTTAATATGGCTTCAGATGTCAGGGTCGATGCGTCCCTTCTTGACAAAGCTTCGATGGATAATTTTAATGGATGTAATACTTCCAATAATATTTATAAAACCGCGATATTTCCTTCATTCCATTTTGACGACATATTCAGGTCAATCAATGACTTCTTCAAAGCATTTTTAAGTTTTAGAAATCGCTCTACCATTAATATTGTTGAGTTAAGTTATTATTTCGAGCCCGACTCAAGTCATTATTTCGTGTTCGCCGGAACTCGAGAGTCTCGAGAGTCGGCTATTTTTTTCTCGTCTCGAATGGAGGCGAAACTCTCGAGTTCGAGAAGTCTCGAGCAGAAACCCTACTGGATATAGATAGGCATTTCTTCCCTAGGGTAGTGGGAAAGCAGACGATGGAGAAAATTCAGTGAGTGCTGCGAGGTCCAGGTAGGACAGTAGGGCTGCCAAGTTTGTAACTCTTTTAGCACCACCCAGGGATCACGTGTAGGGTTGTCTAAGGTGTTTCCTACGGACGCAGAGAAACATTGATCGTAGGTTAGTTATATATTTTTGTTTCTTTACCAAGTATAAGGTTTAGCTATTGATAAAATTGTAATGTTAAGTTGTGATTAAATATCAAGTTTTTCTACCAGAATATTACTTACAATGTTAGTATTCTACGTAAGTTAGTTTGTCTATTTGTTCAGGACAAATCTTGCAAGCTGATTTAGAATAACTTTTATATTATCAATTTAATATTTTGATGTGTATTTGCTTTTATACAATACAAAACAATATTTTTTATTTCAGAATATAGTTTCCATTTGGTTAGTAAGTAACACACAAAAACAAAAACAAATAAAAAGATTATATTACTAATGTTAGTACTTACTTGCTAAAAACTTATCAACTAAATAATACAATCTACAACTACGGGGAGCGCGAAACGTGAAACTGCGTCTATCTACGCAGCAACGCGGAGTCCCCGCGAAGGGGGACTCCGCGCTTTATATTTAGTGGAAAATACTACAAATTGGAAACAAAGAACTATTACAATGAAACAATAAACTGCAAAGAACTCTGGAACATCACGGGATTCTAACCCACGTGTTTAGATTACCGTTCCAATGTGCTTCCAATTACACTAGACCAGGGGTTCCCAAACTTTTTTTAGGCACGCCCCCCTGCTGCCTAAAATGAAATTCTCACGCCCCCTTAGGCTTCGATGCAAGGTAGGTCTACCTAGCCCTGTTCAAATTTCCCGAGGCCCCGCACCCCCCTAGGGGGGCGCGCCTCCCACTTTGAAAACCCCTGCACTAGACGTTCCTCTATCCACCTCAGTGAATTTTTCACTGCATTGAACAATGATGAACCAGTCACTAGCGACATAGTGATATTCCAGAGTCCTTCGCAGTTGATATTTTGATTATAATGGGCATCTGTTTCCAATTTGTGTTTCTATTTCTATTATCTCTTCTTCATTTTCTATTATATATAAAAAGTATAACATACTGCTAATGTTAATATCGACATTTATTTTTGTGCTGTCCCATCACTAAAACTTCTCTGTTAGGTACAGTGATACCAGAGTCAGAAATTAAAAGTGCCTACCTATTTAAGGGGATAAGTGTGTATAACATACCTTATAATAAATAAAGTATAATCCATACAAAATTAAAATGCTACATAAAATGTATGGTGAAAATAAAGGAACGAATTAATTTCTAAACAGGAATATAACACATTCGAGCGGAATTCAGCGCGGAATTCATTACACTAGCTGAAATTTGTCTATTAAAACGGAAATTTGTTTATGGTAGCTGTATTTTTGAGACCATAGACAAATTTCAGCTATAGTGCCGTACAGCACACATACGCTGAGTTTCTTACGATGGTTCTTCTCATTTGGGGCTCCTTTCCGAACCAGTAGTAGTTTATTGCCCTTCCCATAATACGGTTTTAAAAAGATTTGAATTCAATACAGTTGTTAAACCAGTGTTTATGTTTTATTTCATTACCGTGCGTCCGTGCGTAATGTGCGCTAGGTTATCTTTATAGTGTCAGTTTTTTTGAGTTCCAAACCACCTTACTGCCCTGCCCTCGGCGGTCCTCGACGACATATATAATTTAAAAAGCTATGCGTGTGAATGAGTTTTACCTTTGAAGTACTGACGTTAATCTTTTAATTTTTTCAATATGTAATTTGAATAATTTAAAAGTCGATTAAAATATGTTTAGAAACAATTTAATAACAACACACACACAGAGACACACTGCTTTTTTAACAGAGCAATGCTTTACAATTATGGCTGTATGACGAATGGGTCTCTGCCTAACCCACGGAGTATCTTTTAAGTGTATTGCCTAACCTGTCATAAAAATGACAATAACTGACATAATGGCGGACGTATTTCTGCCGCACTGGAGTCGATTACTCTTGTTTGCAATATTTCACTTACCTCCCTCGATGTAATCGTGTTCATAATTGCATACCCAATTTATGAATGAATTCATTGATATGCAATTATGAACCCGATGGTACAATGCACTATAAAGAGTCAAGTTAAAAAATTATCCCTAAAGCAGATGTAGTACCATTAAGTGGCAACACTTTTTGATTGACAATATTGTTTAGTTTTTTGCTAATTTCGTGCACTATTTGATGATATTTAGACGTAATTATACTTACAGATGAAAAGAAACGTTATCCTTCTGTAAACTAAATAATTCAGATCTTTTCTTACATAAAAACACGCAGCAATTCGGCATTTTTACCTCAGATCGTTCCGCGCTGACTGACATTCATTGAATGGCGTTTGACACGCGACAACTAGTTTTATATAACCGCTACGACCAGTGGTCTTGTACGTTTGGCAGAGGGGGACGCCTGACAATTACCACTCCATTGGTTTATTTCTCTGAGAGAAACAACGCCCTACGACGCACGCACACATTGAAGCGTGTACAGATGTGCCGTGCACACAATCGAGTTTTGTTGTATGACGTGTCCGCCCTGTGCCATAGTGGAGAGCAGCCTTACCGCTTGTTGTGCGATATCGGCAGTTTCGTGGGAAAGGTGCACTTCACCGGATATGTGCGAGGATGCGTTGTAAGAGATGTTTTTATAAGAACCTATTGGTTCTTACAAAAACATCTATCTCTTCACTCACTTCATTTGAGCGAGAATAAATGAAGTGATTCTATTGGATCTTAAAAACACATTCCTCGCTACGCATCCTCGCACATATCTGGTGGGAATGCAGCCTAAATACCACATTCACTGTTGTACTACGTAACGCTGTAGCCGATATAATGATTTTCCCGCTATGTAGCGAAAATACTGCGTAGAGGCACGACGAATTATGTGTCGTGTTTAGCGCTGAATGGGTTAAGTAAAAATCATGGGAGTTAAACACTTTTGCAATTTGTAAAGACTATGTTTTCTAAGTATATGCTTTATGTCAAGTATGTATGTATGTATGTATGTATGTAAACACTTTATTGTACATAAAACAGGACAAAATACAGTCATAACAAAAGATCCAGCTCCAGCCGTCTTCGAATAATCGGTCAATAATAACATTCATAAAAAAAATGTAGCAAAAACAAAGATCCCGACGAATTGAGAACGTCCTCTTTTGAAATCTTGAAGTCGGTTGAAACCTTGTAGTACGCAAAAATATATATGTGTACCTATATAACATTTCAATTTGTTGTTGGATAATGTATATTACCAGTACAAATGATCAGTAAATGCGTTGTAGCTTTTCGAATTCCCACCGCGTAAGTTTCTTAAATTAGGTTACATAGGCAACCCTTAGTCTAGACTATCTCCTAGCATTTAAATATATATTGCCTTCTCGGATGAAATGCATATACAATATTTTATACCCGTATAATACAAATCTTTGATATTGTCTACAGAAATTCGTCCCGCGTTTCAGCTTTTATCTTACAGAATTTTCCGAATATACCTATTTCTGAAAATGATACACAATAATATTGAATGCACACCGATACGGCCCGCAGCGTTAGATTATGAAAATCCCAGCGATTGTTGTACTTGAAGCCCTAGGGCGAAATCTCCAAACCAATAATTTGTAAATTCGATATTTGTATTTTGCCTAAATACCAGCTTTTGCCCGCAGGGGTTTTGAATTCTAGCGATTTCTATATGACAATGAAGATTGATTTTCGGAACAAATCTTCACACATATTAAAATGATTTATATTTACTCGTAGCTACTCATTAAATATGGTCACGTCTGCAACTAACTTTAAACATTGGTTTTTCAATAGTACGGTCAGCTGCAGAGAAAAAGGCCCACGCTGCATACAAAGCTTTTATGCTGGGGGGTCTTTTTCTCTGCAGCTGACTGTACATTACAGCAGAGGCCGGGAAAAAAGGCAATACCGCCCAAGTAGGAATATGAGTCTGGGATGTGTTTTCTCACCAAATTATGTATAGTGATTTTATCTAAAAAATGCGCGGAAATAATATCTTAAACCGTGATTGCGACCTCTTCATTACAAGAGGTGTTGAGCAGTGTGCGCACGAGCTGACTGAGAGGCGGGGCGCGTTGTCCTATTCTTTACGGCCTGTAATGTTCACCTTATACAGGTTGTAAAATAGAGGTGATCAATTTAAGGGCATAATAGGTATCGTATTGCGACTAAGGAAAGGTAGAACAAAAATTTTTTGGATTCAAATTTTTTTTTTATGGGACACGTCATCTCAGCCGGCCGACCCTTTACACAGAACCCTTTTTTTCGCGTTAAAAAAAATATTTTTTTAGTTTTTAGGGTTCCGTAGTCAACTAGGAACCCTTATAGTTTCGCCATGTCTGTCCGTCCGTCCGCGGATAATCTCAGTGACCGTTAGCACTAGAAAGCTGAAATTTGGTACATGTATATCAACATGGTATATGTATGTATATCAACCACGCTGACAAAGTGGTGAAATAAAAAGTGGAAAAAAATGTTTTATTAGGGAACCTTCCCTATACGTAAAGTGGGGAGTGAATTTTTTTTCATTTCAACCCTAACGTGTGATATATTGTTGGATAGGTATTTAAAAATGAATACGGGTTTAGTAAAATCATTTTTTGATAATGTAAATATTTTCGGAAATAATAATAATAAATACTCTTTATTGCACACCTCATACAGTTACAAGCACAAATTTTACAATTAGATAAATTTAGGTAGAGGTAACAACAGGCGGTCTTATCGCTAATGAGCGATTTCTTCCAGACAACCTTTGGGTAGTGGAGACTAGAGAAAAACAATAAGCAGTAGGTGGTGCATAGAAACAAAAGAGACGTAATAGATAACGCAGCACATTCATATGAATATACATACTTAAATAAATACAAAATAAACATACATATACGTACATATATACATATATAATACACACAGTAAGAAACAACAGTGTCAACTTAAAAACCTAAGGAAGAGATAAATAGTATTCCTTAAGTTGCGATTTAAAGCTACCAATAGATTGCGCGCGTTTTATGTTGAGAGGGAGAGAATTCCACAAACGAACGGCCTGGAACGTAAATGAGCAATTATAAAATTTGGAAGATGAAGATGGCACTTTTAGGAGCAACTTTTGAGAGGATCTAATAGAATTAAGATAAGAGAAAGCTCTTTGAGGAAGCGGGGAGTTGCAGGGTTAAAAAGTATAGAAAAGAGTAAAGAAAGTATGTGAGAGTTACGGCGGTGACGAATAGGGAGCCATTTGAGTTGAGAACGAAAACTAGAAACATGGTCGAATTTGCGTAATCCGAAAATGAACCGAATGCAGGCATTTTGAATACGCTCAAGCTTATTAAGTTGCTCCTCGGTTAGGTCTAAATAGGAGATATCTGCATAATCAAGAATGGGGAGAAGTAACGACTGAGCAAGCGCAATTTTAGTAGCAATTGGCAGGAAATTCCGGAGCCGTCTGAGAGACCCTATGGCAGCAAACATCTTCCTGCTCACTTCACTCACCTGAGGCACCCATGATCGACAACGATCCATGATTACGCCAAGATTTTTCACTTGGTTGGAAAAAGGAATTTGGATACCATCGAAGACTATCGGAGGGAGCCTGAGAAAGTCAATTTTGGAGATTTGTTTAGCGCTACCCATCACAATTACCTGTGACTTTAGGGGGTTTACTTTTAAACCGTAATTTTGACTCCAATTTGATATGCGGAGCAGATCAAGATTCGTGGCTTCTATAACTGAATTGAGATCGCTATGCATACCCTGCGAATATATTTGAAGGTCGTTGGCATAGAGGTGATACGAAGAGGAGAGATCAAGAGTTATGGAATTAATGAAGATAGAAAATAAAAGAGGAGACAGCACACCACCCTGTGGAACACCAGCTGATGTGCTGCACCAGGAAGAACACGAAGAATCTAGTTTTATTCTTTGCCGACGACCAACCAAATAAGAGACTGTAAGAAAGTGTTAAAGGCATTACTGAAATCTAGAAGTGCAAGAACTGTAAGCTTCTGGTCATTCATACCCAAACGGATGTCATCGGTAACCTTGACAAGAGCCGAGGTAGTACTGTGGCCCGGACGAAAACCAGATTGAAATGGGTTTAGGAGGTCATTTCTATTCAGGAAGGAAGTTAGTTGCTGATGCACTAGCCGTTCGAGGACTTTGGATAGGAAAGGAAGAATGGAGATGGGGCGATAGTCAGAGAAGGAACTGGGGTTGGATTTTTTGGGTAAAGGAATAATATTGGCATCCTTCCACAGACTGGGAAAAGTACTTGATGAAATGGAAAAATTCAGAATACCGGTGATAATAGGAACAAACAAATCAAGGAGAGGGAGTATCATATTTCGGCTAACACAGTCAATACCAACGGCGTTAGAAGTGATATTCAATATACCCTTCCTAACATCACTCTCACAGAAAGGGCTAAAATAGAAAGAAGAGAAATCTAAGGCAGGAAGTGATGAAAGATGATGAAGTGAGTTAGATTTCTTAGGACCACTGAAACAGGTGGACGATGAAAAATGCTGGTTAAGCTGGTCAACGCTAATATTGTTTAATAATAATAATAATAATAATAAATACTCTTTATTGCACACCTCATACAGTTACAAGCACAAATTTTACAATTAGATAAATTTAGGTAGAGGTAACAACAGGCGGTCTTATCGCTAATGAGCGATTTCTTCCAGACAACCTTTGGGTAGTGGAGACTAGAGAAAAACAATAAGCAGTAGGTGGTGCATAGAAACAAAAGAGACGAAATAGATAACACAGCACATTCATATGAATATACATACTTAAATAAATACAAAATAAACATACATATACGTACATATATACATATATAATACACACAATAAGAAACAACAGTGTCAACTTAAAAACCTAAGGAAGAGATAAATAGTATTCCTTAAGTTGCGATTTAAAGCTACCAATAGATTGCGCGCGTTTAATGTTGAGAGGGAGAGAATTCCACAAACGAACGGCCTGGAACGTAAATGAGCAATTATAAAATTTGGAAGATGAAGATGGCACTTTTAGGAGCAATTTTTGAGAGGATCTAATAGAATTAAGATAAGAGAAACGCTCTTTGAGGTAGCGGGGAGTTGCAGGGTTAAAAAGTATAGAAAAGAGTAAAGAAAGTATGTGAGAGTTACGGCGGTGACGGATAGGGAGCCATTTGAGTTGAGAACGAAAACTAGAAACATGGTCGAATTTGCGTAATCCGAAAATGAACCGAATGCAGGCATTTTGAATACGCTCAAGCTTATTAAGTTGCTCCTCGGTTAGGTCTAAATAGGAGATATCTGCATAATCAAGAATGGGGAGAAGTAACGACTGAGCAAGCGCAATTTTAGTAGCATTTGGCAGGAAATTCCGGAGCCGTCTGAGAGACCCTATGGCAGCAAACATCTTCCTGCTCACTTCACTCCCCTGAGGCACCCATGATAGACAACGATCCATGATTACGCCAAGATTTTTCACTTGGTTGGAAAAAGGAATTTGGATACCATCGAAGACTATCGGAGGGAGCCTGAGAAAGTCAATTTTGGAGATTTGTTTAGCGCTACCCATCACAATTACCTGTGACTTTAGGGGGTTTACTTTTAAACCGTAATTTTGACTCCAATTTGATATGCGGAGCAGATCAAGATTCGTGGCTTCTATAACTGAATTGAGATCGCTATGCATACCCTGCGAATATATTTGAAGGTCGTCGGCATAGAGGTGATACGAAGAGGAGAGATCAAGAGTTATGGAATTAATGAAGATAGAAAATAAAAGAGGAGACAGCACACCACCCTGTGGAACACCAGCTGATGTGCTGCACCAGGAAGAACACGAAGAATCTAGTTTTATTCTTTGCCGACGACCAACCAAATAGCTGCGGAACCAGTCAATCGCTGCAGCCGATATGTTAAGAGACTGTAAGAAAGTGTTAAAGGCATTACTGAAATCTAGAAGTGCAAGAACTGTAAGCTTCTGGTCATTCATACCCAAACGGATGTCATCGGTAACCTTGACAAGAGCCGAGGTAGTACTATGGCCCGGACGAAAACCAGATTGAAATGGGTTTAGGAGGTCATTTCTATTCAGGAAGGAAGTTAGTTGCTGATGCACTAGCCGTTCGAGGACTTTGGATAGGAAAGGAAGAATGGAGATGGGGCGATAGTCAGAGAAGGAACTGGGGTTGGATTTTTTGGGTAACGGAATAATATTGGCATCCTTCCACAGACTGGGAAAAGTACTTGATGAAATGGAAAAATTCAGAATACCGGTGATAATAGGAACAAACAAATCAAGGAGAGGGAGTATCATATTTCGGCTAACACAGTCAACACCAACGGCGTTAGAAGTGATATTCAATATACCCTTCCTAACATCACTCTCACAGAAATGGCTAAAATAGAAAGAAGAGAAATCTAAGGCAGGAAGTGATGAAAGATGATGAAGTGAGTTAGATTTCTTAGGACCACTGAAACAGGTGGACGATGAAAAATGCTGGTTAAGCTGTTCAGCGCTAATATTGTTTAAATTGGTTGCCTGTTGAGATTTGCCAACTCCGAGACCTTTCAAAAATTTCCACACTTTGGCTGGATTTCCATCTTCAACAGAACTGTGAATATGACCTCTGAGCATCTCGACATATAGTGCTACAGCGATTGCGCAGTAGGGCGGTCCTTATATGGCAAAAAAAAATTTTTTTCGATTTCTTTACGGGGCACCATTTCATATGGTTATTTAACATGAAAATCGCTAAGTATATTTTTTTCATATTTATTGTACGAAAATTAGGGGTCGCTACCGCAGCTTGAAGTTTGTGAAATAAAATTAAACACACGTGTTACATTAAAAATCGGATATATTGAAAAGAAACTCTTTCAAGTAGTAACAATTGCAATTACTTTCTCTAAATCAGATATTCTTACAAACTACACAATCTAGTATCCGTTACACAACAATAACACAATGAGAAAATTATGTTAAAAGTGTGGATTTTTTGGCGTTGGGGTACTTTTTTCGGAACTGTTTTACAATTAAAAGCAAATACTCTTTTTGATCTTCATTAGTTGTTAGGAGCTTGTTGTACTCCTCCATCAATGCCACTCCTCGTTCAGCGATGTCATTTACTACCCGCATCGATTGTACAATTTTTTTTGCAGCTTTAAATTCTTCGTCGTCTTCCCAATTTACAACATCTTTGCTCAAAAATCCTGATGATAAGCCAAGTATTTGGAAGAACCTTAAAGAGTTGCTTGTCACAAAGTCTTCTATATTTTTTTCCATGATATGTTTTGCATCTAGACTTATTCTCTTGGGACAATAGTCCAGCCCTTCATCTTTTAGTGCAATGAACATTTTTTTCTTGATTTCAATCGAAAGTTTGTCGTCGAAAAATGCAAATGGAACAAGTTCTTCACTTAAATACCATAAATGACCTAAAACCTTCTTCAACGCAACGTTAGCCATCGCTAGATTAATATTTTTAAAGGTTATTAGGTCTTTCAGCAGTTGTAAATCATTTCGCGGTGCATATTGCCCAGCAGGTGCTTCGAACCAATACTTCACGTATATGACGACAGTAAAAGTACAAATACTTTTTATCGCTTTTTCTTCTCTTTTAGTCATTTTAAATTGATGCCGAAACATAAATAATTTTAAACAGTACATAGCTTTTGCCATCCAGCGAGCACGGTGAAGTCCAGCAGGCGTTCTGAATGAAACTCCACTCTCAGGTATTCCTCCCAAATAAATTATTGTGAGATTTAATAGCTCTCTGTAATCGTCACGCGGTTGGTATTCACGCAATTGATCCTGTCCGAAAGAAATCATTTCTGAAGATATATCTTCAACGTGTTTGGCTGACTCGGGATCAGAAATAACCGTCTTGTAATCCTTACAATCAATATTGGTCCAATCCTTTTTGAACCTTTTGAATATCAAAATTTCTGGGCCACCAGATGGACCAAGTGCCTGATTTGTGATGGCTTCTAACATAATTTCCATTATGTGATGTCGACAGGTGAGCCAAATCATATCTCTTTCCATTTTTTGTTCCAAAATAACGCAGCATCCGTTTCGCAGTCCAGTGTTTACTGCCGTTGTGTCAAAACATAAACATTTAATTTTGTCACTTAACCCCCATGACTGTACTGTTTCATGAACAGCAGAGGCACACGCTTCACCGGTTCCACGTTCAAGTTTGGGAACTGCTAACAGCTGATCTATTCCATGCCCGGACACTAAAATTGGTAAGCGATCCACCGTTTTATACACCGTTTTCCTGTTATGTCTTCAATAAGTTTACCATCCCAGTGAATTGTTAAGGGTAAGTCGGGTTTGAATTCTGTTTTTAAACAATTTGCTATGGTTTCACGATGCTTTATCCGCTGCCGGCGAATCGAAGAACGGTTGACATTAAACTTTCGAGGTTCTTTACACGTTTTCTTCAAAACAGATGATGACGATAGTAGCTTTTCTGTCAGATAATTTAGCGTGTAATAGGCACAGCGCCGGGTTGGGATGTAGAGGGGTTTTAGCACCAAACACACAGCTCGTCAGACTATAGTTTATGTCACTTCCAATCTCCAAACCAATCTCCCTATTCTTACAATACATCACTATATATACTACGACCCTACGTGCTTATGAGAGGAAATCCCTTCTCTTATGGAGAGGCGCTTTATCTGTTATTTGCTCTGTAAGCCGCTCTACTACGTGGTTTACGTGCATTACGCTTACTACGTGTAGATATGCGCATCCGCCTATCACACCTCCCCTGAAAAGGTAAGGGGTTCCCTCCCCTGAAAAGAATACTATTGGTGATACACCTTTACTCTATTCTTATGTACTAAATAATCTGTATTATTTTTAATTTTATGTTATACTTATCCTATGGGGCTCAATACACGTTATTAACTTATTCTAACATTTGTTCTTAATTAATACTAAATATTTTGCAATTAATAATGTTTGGTTTGCATTGATAGTTCCGGTCTAAACTAATACTAAATGTCTTAAAACTAACAATGGTTGGTTTGTAGTCATAGTCCTGTGTTCGTTCCACCTATTCCCTAATCGTCATTTTTCCCTTTCCTTGTATACATAACCTAAATAGGTAATTCATTTTCCCTCGCGCAAGAGACACTCTTATATATATATATACTTTCCCTATTGTACTCATCCTCTAAAAATATTAACTCTACTATCTTTCTACAACATAACCAAGTCTCGTAACGATACGTCTAAGCGTGCCTTCGTTCATGGAGAACCTTGATTCACTTCAATTTAACATTTTCCACAACATAACCAAGTCTCGTAACGATACGTCTAAGCGTGCCTTCGTTCATGGAGAATCTTGATTCACTTCAATTTAACATTTTCCACACCATAACCAACATTATTGGACAGTACCTACCGTTCCACTTTAACCTTCACTTACTCTTCATTATACATATAAAAAACTCTTATCCACCACATCTGTTACCTAGTCTAAGTCATGTGCTAATTAACATTGACATTGCGCTTTTCTGCCTACTCGCGAAATCGCCGTCGCTGTACGCTGCTGACCTTGTTGACTCACATTATTATTATAGTTGGCATAAGCAAAATTCGTATTTATTATCGTCATTTTAACAATGAAACTGTCGCCCATTATCACTATCCCTATTTTCCCATGGCTACTACAAAAACTTCTTCACAGACATAAAAATAAAAAAATAAAAATAAAAGTAAAATTAGCCATTTTTGATACCGTATCAAACTTTTCTAATCCCTAGAATATTCAACCGTTTTGCCGTTTTTAACGTAACTTTTAAGTTCTACAGCTACAGCGACTCCTTTACAAACATCTTAAACTCCTAAATGCCTACACTAACTCCTGTTAACAATTTATCTATATTCTTATATACTTCTAACAAATCCATAAAGTCAACCAAATATAAAATTATATAAAATAACTCACACAAAAAAAAAAACTTTTTCATAACACACAAAATACACAAAAAAAACACTTCACCTCCTCGAACGCTCCCAGCACCCGGCCGCCACGCGTAACCGGACGTGTAGCTGAAGACCCTCTGCCATTTGGACCTCCGTTGGGCACCCTCGGCATTACTAGTGGTTTGACGCCATAGGCTCGTCCTCTTCACAGCCCTCTTCACCGCCGTCTTCGTCCAAGTTGTTTATAACCCGCAGCAACCTCAAGAGTCACGGTGTCATGGTGTCATGGTGTCACGACGTCACGCTGTCACGCTGTCACGCTGTCACGGTATCACGGTGTCACGGTGTCACGGTCGCCATGTAATAGGCACAGCGCCGGGTTGGGATGTAGAGGGGTTTTAGCACCAAACACACAGCTCGTTAGACTATAGTTTATGTGACTTCCAATCTCCAAACCAATCTCCCTATTCTTACAATACATCACTATATATACTACGACCCTACGTGCTTATGAGAGGAAATCCCTTCTCTTATGGAGAGGCGCTTTATCTGTTATTTGCTCTGTAAGCCGCTCTACTACGTGGTTTACGTGCATTACGCTTACTACGTGTAGATATGCGCATCCGCCTATCACAAGCGGCATCAAGACTCTCCGCTATGTTTTCATTAATCAAAACCTTTCTACCTCGCTTTTGTGGTGGCGGTGCTGGAAGTGTTAAAGGCCCTGCTTCCTGGTTCATGTCAGGTGTTGGCGTAGTATTTTCACTGCTAGATGAAGATGAAAACTTATTTATTCCTCGCAGAGCATTAATTCTTTGTTCTTCGCGTTTTCGGCGTTTTTGAAGGTTTTCTTCTTTCTTTAAGTTCAAAGCCTCTCTCTGCAAACTTTCTTTGTCCACAGTGGTCATAAAACCTGCCCGATTTACTCGTTGTTGCAATAAGAATTGTTTGTCTTCTTCGATGGTCATCATATTTAAGGCATTCGCGTGCGCAATATCGAACAATTGGTCTATTTGTTTTTGCCACTTTTGTTCCTTATCGGCTGTTACAGCGGAGCGTTTTGAAACATTTTCTTTATTTTTTTTAAGTTTCTGCCACTCTTTAAAGTGATATTCAATTTTGTCTATTACATGCTTCTTTAATCTTGTCGGTATTGCAGCTTTTTGCCATATAGCCAAGACATAATTGGCAGTGTCCGTCGCAGAACGTCTTACAGTTCTTTTCTCGTCGATTTTAAAGTAAAAAAACAAACTAAGCACTTCACGTATTGAGGGTAATTTTGTTTGCTTCAAATTTGGTGTTAACTGTCCTATAAGCCAGACGTTAGATGTATTTCGCGTTGACACGCGTACCCCACTACTTGTAGACGCCATTACGACACTTCAGAACGATACGCTTGAAAATTACGTGCACACTGTCAGAAGAACGAAAATGGACTGAAGAGCGTCCCGTGCGCTCGCGTCACAGGGTTGTGATAGGGGGGCGGGGGGTGCGTCAGTGTTTTGCTAGTAGGTTCCAGCACTTGATAATCATTTAACAAGTAAAAAATTAACAATGAAACCGCTTGAATAACTAGTCGGCTTGATTCATAACATTGTAATTTTTTACATATTTTTCAAAACTTTGACCTTCGGTAGCGACCTCTAAAACTAGTTAAAAAAATTAAATAAAAATAACGTGGAATTAACTCACACTAAATAACAATTTAAAGAGGTGCCCCGTTCACTTTTCAAAAAATGAGAAATAAGGACCACCCTATTGCGCAGGGTATGATATTTAAGTTTTTTTTCTCAGAGTTGTTAGCCTTATACTTAGATTTAGATTGATTCTTCCTCTCTATAAGGGCTTTAATATCCTCAGTGAGCCAAGGAGCAGGGAGATGCTTGACTTTTATTGCACGAACAGGAGCATGAGCGTCATAAAGTTGTATGAGGAGCGAATTAAAGAGAGAAACTTGATCGTCTACCGAACCCGCTCGAGCGATACTGCTCCAATCGATTGTTAAAGCGTCATCTCGAAGCTTTTCCACATTTAATCCACTAAAATTGCGCTGCAAAAGAATTTTTGATTTGTTTAAATTGGTTGCCTGTTGAGATTTGACAACTCCGAGACCTTTCAAAAATTTCCACACTTTGGCTGGATTTCCATCTTCAACAGAACTGTGAATATGACGCCTCTGAGCATCTCGACATATAGTGCTACAGCGATTGCGCAGGGTATGATATTTAAGTTTATTTTTCTCAGAGTTGTTAGCCTTATACTTAGATTTAGATTGATTCTTCCTCTCTATAAGGGCTTTAATATCCTCAGTGAGCCAAGGAGCAGGGATATGCTTGACTTTTATTGCACGAACAGGAGCATGAGCGTCATAAAGTTGTATGAGGAGCGAATTAAAGAGAGAAACTTGATCGTCTACCGAACCCGCTCGAGCGATACTGCTCCAATCGATTGTTAAAGCGTCATCTCGAAGCTTTTCCACATTTAATCCACTAAAATTGCGCTGCAAAAGAATTTTTGATTTAGATTTGGGAGGACGAATTTTGTAAGAGAGATAGAGCAGATCATGATATGAGAAGGCATCCGCGGAGTATTGTCCAAATGAGAAGTCGAAGAAACTAAAGTTAAATCAAGAAGAGAAGGCGAGCAATTTAGAAAATAGTGCGTGGCGTCTGAAGGGAGAATAGTTAGATTGCATGCATCTACCAGGGATTTAAGGCGCCGGGATCGACTGTCATCCTTCAGAAGACACGTATTTAGATCTCCCATAAGAATGTGATGATTATAAGAAGGCATAAGGTCTTCGAGAAGTTTCTCAAGAGAATCAAAGTAATTAACGTGAAGGGAGGGGGAATAAAAAACGCCAAGTAAAAGTTTGGAATGAGAGAGGGAAACGTCGAGAAACATATACTCTGCGGCATCAGAAGTAGAAGAACTGGCAGATACATTAACAATTGAATAGGGGATGTAAGAACGAAGGTAAATCGCAACTCCACCGCCAACTCTTCCAAGGCGGTCGTGCCGAATTAAATTGAAACCAGGTAAAGAGTAAGACGTTGAAGGCAAAGCTGGTCTGAGCCACGATTCGGAAATTAAAATAGCATGAATGTTCTTAATGTCAAAAGAGAGTAACATATCGCTGTAATGTGCAGGAATACTTTGCGCATTTAAATGCACAACGTTAAAATTTTTAGGTACATCATTAAACTGAGATTCCAGAAAGTCGTGAAGCGAAGGAGGCAAACTATGGAAACTGTCTTCACTTACACTATCTAAGGAGGAAAAAGATAAATACTGATCACTGTTATCACTGAAAGGCATCTGAAAAATATATATAAAGTTAAAAATATAATAAGTATATAATAAGTGTATACTAATATTCAATAAATATAAAAATATATACAGTAAAAACTAAACAAAAACTCCACAATCTACCCGCCAGCAGCAAATAAAGAAAGAAACACACTTATAAAGAAACGGAAGTTCAATTTAAAAATACATGTTGGCTTCAGATTCGACAGGCATTAAGTTAAATCACAAAACTAAGGAAATAATTAACTAAGAAAAACGGAACGTAATTTAATAAGGAAATATTTAACTTGGTAAAGCGGACCGCAATATAACAGTTGGCAACACTATACCTGCCATCCGTCAGCACACATGTCAAACTGTCAATGTCAGTTGGAACTTGGCAAAGTGACATTTAAAGTTAGCAATGAAGTTATTGGAATTAAATTATAATATTTACGGGAGACTATTAAAGAGGTTATACAACAAATAACAGTAATTACACGTCGAAATAGAAAAGCGTCAAGCAGTATAACCCGAACAAATACAGAAGAAAGCTACACTATGTACATACTAATGCTTCAATTTGGCAGCCGCACGCCTGGGCTTTATCTGTTTCTCCGGTTTCTCGGCTTTGCTGCAATTATCTGCCTTGGGAGGAGCATCTACGCTTGGGGTCGGAGTCACAGGCTGCTCTGGCGCATCCGAAATCGCCTTAAGCTCTGCAAGGCTCACCACACGCCTGCGCACGTTGCTCGCATCCAAGACATGAACAACGCCGTCCCAGGTCCAACATCTTCTGACGCCAAACCGCTCCCGAGCTGCCATGAAGGTCTGCTGACGTGATTTGGTCAAGAACTCGGCTATCGTTACGCCGGAGCCTTTCAATGCCACCTTACCAAACCACACTTTATCACGGACGGTAGTCTCACAGAACTTCACCACAATAGCCCTGGGTTTGCTGCCTCTGCGACGGCCAAGTCGGTGGCTGCGCCTTATGTCATTTGCAGCCACGTCAGCCTTAACAGCTTTGAGCTGTTCAACTACAAGGGCCGTTGTGTCCTCTTTGTCAGCCTCCGGAACACCATGGATGACCAGTATCTTGCGACGAGATCGCATTTCTATTTGATCGACCTGTTGAGCGATGAGCTCCACCTGCCTCTGGAGTATATTGAGAGAGTTCAAAACAAATGCTTTGAAGCTAGTGAAGTCCGCCGCTACTGCCTCAATACCGCTCCCAGGGTTGCCTGAGCCCGCTTTGTCCAAATTACTCTGCATCTCAGCCATCCTTGCATTGAAGGTTTCAGTGAGCTCCGCAATTCATCCTTGAATTGAGTTGATGTCCGACATAGTGTGTTGATGTTTACAGTTGAAGTAGGTGAAAGTGCAAAAATCAATGTAACTTCCTGGAGAAATGCTTGAATACTACTGGTAGGTAAACTATATTATCTAACCATCAATTTTATTGTTTCAAATTATCCAATATACTTTTAATTCGAAATAATCGCTCCAGAAGTAAAAAAAATGTGCCCCCCCCCCCCCCTAACTTTTAAACCATAAGTTTTAAAAATATGAAAAAAATCTCAAAAGTAGAACTTTATAAAAACTTTCTAGGAAAATTATTTTGAACTTGATAGGTTGAATAGTTTTTGAAAAAAAATTACAAAATAATTTCTGAACTAAGTTGGTAATTTAACCGTATAAGCAGGTGTTTATTATTGTACCTGTAATTTTTACAAAGTCACAATGAAATGACGTGCTTTCAAAAACTCTTACGTGGGGACACTTACTGTGACGGACGGAAAACTACGGAACCCTACACTGAGCGTGGCCCGACACGCTCTTGGCCGGTTTTTAATTATTAGACTACGATACCAATTATGCCCTACAACGGATCACCAGAATTTTTGGTACACTCTGTATTTTTCAATTATCTAGGAGCACGGATACTACCAGAAATGCTGTGACAAGTGTCAAAATCGTTATCCACTAAATATATCTTATTTTGACATTACTCGGTAGTAATATCAAATTAAGATCAAATGTAATGTTCGAATGCTTCCGTACTTCAAACCCAATGCTCTCTGGATTTCCTTAATGCGGCCAAAGTTTACACAAGACATCTGTCAGCTGGTAAATGTCCCCAATTGGACGATATCTCAACATTGTTAACTCAAAGTCAAAGATGTACCTCATTATTTTGACAAAAACGGGACTTATTTAATCGCGCACACTTACTTTTATTATTTTCCCGGCGTTTCGGGCGTGTCGTAACGATCGTGGTCGCAGGCAGACTGGCGAGGAATTGTATCAGCATCTACTAGTCGTGCGGGTTTTCAAAGTACCCGAACTAGGTCCCGATTATTCACGTTGTCACTTTGCCTGTACACACAACACTCACTACATCCGATGGTTTGAAAATGCAAGTATTTCCACGCTTACTTTGGCTGATCACTGGATTCCACGAAGACGTGAGTTGGATTTATGTTTGAGATAGATTATGTTTAATGTATTGTTTATGTATTTTAAAATTAGAATACGGCACCCTGGTAAGGCAAGTAATGTCAAAATACTTCGCGTCCTTGGCAAGGAAACAGCCATGTTTGCCGACTCCCTTGGGAGACACACGGCACTCGCCGCCAGAAAGAATAATCTTCACATCTGAGATAATTATGAAATAGAATTATTTTCTCGCTTTTATGGCTTCCTTTTTGTTGGTAGTGGTAATTTAATTCCCATGTTACTTTATTATCCTTAATAAATGAGCCTGAATATCCGAACGTGATCCATTTCATTTTTATATTAAGAATTTTAAGTTTTATTTAACGTATAGGTATAATATTCATTTTCCATTATATTTCACACAGCTCAAAATTATTATTGAATCGTAGCTTGGCCAGTGAACGGGCAGTTGCCGATATAAATTCCGCGCAATCAAAACTGCGACCGACGTGATTGCAGTCATTTGTCGCGATCATTCGCAATCACAAAATGATACTCTGTCAATTGAATTATTCTCGAATGGACTTGGCCTGTCAAAATTATATCCAAAACATATTGTTAGGGTGACAGTTCAGTCATTTGGAATCTTAAATATATTGTTTATGTATCAGCAATGATATTAATATTAATACCCTTTTTAAACAATTTTTAAGTTTTCAAATCATTCAAGCTTCATGGTTTAGTAAAATAATGTATTTATTTTTTACTAGCTTTCCCCCCGCGACTTCGTCCGTGTATAATACGGTTCCTCATACAGAGTTTCATATCCAATTTTATCTTCTTAACTAACTTCTGTTAATCCCCGAACCATCTTCTTAATCTATTTATACTTATAGCTATACAAACTTTCAACCCCTTTTTTACCCTGTTAGAGGTTGAATTTTAAAAAACGCTGAAATTACTTTTATTGTTATTTAATTATTAGTAAACGTACGAAGTTTCAAATCTCTAACTCAAAATTTTAAACCCCATCCATACAAACTTTCAACCCCCTTTTTACCCCCTTAGGGGATGAATTTAGAAAAACTCCTTCTTAGTGGATACTAACGTTATAAAAACAACCTATTGTGAAAAATTCAGCTCTGTAGGTCCAACGGTTCGGGCTGGGCGTTGATTTAAGTGAGTCAGTCAGACAGTCAGTCAGTCAGTCAGTCAGTCAGTCAGGACTTTTACATTTAAATATATATATATATGTTACCTTTAATTACCTATAACTTATATTCGCTTAGATCTCTTAGATTATAGTATCTTAATATTTCCAAACATTTTCAATAAAACTGCTATAGTAATTTTAATATGGACATAATTATAATAACACGATTTTAATCCCAAACAATATGTTCTATTGGGTGTAATATAATGGTATTAAATAAAATATCATAGTCAATGTCCGCACAGTTTTTTTACGCAATCCCGCGGTGTTGGACGGCCGGTCCCGATCACTGGTGATACTGTATTGTTCGACACAGTCCTGTTTGGGATGGTATTACGAAAGTTCCTGCGTCGTAAGGAGATCTCATTTAAAATGTATAGGTACAGGGAAACATAACCATGGCAGCAAAGTCACAGGGCGGGCACGTTATACTACAAAACTCGTTTGAGCGCCTTTGTGTGCGCGGCACATCTGTAAACGTTTCAATTTATTTTTTAATCGCATGGCAAAATTTAGAAGCATAATATATGCCATCAAAAACAAAACTTAAAAATAAACCAAGTCTCGCAACTCAGTTCTTCTACCGTAAAAAGTTGTGAGATCCATGTAATACCAAGTCGGTTGATTTATTCAGTCCCTACTTAAGGGACATTCTGTGTTAAGTTATTACGTAATTAGCTAATCTAACAACATCTTATAGTGACCACATTAATATTAAAAATCTTTTATGTTTAAATATACTAGATTGAAATGGCCATCGCATGAAAACACAATGTAACTCACAAGCAATACATATTATAGTAAATAAGATTGTTTAGAACGATTGCAAAATCGCGCTGACTGAGTTGCGAGATTTGGTTTTTTTTTGATGGCATTGTGTTTTCATGCGATGGCCAAGTCAATCTATTTTATATAAACATAAAAGATTTTTAATATTAATGTGGTCACGATAAGATGTTGTTAGATTAGCTAATTACGTAATAACTTAAGACAGAAGGTCCTTTAAGTTGACGCAGAGTAGTAGCAACCCCAGACGACACTTCTTGTCTAACCGCGTAGTGAAAGTGTGGAACGGTTTGCCCGAATCAGTGATCAGTGCGCCCTCAGTGAACTCATTTAAAAATAGACAAGACAAACATTTTCAACTGGACTAAACTCAAGTGGACATTGATATGCACGTATCAGCTATAAGCTGCATATGCATTCATAAATAATAATAAGTAGGGACTGAATAAATCAACCGACTACCTGGATATCACAACTTTTTACGGTAGAAGAACTGAGTTGCGATACTTGGTTTTTTTACAAGTTTTGTTTTTGATGGCTTCTCATTTCTTTTTGTAGATAGACCTCCTTTTTTCCTTTCCAGTACAGTCTTTCTCTTTTTCTTACAGTTTTTCTCAAAGCCCACTCCCTGTCTCTATGGGTTTTTCTCGGAGGCTTTGATGTTACAATTTTTGACATATATTTAATTAATCATTTATAATATATGTGTCATATCATATGGGATTACAAAGTTATTTATGAAGTTGGTGTATCTAGAAAACTGGACTGAAAATGCAAAATGTTTTAGTTCTTCCTTGATTTATACACTAAACACTAATTGTATTAAAAATTTGAAGCTTCTATGTCTACTAGAAGTGCCTTAGAGTTTTGATGATCGGTCAGTCAGTGAGTGACAAAATTAAGAACTTTAACTAGTTATAATTCTTGAACTACTGGTTCAAATTGAATGAAATTTGAAATATACCATGTTTATACAATGCTTGCTTGGTTACTAGAAATACAGGCTTCTAGTTTAATCCACAAGGGGGTAGAAAATGGCTTGAACTGCTTCGAGAAAAGGATGGTACCGCCGTGCCGCTTTTTTTTGCTCGACTTGGCGGGGGCACTGCCGTGTCAACACTAAGACCAGTCAGCCACTTGATGGCTTCGTCGCACAAGGTGATCAGATCATCTGGAGGACCGGCGGTATAGCGTGCTAAATATGGGGCAGTCTTCAATTACGTGATGTTGCATAACTGTTGTTATGTTTTCTTCCTAAGAGAGTTATCTGTCATATTTAATGAACTCTGTACCTACTAAACCTTTCTGTTTAGTCCATTGGTTGACTGGTAGAGAATGCCTGATGGCATTTAGTCCGCTGGTACATAAGTTCCATCTTGTATTGTGCAATAAAGATTAAATAAATAAATAAATTATTGCTTACATATGTATGGCGCCGCATCCTATTGCAGCAGCGGTGCGTTAACTGCCTAACAATAATATTGCAAATTTTGCATAAGCAGGCCGCAACTACCTATAAATTTGCATAAAATATGATTTAGCAACAACCAACAGACTAAGAAACAAAAGCCTACGTTCACGTTAAAGGTTAAAGCGAATAAAACTCGTAATTTAATTATTATTGTCCCAGGGCATTCTTACGACCCGAGCGATCCGATAAAGTTGAAATTATCCATTTTTCCAGAAGACATCTGAGAGAGCTTGTTAACTGACTTACTTAGACCATTACGACAGAATTATTATATTAAAACTCTGCCCTGAGGAGCGCTACTACTTATAAACGAAATCAGCCTTAAGGATCTCATGATCCAATACTCGTAGAGACTAATTTCCTGTGAAGGTATTCGGAGAGAAATTATCCAAGTTTTTTTTATGATTCCTCTCCTAATTATGGAATTAGCGTATTCCATTAGCTTATAATTAGTCCACTAAATGTTCCTTTTATCATTCAATCGCATTCAGTTTTATTCAGTACAACATTCGATTTGATGTGCCTTTTTCAAGTGTTGATAATTGACCGACCATACCGAAGCTTAATGCCGTGTAACTATAACGTACAGTCAGCCGCAAAAGTAGCTATCGGGCTAGTTTTTCAGAATCAGCCGCTTGACACAACTTTAACAGTTCAAGCATGACCAGAAATATATGACCATTGTCAAGAAGGCGCTATTATTCTTGTTTATATGGCAACTGTTCAGTATAGTCAAAAAGTATATTATTCTCTATGGTATAGTAACATCTTGATTAGTTTACCTGTCAGCATGATGTTAATTGAGAAATGTTTCTTAGCGAAATAGTTTCATTTTCCGATCGTTTGATATCCAGCAGTTTATTGTATACATTATTTATAATGGTTCTCTCCTGACTATAAATAGTTTTGGGCATTTTTTGTCATTTATTATTTAATATTCAACACTAATCTTTTATTCAAGTAACCCGCCACAATGACACTGACAACAGTGACAACCTATCATTAAAATTATTGCCAGTGTAAGAAATTAGTTACCATGAAATTCCGCAACATGGCGCATGATTATATATTTCTGGTCAGGCTTTAAATGTTGGTTGTGTCTTTACCGTTACTTCGAATTAAGGACAGATCGCAATATCTCCAGCATCTTTTTAGGTTGCCTCGTTAAGCGGCAAAACGCATGTTAACTCGAGTTTTGAAGCGCTGCTAGCCTGGCGGTAATCAGAACTTTCAATCAGAAGGTCTCGGGTTAAAACCCCGGCTCGTACAACTGAGTTTTTCGGAACTTATGTACGAAATATCATTAAATATTGACCATAAAACATTGTGAGGAAACTGGATCTAATCCCAACAAGGCATAGTTTCCGCTCTGGGTTGGAAGGTCAGATAGCAGTCGCTTTCGTAAAAACTAGTGCCTACTCCAATACCTGGGATAAGGTTGCCGAGCGGATCCCAGGCTCAATACAGCAAAAAAAAGCTGGGATAAACGCTAGGAAGAAGAAGGTGGGAGGGTGAGACATGCCAAATATACGCGAAGTATAATTAATTTATTGTAAGAATACAAAACCGCTACTTTTGCTGCTGACACAATAGTTACCTTATACAATTTTACTATAGAGACAACTAAATGTATCACATAAGTAGGTTTCAGCGTATATTTGAAGACGGGGCAATAACGAGGGCATGTTTAAATAAAGCGGGGCGCGAAACCACTGAAAAGGCTGAGCTAGTAAATTATCCTACAAAAAAAATACAAATTAACGGCTTCAATACGATATCGAGGTAACGGCTACAGATAACTCTTTCAATTGTTTATAAAGCCTTGCGCAAAAAAATAAATGACAACTATTTTCATTGTACGTACATACGGTTTTTATGCATGGTGAGTATAGTTACGGTGTGTGTACGTCTTGGAATTTAATGTCACAGAAGGAAATAATTCACACAGTAGCTCCAGGTAACCTGTTTTAAATAAATGTCAAGCTTTCTAGTCTCTATTATTAATCGTCTGGTGACAACTAAAACTCACTAATTACTACCAAAAATTCATAGTCATAATGAACCGTACTAGTAACAAAACAAGGTTGATTTTGTTTATTTTTTTTTTGCAATTAGTGAGTTTTAGTTGTCAACTGACGATCTTGTGAACCAAATTAAACTAAACCGTATAGAGGTCAATAAAAAGGTTCAACTCCATTTTTACAATTTTAAGGGTTGAATATCCGAAAATCTGTTCTCAGGGTAGCTATAAGTAAAGATGAAAAAAATGAAAATGAAAAAACTTCTAGTGGTTAACTTCGCTTCTTGGTCGCATCCATCATGACTGATGATCGTGGTTGGTGGGTTTTTTCGGGTACGAACATACTCTCGTCATCGATTCCGGTCCATCGCTTTCCTCACCACATCGTAGAACTTCTGAGAGGGTTCCTCGCCTTTGAGTTGGTCAGTCCATCGTGCTGGTTAACGGCCCCGTGAGTCTCTAGGTAATGCTTTTTATATATTTAGGTCAAAGTTAATTAGCGTCAGCACAGCTAAAATATCTGTGGACTCGCGCCTAACTGGTATGTAACGAAGTACTACTGCGATGCATGCGACTGCCTATTACACCGCGCCGCTCTATAACTTTATAAAAAAACATGGACTATATAGGAGAAGGTAGATCAAAAAGGGTACCCAGGGTGAAGGGTGAGGGTAAGATTGTCCAATTAAAATCACTTCCAAATAGCACTAGACCCTACTTCATAGTGTTGTGTTCCTTCCATTGAGTAAGGTTGCTCAAAGAGGACACAGTGTGTTGATGACGAGGGACCCTCTTGTTCCTTTAGTCGTCAATACAGTAAGGGGTCAGGACCGCGCATGTGATACCTCTTGCGTTGCAGGCGCCCACCCATAGGCTACGGTAGTTGCTTACCATCAGGTGGGCCGTATTATTGTTTGCCACCGTTGTGGTATTTAAAAAAACTTAAATGTTAATTAATTTGGCAACGAAGTTTGCTTCCGCCCATTATTAGTGCCAACAATATGGCTGCAGGAATTGATATTTCTGTGTGATGGATTAGTAAAGTTGACATTTTCTGCAGCTATGCAATTGACAGCAATGTTGCGCTGCAATAAGTTCATACCACATTTTTTTAACATTTTAGTGCACTCATTTTATATTTTTATCTCGTTTGAGAAAAAAATACATACTTAGTTTGGCCTAGCGGAATGTCATTTTATGTTAATAATGGATGCCATACAAGAAAGGGAACGCACATACCGAACATTTACGCCAGAGAAGTGCGTAGTATTAGTATAATTTAAGAGTAATTAAGTAGTATTATTTTCCTGTTTTCCACCTTCACACGGAAAAACTGAAAATATCTGAGGCGCTGAACTATACCTATAGCTAATTTGAAGAAGCCTTTTTAGGGCTCCGTAGCCAAAATTGCGGTTAACAACCGAGTTTTTAACCGTATTTCATAACACCGTTCCGTTTACTCCCCAAATCACCCTATTGTGACGTCATTGCCACCAAAGTCCGGGGTCTACTTATCACATAATTTCCATGAAATTTGTTTTGAACATTATCGGTTCAGCCATTTTTGAGTTATCTCCAAAAAAATTCTTCCATGGGTATCAGATACGACCTTTTGGTATTCATTTGGTTTTGATTCCATTGAAGGTACGGAACCCTCCATTATGCGTGGTCTGACACGCACTTGGCCGGTTTTTTTCTTTGGAGAGTTAATATTTTTCTGCAGGTTTATCCCATAAAAGATAGAATTGACAATGACGATAAATGAGACCAATAAACCTTAAATATTCGTCTCGGTGTAATTGCAACCCACCGAAAGCAAAAGGCTGCTGCGCGTAGTAAAGGACAATATAAATGCTAATGGCCTGCAACCGTGCAGCGGATGCCTCTGTCATCCCGTACGTCACAGACTATGTATTGTGACTAGACGCACCACTATGCAGGTACTTGGTATTTTTATAGGTTATAAATGTTTGTCACTAAATAGTTTTTCTTTTCTTTTTAGAAGTTTGACCGTACACCGCTCGGTAATAAATAATAGTATTTCATACAGAATGGCTACGCTACTCCCCGCCGCGAACGGAATTACTTTACCCCGCGGCGGCCGATTGGTAGGGAACTAGTAAGCTAATGATTCAGGTTGGCAGCGCATCGATAAAAATCAAAATGTCGGTGTATTATCAAATATAATTTACGACAGCGGAAACAGCGCCCTAAGATGCACGCACACATTGAAGCGTGTACAGATGTGCCGTGCACACAAAAGCGCTCAATGGAGTCTTGTAGTATGACATGTCCACCCAGTGCCATGGTGGAGAGCAGCCTTAACGCTTTTTGTGCGATGTCGGCAGTTTCTTGGGAAAGGTGTGCTTTCCCTAGAGATGTGCGAGGATGCGTTGCGACTTGCGGGAGATGTTTTCGTAAGATCCAATATTGGATCTTACCAAACACATACCTCGCTACGCATCCTCGCATATATCTGGTGGGAATGCAGTCTAAATACCCCATTCACTGATGTACTACGACCGGAGCGCTGTAGCGCTGTATCAATCGAGTTTTGTAGTATGACGTGTCCGCCCTGTGGCTCGGTCGTGCCCCCGTTCCGTGACTTCTAACTTTAGTGGTGAATGTTAGTATTTAGTTAATTGGAAGATGTCTCATTGTACGATAATTACTTGTATAATTAGTTTTCTGTTTGGTCATCGAATAAATATGCCAGGTAGATAAAATAGAGAATGTATGGTGGTAGGTACAGATGTACTAGTATACGAGCAAATACAAGGTGGAACAAAAATGCTGTGATCCGTTTAAGGGCATAATGACAAATAGACAGTAGGTACCTATGATTCACTCTGTCTCTGATCTAAGTGAGAAACTCTGGCCAAATCATAACTTTTTAATAGTTAATTGTTATAAAACAAATGGTACATTTGGTCTTGCGACATCTACTTTTATCTATGGTCTGCGGTACGCGTACTACGGGTTATTGTCTTGCTAACATGCAAAACGGAGGTCTTCGGGGTTGTGATGTACCTAGAGACAGACCTTATTAGGATAAGTAGGCTAGTTGCTTTAGTAGTAGTTAGTAGTATTCTAGAATATTGCAATTATTCGAGGAATTGCAGCAATTGATAAAGACAAACATGGGTTCCAAACCGAATTTCGATTTGAAAACGGCGGTTTCTTTGTTAACTGTCATGGATGATACTGAAAACGTAACTTTACAATTAATTGACGCCATTGAACTATATGAGACTATGATAAACGACACGGATATCCCGGTGTTGATAAATTTCGTTTTGAAAACACGTTTGTCTTACAACGCGAAACTGCGATTGTCAGGTAGCTATGCCACGGTTACGAGTTTCATCAGTGATATAAAACATAATTTAGTACCACGTAAGTCTGATAACGCCTTGCAAAAGCAATTGCAAACAGCTCAGCAAGCGGGAAAAAGTATAGAGCAGTTCGGTAGGGATTTAGAGGACATTTTTGTCAAACTGACGATTTCACAAGCCAATGGTGATTCGAGCGCTTACAGTATACTAAAACCTCTTAATGAGAGGCAAGCTATTCATAAATTTGCCAGTGGCTTGAGAAATGATAGGTTAAGTACAGTAATATCGGCCCGAAATTATACGTCACTTAAAGACGCAATACAGGGTGCCAAAGACGAAGAAATTGCGATGTCGCCTTCACCTTCGGAACAGGTGTTTACGGCGCGCGGTAGAGGTACGAGACCTCATATGTCTTCTGGTCGTGGAAATTTATAGTTCAAAAATAGAATTGCGGCCGTGCACCCACAATATGAGTACAGGAAAACCAATGAACGTGCTTTTTACTCGTACAGAGGTAGAGGTAGTGGTAGTTTCAGAGGTGGTTCCAGGGGTCATAACTACCGTAAAAACTACGGACATAGTAATAGTAATTTCAGACCAAGTAGACCGCAAAATAAACATCAAATAAATACGACACGTGAGTCTAATGACACTAATGAGTCACATGCGAGATCATCTGGACTCCAGTGTTTTCGCGACTAATAACTTACCTTATATTTTAGCTTTCGGTAATGTGAACTCAGTTCAGTTTTACGTAAATGGAAAGTCATTGACTTAGTTGTTGGATACAGGAGCATCATTAAGTGCAGTCAAGTATGATTCAATAGTGTCAACAACTCCGTTCATTCAACCAAGAACAACCAACGTAAATGGGCTTGGCGGTATAATTACATCAGTTGGTGTCAGTCGTCTCGATTTATATGATGAAACAAATGAATCATTTTGTCACGAGATTCATATCTTTAAAAGTTTACCTGTGGATGTAGATGGTATACTAGGCCAAGATTTAAAAAAAAAAATTAGAGGCACCTTGGATTTTGAAACAGATACATTAAAATTAAAAAAGCGAAACCACGTATCCTTGATACCAGTACATGTTTACTCTATACATAGTAATAACGTGCAATCATTTATTGAGTTACCTTCGAGAAGCGAAATTTTATTGAAAGTTCCTATTAATGTCACAGGAGATTTTATTGTTTGTGCGAGTGAGGTATGCGAGGGAATATTCATAGCGAACTCTTTGTCTAGAAGTGTGAATGGTAATTTAACGGTTAAAGTGCTGAACACGCGAGAACAAGACGTGACTGTAAAGTGTATCACTCCTGAGATTAGGCGGCTGGAAGATTTTGATGTTTTTACTTTTGAAAAATGCTCAAATAACGCCGAACGAGTAAAACAATTATTTTCATTGCTAAAACTAAATTATTTAAATTTGGAAGAAGAGAATAGCATTGCAAGTATTTGTGCAAAATGTGCCGATATTTTTCACCTACCGGGAGATAAACTAAACACCATGAATCTTTATGAACAAACAATCCATTTAAAGCCTAATGAAACTCCAGTGTATAGTAAGCCCTGTAGGTTGCCCCACTCACGGAAAGCGGAAATAAAAAAACAAATTAAACAAGTGATAGCAGACGATATTATCGAAGAGTCATACTCCGAATGGGCTAGTCCTTTACTACTTGTACCTAAAAAGGCAGATTCAAGTGGGCAAAAGAAATGGAGACTAGTAATTGACTATAGGAAAGTTAACGAGCGCATAGAAAGTGACAAATTCCCATTACCAAATATTACTGAGATACTGCACTCGTTGTCTGGTGCAATTTACTCTGGACCTCAATCAAGGTTACTATCAAATTAAACTTGATGCTGAGAGTAGGAAATATACGGCATTTTTGGCTGATAAACACTATCAGATGAAAAGACTACGAATGGGTATGAAATCTTCACCGAGTGCGTTTAGTCGCGCAATGACTATAGCAATGTCAGGTTTAAATTACTTACAATGTATTGTTTACTTAGACGATTTAATCGCTATGGGACGTAATCTTGAATGACATAACAAAAACTTAATCGATGTCTTTTCAAGATTGAGAAAAGTAAATTTTAAACTTAATCCCCTGAAATATACCTTTTTGAAAAAAAGAAATTTTATATTTAGGCCATTTAGTCACTTCAGAAGGAATAAAACCAGACCCAAGTAAAACTTTAGCGATTCAAAATTACACTACTCCAAAAAATGAAGACGAAGTCAAAAGATTCGTAGCATTCGCCAATTACTATAGGAAATTCATTCCAAAATTTGTGGAAATAACCCGACCATTCATTTATGAAAAAAAAACGTACAGTTTGTTTAGACCGATGAGTGTTCTAACGCATTTAAAAAACTTAAACAGGCAATGATAAACCCACCGTTGTTACAATATCCCAATTTTGCCAGTGATAACGAGTTTATATTACATACTGACGCATCAGGAATAGCAATAGGTTGTGTTTTATCAAACGGAGATGGATTACCTGTAGCATACGCTAGCAGGCCCCTTAACAAAGCGGAAAAAAAATACCCAACTGTCGAAAAAGAATTGTTGGCGATTCTATGGGGAATAAGATACTATAGACCATATTTATATGGCCGACGTTTTAGAATAATTACAGATCACAGGCCGTTAATATATTTATTTAACATGAGGGACCCTTCCAGCCGACTAACTAAGCTCAGATTATGTTTAAGATTGTTTAAGATTATGTGTAAGAGTATGATTTTGTGGTTGAGTATTATCAAGGATTGAGCTAACAAGTCAACAGCTAAAAGATATGAGTGAACGAGTTATGTTTGTAACAACGCGTAGGCAAAAGAAGCGAATGGAAGAGCAAGAAATGCAAAATAGTTCGGTTGTTAAGAATTTTCAAAACGATTGGAGTGATCAACCAAAAGTTGTGGAAATACTTAAAAACCCAAACAATTCAACACAGCTAAGTTTTGATAAAAATGAGTATCGCAAGTGTAAGAGAAAGGATGGTCGTATTTGTAGTAGCAACAATTCATTTTTTTACACACCCTCATTGTCACTTATTAGTGTTGCACCAAAATCCCAATCGTGTATGAAACGAGCTTTCTTCATGAGGGAATTGGAACTTTTCTGCAATACAATAAATATAAAAGAAATATGTATTATTAACGATAATGACAATGAAAAGATGATAAAAGAGTTAACTCAGCGTATAAAAACTAATAGTGGATGGTCCGGACCACGAATATGTATTATAAAGGGTGTATTCAAAGTAAATAACAAAGATGACAGACGTGTCATAATAAATGATTTTCATATCCTGCCGACTAGCGGCCACGCGGGTATTCGTAGGATGACTAACAATATAAAAAGATACCACTACTGGCCCAGCATGGAAAAAGATATAAGAACTTTTATTAAAAAATGCGACAAATGTCAAAAACAAAAGTTCCACAAAACAATTAAGGAGCCAATATCTATTACTACTACAGCTACATCAGCATGTGATAAAGTATATTTAGATTTAGTTGGCCCTATAAATAAAGACATTAATGGGTATAGCTATATATTGACGATTCAGTGCGAGCTCACGAAGTACGTCTGGGCTTACCCACTACCTAATAAAGAAACCGAAACAGTCGCGCGAGCATTCGTTGAAGGCTTTATATTGCATTACGGCATCCCGCGCGAGATAGCAACAGACCGTGGTTCAGAATTCATATCCTCAACTATGCAAAATACATGTAAATTATTAAAAATTAATCAACTACAGTCCACGGCATATCACCACGAAAGTCTCGGTTCTTTGGAGAACTCTCATAAGGCCTTAGGAGCTTTCCTTAGAATCCAGACTGATAACCAGGCTCACGAATGGAGCAACTGGTTGCAATATTGGTGCTTCTCTTATAACACGACTATGCATTCTGAAACTAAATATACCCTATGAGTTAGTATTCGGAAAACTTTGTAATATACCTAGTAATATTGTTAACAACATAGACCCTATATACTCGTATATAACTTCGATGATTATCCTATAGAATTAAGGTATAGATTACAAAAGTCTCAGGAAGACGCTAGAAATAACTTAATTAAGTCTAAACAGTTAAGGAAAGAAAAATATGATAAAACATGTAATCCAATAAACTATTATGTAGGAGATTTATTGTTAGTTAAAAAAGAAGGACGAGAAAAAATGGACCCAGTATATTTAGGTCCATACTCTGTTATTAAAGATATGGGTGTCAATGTAAAAATTGCAATAGGTAATAAACAAAATGTTATTCATAAGAACAGAACTATTCCTTATTTTGTGTAACGAGTTATATTAAGTTAGCCATTAAATAAGAGCACCAGCTGTGCGACAATTGTTATTGTTAGGTATTGCAAATGTAAACACCTCACCATATTAGCGCTAGTATTGTGTTTGCATAACAACGTAAGAGTGATTGAACTCTATTGTTTACATTGTATCCAAGATAATTATAACTTTAGTTAAATACTATTTTATTTTATTATTATTTTTTCAAAAAAAAAAAAAAACGGGGAAAGTGTGATGTACCTAGAGACATACCTTATTAGAATAAGTTTAAGCTAGTTGCTTTCATATATGGAATCTGTATTAATCATCAACTATATACCAATGTATACCTGTCTTTTAATCATTTATTACATATTGCTACTTCGAAGAGGAAACATGCGTTTTATTCTGTATTCCTACCTATAATCATCATCATCAACTACCACCAAGGAGGTTACTATACAGGGTTACAAATACCACGATCGGAATTAGGCGATATAGGTATTCTAATGTATACGTTTTTCTATAACTTTTAACGTAAGCTTGTCAGACAGTCGGCATTCATTAGGGATTTTGAAAAACGTAAGTATTAGGTTCTCCCCCCATCTATCGACGCGAATTCGGCAAAATTCGGTGGAAAAATTATGGCTTTATGTCCACACAATAAGAGCGAAAAAGACGTCGACGCGTCGGCAGGCGTCGGCCGAGCCGATAAGAGCCGAACCGTACCTTGTAAGCTATTATTGTTTGGACATAAAGCTTTTTTACACCGGATTTTACCCAATCCGCGTCGATAGATGGGGTGAGACCCTTAAGCTAAAATAATTACAACTTTTATGACTAGGTCCGGTTATCCAAAAGGTGCTTTTCTTCACAGTAAAGCGACTGGTTAATATTAGATAATATTCCGTAGGAGATAATATTCCATATAGTACATACATAAGTTCCAGAAACTCTGCGGTACAGTCGCCATAAAATACATCGGAGCGGCCAAGGTGGTCACAAATATCTGAACAACGCCTCTATTATCAAGGCGATAAAGTGCATGTTTAGATATTTTTGAGTACCTTGGCCGCTCCGATATATTTGATGGCGACTGTACGAGCCGAAGTTTGAATTGCAAATCTCATACATAAGGCATGAGATTTTCAATTCACAAACAAACAAATGTTCTAAATAGTTTTTTAAACACTTCAATTATAAACAAGCATACAGCCCGCCTGATTTCAAGCAGTCATCGTTACCTATGGACACATGCTACTCTAGAGGTGACAAGTACGTTGCTGAGGCCCTTTAAAACCAAAATTGCAAAAACGGAACCCTTATAGTTTCGTCATGTCCGTCATGTCCGTCTGCCCATCTGTCCGTCTGTCCGTCCGTCCTACCGTATGTCACAGCCATTTTACTCGGAAACTATAAGAAGACGTATCTTAATAAAATTTAGAGATCAGGTGTGTTTTGTATACCGCTATTTAGTTATGTAGTTAAATGGCAAAAAAAAATATTTATAAGGGGGGGCATGGAACAAACATGTAACTAAAGTTTAAAAAAAAATCTTTACCGAATATCAACTTGATGTAAATTAATCGACAGGTCTTTAAAAATAACATTAGGTTTTTTAGAACATTTTGTGATTAAGTGAATATTTTCAGAAATAATCGCTCCGAAAGTCAGTAAAATTGTGTCCTCCCCGAGTAACTTTTGAACCGTTAGTCCAAAAAAATTGAAAAAATGCACCTTAACACATACTTTTTACGAAAATTGTTTTGAACATTAGGCATCAGATACGACCTTTTAGTATTAGTTTGGTTCTTATTCCATTGAAGGTACGAAACCCTCCATTATGCGTGGTTCAACACGCACTTGGCAGGTTTTTAAAAAAAACCTTATAATGTAGTTCCACGAGAAATTCTTAGGAAAAGTCGAAATGGCGTTTAGTTAATTACTGTTTTTTTTTATCGTATGGCTACATAATTATTATAAGTATTATAACAATACATAATAATTATGAGTTGATAGCAGGCGCCATCTGTTATTTCCGTTGTGACACTTGTAAAAGGGTCGGCGGGAAGGGTATCTAACTCTAGTGGTTGGCACCTAGATGTCGCTTACGGCTGCTATAAAGCCGATGTAAAAATAAATGCAAAAAGATGATTGAAGGCATTGAGAATTTCGTCAGCTCGGTAACTGAACCCATAGCTTAATTGGTAAAGCGATGTCGAGCCCCGGTACGGCGTATCGATGTTGGTTCAAGTCCAACTGGGTTGATTATTTTTTCAATGTTTTCAATGTTTGTATTTGATTGAATAACATACTAATGTATGGCTACATGTCACTGGATATATATAGATAGGCATTTCTTCTCTCAGGTAGTAGTAGTGGGAAAGCAGATGATAAAGAAAATCCAGTGAGTGCTGCTAGGTCCAGATGGGACAGTGCAGCTGCCAAGTTTGTTACTCTTTTAGCACCACCCAGGGATCACGTGTAGGGTTGTCTAAGGTGTTTCCTACGGACGCAGAGTAACATTGATTCAGATAATTACTGTAGGTCGCCCGTAGCCGGAGGGTCGCCCGCGTATCAATCGCCATGTATTATCTTAGCACTCGCGCGATAATGCCCGCATGAGATCATACGAGTGTAACAGTCGCCGAGGGGATCGTATCTCACTTACTTAATCTTAGGGTGCAGACTGAGTATTCGCTTCGACGGCTACGACCGGCGATGCCTCCAAAGCAAACAAATGGACTAAGAGCTGGCCACGTCAGATATAACACAATAATGAGAGCAACAAAACCCGTCTGGTTAGATTGCTATCCTTATTGGTAGATCCGGGCATCTGGCAGCTTTAAATGGGTCTACACCCATACCCTGACATACGTCAGAGAGACATGCTAGCAAATTTTTTGAATTGAAATTAGTAATACCAAAATAGGTAAAAACAGCTGAAGTTGTTTCAGTTATAAAGGACAGGGCCTATATATTAACATTAGAACAAAAAACATTGCGTATTATCACGGAAAGACAGTAGGACAGATGTCTATTACGGTAACAGAAGAGCGCAATATGATGGACTAATGTATCAACCTCGTTGTGAGTCCGTAATTTATCGAAAAAACGCATACAATATGTGTATTTTTTTGTTTAACAACCTTCCTAGAGAAATGAGGTTAATGGAATATAATAAATTTGAAACAGTAATTACAAAATGGCTTACTGAAAAATGTTTTTTTAGTGTCAAAGAATATTTAGCATTTTTAAAGTATAATTTATTCTAAAATTGATATTAACTTTGTGTAAATTGACATCACATTGTGGAGTTTTTTTTTTTTTTTTTTTTCTAATGTTTATCTTTGTGTATTAATTTTCATTTCATTCTAACTTATAAAAATTGACATTACTTTGTAGATGATGCTGTAATTGTATTGTTATTAATTTATTATTATATCTGGGCATCACATAAAATTATTATTATTGTATTATTTTTGGATTGTATTATTAGGGTTAATTTAATGGGTTATTATGTTTTTTTTTGTAATTTGTATATAATTTTTGCATGTCGTTCATCGACTGAATACTTGTCTTTTGTACCTTAACACCTTGTACTTTATGTTATAAGTATTCTGGCAAATAAAATATTCTGATTCTGATTCTGATTCTGAAAAAAAACAGTAGGCGACAAACTATAAATTACATTTACGTCGTTTGACACTACTTTCCCCCAACAGAAACTTTTGGTAATGATATAAAAATTTTTTAACTGTAATTTCTCATAATATTCCACAACTCTAGGATTTGCTTTCTGGGAGTGGTTTACAATCTTTGACCTCCACCACTTTACAGCTGCCAGATGTCCAGATCTAGAAAAAGCATAGTATAGCAAACTGACTAGAGGGATTTCGTTGCTCTCATTATTGTGTCATATCTTACGTGGCTAGCTCTATGTATGACTAAAACGTAAAATTATTAGAGTGACACTCGACATTGCATATTTATATGTTTCACTACCCTACAAAATACATGGAAAATGCTAACATAATAGTACATAAAGGTTTGGGATATTTGTTATTAGTTACTCGAATGCTCATATAGAATATAAATATGTGCAACAAAGAATAACTTGGGTAGGTGCATATCAACACTAGGCTTGAATTTTAAGAAACAACCCGTTTCTAAGGTTGTATTTGCTGTTATCTGGGCTTCACAAGATTGAAAACTAGTACAAAACTAAGACAAAAGCAGTGACTTCGCTGGCGATAACGTGCTAAAAGCATTATCGTGTCCAGCCCACCGCAAGCAAGTGCGCCTATTTCTGAAGCCTAAAGACCTTGTCGCACTGTAGGTTAGGGAATCGACTTTAGTGGCAGTCGTAATCTATTGGAAGACACATTCAATTATTGACTGTATTGTTGGGCAGTACGTTCCAAATTCAAGCTGGGTTTATAATGGCTGTTACGATTTTATTGTGCGGTGAAGCAGAATTAATGGGTTAAGTAGGTATTTAGCTAGGATAGTTCAAAGCAATGTTTATTATCCTAATAAATCATTTTCTCACTACCTACCAATCTTACTAGTGGCTCTGTAAAACTGAAGAGTAGATGTATAGCTCCACCATTTAGATAAATATACAATATGTTGGCAACCTTACAATGGCCTTTACGTCTTTTTGAACAACCGTTTTGAACACTTTCCGAAAAACGAAACGACAAATACGTTTCATGAGAACCGGTTAAGAATTGCGACCTGTAGAGAAGAACAGACGGACAGACGAAAACATTTTTGCACTAAATATCTGACACGACGTATCCTTCGCTATCAAAGTTAGTTTATATCTTCGGATATTTCTGCCTTAAAGTTAAAGCTAAAGGCCTTAACGGGTTTAGATAAAATTAGGCCAAGCTTAATTATAACCTGTAAAAGCACACTAAGACATAGGATCCTTTTTATACCGTAATTAACTCCATAATAAGGGATTATAATTACGTGAGTACTAAAAAGCAACTTTATTATATTGGTATCAAAAAACTTATTTAGAAGAAGAAAAAAAACCAGCCAAGAGCGTGTCGGGCCACGCTCAGTGTAGGGTTCCGTAGTTTTCCGTCCGTCACAGTAAGTGTCCCCACTTAAGAATTAAAATAACACCGCCATGTAGGATATGATATGAGCGTTCCACGTACAGCAACATCTATCGGCAAATTAAGTAAACTATTGCACGCGAGCTTAAAGTATGGAAGATGATTTTTATGGGATAATTCTTTATTGCGTGTACCGATTTTCACCGTTTTTACTTTATTTGAAAGCACGTCATTTCATTGTGATTTTGTAGAAATTACAGGTACAAGAAACACCTGCTTATACGGTTAAATTTCAAACTTAATTCAGAATTTATTTTGTAATTTTTTTTCAAAATCTATTCAACCTATCAAGTTCAAAATAATTTTCCTAGAAAGTTTTTATAAAGTTCTACTTTTGAGATTTTTTTCATATTTTTAAAACATATGGTTCAAAAGTTAGAGGGACACATTTTTTTTACTTCGGGAGCGATTATTTCCGAAAATATTTACATTATCAAAAAATGATTTTAGTAAATCCCTATTCATTTTTATATACCTATCCAACAATATATCACACGTTAGGGTTGAAATGAAAAAAAAAAATCACTCCCCACTTTACGTATGGGGGAGGTACCGTAATAAAACATTTTTTTCCACTTTTAATTTTACCACTTTGTTGGCGTGATTGATATACATATTAGTACCAAATTTCAGCTTTCTAGTGCTAACGGTCACTGAGATTATCCGCGGACGGACGGACGGACGGGCAGACATGGCGAAACTATAAGGGTTCCTAGTTGACTACGGAACCCTAAAAAACCACTTCGTAATCTTGAAACATTTACCAAGCAACATCATTAATGATGGAGATTCTTTTAAGATAATTGGTATCGTATAATAATTAAGAAAAACTAATAAAAAAAATTTTTTTATGCGAAAAAATTCTTGGTTTTGTATTGGTCTAAAAGCTGGCCACGTCAGATGTAACACAATAATGAGAGCAATGAAACCTGTCTAGTGAGACTGCTTTACCATCCTTATTGCTAGATCCGGGCATCTGGCAGCTTTTAATGGGTGGGTGTCAGAGTGACCAACAAAGTTTATAAGTTGGAAAAAAGTAATACCAAAATAGGTAAAATATGCCAAAGTTGTGTATTTTATAGTAGACAGGGCCTATATTTTAACATTAGATTCAAAACCATTGTCTATTATTGCGGAAATAAAAACAGTAGGCGACTAACTAAACATGGCATTTTACATTACTACTTTCCCCCAACAGAACCTTCTGGATATGATATAACCTAATTAATTACATAATTTCCCATAATATTTCAGTAAACCCAGAACTCTAGGATTTGTTTTCTTCAAGTTATTTGCATTCTTTGACCACCACTTTACAGCCGCCAGATATCCGGATCTAGAAACAAGCATAGTTTAGCAAACTAACTACATGGGTTTCGTTGCTCTCATTATTGTGTCATATCTGACGTGGCGTGGTATAGCTCCCCGTCTATATGGAGGGCTGGCCGGCTGACCACGTATCCAATCCAAAAGATTTTTTTTTCGCGTCTATATTTTTTTTCCTACTTTTTCCTAGTTAGTCGCAATACGATAGCAATTATGCCCTTAAACGGATCACCATGTATTTTTGTTACACCCTGTATATAAAATGGGCAACTTAAATTGTACAGTACATATCAAGGCAATTTAAAAGGCTCCAATTTTATTCAGCGGGGAACCCTTGTTTTCTTACCTAAAAGCTGCGATAAAAAGGCCTCTAGTGAAATTAGATTTTATAATCGCTGGAAGCATTTTTTCGTTGCATTTTAGCTACCTACTAACTAACATTGCTCATTTAGCCTCGCTTATTATCTGAAAGCAATTGAAACTTCTTAGAATTCTTACTATATATTAGTTTGAATGTGTAGCTTAAGCCATTTAGTTGAAAATCGATTTCTTAGGTGGGATCATTTTGAACCAAAACTCTAATACCAATTCATTATTGTACGAGTATATATGCCAATGCGTCACATTCGCACATATTTTGAAGCCAATTTTCTAGCATAGTCGGACTCTACATACATATACATATCATGCAAATTTAGCTAATCTCTGTTTATTTTGAGGAAACCTCAATCAATGCAGCTTGACCTAATGTTGCCAATCCAACTGCTATTTAAGTGTATATATACTCCAAAGAGTCCAAAGGCATATTTCTGAATAAGACCTTAACTATGTTTCCAAGAAAACATTTACATAGACTAAGTATAATTGGCAAAACGGATTACAGGTTTACAAAGACATCATCAAGGTGTGTTTGAAGAATGAATCGTGTATTCAGCCCTGCAAATTCAAAGAGATAACAATACAATTTAAACATTTATGGAGACGCACAGGAATACTAACACCACTTGGAAATTTAAAAAGCCGGGAGAGTGAAAACCGCGGGTTGTGTTCGTGGTTCAGTATCTGCTATTGGCCCATGATTTTTATACCGCGTAATTGTTGTTGACCAAAAGAAAAGATACAATAAGTAAAGCACCGTTAGATATATAAGTGGGAGGGCTAGTGGTGTTACATTTTTACTTAAAAAAAAACTAAATTCACAACTACACCTTTACTGACCATGATAACTAATTGGTATCAATCGTATCAATTGTCTTAGTCGTCAGGTGGCGTTAAAGCAAAATATTTGACAAAAGACACGTTATTGTCATTGTAAATTATCGTACCTACTACGTACTTATTTAGAAAAATAAATAAATTAATTTTATGGGACAATCTTACACTCTAGCCCGTCAGTAAGTTTAATGAAGTTTGTGTTGTAGGTACTAGACGCCGATATATATAATATATATAAATATATAGAAAACATCTATAACTCAGGAACAAATATCCGTGAAAACAAACACAAATAATAGTTCTTTCCGGTATTCAAACGCAGAACCTCCAGCTTCGTAAGGCAAAGTTACTCTCGACCAGAGATGGGCATTAATCGATTATTTTTTTAGTTAATTAATCAATCGATTAAAAATATCAATCGTACTTTTTTAGTTGTGACTGATTTAGTTGCAATTAAATTAGTTGTGAGAATGTTCCACTAACAATTAAATGAGTTTTAGTTTCAATCGACTAAATTTCACGGTTAAATCTATATTAAAACTCGGTAGTCACTCGTTTTGCATTTTTTTATTTAAGTTGCAATATACTCCTACATAACTTGCAATATGTAACTAGGAGTAGGTATGTACTTTGTATAGGTTCTCGTATGTTGTAAGGTTGTAACTATGTTAGTTTGGGTGCAATTTTGCAACTTATTTTGAAGCAGATATCTTCAACCGATTGAGCTAAAATTATGATTACACGTTTAATTTGAAATGGTTGAATGACACTTTAATGTTATGGCACCATCGAGCTGATCTGGTGCTAGCCCCGGCAGGTGACTATAATAATACATACACTAGAGTTCGGACTCGTTGATGTCCTCTGAACGCGTAAATGCCGATTGTCAAAGGAATTCGGTTGGTTATAAAAGATTGTTATAAAAATATTTAATAAGTTACTGATTAGGGTTTATGTCTAAAATATTGAACATGTTGTCATGAATAAATATAGATTTTAAGTGCTTAAGTTATTGCTTATTACGATGCTCAGACGATTAGTACTGCAAATATAGGTAAAGGTTTAAGGACACGGACCCCAGGTATAAAGTAAGAAAGAGAAAGATGTATGAAGAAAGGAAATCGTTACATGCAATTTATTGCTGTGACAATAGAGGCGTTGTTCGATATTTCCCCACAGCTCCGATATATCTGATGGTGACTGTACACAGTTCTTATTTACCCTTAGATAAGAAAAATTCAATTCAATTTCAGAGAGATGCACTACTTAATTATAATTACTTACTTACATGATGGATAGCAAAAAGTTGTTTACTAAAGTTTCATTTTTGTTACAAGCTTTATGACTATCGAAATTTGCGGGTTAAGGAGCTCTGACGAGCCCTAACATGACAGGTTGTAGCATTGCCATCCAAACTAAACGTTTGATATACAATTTTAACTCATTTGTTTGGTATTATCAAAGAGAATAATAGTTAGCAAAGAGGTCTCACTCCATAAATAATCAAAATATCGTAGGGAATAAGTACATGACCATTTTATTTTTATACATCCGTTAAGATGTCCTGTTCAGTCTGTCAACATAGTAATACCGAGGTTTTCCGTTCAATTTGCTTCTACCATTGGTCGCGAAAAAGTAGTCTAACTAATTAGTCGATTACAAAATTTAGTCGTCCGAAATCAATTTGCAACTAATTTAATTGCAACTAAACTAGTTGCACTCTATACAACTAAGATTGATCAGTCGTCGTTTTCAATTTCAACCGTCAGTCGCAATTAATTTTGTTAATCTCAATCGTTAATCGTTAGTCGATTACATTTTGCCCATCTCTGCTCTCGACTAGGCTACAGAATCCAGTAGGCCGAATGATCCTCAAAGTCTCACTTTCCAATCGAAAATCCATAGACAAAGCTCGTCTGGAACCCTAAAGCCGGATCAAAACAGGTAGCAATTACAGTGTTACTTTGTGCGCTCCGCCGTCGAAATAAACAACTTATTTTGGGGCAACACAAAGAATTCATGAATTTATAATGCTCTGGGAAATTAGCTTTTTTCTCGCACTCGCCCGCGCGCCGCTCGGCTAACGCGATATCCAACTTGCTCTACCTACAGTGCCATTGGTATAATCTGACAATCTAAAGCCATTAGCATTAGAAGTAAATATCTATACTTGTACTAGAAAAAGAAAAAACTGTAGAATTCCCTCCGTCTATGCTCTAAGCTAAGTGGTAATAAACTCTGTGTCCAAAATGTATAATTGAACGTTGAAAAATCTAATCGGGTAAGGTTTTTGTGAATTTATTTTTTTATTTATCATATGGCTACATGTCACTGGATATAGATAGGCATTTCTTCCCTGGGATAGTTATAGCGGGAAAGCAGATGATGAAGACAATCCAGTGAGTGCTGCGAGGTCCAGATGGGACAGTGCAGCTGCCAAGTTTGTTACTCTTTTAGCACCACCCAGGGATCACGTGTAGGGTTGTCTAAGGTGTTTCCTACGGACGCAGAGTAATATTGATGTGAATTGGTTATACCCTTATTATTTTGACAAGTAAGTTGTGTGTTTCAATTTTAAATACAAAATATCAAATAGCGCAATGAAGAGTCGAAAATACTAGGTAAATAATGTATAAACTTATATAGATGTCATATACAAAGGAAAGAGTGCCCAGGGCTGGGATCGAACCAGCGTCTTCTGTATTCACGGCAAAACGTGGCAACTTGCTTTTTTCCTTTGTATATGACATCTATATAAGTTTATAATTTAAAAAGTAGTTCGTCCACTTAAAATAAGTCAACGGAATACCGAACGCCAGACCGACAACATCTCCAGCACCTCCTGAGGATGCCTCGTAGAGAGGCGAAACTCGTGTGGATTTTTGTATTATTTGGTGGTGGTTTTTTATATTTATTTGCGTGTTTATTTTAGCGGCGGGAGGGTAGGAACATTAATGCATGCAAAAATATGGAAAGAAAAATAAGTATAACGGGTTGTCACTAATCAATTAGCACGTTATTATACCACGGAATAGCAAAGCAATATTATTTTAGTTAATAATATGGACTTCCGCAAAGTAACACCTGATTCCATAAATTCCTTAAAAATAAATAAATCTAAATATTTATTAATATAACTTGATTTGTTCTTCAGAAGTCAATAAGTATAAGGATATTTTGTGTTCGAATACCTAAAATCAATTCTGCGCACATTAAAATTTTGTGAACGCTCTAAAACTTGAAAATGTATATTATTTTCAAACCCTTTCACAATCTATTATTTCACAACCAACCAACTTTCCTACCTTTCCAAACACCCCTTGCCACCATCTCTTTTATTATTTACGATCGTTTTTAAGTCATTACCTGAAGATTCGATACAGGCCTGTCGCGTCGGAAGAAGATGATTTCAATTCAAAAGGAATGTGAGAGCATCGTATCGTGCTAGAGATGTTTGAGAACGAATTATCTTTGTTCTGAGTAGATTAAGTTTTATCTGAGTATATTAAGTTAGGTTTACGACGTAAATGTGGGTGTTAAAATGTTCCGGCGGTTTGGAAATAAGTACCTTTTGTAAGAAGCGTCATTGGTGAAGATGGATATACACCGTGGGCTGGAATAACCCGACAGATCTTAACCACTAATTTCTTAGAACAAAAGAAGGAAAAAATACTATGTGACTAGGTCAATTTCGCCAAAAAAATATTTTTTTTTTGTTTATTTTTTTTTTTCAAATATTTTGAATGTGTATTGCACATGAAAAGCAAATATTATTAATAAAATTATCGCCTAAAACAAATTGGAACATTTTTTTTTGTAAAAATTTCGTTTCTTCAAAGTTTTCCTTGTCACTTTGATATCTGTCAATAAGGACGTGTAAACTATGTCCAATAGTGGCATCAACGCCATTAGACAGGCGTTTTGTGATGAGTTATAATAAAAAGTGTATTTTTTTAAAATTGGTATTAACTCTGAAACTAGGCGTATTCCAGAAAAGTTTATAGGACATTTTAGTATCTAAATATGATCAGGAATACACTGTTAAAATCTGTTTAGTTATAGGGGCCCACGGTGTATAGGATACGAGTACAATATGAAGTTCTTAAAATATATTTACGTACGAATCATGAATATTAGGATCTCCAACTACTGTCAAGGTCCGGTGGCAACTCAAACTCCCTAGCCAGTAGTCAGCCGTGAAAGCTGAAGGCGCCAGTTGAATCTGGCCTTGGATACGGAGAGCTAGCCACGTCAGATATGACACAATAATGAGAGCGAGCTATGAAATCCCTTTATTCAGTATGCTATACTATACTTATTTCTAGATCTGGACATCTGGCAGCAGTAATATGGTGGAGGTCAAAAAATGCAAACCACTTCAAGAAAACCAATGCTAAAGTTCTGGGTTTGATGCAATATTATGAGAAATTATACAAATAATTAGATTATATTAATAATTGCCACAGGTTTCTGTTGCGGGAAAGTAGTGCCAAACGACATATAATGTATTTCATATTTTGTCGCCTACTGTTTTTGTTTCCCTAATAATACGCAATGTTTTTTGTTCTAATGTTAAATTATAGGCCCTGTCTTGTATAACTGAGATAACTTCGGCAGTTTTCACCTATTTTGGTATTACTATTTTCCAATTCAAAAATATACCTAGTCTGTAACTCTGACTTCCACCCATTAAAAGCTGCCAGATGCCTGGATCTAGCAATAAGGATAGTATAGCAATCTAAGCATATGGATTTTGTCGCTCTCATTATTTTGTCATATCTGATGTGGCTAGCTCTGAGTTCATTACTATTACGTGCTATTGTCTAGTAAACTACACTATTAATATAAGCAGCGTTCAGCTCGCGTGCCCCGACAATTCATATCCTTCACCATCACAATATAGACACCTTATTCCGGCAAGGAATTATAAAGCAAAGCAAAGACAGGGCATTTATTAAAGTAGCCCGGTGTTCAATTGGGGCCACGAAATCAGCTAGAACGTGTTTGTGGTCTTGAGATCAAGCGATCAAATATGCTGCGAACGTGGCTTGCGTTCGTCTCCATTCACTTCCATGGATGTGAATGCTGCCATAGAGAAATAAGTAAGCATAGAGGGCTCACTCCATACAACTGGTAACTAGCCCGAAGGCTTGGAATTATAAAGGCTGGTCGTCTAAGGGGGCTGAGGGAGGAGCGGGCAGGGGGCGTGAGTACCAAGTTTTACATTTTTCTATGACGCTACCGTGAATATCATTGTTGTTACGAGTGATTAGGTCTACACAAAGGAATTTTCTACTTTAATTCAGCTAATATCATATTAAAAAAACAATACCTTATTAAATTTTCTTTTAGGCGTCATATTTAATTCATTGAAAAGTTAACAGCTTTTTGTTTTTGGATGGTTAGTGAGCCAGGGCTTTTTATATAATAAAAAAACTTCCACGGAATAGTAGTTTATGTAACTGTTACGTTTTAAGGCCTAATTACGTACAGTTGCATACACTGCTTTATCTACACTCATATTATTTATTATAAATGCCGTATTCGTAAACCATAGAATGGCCGCCACAGTACCGCCGTGGCCATCTCGATTGTGTCGGGCGTGGCCTACTCGATTGTGCCGGCGGTAGCGCGGGCGCGTGTCGCCGGCCGCGGGCGCGTGCAGGTGTACATTATGTTATCAAAACTCAGAGCACATCAATAATTGAGCATGAAACGTTAAAATTGCGGTACTGCCACAGATAAGAAACTTATCATAGTGAAATCGTTTGTTGTAATGCTGGTCATCGCCTACGGTTTTTGAACGCATTTTAGAGGACTTACAATATGAGTGTAGATAAAGTATTTATGTATAGCAACATGTTAATATGTAAATTACTGTCATAGGTACTTAGAAAGAACGCAATATCTCCGATATTATAATGACATAGGTACCTACATAGGTCAATTTCCGTTGGATCAAATACATTCAATTCTTACACATAAGTTCAGTGCAGTACTGAATAATTCAAATTTAAACAATAAGGATCAAATGTTCATTAGTATCAAGTTGCAACCACTATTTGAGGGCCAGGTTCATTAGGCTAAACGCCAGATAGGCGGTAATAGATATATTTGGTAGATAGCAAGATTTAAGCCTAGCCTTGACTAGTTTTGCCATTACAATCTACTTTTTGGAGCAACTTTTGAGCTGGCTTTTTAGAGGCTAGAGTGACGGACCAAGAAAAATTTTCAGGGCAGGTCCTATATTTTAACATGAGAACAAAAAACATTGTGTATTATTTTTATTGCGGAAACAAAACCAGTAGGCGACAAACTATAAATTGCATTATATGGCATTTGGCACTATTTTGCCCCAACAGAAACTTCTGGCTATATTATAATCGAATTAATTACATAATTTCCCATTATATTGCATCAAACCCAGAGCTCTAAGATTTGTTTTTTTCAAGTTATTTGCATTCTTTGACCACCACTTTACAGCTGCCAGATGTCCGGATCTAGAAACAAGCATAGTATAGCAAATTAACTAAGGAGTTTTGTTGCTCTCATTATTGTGTCATTATATCTGACGTGTCAAGGTCTCCGTTTATAATAGTATGTACTTCAAAACCGGCCAGTCTGAGTGCTCAGCTATGATGGTTATCGGTAACGTGATGGCTTTCAAGATCTATCAGAGAGGAGTACCTACCTAAGGAAACGTTGTGGGGGTGTACCTACATTCTACGAGTAAAGTGATATAGTAAAACTGTAATAATGAAAAGAGATTGGTGGTGGTTCTGGATGGACGGACGGCCAGAGTCAGGGAGACGGCGTATTATTGAAACACCTTACATGGTAGTCGAGTATAGAGTTCAACTTTATTAATGAATGCCTTACCTATTTATACACAAAGGTTGTCGCTGACACAAGCAATATGCGTTTATGTCGCAGTAAACCAGAGTGTTACTGCTAAATACTAAAAGTGGCCAATTGCCATATTACACCTCCCCCGAAAGTCCCTTCACCGCCAGGGTGGCAAAAGAAAAAATTTAAACGCATGTTACTTGTTCACATTTTTTTCTGAAATTTATAGAAAAATAAAATCAATACACATAATTTATCAACATTTGACAAATTCGATCAAAAAACAAAAATTATCCTTTGAGTATCCTAGTGTCGAAGTCCTTTAAATATACTTTATATTTTCAATGGTAACTTGCTAAGCTAAATAAATTAAAATCATAATCACTTTCCATTATTACATGGCGACCCTGCCACACGGACCAACGAAGAATCTTCTGATCCAGCACCAGCATTAGCACCAGGCACGAGGCATGTCCTGGCAGGATCGCCATGTAATAATGAAAAGAGATTGGTGGTGGTTCTGGATGGACGGACGGGCAGAGTCAGGGAGACGGCGTAGTATTGAAACACCTTACATGGTAGTCGAGTATAGAGTTCAACTTTATTAATGAATGCCTACCTATTTATACACATAGGTTGTCGCTGACACAAGCAATATGCGTTTATGTCGCAGTAAACCGGAGTGTTACTGCTAAACACTAAAAGTGGCTAATTGCCATATTACAAAACGACCAACTTGCAAAAATGAGTTATAGTACCTTATTGCTAATAAATAAGTCCTCACTTACGCGCATGATACAATTGCAGGTATTTTTCATATCAGATGAGGATCCGCAATTTCTAGTTACGTGCGTAGTGCTGTCACGTTCACTGACCAAAGCGCCATCCACATCTTATTTATTACTGAAATTTAGCATATTTAATCTACTTTCAGATGATACGTAGAGACGTATCATCGGGAGACAGAGGTCTCCCGGCATTTTTGGGGTTCCAGTGCCTTGCCCAACAACATACTAAAAGTTGGAAACGGTGTCCAGCTGTGAACTATCTCTTAGGCCGTCTTCCATAAGGGAGCGTACTAAGACCAACTTAAGGATGGTTGACGCAGCACTTCATTTTGCATAGAAAGCGTCACGTGATCCTCAGAGGTCACGTGATGTTCTCTATACAAAAGGTAGTATTGGAAGTGTCGTGTAAGAAGCGGAACGCTACAGCGTGAGTCATCCTTAAACACGTGTCGCCGGTTTCGTGGCCCGCGCGCACCGTGATAGATCACCCGCCGCCGCCACCCGGCGAGATTCTGCATCTGCTTATATACCACTTTATTTTGCACTCTATTTATTACCCGCGCCCTTAACGATGCTCATATTTGAAAAGTTTACGGACAAAACATAATAAAAGGTTAAAATAATATATATATATATATATATATATATTGTATTATATAGTTATTTAGGTTCAAATAATAGTGATACTATGTAACAATGTATGCTCCGCAAGTATCTTTTTGATAACTCTTCATAGTAAATTCAGAAGCAGGTAATTTATTTATATATATTTATTTGTGCATATATATTTGTATTTATTACGTATATGTTTACTATCTCTGCCTATTTTATATCTTATTAATATATATTTATTTAAATGCTTATTTATATTAAATAGATAACGTTCTTGCTATTTTAGTAATTAGTTCTGTGTTCTTTACTTCTTCTCTGTTTGGCCTTAAGGTTGATTGGTAGAGAATGCCTTACGGCATTAAGTCTGCCTTTTGTAACTGTATATTTTATACTGTAAAATCAAGTTTAAATAAATAAATATATGCGTGTAGAATACTATAATATATGACACATTTTGTTGGAAAAGGTCCCGTTTGGCGGAAGGATATAATTTTTTTTTTTCTTGTATGGTATCAACCGATTCGTTTTGTTATTACTCTTATTAGGATCAAATGTCTATATAGGGTCACTTGCGTTAAATAAACACAAAAGTCAGAAATGAAATTCCTGTTTTCGCGGGAAATTGATGAAATTGCTATTTTGATAGTAAAATATTGCTATTATATATGAAGGGTTCACGGAAAGAACACGTCTAGTCACTTTGACAACATTTTGAGTTATAGCGCTTTTAAAGTTTGGAATGATTCAATTAACCATACTATTTTCGTAACTAGATGGTTTTTATGAGTTAAAAAGTGGATTTACCTTAAAAGTTACAGCTGTAATAGAAGTTGTTACTAATAGTTCGTTGCAAGCTCTACATTCTGATAAAAAAATCTCATTTTACAAAAAAAGTGACTAGACATGTTCTTTCCGTGTACCCTTCATCTGGTTTTCTATACAATTTAATACAATATATGAGAAATATAATTGTGTCAAATTTTTAAGCCTGATCTATGAACCATTTCAATAGATTTTAACTGTATTGGGATATATATTGATCACTTTGCATCCATTCACCTAAATTATAATACAAAATTCAACATGTGTCATCATTCCTATTTGCTGTCTCCCTCTGACGTAAGCAAGGAAAGAACTGATGGAGAGATTCACCGACGTTGAGTAAGCGTCGATGGCTCAGTTAGTCAGAGCGGTCGGACCGGTGTTCCGAAAGGTCGCAAGTTCGAATCTTGCTCGACGGTGAATTTTTCCATTTTTCTTTCAATTATATAATTGAAATTCTCATTTGCGTTGTGCAGATTCAATATTGAATTCGAGCAATATGAAACCGTAAGCGCCCGTCGCTATGTGGTACCTTTTGATATAGAGAATCCCTCATTGTGTTAATTTTAATTTGATTGATGTATAAATGTTTAGATATAGAAGTGTCGTTCGTATTATAACTTTAAACTACGTTATGACACGATCCAACATGAATACAACTCCAATGCATTAACTACGCAATGCAGCCGTCGCATAAACGTCTGAATCAGAATTGTCAGAATTTTCTTGAAAATTATTTCGATGCAACTCCAATACAACTTCAATATTGGTTGATTATTTGTTGTGTGTTAGAGTTATGTTTGAGATAGGTGGTGTTTTTAATATATTGTTTATGTATTTTAAAATTAGAATACGGCACATCGCGAAGAAACAATTTTATCATAACTCCACTGCTACTATTTTGTAGCAAACTTCTGTTACAATGACATACACTCAATAAATACCGGGTGTTGCTGTAACACGACCAATAAATTAAAACATAAATTCTACTCGTCAAACAAAACAACATTTGTTCAACAACTTTAAAAATATGTAGTCTTTTTTTTTGGAGATTTATTTCTTTATTTAATAAAATAAACTTAAATATTAATACCAAAATAACTATTTATAAAACAAAAGTACTAAAATTAAGTCTAAACTTAAAAAATAAATATATAACTAAAATCGACCCTCTAAACCTTGGCTCCTCGGTAAGGTGCCCATCACACAGGCAGCATTCCCGCGTTGAATCGCTATAGCGAGTCTTTGTGCAAGAAAGCTGCCTGCGCGAGGGTCACCTGTGGCCGCTCTCAATCTTTTGCCCAGTTCCCTGTGGAGCCCGCGCACACCCCTGCCCCACGGACCTAGTGTCTCAACGCCAAAAGCTACAAACTCGTAATTGGCGCCGAGACAGCTATATTTATTTACCTTGATGCGCTCTCGGGCGTCCGCCGCCGCTGCGGCTTGTCGGCTGGTGCGTGAGATGTAGGACGCCGCCAGCGTGTCAGCGCAAGTGGCGTCCCACACCAGCGCACGGCCTCTATTCCAGGGAATTAACGACATCCCGTCGGGGCGCTTGCCATCGTCCCGCACGATCTGGGGTTCCAGAGCTGCGGGGACGTTGGCACTGACGAGCGCCCTTCTGAGGATGTCGTTCAGAGCGGCATGGCGAGACAAGCGGCCGGCGCCCGAGGAGCACGAGAGGCTGTGGTGGCCAAGTGTGTCTACCGGAGCTCCACAGGCAACACAGGTGTATTCCGTGCAGATTTCGACCCTGAGACGGAGACCGACGGCTACACGGAGTGTGCTTGGGTCGATGAAATTACCCGCGTTGGGCGACGGATAGGCATGGAGCCAGTGCCCTGACTCCGGTTTGGAGGCTGCTAAAATTCTAGCAAGGTCTTTACCTGACGATGTCGCAACCAGTGATTTTACAATGGCGGCGGAAGCTATTGTATCCCATGCTCTTTGGTATTTGGGCTTCGCGGGTAAATTTTGACCCGGCATAGCTAGCCAGGCATTCGTGGCCCCACCCAAGCACGCGATCTCACAGTTTGTAGCCGTAGAGGCTTTAAGGATATTTCCTGTAAGATCAGACGTGCTATGGACAGAGGACAGGAATGCCGGCAAAGCAACGCTTGAAATATTTCGAGTTCCCAAGCCGCCGAACTTTACCGGTAAGCAGGCCTGGGTCCATGCCTGCTCGTTAAAGTGGACGTTAAGAATGGCTTCAATTCGCGATTTTATTATTAGATCTATGGGAATAATCAAATTGGGAAATTTCCAGATGGGACAGCAGCGCAATAGATAAGTAAATTTCGGTACAAGCAAACAGAATTTTAGGATAAATAGAGCACAGTGACTGTTGATTTTGACGAGGCGTTTCGAATGATTATTGAATGTAGATATTGACTTATTAAGGAGAGGAGGGATGGCTTCGTCAAATATAGGCGAACCAAGCAGAAACAGACTGTCTTCAGACAAAATTTTGATATTCAAGGCGACATTGTTAAAATTTTGAGTGATTTGAGAAACCAGTGCCTATCTTATCAGAAATATACAATTCGCATTTATTAAAATTTAAGTCTAGCCCTATGTCCCTGAACTGAGTTTTGATTTTGACTAGATCCGCTAAGACAGTCTGCCAATTTCCACCGATTGTCCCATCATCAAGGTACCAAATGTTTAATTTTGAATTTAGGTTATGAATAATCGAATTAATTGCCAACTAAATATTGCTGGGCCAAGAGGATCACCCTGCTGACAACCTACGGCCGAAAGGATCTCATTCTCTCATCTTTGTGTAATAATTTTGAAAGAGTGTGATAGCACTGGAGAAGAAAATTATAGGTTTCCGGTATATGGATTTTGATTTCGATCGAATAATCTTTTAAGAGTACTAACCACAAGTTATTTTTCAAAGTCGCTGAACAAATATTGTATGCTTTGAGGAGTAGAATCTACGTTTATATTTTTGCTCATGTTACAGGCAACACCCGGTATATCATTGCGCAACGTGGAGGTAAGAGATATGTTATATTACGAAGGATCCTCCAAAAGAAGCTCACGGGCAAAGCTGAAGGCTTTTATGAATCGAGTTTTCAATACTCTTACCCTCCGAAATACACAGAATATTTTTCATAGTCCAATGAGAAATGATAAAAGTATTAAGACAAAAAAAAAGTGATATAAAGTAAGAAAAAGCCTATAATCATCGTCACACGTGTGGTACGTTTTACGAGAAAGTATGATGAAACATTACATAAATAAATATTATGGGACAATCTTACACACCAAGTCCCACAGTAAGCTCAATAAGCCTTGTGTTGTGGCAGAACTATTATATAAACTGTGGTTGTGGGTACTACACGACGATATATATAGATAAATACTTAAATACATAGAAAACACCCATAACTCAGGAACAAATATCTGTGATAAACACACAAATAAATGCCCTGACCAGGATTCGAACCCGGGACCTCCTGCTTCATAGGCCACTACCGACTAGGCTAGGAGGCCGTTAAACATAGAATATAAATTTGGCAAATCAACGTGAGTACTATCACTATCTAGGTAAGAGCGATACCTGCAATTGCGAGAGGCTGCAATCAATCGCTAATGTTCCGGCGTCGGCCAACATTCAACTGAGCGGTGCATTTGAGAGATAAATGCACACGTGGGTGGGTACAGTTGAACAAGAAATAGAACTACAGTATTAAAAATAGATTAGTTATTTGGTGGTGAAAATAGACTCGACTTTGCGAAGTTGAAGTAAACAAAATGTGAGAAATCAGAATAAATGTTAAATTTAAAAATAAAAAATACTTTTATGGTTCTACTTTATTTATTTAAACTTTATTGCACAAAAAAGAAAAACACAGTCGTATAATCACGCGGACTTAATACTATTAGAGCATCCTCTTCCAGCTAACTTTCGGGCAAAGCACGTTGTAGGCGGTGCAACGTCATGCACATTATGGAACTTCACTTCACTTTCAAATTTTGGAATCAATTATTCAATGAGGTAAGAGTGGCAAAAAAATCATTAAATTTCACGCAATGTGAACCCCAAGAATCCCAACGAGGTATGGACTTTCGTTATTTCTAATAATTGGTTTGATGAGTATAGTGAGTCAGACAGCTCAAAAAGATGCAGTGTGATGCGGGGAACACTATTGTCCCCTTAGTCGTCAACACAGTTAATCCTCCTCATTTTACAAAGGGTTGGCAACGCGCATGTTGTCCCCTCTGGGTTGGAAAATCAGATGGCAGTTTATTTCGTGAAATTTTCCTACGCCGATTCCTTGGGTTGCCGAGCGGACTCCAAGCTCAGATAAATACGCTAGGAGGATGATGAATATAATAATAGACAATTCAAATGACATAATCAAAGATCTTAGCGAGCTCAACTGTACGCGTTAGTAAACATGGTAATGTCGTACATTAATCATTTCCCCGAATGTATGACGCCTGCCATGTTGAACTTTGCAGTGCGCTCAGTTCAGTGTATTAATGGTAGTTGCCCTGCAAATGATCTGTATGTACTAATTTCGGGGGTCATTGTTTTCATCCTTGAATTTATTGAAAATCATCACTATCACTACATAGTATAAACCAAAGTCGCTTTCAGTTGTTTGTCCCTATGTATGCTTAGATCTTTAAAACTAAGCAACGGATTTTGATGCGGTTTTTTTAATAGATAGAGTGATTCAAAAGGAAGGTTTTTATGTATAATACATGCATATTATAGTAGAAAAACACTGATGATTTTAGAGGTTTCTAATGTGATGTCGTAAAATAAAACCCATTTTTTGCGCTTACATTGCAAACGCTGGCTGAGTCCTAAGAGATAGATCAAAATAATGTACTGCAGTATTATACATCTTAAAAAGGTCTACAAAAAAGTCCGTGATGGTATATGTCTATCTTAAGGATAACCCACAATAACCATTTTTAATCCCGTGCGAAGCCGGGGCGGGTCGCTAGTTCAAATATATTTTGTAGTGTCTTACCCTTAAGACTGTGTCGACCGTCCAGTGGCGCCCTCATTGGGGGGATTGTATTTCCTAATAAACGAATCAATTTATGTATAATCCCTCAGTGTTAAGTTGTAGTCCTACTAATTACGCAACTTTTGATCTTTGTCACATACTTTCATTTTGCGTATTTTTTGCTTCATTACCGAAACGGCAAATGGCGGCCACTTATTTCCGTTTAGGCGATGAAGCCAAAAGTACATAGATCATAAGTTGCGGAATTAGTAGGACTACAACTTAGCATGATGGATTATAAAGAAATTAATTAGTTTATTAGGAAATACAATCCCCCCAATGAGGGCGCCACTGGACGGTGGACGCAGTCTTAATTTAACCCTTATTTCACCTTAAGGAGTTCATTCCAGGATAAGATGTATAGTTTACATATATGTATCCCTATGTCATACTCATAACCCATTTCTGCATAAAATTTTACCCAAATCCATTAAGCCATTTTTGCGTGAAGAAGGATTAAGATTAACAAACATCTACTCAACCAAGAAATAAGTAAGCATAGAGTGCTTACTCCGTACAACTGGTTATTAACCCGATAACTTGACATTCGATTTCGGGCTTGTAATCAGTTTTATGAAGTGAGCTATGTTTATTTATTCATCTATGACTTAAACAAACTTTTGCATTTAGAACGTTATAGTGGGATTAGCTTAGACGGGTGTATACCTATATACCTGGAAGGAGGTCTTTCTTCAAGAATCTTCATAACGATTGGTCCTGCGTGACCTGGGCCGCGATTCGAAAAATAAACACACACACTGGACAGACACAGCTCCAACCCAACTCAACCCAACTCGATTTTCATTTAACATTGGTCTCACATTGGTCACACATTGGACTAATGTGAGACCAATGTGTGACCAAACTACAGCCTCAACAAAATCACTGATCACCATTTTTAATTGATTGCAAATTTCAAGAGTGACTGAATTGCAGTGCCTCATTGGTACCGGCTTCACTTCAGCGGGAAATGATCGATATTTTTGCTGTATTAATATGCAGATAGCATACGGCTAATGCAGTCGTAAATAGAATTTACCCTTAACCCCAAATTACTATCAAATAAACACCATCCCAATTTCATCTCAACTTCATCCTAACTGCATCTTCATTCACTAACGGCTAAGACTAACTAACCCAAGATTAGCCATCGACAGGGAGAATTACCCCACCTCCCCGATGGGGAGTGGGTAGGTGGGGAGAATTATCGCAGCTTGACCTGTAGTTCACGTGCACTAAGCGGGGATAAATGGACAACATCTTGTTTTCGAGCTATAGGTAACTGCAGTATAGATAAGAGACAATGCGGTACAGTTGGCTGCGAAATTAATGTGTGTCACACGAGTTGTGTTATGGTAGGTTAACTTTAGGTAGGTACAGTAGAATGGTCTCACTTTTTATGGGATTGTTTTCTGGAAATTTAGAACGAACAAAAATTATGGTTAACTTTCAAAATTGTCAATCAGCATTTATTGAATATTGAGTATTTTTTTAAGATTATCGAGATTGTCCAACATACGATTAATTAAATTAATTATAATGTAATTATGTAATATTTTAAATATAATAAATAAATGACTATGACTATGAATACGTAATTTCCCAAATACACTTTGCTTTATATTAGACTTCTTTAGTAAGAACAAATCAATTTACTTTAATAAATATTTTTGATTATATCAGATGCCGCTGCGACCCGGGTAGCCTGCCGCTAATACAGAAGGTGCTGGTTTTATTCCAGCCCTAAGCTCCTCGCTATGAAGCAAAAAAGTAAAAAAAACCCGGCCTATTGCGTGTTGGACCACGCATAGGGTTCCGTACCTTCAACGGATAAGAAGAAAAAATTTTTTTTTCAAAAGATCGTATCTGTCTATGGAAGAGGTTTTTTGGAGACAACTCAAAAACGCTTCAACCGCTAATGGTCAAAACAATTTTCATTGAAAGAATATGCAAAGATTTATATTCTCAATTTTTTTCATATTTTTTGGATCTCCGGTTCAAAAGTTACAGGGGGGACACAATTTTTAGACTTTCGGGGTGATTATTTCTGAAAATAATCAAAAAATGTTCTTTTCGAACTAAAAACCTATCAATTGATCTGCAACATGTTGATATTTTGTAAAAAACATTTTTGACAATTACTTACATGTATGGAGTGCCCCCACCAAAAATATTTTTTTCAGCAATTTTACAACAAAACTAAGTAGCGGCCATACATATTTTTTTATAGATGCATATTATAATTTCTAAGTAAAACGGCTGTAACATACGAACGGACAGACGGACATGACGCAACTATAAGGGTTCCGTTTTTGTCATTTTGGCTACGGAATCCTAAATCCGTATGTAGCAAACCATTTCAATACATTTTGATATACTGTCATGGTTTTTTCTGATTTTACGTCAGAAATCACGCACAAGCGTGTGAGGCCAAGTGTATTGCGGTGGTAGATAAAGTTAATACGCATTGTCGTAGTTAATAGATCAGGGGATGCGATCGCCAGGGTAGGGGCACGTATATGAGAATTTAGCTCCAAAATATGTTTAGCAAAATTATAACAACTCGAGTTACGGTATCATTTTACTAAGCTCTTGAACATGATCCTATTGACAATACAACAATGCCTTCAGGATGATGATGTGGCTGCCTCGCTACTGCAGCGCATCGGGGATGTTGGGATAGGTAATCTTAATTAAATGTTATTATTATTATAATTAAAATTTATATGGACCTGGTCTGAAATAAAGAATCTTATTCTTATTGAATATTATCATCATTTTTCAATCATTTGTCAGCTTACAGAATCATTCAGCTTAGGGAATCTGGGGAACGGGGTACAACATGATTCTGAGAATAGGGATGTTGAATTATTCAATAATATTTAGTTGATTGGATGCAAAATGATCAATATATCTAAATAATGTGAAACATAAAAAAATCTATTGGAACGGTTCAACGATATCAAGGTTGAAATTTTACGATTTTTAAAAGTACGAAATTTAAAAAAAGACAATGATAACATTCGATTTTTAACATTTTACTTTAAAATAAATTGTACAGCAACTCAGTGAAAATAACAATTCATCATTTTTCCATACTTTTTAAAAACCAGGCGACTATATGATTGTGACGTCACTTTTGCTCGTCATTTTGTTAGGAGCGTTTTGAGAAACAAATGCAAATCTCACACTTTAAGTCTCATTTCAGACTTTTGTGTTGCCTTAACGCAATTGGCCCCTTAAGGACATTTGATCATCGCAACATAACGAAAATTTCATCATGAATCATCATCATTCATTCATCATCCGCTCATTTCATCGTAGAATGGACGGAGAGCTAGCCATGTCAGATATGACACAAAATGATGTATAAAGCAATTTATAGTTAGTCGCCTACTGCTTTTGTTTACAATAATACACAACGCTTTTTTCTAATGTTAAAATAAAGGCCCTGTTCTCTATAAATGACACATCCGCGGCAGTTTTTATCTATTTTGGTATACTTTTTTTCCAACTGAAAAACTTTGTTGGTCTGTCACTCTGACCTCCACCCATTAAAAGCTGCCAGATGCCCGGATTTAGCAATAAGGATGGTAAAGCAATCTAATTTAGGTTTCATTGCTCTCATTATTGTGTCATATTCGACGTGTCCAGCTCTTAGTCCATGCCATGAATTATCGTAGTAAGCGACTGTCATCTTGCCCTTTTAACCCAGACTATGTTTTCCGAACGACATCGTTTTCCTTAACATAGTGTTGCAGAGTATTGCTGGTGAGTATAAAATTATATTTCATACATTTTCCTGAAACTTCATTGGTACGAGTACAAGCCGGGGTGTGAACATGAGACCTCCGGATTGAAAATCGCACGGCGTTCCGTCAGACTACACACAAAGTAAAAGGAAATAAAATAATTTTAAACAAAAAAGAACCGACTTCACTTAGCATCCACCTTTCCAATAGTAAATGCTCAAGCTGCTGTAATAGTTGAAGAGTTTCCTCGACTTCTCCAGGATCCCATCATCAGATCCTGACCTGGTTACAATGGGACCAACTGTGAAGTATACTCTTTCAAACAAAAAAAGAATTTTCCAAATCGGTCCAGCCGTCTTCGAATAATCGGTGAACATACATAAAAAAAATAGCAAAAACAAAGATCCCGACGAACTGATAACCTCCTCCTTCGAAATCTTGAAGTCGGTTGATAATACAGGGTGTAACAAAAATGATGTCGAACCTTTTAAGGGCATAATTAGCATCGTATTCTAATTATGAAACACTATTCTATAAAAAAAAGTTTTTGTATGAAGGGTTGTGGCCGGCTGGGACGACGTGTCCCATACAAAAAAAAATATCCTACTTTTTCTTACTCGCAATATACAATACCAAGTATGCCCTTAAACGGCTCACCAGTATTTCTGTTACATCCTGTATAGTCACTTGATCAAAATAGTGTGTCGATATAAAACCCTCGGAGTGCGAGTTAGACTTGTGGATTGTCACATGGGTTTTTTGGGTGCCTACGCAGAAATATCTTCAAAAAACTGACACAACCGTTTTATTTTCTCCCTGTCATGTTCGAGTTTGTTTCGTCGTTCATAGATCACGTTTCACTAAACTCCGCAGTTTAAAGAATGAGACGACATACACTCCCTTTTTGACTTTTGTATTTAGAAATAGTCATCAAGATCACTGCTAAACTTGAATTTTTAATCCATTTTCGCTTCCTACTATTTCGTTTAAAGTTTTATTATATTTATGTTAAGTGTTGTTTTATGTTTTATTGGGTATTAGGCATTGTGACGGGGAGGGCAAAATAATGGGATTTGTAATTGTATTTTTCGCATTTTATTAACATGTTTAAGCGTCTTATTTAGGTTCAAGTTTTGTAGGTATACGTTTAACATAGTATGGATTTTTTAAAATCTGAAATAAATATTTTTTATTTAATTTAATTTTATTATTATTGATTTATTTATTGTTATTTTTATTTCAAAATTTGCGTAACATAACAAAGAACAAAAGTCAACCTTAGTGCAAGAAGGCATAATTACAAAGTGTTACGAGCTACGTTAGAGGCCAATCCCAGCATTAACCCGATTTGAAGAGGAAATCCACTGCACACAGCCCACCTAGCGGGTACCTGGCCCTCAATGTGTTAAGAGGCTGACAACACCCGATGAGCTTCAAATCGACATTACTTAAACAGTTCTTTAGCTATAACTACTAGTTTTGAGAAAGTAAAAAAAAAATATGTTAATATTTATTATATTTGGAAGAACTTTTTTAATTCCGATACACTCGATGGAAAATAATTCCAAAGTTACATCTTAAAATCAGCTTTAAACAGTTGTATGTATTTAGTTTCTTGACTTATACGTCTGCAATTAAGGACATAATTCCACCATACTAGTATTAAAAACTTAATTATTTTATATTTCTCAATTAAGGTGAAGTTTTTTTTTAATCATCATTTTGCTAAATTTACAATGAGCTCCCATACTAATCGTAACACAGTGTTTCAAAAGATAAGGGTGGAATTTAGCTGTCGTCAGCCCCTTAAATGGAACATATACACCATCTAGTAATAAGTGGTGATTCGTTCGAAACCCGACACCCACTTTTGAGTCCGCCGTTAGTCCATTTGAGCCCCTATTTATTTGACTGGAAACAGGTTCGGTTACAATTTATGTCACTGTTTCTTTGTTTCTTTTTAAATTAACTCGTGTATACGTTGGATTAGGTTACAAAAAGCTTTTCAAGGTTCTTAGGGTTTACAGATCGCTCATCTTCTTCATGGAGCATATATTGGACTAAGAGCTGGCTACGTCAGATATGACACAATAATGAGAGCAATGAAACCCGTCTAGTAAGATTGCAATATTATCCTTATTGCTAGATCCGGGTATCTGGTAATGGCTGGAGGTCAGAAACAATTTTCAGTTGGAAAAAGTTATACCAAAATAGGTAAAAACTGCCGAAGTTGATTTATTTATTGAGGACGGGGCGTATATAACATTAGAACAAAAAAACATTGCGTATTATTGCGGAAACAGAAACAGTAGGCGACAAACTATGAATTACATTATACGTCGTTTTGGACTACTTTCCCCCATCAAAAAGTTTTGGCAATGACATAATCTAATTATTTATATAATTTCTCATAATACTGCATCAAAACCAGAATTCTAGGATTTGCATTCTTTGACCTCCATTACTTGACAGCTGCCAGATGTCCGGATCTAGAAATGAGCATAGTATCGCAAACTAACGAGAGGGGTTTCGTCGCTCTCATTATTGTATCATATCTGACGTGGCTAGCTCTCCGTCTATATAGCCTTTGGCCCGCGGCTTTGTCTACGTAGAAGCTGTTAAAACATTATATCCCGCGTCCATTGTCATAGAAAAATAAGTAAGTAGCTTAACGTCAGGTGGACTAAGGAAAATATGTTTTTTTTTTGTTCTGGGAAAGGGAAATAGTATAAAAATTCCCTAGACGTGTTCCACTTACCCCACCTGAACTTATTATTTATCTATGCTTTAGTGGTTAAGTTGAATACAACTTTAAAGAAATATTTATTTTTGAGTCAAACTTTTATTGCCAACTGTACTTTTAAAAATATGTATGTGGGTCACTCACGTAATAAGAACCAAAATGAATGACGATGAAAGAAATGATCATCGTAAATTGATCGAAACATGTCGAGCATAAATCGACTTTAATTACGTGAGTGACCCGTTATAAATATTTTTAATACGTTAAGAGTCTCACGATAGTTTTATAGTTAAAACTGTACTTTTCTTTGTACAATCTCTTGTTCACCAATACGGATGTAACGAGCCCAAACACGGCAGGATAATGTTGAGTAGTTGAGGAGTTCCTTTGGCTACATTCCAGCTGCATCATTATATCAGCTCCATGTCATCATAATGTTGCATTATCACGCGATATACATATGCGTACAAGACTTCAGCCCAATTGGAAACGGGGAAGCCGGTCAAAAACTTGCAAGATTTGAGTAGCTGCACTGCTGCAGCACCGCTGCAGGACACCATCGCGAGTGCAGATTTCTGGCCGAAGGGTGTCGTGTTTCGGCGATTCCGGAGCAATCTGCCGAATCCTACGCCAGATCAGACGACGCAACGGCTCCGACGCCGCCTAAATCGACCTAGTATTAAGTTATTTTATATGTTTATTTTTTACTTCGCAGTGCTTTGGTTTTAACTGTAATTCTGTGTAACTGTTTTGAATAATAAATGAAATTGCAGATAACGCAACGGGACAGGTTGAACTAAATAAAATCTTGTAAATAAATATTTAGACAGTGGAGTCTCACTACATTTAAAAAATGTAATTATATTCCAAAATACATGGTTATACTCGTATATCTGTAACGGTTTAGGTTGTGCGTTATCTATCGGTCTCTAGGTAACGTAACTGTTTTATACAGGTTGATGTCTGGGTCATGATCCATTAATTAATTTAATTTTTCTTACCTTTCAACTAAAATTTATCTAAAACTAAGTAAATCATGGTAACCTCATGACTATTGACATCCGATGTATGGGAAGCGATAAGACATTACATTGAATAGGATGTAAAAATAGGGATGATGACACATGTTGAATTATGAACTGAAATGATCAATATATCCAAATAAAGTAAAAATTTTTAAAAATCTATTGAAATGTTTCGAAGATATCAGGCTTCAAAATTTCAAAATTTTACGATTTTTTAAAGTACGATTAAAAAAATAATAATGATACCATTCCTTACAGTAAACGCAACAATTCACTGTAAAAGTAGCAACTATAACTTTTCCATACTTTAATCAGGGCGACTATGTAATCGTGACGTCACTTTACTTATCATTTTGTTAGGAGCGTTTTGAGCAAAAAAATGCAAATCTCAGACATTAAGTCTCATTTCTGACTTTTGTGTTGCTACAACGACGCAATTGGCTTCATATAGACATTTGATCCTCACAACAAAACAAATCGATTGATACCATACATGGAAAAAAATCATCATGCGTATTGTATACTTACAAAAATAGAGTGACTTATCATCTAAGAAATTAATATCAATATTGGAGATAAATAATGACGACTGAAATAATTTGGATCATCTTTCAATTCTGCTCCACAATCCCAAAATCACCCTGTATATTTAGATAAGTAAGATCACTCGAGGTTACCACATGTATCATAATGTACCGCGACGTCCGCGACCATAAGTTTTAAGGATTTGCAGTTCTCAAATGCCGTTTTGATCAGATGAGTAATATATTATGCTTGTTTGCCACTTTCATCGTATACATATTTGTTTTTGATTAATCCAGGCAAAAACATAGCAATATTTTTTTAGGAAATACAGAACTAGTACTTATGGAATTCATTTGATTCTTATTTTTATTTAATATTAAATTTGTTGTTCATACCAACTAAGAAAGAAAGAATGACCTTGCTAGAATTGCTTAAAAAATATTTAATTTAATAGGGATACTAGTTATAGTAATTATCTGTACCAAATTATATTTTTACTAGTAATTTCCGATAAACTCATACCTATAACGGTTATTCAGCTACGGTTATGGATATTGTCGGGTATTAAAGTTATAATAATAATTACATGCGTAAATATAATAGGTTGCTTTATAGGTATTTTATGGATATCGATACGTTTAAAATACATCAATTTTGCTTTTAAAACGAATTCATTATTACTTACACCCGTATTCAATTGTTTACCTTTTACAAATTTTCCGGCAATATTTTCGAGCTTTCAAATTACAAACGAGTATTACGGCGCATTGAGCACATGTCTGTAATAAGGTGGGTGCGAGTTAATAACGCGAAATAGGCGAGGAGCCGCACTCGCACGACAAATGTCATAATTTAGCGGCACGCCGTGAGGGGCACATACGGTACCCTAGTGCGCGCGGAAACGCTGTTGCTTTTTACCAACAGAAGCATTCTCTTGCTTTTCTAGAAGAAGCAGAATACAGCTCATATATACAATGTGTAGATATTTTCAATAAATTACCTACGGACCTAAAAAGCATAACTGACCCTAACTGCTTTAAGTCATGTCTTCGGAATTTCCTGTTGCAAGGATGTTTTTATAGTATACACTCGCGTGCAAAAGTATCGAATCACTTTGCATTTTTTCGTCTGCATCCAATATCTTTGTAAATCGGTTTATTTTTCTAAATTATCTAAATGTAATTATGTTTGTTAGAATATTAGCTTTATAAAAAGCTATGAAACATGAGCATTGGCCCAGGATTTTTCAGATTATGGCCAATCTCCCGGTTTCCCGTGTTGTTACGGCTTCTAACGCCCACGAGTTGCACTATGCGGATTATGCGATGTTTATGCCATTATTGTTTCTACCTAGTAGCGATTCTACACGATACGAATTCCACACAGCTGAAGTTTATCACATGCGTTATTCTTCACAGTCATTATTTCTACACAATCTTGACTCTACCTAGTAGCGATTCTACACAATATTAGTTCCACACAGCTGAAGTTTATCGCATGCGTTATTCTTCACACAATTATATTTCTATACAATTGCAATTAACCATTATTGTTTACATTCGCTGGGTGAGAAGTATTAGGTGGGGGCAATATGAGCAATATTATCTATCCACAGGTATCAGTGAAAAGCTGATCAGCTCTACTAAGTTGAACGTTTTCTATATTTTCGATCTATTCTCACTAATGTGTAAGTAAGAAAAAGATAGACACCATGCTGTCGGACAGGTCTTCACCTGTCATTATCCCAGTAATTCATGAAATCGTGGCGAGAGTTATATAGCGCAGCGAAAGATAATTCTCTAAACATCGTAACTTCAATGTCTATACATAGATAAGATACCTGGCTATAATAGTAAGAGAGCCCATGACACTGAACCTAGTTCGATAAGTCTCCTAGATGAGATATATATAATTAGACGCGTCTTTAATGGGGGAACACGAAATGCTGATGCTGCAATGCAAAAAAAGTGGTGGCGTATCTTTTTTTTTTTTTTAGAAAAAAATAAAAAACCGGTTTCTAGTACGATAAGCCTCCTGGATTTCCTTTGTTCCTCGAAGCAGGGGAGGGGTAGGGCTACACGATAATGCGGTGCTGCAAGCCCCCGTGCGTGGCCTTGTCATTGGCAGTAGCATCAAAAGTTTGTAGATGTATGAAAAAACAAAGCGCCTGATCTTTTAAAATAACAAATCATTTTAATAACGTAACATCTTGTTGCAGTTCAGGCGCTAAGTTTAGGTTACATAACATCTTGTTTTTGTTATAAAAAGACAGCATGGTGTCTATCTTTTTCTTACTTACACGTTAGTGAGAATAGATCGAAAATATAGAAAACGTTCAACTTAGTAGAGCTGATCAGCTTTTCACTGATACCTGTGGATAGATAATATTGCTCATATTGCCCCCACCTAATACTTCTCACCCAGCGAATGTAAACAATAATGGTTAATTGCAGTTGTATAGAAATATAATTGTGTGAAGAATAACGCATGTGATAAATTTTAGCTGTGTGGAATTAATATTGTGTAGAATCGCTACTAGGTAGAGTCAAGATTGTTTAGAAATAATGACTGTGAAGAATAACGCATGTGATAAACTTCAGCTGTGTGGAATTCGTATCGTGTAGAATCGCTACTAGGTAGAAACAATAATGGCATAAACATCGCATAATCCCCTTGACCCCTATAAAACGGGGGTGGTGGGGGATTTCTTATCAGTCACTTACCAGAAGTCGACCTGCACACATCTCCGCATCTTATCCTGTGAAGAATACCCTGAAAAATGGAAGCCACCGAAGCTCAAGTCGCCGTAGTCGTCCAGCTCCTGCAAGAAGGGCGTAGTCAACGATCAGTAGCTGCCGAAGTGAACCTGAGCCAATCCACATTTTGTAAACTGTACCAGAGGTTCCAGCAAACAGCAGCACTTACTGCAAGACCTAGAAGCGGCCGCAGAAGGTGCACATCGGAGAGAGACGACCGCTTCATTGTGAAGACCACGTCGTCCCCTATGCCGGTATTTTTGATGAGGGGTTCATGCTAATGCAGGACAATGCCCCTTGTCATACCGCAAGGGTCACCACTGCCTACCTCCGCGAGGTGGGCATCGATACCCTGGTCTGGCCAGCGATGAGCCCGGACCTTAACCCCATTGAGCACATGTGGGACCGTCTGAAGAGGAACGTTCGGGCCCGGAATCCTGCTCCAGCTACTGTCGACGAGTTGAAGATTGCCTTGCTGGAGGAGTGGGAAGCGATTCCTCAAAATTACATCAGGAAGTTAACCTTTAACTAACGACGTGGGTTCAGAGTAACACTCACGCTGAGGTGGTGTCTAACAGACGTCAAAAGTAAAATATATCATAAAAAAATTCATTTGCATTCTTCAGATACACAAGTTTTATATCAAATAATTAATCATATTATGTATTTGAATAATAGATATTCATAAAAAAAACATACAAATTTTAGAGTCCATTCGACACTTAAGAAAAAACACCAAAAAAAATTGGGTCATTATACCCAATTTTTTTCCAGTGACTTTTTTTCTTTAATTACTCAATGATTAAGGAACACAAAATCTTATATGTTAAGAAATGATCATTAGAGCGCTCAAGTGCAATAATTAATCATCAAAATAAAATAAAATAAACTGTTACACGCTAAATATATATCGTGTTTTTTGTGCACTACTGAGAGGAAATTGTCAGAAGATACTATAAGTGATATTGGGAGGCCCAAAGTTACAAAGTCGGCACGTGGAGACGAGCTGTGAGGCTAATTAGTAAAACAAAAGCCGTTAAGACTGTTATTGGGAAGAATTTTCTACTTTTTAGCTCGTCACCAAGAGACGTGAAATACGTTAACACCGTGGTGGCGTCTGTAAGACGTCGATGATTGTTACGAATGTATGTGCGTTAGTTTCACTCCCAGCATCTCGGGGATGCTAGATCGGTTCAATTAGAGGATGATGACAGAAATAATGATACTGCGGGATGCGTTTTAACAGAAACATTCGACCGAAATATTTGTATGTGTTTAACAAATTTTTAGTACACGAACACCGTAGTGACGTCCGTGAGACGGCAATGACTCGGTTTAGGGCATAATGTGCACAAGTTTGACGGCCGGCATCGAAAGGGATGCTAGATAATAGTAGAGGATTATTGAGAGAACTACTCCAATTTATAGCTTGTTTCGCTCGCTTCGCGTCGCTCAACGTCGCTAAATTGGTGTAGTTCCTCTCAATATTCCAGTTACAACAGTGGGGCAGAATCTGAAGTGGGGTAGAATCCGAATTGCGTTTGCGATACATCATTAAGATCGCCCGCAGTTGCAGCTTTTCATCCTGGTGGTGTTCCTCTCAATATTCCAGTTACAACAGTGGTCCAGAATCCGAATTGTTTATCTAGGTGGTTTCTCACTGTATTTATTACAAGTCCTTAACCAACAAATTGTAATATAAGTCATTGAGCGAAAGGTTTCGTTTAAGTTTCATAAAAAAATGCAAAAGGCTTAACACAACGGATACAAGCTAGCATTGTACCCACCAGTTCCAGTTCTCATTGAGAACCAGATCTCGTAATGAACCATCGCCCATATTTCTTCGGGTAGAGGTTTTACGGGCTAGGTTATTACGGTGTTTGTCACACTCAAGGCATTACAGAATTGGCCAGAAACTGTGCTGCCACGAGCATGGGTTGAGATTGATATTTAGATTGACATTTAGATCGAGATTGATATTTAGATTGAGATTCATGGTGGGATCTCCAAAGTTACTACGAGCGTCTAGCAACATGGATCACCCGTGTCATTACTGAACACAAGGTACAGTAACACGCCACCGCGTATGTGTATAACCGTCACCACGTTATTAGTGTGTAGTGCATACATACCCTGCCCAAGGTAGGGTTATTAAAACCAAGTATGTTGCACACGCCACCGCGTTACCAATTAAATGTCGCAAGGTTGGCCAAGCCTCGCAACAATGAAGAGGTAAGAGCACTGAAGCTACCGCTCGGTATAGCCACAGATACTCCGCCAGATCATACAATACAAGTTTTATATATATGAATCAATATTAAAAACTTCAAAAGCGTGATGTAGGCCTGGCTATGTGATTGGATGACACGTATGATGCAGTTATGACGACATGATTTGTATTTTTTTTTGTAAGCTAATAGCCTAATTCAATCATAGTTCTATTGGATTAAAGTCCAAAATACATTTTCTGATACTAGTTTAAAAACCACGTGTTAACTTGGTGTCATAATGTAAAACCGCTTAAACGATAACATAGCTTAATTATATAATCAGTCTTATTCATTGAAAATAAAGTATAATATTATTTTAGTCTAAAGTTACAATAGGTACCTTTAAATGTAAGAAGAAGAAGGTTCTAAAGTTGTAACTTCTCACACCTAAAGCATATTGTATAAATAAGCAAGGGAAAGAGTATTGAATTCTATGTTGCATTCCAACGATGTCGATACTCAACTACAATGAGTAAAATAGTCAAAGAGTAAAATATACGGACTGACAACTATTTCTACCTAATAAAAGCAAACCTCGAAATGGTCTCTATTATTTAAAATTATGATGTTAGTTTAAGTTATTGGTTGTCGTAATGATTTAGTTTATTTTTATTAGATTGAAAAATGTGTATGATATTAATATGTATATGTATAATTTTAATATAAAAAAAAAAATCGTTATTATAACTAAAAATTAACATAATAGTCAGCTAGGTAAATGAAAACTGTACTTAATGAGTCCTACAGAACAATTAGGTTCGCGTGTCTCCTGTGAACATTAAAAAAGTTAAGGGTTTTTAAGCCTAATTTCCGATGCTCTTTTTACCAGCTTTAAGACCTCCCACATCGCACACATATACCGTTAGTTTCTGTTCACAGAAAGACGATTTTTATTCGATCAATCTGTATGACCATAATGTTAGTTTGCTGCATTTCAGTCGAAAAATAGATATTTCAACCAAGGAACAAATTATCCCTTAATCGAAATAATAACCTTCTGTTTTGTTAGTCACTTCTATCGTGGGTCTCGGTTACGTTTCAATGTACATTGCGAGAAATTGAAGTCAGCAAATATTGTGGGAAGCTACTTATAATTGTCATCAATTTGTCTAACACCATGGACAAATAAAAAGTAACGACTGCTAACATCATAAATTGATAATACCTCTATATGCAGTAAAATGATTTATATGGAATTATAAATATAAACTAACCGAATGTATGAATAGGTAAGTTATGTTTTAGAATTATTGTTTCATTCATAGATCAGGATTTGTTTCTTTCTATCATCATTTTAATTGTTTTAAGCATGATGAGTCCGACCGGTTTCGGCCATGGCGACCACTTCGTCTCCTACGTGTTTTGGTGCTCATGCGCGCATAGATGTTTTAAGCATAAAGTTTGACAAAAGACATTTATTTATACTACAGTAAAACCTCGCTTTACGCGACTTTGTTATGCGCGGCTTCGCTTTGACGTAAATTTCAAATGTTATGCTAATATACATCACATTGTGCAGATTTCTGTAACTTATTTTATTCTAATTCTGGAAGCCCATACGAATACGATCCAATAGGACACAAGAGCTTTCTAAGGCGTTGACATGTATTCGATAAGGGATCTCTTGCAGCAAGTTAAAAAATATGAAGTCTTTTATTTTTACTTGTCTTTGATTTTAGTGTTGTGAATCCCCGATGTATTTAGGGGATTTCCCTTGTTACTAATAGTCCAGTAAGGGAAAGTTCAGAACTTTCATAATTTATGAGTGTAGATCGAATTCGGTATAATCTTTATTTTATATTTAAATAGAGATCAATAACTTATGAACTATGAGAAAGATAATGAGAATATTTTACTGAATAAATAGGTTTAACCTTGTTGTACCAGTACGAGAACGGTTTTGCTTTTTATTACTCACAAGTACGCGATTCATATTTTGCTAGTTCCTATAATTTGAATAGGTATTAATAGTAAAAATTAATTTCTATTACGTTCTGGTGTTGCGCTAAAAATTATATAGATATTTGACGAATGTTTAATATTTTATCGTTTATAAATTAATGGGAAGAAAATTTGAAAACATATTTAGCTTTAAACACTGAAATATTCCAAACGATGACTAAATAAACCGCATTTCTGAATTATCTTTCTTTTTTTTTATAGGTTTAAATGAGGTTCTCGTACTGGACTATAGGCTATACACGTGTTGCAAGGTTTGCATTTGCGGGTTTTATTTGATAATTCGATACCTACTTTGGCGGCGCTTTGTGTTAAACTGGAATAAACAAGTTTTTGAATACGATTTAAGTACAGTTATCATAACCATATATATTTTTTTCTACAATAATGTCATTTGAGTCCAAAATTGAATGATTGCATTTGGTCCTTTAGTCATACATTCTTATTTTGCTTAAACAACAAGTCATCAAATATTTTATTATAAAACCAAACGTTTCTTTATGTTATTTTTTAAACATTCTGCATACCGTATCGAAGCTGTTCGTTGCTGAGACCTTCATTTAAAATGTCAGTAAGTGTTCATTTTTTTAATTTTTTATTTAATGTGTCAAAAGTAATGCTAACCTAATTTTTGTTATTATTTTTTGAAGGTCTGACTCTGAATATTCTGCCCCTGCACGTACGCCTTCGCCTGAGCTTAGGAAAAAATCTCCGAAGAATTTAAAGAAGAGAAAGGCGTCCCCAACACCCAGGTAACAAATTAATTTTAAGTATGTAATACAGTTTTCAAAGTTATATTTAATAAGTATATTATTATTTTTTATTTCCTTATAGGTCCGAATTTGATTTCATCAACCAACAACAACGCACGCCATCGCTATCGCCAGTCGTCAAAAAGAGAAACCCTTCGAGCAAAGGTTGCGCATCCGGCAGTAAAAGCAAGAAATCGGATTCAAGGTATTTACTTATTTAAATGTTACTATTTAAAAAGGATTGCATGTATTTCTTTTAATATTTTAAAGTTTACCAGAAATACAATTTAAATATTATATCTTTATTTCAGTTCTTCGAAGAGTAAAGCTGAAACCGACATCTTCGGAATCATACGAGGAGAGGAGAAAATCACCGGTGGAACAAATTCGAAAACCCTCAAGTCGACATCATCATTCACCAGTCGCGTATCTACGGGTTCGTCTCGACGCACAAAAATAACTGACGGTAATTATTTTATCGATCTTAAAGTGCATACAATCGATGATTACCAAAAGTCTGACCCAGAGGAACGCTATAAAAATGCATTAGCCTCGGTTAAATTGCAATGTGATTTGGATTCTCCAGAGTGGGATAAAATCCAAAAGTTTTTGACTCAAGCCTTCAGTATTTTCGAAGATTGTGAAGCGGTTTATTTTACTAATTACAAAAAAAAATAGTTAAGTACCCAAAAACCGATATAACACTGACATTCCTTTTTAATTAGTCAACTTGAATTCTTTTCGAAAAAAAAAAACTATTTTATATTTATAATTCCATTACGTTTAAAAGGATAGATGACAAATGCAAGTTAGTGCTAGTATATTATGGATACAAGTTTATTGATAAATTTAAAAATGCATAGTGCTTATTATCTAGACATACAATTATAAGTTTACAGTAATTATAAACAATTTTAATTTTCATTATATTTAACAAGATAAGATATTTAACAAGTCGGACAGGTATATTATTCTATATAGTGATTTTACGTTCAACTGAATGAGACTAACGATATACAATTATAAGTATTTTTAAAAATGGTATTTTCCGAATTTTATTGATCATTTTTGTTATCCGTGTAGGCTTATCCATGTTTTGAATAGCGTTCTACATTAATGAGGCATGATTTGCATTCGTCATCCATTCTGAGTAGCTATTACAACGTATGCTGTTAATAACATCATTGGTGTTTTAAAATAAAAACATTAGATTGTGTTTAATAACTTTCTATTTAGAACAGTTTCGTTAACGGTATTATTATTATTATTACTTTTGATTCAATTATCATTTCATAATGCCTTTTTGCGTACCATGTAGTATGTCCGTAGAAAAAAGAAATTGGGTAGGCCATGTTCGAAGCAACGCACACAAAATAATTGTAGGATCAAGTAAAGTACTTAGCGATGGCGTTGAAGTAGTCGATTCAGCATTTCGGAAGCGTATTGTAACTTATCGTATATCAGCAAAAAACGACTCAAGTCTCGGATCTATAGATGAATTTATGAACTCTATTAGAAACAGAATAAAGTCGCTTTTAGATTATGCACTTCAAAAACATACGTGCGTAAAAGTTAATTTCGAGCTTTTTGGGATGTTTCTAATGTTTAAAGATAATAGCCAATCGATCAAGTCATTTGGAACTAAAAATAAAATCTTATATTTAAGTTATGATTTTGAAGCACTGTTTTGCGAGCTAGTTAACAATTTAAAGAAAAAAATTGAGGAATTTCAAGACCGTGATAGCGGGTGGTCTTTTGTTAGTAGCTCACATTTAGAGATAAACATAAACAAATATCAACCATTACGTGGTTCAAGCTATGTTGACCTGCCAAAATTCATTAAAAACAAAAAAGCATGTATAAATATACAAAACGATGATCAATGTTGTTTTTTATGGTGTGTAACCGCGGCTTTGTATCCGTCTATCAAACACCCTGAAAGAGTGACATCTTATCCTAATTTTCGTGAGGTTTTGGATATTTCTCAAATGAGTTTTCCAATCACATTTGACGACATTAGAATATTTGAAAAGAATAACCCTACGATCTCTTTAACTATTTTTGGTTTAAAAAAGAATAAAACTGTAATTGGTCCTCTTTATAAGTCTGAAATATTTAGTGAACAGAAAAATAGAAAAAATATTAATTTGCTTTTATTGGACGATGGCAGTCACCTTCCGCATTACGTTTTGATCAAAGACTTGAGTCGTCTTGTGCGTAAACAAATAACGAAACATAATGGTAAAATACACTTTTGCGAAACCTGTCTGTTATTTTTTTTGAAACAGGATGAACTGGTTAATCATTTGTGTACTGGTATAGTTACTGTTTTGCCTGAGAAGGGGTCGGTAATTAAATTCAAACATTTTGAACATAAACAGAATGTTCCATTCGTGATATATGCTGATTTCGAATCATTACTGCAACCAACTGAAACTAGTAACTCTGATACTGACACAAGTAATAATACTAACAGTTCAGATGCTACTCAAGAACATATCCCTAACACTACAACTTTACATCATCATATACCGGCTGCCTTTGGTTATTATATCGTTTGCAACGCAGATCCAAGTTATAATCGTTATTACTCTTATCGCGGTACTGATTGTGTTGATAAATTTATTAAAGCAATCTATGAAGATGTTTCTAAAATTTATAAAGTTTTGAAGAAGAATATTCCAATAATATTCAATGAGAATGAGGAGCTAAACTTTTTGAACGCTAAACGTTGTCATATTTGTAACCATTTTCTGTTTTCTGATCGGGTTCGTGATCACTGCCACATAACTGGAAGATATCGCGGAGCAGCACATAGCATATGCAACTTGCAATATAAGCATCCTTGTTTTGTACCCATATTTTTCCACAACCTATCCGGTTATGACTGTCATTTATTTATAAAAAAATTGGGTGAGGCTCCTGGAGACGTCAGAGTTGTACCTAAAACGAAAGAAAACTATATTTCTTTTACTAAATTTATTCCAATCGATAACGATTATTTCCAGCTCCGTTTCGTGGATTCTTTTAAATTTTTAGATACCAGTTTGGACGAACTAACTAAAACTATGCAAAAAACTGACTTTGTTCACTTACGTGAGTATTTTCGTGCTGACGATGAATTTCAATTACTGACACGAAAAGGTGTATTTCCCTATGAGTATATGGATGAATGGCAGAGATTTGAAGAACGTCTTCCGTGTATTGATTCGTTTTCTAGCTCACTTACTAATGAAACAATTTCCGATGAAGATTATGCCCATGCGCAATTAGTATGGAACCAGTTCAAAATTCATAATTTAGGAGAGTACACAGACCTTTACTTGCAAACAGATGTTCTTCTATTGACCGATGTATTCGAAAAATTTCGCGCTACTTGCAAACAACACTATGACTTAGATCCTGCTTTTTATTTAACTACACCTAGTTTATCATTTGATGCAATGCTTCTAAAAACTGGGGTAGAATTAGAGCTTATAGATGATTTTAATATGCTGAAATTGATCCAATCTGGAATAAGAGGTGGGATCTGTATGGTGTCTCAACGGTATGCTAAAGCTAATAATGTATACTTACCTCGCTATGATCCAACCCGGTCGGACTCATATCTTATCTATATAGACTGCAATAATTTGTATGGTTACGCTATGTGTCAGTACTTACCTTTATCACATTTTAGATTTCTAGCAAACCACGAAATAAGTGCTTTAGAAATCTCGCAAATCCCTGACGATTCAGATTATGGTTATATTCTGGAGGTGGATATTATTTACCCAAAAGAGTTACACGATAAACATAATGATTTACCATTTTGTGCTGAAAAATGTATACCCCCCGGTGGAACGCAGTGCAAACTTGTGCCTAATTTATATGATAAATACTCGTATGTAATTCATTATATACACTTGAAAACATGTCTTAAACATGGTTTAAAATTAAAAAAGATACATAGAGTAATTACATTTAAACAGGCTCCTTATTTAAAACAATATATTGATATGAATACTAAGTTGCGTCAAATGACATCGTCTGTTTTTGAACAGGACTTTTGCAAATTGATGAATAATAGTATATTCGGAAAGACTTTAGAAAATACTGAGAAAAGGGTTAATGTTCGTTTAGTTAATCAGTGGAGTGACAATAAAAACAAAACAAAAAAGGAAATTACAGCCGATAAGTTAATTGCTAGACCCAATTTTCACAGTGTATCAGTTTTCAGTGAAAATTTAGTTGCAGTGCAGTTGAAACCAGATCTCATTATTTTGGATAAGCCCATTTACATTGGTTTCACAGTTTTAGAGTTATCTAAAAGTCATATGTATGATTTTCATTACTCAGTATTTAAAAAGTTTTATGACGATCGCATACAAATGTGCTATACGGATACAGATAGTTTTGTGTATCATATACAGACAGAAGACTATTTTAAGGATTTAAGAACACATTTTTTGGCTTATTTCGATACTAGTTGTTACAATGTTGACAACAAATTTTCGTTACCGGTTCAAAATAAAAAAGTACCAGGACTTTTTAAGGATGAAATGAAAGGAAAAATGCTTATAGAATTCGTAGGACTACGATCGAAAGTATATTCTATTAAAACCGCCAATGATGTTATTAAAAAAGCTAAAGGAGTAAAAAAGGCTGTTATACGCGATTTTGGAATTTCGGATTACGAAATAACACTATTTGTAAGAAATGCAATTAAAAGAAGAAATGTATTATTCAAGTCGATAAAGCATGAGATATTTACACAAAGTGTAAATAAAGTTGCACTCTCAGCTAATGACGATAAACGTTTGATTTGTCGCGACCAAATAACAACAAAAGCTTGGGGGCATACCTCGATATTGTTTAATAGATAAGTTGTATTAAGTATAATCAGCTACAAAGAAGAGATATCCTCATGTCAAACATAGTAGTATGATATTGCGGTTACTTCTCTCTGCAGCTGATGGTACATATCATTTTTAGAAACCATAAATGTAACTAGGTTTAAATCTAACCTTAATGTTTTGTATTATTTACAATTCTTACATTGATCTTAGTAAAATCTTACATACCTACAAATTGTCTAAAGTGTTATTTTATACAAATAAATGCAGTGTCTTATGATGTTATTGTTTTAATTTCTATTACCCTTATTCTGACCTAACATGCATAAGAGCTCAAAAATCATTAAAACTTACTACAATTGTTCAAAATACCTATTATCATCTTGTAAATTCGATTAATATTGCATATGGTTCTTACGACTCTTATGCATGATAAGACAGTAATTATCCCACTTAAGCTCAATTTTACCTACATCATAGATACCTATATGACTCAATTAATAAAAGAGCAACAGGTTCGAACCTGAATCAAAACGTGGTGTGTTAGGTATGCACTCAGTTTACTGTACGTGTGAAGTAATCATACGAGATTGTTGTGCAATCGATTTTGCTGAGTGTATGGTTTGTAAACCTTTATAAGCGCGTTAGATTTTATTTTCTATCACTTGGACAGCAACGAACAACATCAAACAGTACTCCTGACCACTAATTTTGTAAGTCTTCTTTTTTATTACTTACTTTATTATATTATTCGCAAACTAAAATCATTTGAACTTAGATTTTATGAAATTGTTTTAATTTTACAAGCGCACCATATCTTCAGCAATATCAATCATCAAAATGATCATTTGTATATCTAGAAGCGCAACACATTTAATTATTGTATATTACTAATTCTAACGGTGTCTATTTTAGATTCCTCAAAAATGACAGAGAGCGACGATATCCACCTTCCACTTTCGCAGTACGCACAGGAGTTTGTGCTGCCCGAGGACTTTGACAACAGCGATTTGTACAAAAAAATAAAAAAAACTATCGAGACCCCGAAAACGACGACACGCAACAAAGTCAACGCACATAATAAAGTTACTAAAAGAATTCAAGGACACCCACCACATTTCGTTATAAACAATGAGGTGTCCAAAGGCAGCAAACTAGTTAAGATTCAAATAATAAACATTAAAGATAGTCAGGAAGATCGAAGCGATGAGCACCGGGATAATGTATTATTGTGTGCACAGTATGTCGCAGGAGATAATTTCGATGAAATTATCGATGGCACGGAGGCGTTAATAAGTAAAATTTCAAAAAAAATTTGTGGATATAGTACTAGTTTTTAAAGTTTTATTTTTGGTATTAATTAATAAATATTATGAGAGTAATTTGTCGTTTTATTTATACTTACCATGCATACTAACTAATAAGTTTTTCTTATGTAGGTATAATCTGAGTTGAAAATTAAATATATAACAATCACTACGAAAAACTTATTAGTTATATTTATATAGAATGGTATAACAAAAAAAAACAAAAAAGTAAAAACAAATATTTATTTTAAAAAGTACATTTTGGATACAAATTAAGATGACATTTGTAAATTGTCTAAATACCATTTTTTTATACATAAAACATTTTTTAATGCACAACACTTTTTATGATACACACAATTAAACATAAATTCATTGGAACAATATTTATTATACAGCTCCCGTAAATTAGGTACATTTTTTTCACCCAAATCTATAACAGTACAGTTTGGATATAATTCTTTTACCCATTTTATTTTTTCCATACCCTTCACATAGATTGTTTTATCTTTTATGTGGTTACCAATAACCCTTCTAAATTGTCTAAAGTCGACGTACCCCTCATGCCACATTACGCCAAAATGTATTTCTATCCATCTTGTCCGTCTTTTTTCACTTTCGGTTAATTTAGAAAATGGAAAAGGAGGTTTAATTAAAAACAGTTGAGTGTACTCTAAGGTGGCGTATGCAAATTCTTTGACAATAAATTCGTTTTTATCTGTTTTAAATCCTTGAAGATCAACGAACATGTAGTCAGACATTATGATATTTTTTTTGTAATATTACTTAGCGGATTATATTGAACTATACTATCATTCAAAATCAAACAGTAAGCTGAGGTTTGCTTAGGTATTGATGATTCACACTCTAATTCAACTCGCACATCAACCGAACCGGTTTTTAAAGTTTCGTTTTGACGAGAACAGTCGATGACAAATAAAGGTGCAATCTTTTTAAAATCTTGCGGGCTTAGCAATGGTGCCTGAACACGGTTATAATAAGACTGTTGAAATTTTGCATACTTCTCATATAATATAGCATACCTTTGTGTCGAAAAACTAACATCAAAACTTTCGTACGGAAAGTAGTTTGAATTTAAAAACACCTTAACATCTCTCAGATTACAGTGATCAAAGTGTGTTACGTCTTTATCAGCGACATTTTTTCGCTCTGTTTGTAATCCAATTATAATGTAACGAGGCTTTTCAATTTGAGATGAAGTTTTAATAGTCCAAGAATGTTTAGAGGTTTCAGGCAAGAGCGGATATTCATACAAATCCCAGTTTCTAAATGGTACAAGAATACCACGATCTCTTTCTAAACATTTGAGTAAAGCCAATCTTTCTCGATCAGACACCTTAATATGAGGCATACGCCACACAATTTTAGATATAGTTAAATTTTCTATGTATTCATGCGCATTTAATTTAACGCTATTTAAATTTGTGTTCGATCTTAAAAGTATAAGTTCATGCTTGGAATTAATTATTATTTTGTTATAATCCTCGGCAAACCCAAGAATTTTGTTTAAAGGTATAGATGCAGAAAATGCACTATGCGATTGTTTTGTACCGTTGATATCCCAACCCCATGCCTTAGACATCGATGCTTCGAGTTCATTCATAGATACCAGAGATTTCATAGTTGTTGTCACCCCCGCATTTTTAATTCTATCTATTTCGATTCCATTTAGTTCGTAACGAATATCTTGAAATAAATGGAGTATGGGGTTATTGGTGAAAAGAACGCTCTTTACTTCTTGTTTCGTTTCTCTATTGAATATGGTTATAGTTCCTTCTATGTATAAAGTACTTGCTGATGGTAGTACGTAAAGATCTTGCTGGTTTATCGGTATACGTATTTCATCATTAAAATTAAAGCTCGTTACATACGGCTTATACGAATGGTATTCAAAGCTCTCGATAGAGTTGTCGACTGTAATGGATTCTGTTAAATTTAATATACTCATTTTAATAGCCCTATGCTTTGAAGGAACTGTTTGTTTTGCTTCGTAAGTCGCACTTTAGGTCTTCTTTTCTTGATTGTCTGATGAGTACTAGTACTGTTTTTGATTGTGACTGATGTTTTATTGAAATCTATCATTTTTTTCTCAGGTGTAAATATATCTGAATCTCTTCGCCTCGTAAATTAACCAAATGATTGTTAACGTCTAATATTCTTATTGTAATTGAATTTAAACTGTTTTGAGTAACAGGGAAATAGATAACGTTTTTTGGTGTTTCTATAATCCGATAACCAGGGGGTACATTCGGCACAAATTCGTGAATTATATGGCTAGGTTTTCCATTAACAAATGAACCGCTCACTATGTCACATTCAATGCGGACTATAGTTGTGGACAGAATGGAAACAGGATAAGGAGATTCTGTTAATATATTAGCTTGAATAGAGTCTGGTCCGAAACCAAGTAATTTTGCAACAGATCTCTCTTTATCAAAATGAACACTTTCAGAACATAAAATAGATGTTTTTAAGGTATTATTATTGCAAGTTAGTGAAAACGAACATCCTTGGAGGTGATCTTTTAGGTAGTCATCAATATCTTGAAGTTCGTAGGACCCTTCAGGAATTTCAATAACTTTGTTATTACCATAATAGAACTTATTGTTTCTGTAGTCTATATTGGGTATTGAATTAAAAGTCGATATATACAACAGACCACACTCGTATTCCCCATCCAATTGTAGAGCTGGTGAAAGGTTTGTAATAAGAGTTGAAGAGGATCCAGTTATAGACAAAGTGAAAGACATTGTAAGAATGATAAGCTGTTTATTAAACATAAGTATTTAAACGATTACACCAATATTGTTTTAAGTATTTAAGACATAAATGACCACAATTTACAGTGTTAAATTTTTGGTACGTGTTATAATTATAGTAAATATCATAGTTCTTCAAATACTTCTTTAATTCCAGAGGAGGAGGAAGGTCGCCATAACTATTAAAATATTCACAATAGCTGTTATCTTTGACATAGGCTACCCAGTGAGTTCCATTGTTCTTAGAACTGTCCAAGTTAACAATTCCACATTCTAATCTTTTAGGATGCTTTGGTAAACTATCTCTCATATAAACTCCCCGAAAATGTGGAATGTCCGATGAGTGATTTAGAATGTCAATATTTGAAAGAGCACGTCTGGGTAACCTCTTATTTAGTTTTTTGATGTTTTTATGCATAATCCTTTACCATTTTTATACGGTCTAATATGTAATCCTTTGCCTAATGCAATAGATTCCATCATTTTGTTATGTCGCTCAGATTCAGCTAAGTTCTTTTTTGCAGTTTTGTAATCACCTACAGCTTTAGCAATTCCAGCAGCTCCTCCTGCTAATGACCCTAACGCCGAAAGTCCAGCAAAAATAGGTATCAGAGGTAAGAAACCTCCTGTTTTCGGGATCGGTATTACGCGAGGTAACCGTACCTTAGTGTTGTTGGCAAAAACTTTTTTTGCGACAAGAAGTGCACGATCCGTTATATTATGACCTTTTATTTTAGGGTTCTTTTTTAATTCGGTGCGTATCTTGGACACAAAACGTTTGAATGATTTAATACCTGCACCAGCTTTTATTTTAGATTTCATTACTTTACTCACTATCCATGAGCCTATCTTTTCTCCTATTCCTGCATGTTTCGACTTGGTTCTTTGTTTTGCCATTTTGTGAAGTTCTAAATCAGCAAGGTGTCTATTAGGTAAATCAGAATATTTATCATAAGCTATATCGTGTTTCATGCACGCGTTATCCAGCGCATTAATTCCTTTGTCACCTCGTTGTAACCTTTTGTGCAACTTTGTGCCGGGACCGCAATAATTATAACCAGGTAAGTGTAATTCAAAAGGTAAGTTGTTAATAGCACTGTTTAAAAGTCCTCTTCCTTTCGTATATCGAATCATAATGACAAATTTAATATAAGGAAAGCGAATTTATTACATATATTAAACAATAGCTTTTCTATCGACCCAACTATTTTCGCTATCACTAAGTCCCAACCACTTAACGTATAGCTTTTTACCCTTTTTTTTGATCACCTTCTCTATTAGATAAACATCCGGATACTTAGTTTTTTGAAGTTCTTCTTCATAAAATGTGCCTAGTATCAAGTTTTTCCGTTGGTCTTCAATATAATATGTTACAGGACGAGTATGGTTAACACGTTTTATTGTAAAAAGTTCTGTAGACCAATTAGGTGTATAACCTTTACAAAAATCACTTTTATACTTGCTTATACGTACATGATCTCCAATTTTAAATTTATTCAATTTATAACGCACATTAGATTGCGAGTTTGCAATGTTCTGTTTTACTATGTTTTCATTATCTAAACTTACGTCAACTGGTTTAAATTTTGTTGTGCGATGTACAGTTTGATTATACGATTTTACAATATCGTCCAACGGTTTACCAACCCATTTATAGTTACCAACGAGACTAAAATATTTGTAAAGTTTAGACTTGAGTGTTTTTATCAGCCTTTCGACAATAGACGCCTTTTTAATTGAATACGTCGAGTAATGATTTATTTTTAAAGATTTTAAATACCAATCCAATTCATTATTGTAGAATTCTTTTCCTAAGTCTGTCTGCAAATTTGTAGGTTTTCGTTTAGTTGTGATTATAATGAGGTTGAACGCATCTTTGACTTCCGTTTTAGTTTTAGACTTAATAGGCGTGCACCATGCATACTTTGAAAATGTATCAATAACAGTTAATATATATTTGTTTCCTTTATTAAACGTGTGTAGTTTCTGTAAATCAATCAGATCAGCTTGCCATAAATCGTCAATTCCTTTTAATACAACTGATCGTCGCTTAAAATTTTTTCGTGCTGACCGATGGATCTCGTTCACTATTTGTTGTTTTGCCATTATTTAAATTTTTTAAAATATTATCTGTCTCCTTCTTTGTATAGAAGTTTAGTTTTAACTGAGATACAAGTTGTTGAATTTGCTTATTTATTGTATCAACCATAGAATCTATATACTTCTTGTCATACATGTTTTGAACATATTGGTCGACGTACTCCTTGTTTACTGCATCATCAGGTGATAAAGGTTTCGCAACTCCCTTCAATTGTAAACTCCCTTCAAAATAATGTCCTGCATCTGTTCGAAGCAAAGCCTTATACTTAAGATCAGAAATCGTACTAGAACGCAAGCGTTTATGAACATGGTGACCAAATTTGTCAATGTTCATTTTTATTGTGTTTTGCTGAGAGTCAAACTAAAACTGATAAAAATCAAGATTATTTTATTTATATATTATTTACTAAGCCTGCTTCGCGTAATTCTTCAATGATAGATATGATTTCGTTATCTAATCCTGTATTGCCAGCGTCACGCGATGCTATTAGCAGTTTCAATCTTTCAACTAATTCGTTTGGATCGTCCCAATACACATAAGAGACGTCTGCTTTTACTTTCTTTATTGTTGGCAAACCATCGCCGGATACATGCATTTCTTCACTTAATGAACGTTGTTTAGATAATTTAAAAAGTGGTTTTATGATGTGTAAATATTTCATGCCTTTGTTGCTTTTTATAGGCTTATTTGGATCAAAATCACGTCTATGAGCATTTGTTTTTAATAACAAGGTTTTATACACTCGTTTATCGTCTGCGGTAACGATATCAAAGTTGGGTACTTTCTTAAACAACAAATCGTTTAAACCTTGTGTTAAGCAATAATTTTTCCCGGCTATTATTAGTTCTTTTTCATTTACAGTAATTGGAGTCGAACCCAGCATTAGCTTTCCACGCTCCGTTCGTACACCAAAAGGAATGTATATGTTTGAATATTGCTTTTGCCACGCAGGATCTTCGCGAGGGGAAGCATACGAATCTACTGTTCTAAACGAATCATTATTTGTTGTATCAGAATCATTTTGGTTGACACCATAGTTTGATGTGGAATCACCTTGACTAAAATTTCCATCGTTTAATTCATAATCACTACTTTCTACATCAGATTCCGATGATTTCCTTAGTAATGTTTTATTGGCTACGCTTTCCCTCTTTCCATCTTCAGAGGGACTATATTTTAATGTCTTTATTGCCTTATCCCATTTAAATTTATTGTTATCGAAATCTGCGTCACTAATATTCAAGTTGTTATCATTATTTTTTAACATTTCATTAAGAGGTTCTGTGACTGGTTTTAACATTGTTTCCAACATCATGTCATTGTTAGATTTAACATCACGAAGAAGCTTCACTTTTTTTCTTACTGCTTCAGCAGATCGTAGTACCTTTTGTTTAAATATTTTTTCATTGTTCATTTTAAGATCCATGTCCGATCTAGGTGGTTTCATTGTAAGTAATAAGATTATTATGTAAATTCTTTATTTATGTAGAACTACAGTCTATCAACTATAATAAATGTATCAAAACCTTTCCTATAACAACCTGAGTTTCTATTACAGTCTTTATTTATAACTAAGTAGTTAAAGGGCTCGTTCCATACTTGCCCACACATTTCACGAAATTGAGACCATGACATATCACTCCCCACATGTTCATCATAAACATGACGTAAATTAACATCATCTTGCTTAAAAAGAATGATTAAATTTGCATTGTCCCTTATTAGTTGTTTAGGTATTTTACTATACGTTTGATTCAAGTAGAAACTATCTATATTTTTATGTCTTCCCATCGCAAAGTAATCCCGTATATTATTCTGGTTTTCACATGCAACATCGTCAAATATCATGATTGAGTTATTAATAGCCGCATGAGGACTGAGTACCTCATCATTTTCACTATATTTTTGATAAGAAACTGATGGAACCAAATTTAAAACTTGCTCCAGAAATTGGTACATAGGTTGGAACAATGTTTTAGAATATACATATACATTTTGGAAGCGTAGACCATGTTCATGTAGCAGCAAACCAACAATTAAATTAGTTTTTCCACAGTTAGAAGGACCGCATATTATACAACGAATAGTGTCAGGTAAAAGTAATCCATGACGGAAATGGCGTTCATTGTGCGAGACACAGACAACATCCAACTGCAATCTGTGAGGCTGTTTTATGAATTTCATTTTACGATTAGACACGTGCAACGAATTCGGAAGACAATATGTAAATAGCATATTTTAAGAGCTTTAGAGTATATATTAATTGATTCGATCTGTAATGTAGGGATTTTAAGATACTAACTTTACCAACCATAGTAACGGAACATATCGGAACACCACCAGGATGAAAAGCTGCAACTGCGGACGATCTTAATGATGTATCGCAATTCGGATTCTACCCCACTTCGGATTCTGCCCTACTGTTGTAACTGGAATATTGAGAGGAACTACACCAATTTAGCGACGTTGAGCGACGCGAAGCGAGCGAAACAAGCTATAAATTGGAGTAGTTCTCTCAATATTCCTCTACTGATAATAACAAAAGAGGAAGGTACAAGAAACGAGAGCTTTTCACAATATACATTTAAAAAAATATTCTCGAAAGAAAATTCAGTACGTCTGTGAGACGTGCACATCGTCAGTTAAAGGTTAATAAAATCCATGAAAATTCGTTTACGTTGTGTCAGTAGGGCTAGGGGTAGTAATACCCGTTACTAACGTAATAATGATAAGTTGAATTTTATTTTAAACAAGCCTTTTATTTCGAGTTTCCCTTGTTTATTTTAAGGCCGTTTTCGAGTTACTTCCGGTATTCAAGTTTTTTCCAGCTTTGGATCTGAAATATTATTGAATTGGCACATTTTCCAAAACGTTACATTGTAAGCTTTCGTTTAATACCATAATTTTCAGATTCAAATGGGAAATTACAAAGATATCGGATGCAGACGAAAACATGCAATGTGATTCGATACTTTTGCACGCGAGTGTAGACGACATATTATGTAAGTTACTACAATCTCTCCAAAGGTGCCAAGTAGACTATCGCTATATCGAAGTGCTGAAGCGTTTATACGAGAACGCCACTATGTCAGTCCGACTCCAGGACCAGAACACGAAGCCTATTCCGTTGCAGCGGGGAGTCAGGCAAGGAGATGTTATTTCTCCTAAACTGTTTACCGCTGCACTGGAGGATGTTTTCAAGACTCTGGACAGGAGAAAGCTAGGCATCAATATAAACGGCGAGTACATCACTCACCTTCGGTTTGCTGACGATATAGTAGTATTGGCTGAGACCATGGAGGATTTGAGTACAATGCTCGATGACCTCAGTAAAGCCTCCGAGCGAGTTGGTCTAAAGATGAACATGGATAAGACGAAGATCATGTCAAATGCCCATGTAGCACCAACTCCCGTTACAATCGGAGACTTTACACTCGAAGTTGTGGACGATTATTTATACCTAGGACAGACTGTCCAGTTAGGTAAATCCAACTTCGAGAAAGAGGTTAATCGATGAATCCGACTCGGTTGGGCAGCGTTCGGGAAGCTACGGCACATCTTTTTGTCCAATATTCCGCAGTGTCTCAAGACGAAAGTCTTTGACCAGTGTGTGTTGCCAGTGATGACATATGGCACTGAAACGTGGTCGCTCACTATGGGCCTCATAAGAAGGCTCAAAGTTACCCAAAGGGCAATGGAGAGGGCTATGCTTGGAGTCTCTCTGCGTGATCGCATCAGAAATGAGGTCATCCGCAGCAGAACCAAAGTAACCGATGTAGCCCTCCGAATTGCTAAACTGAAGTGGCAATGGGCGGGGCACATTGCACGTAGAACCGATGGCCGTTAGGACGGAAAGGTTCTTGAGTGACGACCACGAACCTGAAGGCGCAGCGTCGGTAGACCCCCACAAGGTGGACTGATGACCTGGTAAAGGTCGCGGGAGTCCGCTGGATGCGGGTGGCGCAGGACCGGTCATTGTGGCACACTGTTCTGGGGGAGGCCTATGTTCAGCAGTGGACGTCTTTCGGCTGATATGATAATGATGATGATGATTATGTAAGTTGTGGTAAAACAATATTATTTATTTATTTGCTTTCATGCTGATGTATAAAAATATAGGTATTAACAATGTAAGTCTTAATTTAAAACGTTCTAATGAATAATTACTCTATTTCATTTGAAATTGTATATGGTTATTGTTTTTTTTTGTAAATCTTGTAAATTTGATATTTTTATCATATATTTTAGTTAAGTATGTGATTTCAAACACAATCAAGTATTGTTATTGAATTGAATTGAAAAATTGAAAACTGTTTTTAAAAAATAAATTTTACAGGATATTTCTCAAGTCTGTTATTATACAGCAAATTCGTTATATACCTTATGCTAATAAAAACGGGTATGCCTTAGTAGTAGCTAGTAACTCGAAATAGGCGAGCAGCCGTACTGGCATGACAAATGTCATAATTTAGCGGAGCGCCGTCAGTAGGACAAACGGAAGATTAGTACGTGCGGCGACGCTGTTACTTATTTCTTTGAAAAAAAATAGGATAGTCTTTCACAAATCGATGTTACTATATAGTAAGAACAATTATGCTTATAAAAAAAATGCATCTTCATTGATAAAGAATCCATAACTCATCAGCCAAAAAAATGCACTTACGCATCACCATACGCTGATTTAAACCTATGACCACCAATTTCGCAGCATAATTCACGCAACTTACAAATGTATACTATTGGAAAATTTAAATTGTAATCTAAATATGTGTTTTTTATTTTTCACCACGACCCCATGTTTATATTAAAATGTCAGTTTTAAACTAGTAATTTGGGACAAGATTTTCTACCGCCGCCGTTATTATGGCAGATATATTCCATACACATATTTATTTTAAAATTGTTTTAACAATATTTTAGGTTTCATTGTTACTATTTTTAATGAAATAGTATTAAATATACGATTTATTAAAATTTTAAAAGGTTATCCTATCCTAATGAGGCTCCATTTAATACAGCAGCCTACGCGCACGTGCACAAAGTATTAGGTATGTGTAGTAAATGAAACACCGAGCTCGGATGACAACTGATTTATTAAACTAACACACGCGAACAAAATTGCGAGCATCTCTTTTTCTATTTGGGTGTCAGTGAGCGTGCGCGATGCATACTCAACGGGGCGCCCGCTCTGCAGGATGGCGGCGCCAAGCGCCACCGCGCTCGCGTCCACTGACACCACGACGGGCTGCGATGCATCGAACAGCGTTAACACCGGCGCATTACACACCAAATTTTTTAATTTTTCGAACGCCGCCTCATGCACGGAATCCCAGCACCATACTGATTCTTTTTTAAGAAGTCTAGTCAGTGGAAAAGTATGTTCAGAGTAATTAGGGATAAGTTTTGACAAAAAATTAATTGCACCTAAAAATCGCTCCAGTGATTTTTTATCTTCAGGTGCAGTCATAAGTGTTATGGCCCTAATCTTCTCGGGATCTGGTTTCATACCAGTCTTGTTGAATACGTGCCCTAGATAAGTTACCTATAAACCTGGTAGATATATGTTGCGGAACTACCTACTACAGTATGGGAAATAAGCGGCAACTAACTAGCTATTTGTACGAGCTACATGTGTTTTCTACATGTGCCTGATATTATATTACCTTTATAACCAAAGTTTTCGCCTGCGCGCCTGGCCGCATTACCATCCCGTATGTTTCCACAACAAAGTATGGGTGGCAATCAGCCGAAGCGTCTCGTCAACTAAGTAGCTATTTGTACGGGCTCTGTACGGTGTTTTTCACTCGTCTGTTTTGAAACGAAGTGCTCAAGCAATAACGTGAAGGTAAATTAAACGGGATATTTTGGAAATAAGGGGCATAAACAATTTTGGGAGAAACATTTTTTTTAATGTTTCGCAGACATTTTTTTTTTAATTTCACTCAAATTAAACAATAGTATTCTTATCTAATTATAACACTTATTTATTTGCATTGTTATAGAAGAAAATTATTGACTTGTAATTTAAAACAACATAGGCACTAATGTTGAAATGTATTAAATAAAAAAATATTTAATACAATTCTACATTTTATTTGGAAAAACATTTTCTTCAATAACTAGGTATGTAATAAAACAATTAAAAACGGATTTTATCGCGTGTATTGAGCTTAAATTACATCCCGACGTGGTCAACGGGTCGACTGAGGAAAAATGTACCTCCGTTCAAAAACTATCACAATATGCAAACCTACCCACATATTAAATATTAAACAAATTTAGTTTTTGCACATGCCAGAGGGGCCTTTATAAAAACAAATTATTTATTATTACAAAACAAATTATTAAACAATTGATTTTATTATTATTAGTTATTATTTTTGTTTTTATTTTTTTTAATTTTTAAAATTAGTATTAAATTATTATTAGTGTCCACACTGTCCACCATTATGGTCTCACAGTCCTATGTCTAGCTTGCTCCTTAACCAAATGAATAACTGGATCCCAAGCTGGTGGTACCGAAAAACCATCCTCTCTGTTGAAATTTGGATATTTTTTAATCTCGATTGCCTCTCGCAACATCCGGGGAATGTATCGTTTCTCCTTGACGAGGACTTGCGGTTTGTCAAATTTAACTGAGTGGTTGGGCCTATCCATGACATGCTCACAGACTGCTGACCTTGGTCGACGGTGCTTCACATCGGCTATATGTTACTTTACCCGAGTAGAAATGCTCCGCTTAGTCTGGCCTACATATGATAGACCACATTCACATTCCAGCCTGTAGACCCCTGCACTCTGTAGAGGAGTAGCCGACTTCACTGACCTCAGGAACTGTGACATCTTCTTCATTGGCTTAAAGTAAGTTTTTATAGAAGCACGTTTCAAGATGTTGCCAATCCTGTCAGTGACTCCTCGGACAAAAGGCAAGATGGCAGGCCGGCGCTCAACTGTAGGAACCTTCATCCGAGCCTTCTGATTGAGCCGTGGAATCTTGAGCCCGTTCGCTTGAAGTGCATCCTTGGCATGCCGGAGTTCCGCCGCCAGGTGCTGCTCATCACATATCCTCTGGGCTCTCTGAAACAAAGACTTGCCTACAGTAGCTAGCTGACTGGGGTGGTGGTGTGATCTACCATTCAAATATCTATTTGTATGTGTAGGTTTCCTATATACAGTGCGGCCTAAGGTATTATCGGGGTTTCTCAATACTAGTACATCTAAGAAAGGCAGTGAACAATTATTTTCCAACTCCATGGTAAACTTAATCTTACTATGAATGGAATTGAGGTGGTCAAGGAAAACTGAAACACTATTTTTAGGTAATATAGTAAAAGTATCATCTACGTATCTTTTGAAAATCTTCGGCTGCACGGGAGCCAATGAGAGCGCCCTCTCCTCAAAGTCCTCCATAAAGATGTCAGCGACTACTGGAGATACCGGGGACCCCATGGCTACACCGTCGACTTGCAGGAAGAATTCATTGTTCCATAGTAGATATCCTGATATAAGGCAGTGTTCCAAGAGCTTAGCATATTCTTCAGACATGTTCTGCTCACGCAACCTCTTCTTCACAATTTCAATGCAGTCTTTTACCGGTAGACTCGTAAAGAGTGACTGGACATCGAAACTGACCATGATGTCGTCATCAGTTAATGTAAGGTCTCTAATGTCACTGATGAAATGGTAAGAATCCTTTGTTTGTGTTCTAGTATTACCCCGTAAAGATGAAAGGACTCCTGCTAAGTATTGAGCCAATTTGTAAGTTGGAGCATCAATTTGACTCACTATTGGACGTAGCGGGGCACCCGCCTTGTGTATCTTCGGTAACCCATACAACTTAGGAGGCACCGGGCAATCAGGAACCAAACCTGCAACATCTAGATTAAGGGATTCGCAGTATTCACCAATTAGGTCTTTAGTACATTTTAAGACTCTCGCAGTAGGATCTTTTTTGACATGTTTATAGGTTGTGCTGTCCGCCAACAGATTCTCAATTTTCTGGTTGTAATTGGTGGTGTCAAGTACAACCGTCGCATCACCCTTATCAGCTCGAAGTATGGTAAGGTCTGGATCTTCACGCAAGGTCCTCAAGGCCCTTATCTCTTCCTTAGGTAAGTTTGTTTTCGGCGGCTTCGCCCTTCGCAATAATGACGAGACATCTTGGCGTATAGCCTCCGAATCTTCCTTTTTCACCTGATTTTTCACCAGACAATCTTCTACACTGACAATAATGTCTTCAAAAGGAATCTTCCGTGGTGCCACAACATAATTTAATCCTTTCTGCACTACTAACTAGGTATGTATTGATATTTGTGAAAAAATAATTTTCTCACAGTTAATATTAAAACTAGGTTCCCTGCTGGATATGAAAGGTTTGTTAATATTATGTGAAACATTATAAACCTCGTCGTTCCAAAGTACAAATTTAATTACCACTCAGATTTTCTCCGAATAACACATTTTAACTTTAGAAACCAGTATAGGTACTAGTAAATACAGGACGTAATATGAAAGCTCGCTCAAACTACAGGCGGTTTAAAATAATTCCTCTAAATTAGCAACATTTCCAAGCGCAAACAAATCAAAGCTACGTCACGCGTTAAGTAAACCTACTGAGACTCACAACTAGTTAATGTAGATTGAATTTTTAATTAATAAGTATAAAATACGCCACCAATAATATATTATATTTAATATATTGATAAAAGGAGAGAAGTTATGCTTGAACAACTTCTACAACACCACGAACTGATTAAGAAAATCATGAGAGTCGAACAAAGTGGACGAATATCAAAGTTGTATTCGAGTTGCTTCAAAATAATTTTCAAGCAAATTCTGATATTTCTGATTCAGACGTTTAGACGCTAGCTGTATTGCATAATTAATGCATTGGAGTTGTATTGAAGTAGGATCGTGTCTAAACATGTTTTAAAGTTAGAATATGGCCCATGTAAAACGCTACACCGACAAGAGCCAAGCTCCTTAATATATTATAAAGATGATGACCTAAATATGGTACAAACTTTAGGATCTTTTAATTCCATACCAGTCCAATATTTTCATAAAAAAATATTGATTACCTCAACTAAGTTAAGTAACATTGTTAGACGCATCCACTTTTTAGCCTAATACCTGATTTTAATATCTATTTACATTTAAAGAAATATAATTCATTACAAAGACGAACGCTTTGCGAAAAGATCTCTGTCGAAGTTCCTGTTTAATTTAATTTTGTGACGTGAGAAGCAGATGATAACTTACATGGGTCCCTAAAGGCTGCCGTTACCGCGTGTGTGTTCCAAACTTTCTGGAATTAAAGGCAAGCGACTCTCACGGTGGCGCCATTTATACCAACACTAGTAGTCCACCTGGAATTATTCTCGCGATTTTTGCAAACGAATTGACCAGTATAGCAAGACCTCTTAACAAAATTATTTTAGGCCTTCTGATTCCAGAACCCCATGATCAATCCAGCTTATATAAAAACTATATTTATCTCTGCTACAACCCCAGCAAATTTAATGAAAATCAGAAAAACATTGCTAGAGTTATCGACGAACAAATATTCAAAATCAAATAGCCTTTGAAATGCACGGAAGTCCCAGCCCAGTAGAGAGCTGACGGTTCTGTTGTGTCCCAAGCTGTCTGTAAGAACTTCGCTTCGCTACGCTCGCTCGTTCGATAGAGGTAACAGACATGTAGACAGACAGAGTTACTTTCGAATTTGCTATCAGTATATAAACAAAAATCAGTCGGCAAAAACAACTCGATTGAAAAAAATTCTGTTTTTATTTAAATTTGTGACGTGAGAAGTAGATGATAGCAGTAACATGGGTCCCGAGAGGCTGCCATTACCGCGTGTGTTCCAAACTTTCTGGAATTAAAGGCAAGCAACTCTCACGGCGCCATTTGTAGCTAGAATATCTTGAACATGGGCTATGTAAAAACTTGAAACTGTTGGCTGAGTGTCCAGATGCGGCTATCGAAAGCGAGAATGGTAAAGAAAGATACTCTGATGTGATTGTCCCGGGGTACTCTGAAGTGACGCGGATCCGTTAGCTGCTCCGGTGTGGGAGCGGGTACCGTATACTAATTTTAAAATATATAACCCATACATTAAAAACACAATCTATTTCAAACATAACTTCAACGCACAGCAAATAATCAACCAATATTGAAGTTGTATTGGAGTAGCACTGGAATATTTTTCAAGCAAATTGCGATATTTCTGATTTAGATGTTTAGGCGCTAGCTGTATTGTGTAGTTAATGCATTAGAGTTGTATTGAAGTTGCATCGTGTTTAAACGTGTTTTAAAGTTGGAATACTTCCCCGGGATACGGCTGTCTCACTTACTCGATGGAGCGGTTATGGGATCCGCGTCAGTGTGGCCCACGCCTTATTCTCCAATATAATGTCATAAAAAATATTACCAGTTCCTAATCATTACACAGCCCGCGAAGATAAACCAGCAGAAAATCGTCCGCCAAGCATGGCTGTATTGTACTACCTATAGACTAAGGAGGTCGTCGATTAAATAAAGTTTCACCCTAGTCAAGTTAAAAAAAAAACCTGACGGTAAGATCCGACTTCGAATCCGACGGAGTCGAGTTTAAACTTCAGCTCACAACAACAAAATATTATTAAATTATTATGCTTTATACAAGATGTAACAAAAATTCGTAAATATCGTATTCTAATTGAAAAACTAAGAAAAACATTTTTTTACGCGAAAAAAAAATGTTTTTGTATGGAGGGTTAGCGGTATGGATGGTATAGGAAGGATGGAACTCTCTTATAGGAAAACGGTCGAAAAAGTGTCCAGCGGTAAGCACTAAACAATTGTTCTAAATATCTCCGGGTGGCGCTAGGTATAATTCAGCACTTGAAATGAATTACCGATATTTAATACTTATATGACTTTCTAAATAAAATTAATATTCACAGTGTTTTTCATCTCCGCAAATAATTACTTTGGATTTAATTTTTTTTAATTTCAAGATTAATTTAATCAAATTTAATATCATTGTGGCGCCATCAGTTTATCGCCTTTTGACGGACACCTCTAAATATATAAAAAAAGAAACTGACTGACCGACTGACTGACTGACTGACTGATTGACTGACTGACTGATTGACTGATATATCAACGCACAGCCCAAACCGCCGGTTCTAGAGATTCCAAATTTGACACGTAGGTTCCTTATAAGGTCTAGTGATGCACTAAGAAAGGATTTTTCAAAATTCACCCCCTAAGGGGGTAAAATGGGGGTCCAAAATGTGTACGGCGAATCAAGATTTGTTAAGACTATTTTATTCGAAACTTCACAGGAGTATTCCTAACGATAAAATAAGTAAACACGTGTTTCAGGATTTTTGAAAATTCAACCCCTAAAAGGGGCAAATGTGGTCAAAAAGTCTGAATATTAATATAGGTATCGTATCCTTTTTGAGTACTTATAGTACGCGGGCGAAGCCGCGGGAAAAGGCTAGTTTGTAATATCTAACTATACATATAAAAGAAGAAACTGACTGACTGACTGACTGACTGACTGACATATCAACGCACAGCCCAAACCGCTGGTTCTAGAGATTCCAAATTTGGCATCTAGGTTCCTTATAAGGTCTAGGGGTGCACTAAGAAAGGATTTTTCAAAATTCACCCCCTAAGGGGGTAAAATGGGGGTCCAAAATTTGTATGGCGAATCATGATTTGTTAGACTATTTTATTCGAAACTTCACACGAGTATTCCTAACGATAAATGAGTAAACACGTGTTTCAGGTTTTTGAAAATTCAACCTCTAAAAGGGGCAAATGTGGTCACAAAGTCTGAAAATCAACATAGGTATCGTATTCTTTTTGAGTACTTATAGTACGCGGGCGAAGCCGCGGGAAAAGGCTAGTAGAGATATATATCCTTCTTGTACCATCCATAGTTAGCGGGCTGGGATGACGTGACCCACCAATACCATAAATCTTCTATTCCGCGTTCGGAAACCGCATGTAATTACTTACATCATTACTGCAGTAACGTAATATCAGTGACAGTGTGGTTAAAACGTATGAAAATTCATTACTAACGGTAATATGCCCTCCTCTCAGCCTGCCGGCACGCGCCCGCGCGACCGCCGGCACAATCGAGTTGGTCATGGCGGTGCAATGTCGGTCATTCTAATGGTTTCTGAACACTTCATTTGGGATTTATAATATGTGTGTAGATAAAGCAGTGTATGCAACTGTACGTAATTAGGACTAAAAACACTCGTGTGATATTATTATGAAACTCGCCTGCGGCTCGTTTCATAAAACCACGCTCGTGTTTTAAGGACCCTTATTACGTAACAGTTACATACTTATATACTACTATTATCTACACTCACATTGTAAGTCCTCAAAAACGGTAGGCAATAGCTAGCATTACCACAACCGTTTACTATGATAAGCTTTTTATCCGTGGCAGTAACGTAATTTTAACTTTACATGCTCAAATATTGATAGGTTATGTGTTACAAATTTGTAACATCGAATTTGATAACATAATGTAAATCCTGTCCTCCTTCCCGACCACCGGCACGCGCCCGCCCGACCGCCGGCACAATCGAGTTGGCCATGGCGGTGCAATGGCGGTTATTCTATGGTTTCCGAACACGTCATTTAGGATAAATAATATGAGTGTAGATAAAGACTGCTTTACACTGGTATGCAACTGTACGTATTTAGGCTTTATTACGTAACAGTTACATAAACTACTATTACGCGACCAAATAATTTTCTCCTACTATTTCATAGTTGCAATACGATACTGATAAACCTTAAACGGATCACCAGTATGTTTGTTACACAATGTATAGGTACAGATCAACCAATTTGATTCCTAGGCCACTGTAGAACCCTGTCGTAATGAGAATGACTGTTACCTTTGGATACCTATAAACGTAACCTATTCGCTACAAAACTAGCTATTGCGACAAGGTTCTAGAGTGGCCTAGGAATCAAATTGGTTGAGCGTACGAGTACCTATATTATGTTCTATTTTTTAAACAAAAGCCTCCGCCATTCGTCATTCCGTCTCTTACCTTACTTACGAAACAAACAATATATTTAAAACGATATTCAAATAAGCACATCATCGGTGCTCACAAATTACAACCACTAATGCGATTCTATTCCTAATACCATAAAGTCTATTTTCGTCTAACAGTGTCAAGTTTGTATAGGGTATGCATTACAAATTCGAGACATAGTGCGAGAGTTAGTACCTTGGAGCGAATACCGACGGACTTATAAAATGGGGCCCAAATTTACACGTACGCTCTTTTATTTGTATTATTTTTGTCGAACGTGGCTTGAAATATAAGGATCGATTTATTTAGGAGTAGTTTTAGCATACAGGGTGCCTTATACTTATTAGGGTTCCGTACCTCGAAAGGAAAAAACGGAACCCTTATAGGATCACTTTGTTGTCCATCTGTCTGTCTGTCAAGACCCTTTTTCTCAGGAACGCGTGGAGGTATCAAGCTGAAATTTAATTCAATTACTCAGGTCTACTGTCCCTTGAAGCTGAGAAAAAAATCAAACTTCTAAGCCAACGCAATCAAAAGATACAGCCGTTTATGCCGCAAATTTTCGAAACTCGCAAGGGAATCAAAACCTACAGGGTACTTCCCGTGAACTCAGAATCTTGAAATTTGGTACGAAGCAACGTTTCATAGCACAAATAATGGAAAAATTGCGAAAACCGTAAATTTTTTGTTACTTCATATAATTTTTTTTTTTTTAATAATTTTGAAGTTACTACCCCCATATACCAGCAGGTTTGTACGGAACCCTTGGTGCGCGAGTCCGACTCGCACTTGGCCGGTTTTTTTTTCTACTCCAGCACTTCAATAGGCCAATTAAATGACTAATAGTGGTATCTAAAACTATACAATTTAAGTGAAGGTGCTAAAGTCTATTTGTTTATAGGTACTTTCTGCTAGCAGTCCATAAACAATATGTACTTTCCTGTATTGTGCAATAAAGATTTAATAAATAAATAATAATAACTCCCACACACAACAAATTATCAATCCATATTGAAGTTGTGTTGGAGTTGCATCGGAATAATTTTCAAGCAAATTCTGATCTTTCTGATTCAGATGTTTAGACGCTAGCTGTATTGCGTAGTTAATGCATTGGAGTTGTATTGTAATTGAATAGTGTCTAAATACCTTTGAAATTAGAATATGGCCCAGGTAAATATCTGAATCAGAAATATCAGAATTTGCTTGAAAATTATTCCGATGCAACTCCAATATAGCTTCAATATTGGTTGATTATTTGATGTGTGTTGAAGTTATGTTTGAAATAGATTGTGTTTTTAATGTATTGATTATGTATTTTGAAATTAGAATACAGCACCGAGTTTCCCAAAAATACGCCACAGGAATATTGAACTGAAGTTAGGTTCATCCTAAAGGACATTACCATCTATATTTTCTGCAGGTAACATTTAATTGAGTATAATATGAATTTTTATTTTCCCATAGTTTCATGCTTCATATTTTTATATGTGCGCGCACCAAAAAAAAAGGATACAGGTTTAAAGATATTTATTCTCAAAAAAGACTTACAAGTCACTTACATGAGAACAGCGTTTTAGACACAAAAAATAAATACGCATTTGAACTCATTGTTTGTGTTTACATGGTTTTTCTAGTGCATAAGCGTTTATAATGAATATTAGGCAGAATATTGGTTCATACCAATATTCTGCCTAATATTCATAATAATAATATATGAAAACATGTCAGCAGTTAATTTTCTTGTCTTGTCACAATAGATATGAAAATCATATTGATAACAAATTCGTATCAAATCATGTTGAAGTTAGAACGGCTCTTTTGATAAATCAATAGCGTAGCTTCAAAGTTCAGCTACGTACCTACGGCGTAGCGCTGCGTGTCTGTTAAACTTCTACGAGTCGTAGCAGTTGTCTGGGTGCTACAGCTACATTTTAGCTGTCATCTCCTTTTGTTCATATAGTCCCAACTTTTCTGGCTTGCCATGTGTTTTTAGGTTTTAAACGACTCTCATAATACAAGCTGTAACAAAAATGCTGGTAATCCGTTTAAAGTTGTTGGGCTTTAAATATAAGTAGGTTACTTACTTTTCTTTTAGGATGGATGGGACACTTGTGCTTCAGTCTGTGTCCAGTTGTAATGTCTGGGTCCAGTGTATGTCTGGTTCCAGTGCCTGTGTCCAGTCTGTATTTAGTTTCAATGTCGGAGTACAGCCTGTGCCCAGGACTAGTGTCCAATTTGTGGCCCTGGCCTAATTACGAAAACCTAAGAAAAATAATTAAACGCGAAAAAAAAAAGGGTTTGTATGGAGGGTTGGCCGGCTGGGACGGCGAGTCTCATACAAAAAAAATTTCGCGTGGAAAAAAAATATCTCCTATTTTTTCCTAGTCGCAATACGATGCCAATTATACCCTTAAACGAATCACCTGTATTTTTATTACACCTGTATAATAAATTTTATTATTATTAATCTTTATTTCATAAGGACACATTACATAGGTATTACCAGTGATCGGAATAGGCAGAGTATAAATACCTAAACTTCGGCGTAGAACAAAGTCATGAAGTGGAGACTTCCTTGTGATAACATTTTTTTCCGGGACTTCCCGGGTTAAACACACACTAAATAAAACATTCCCATAATTATATTCCGGAGGTCTTAAAAATCATAAGTAACAACAAAACTATATTTATTATTAGTTTAAATGGAAAAAATAACATTCATTGTATTATTTAAAACTCGTCCGTCTCTTTTACGAAAGTGCTTTTATTGTGTTTGAGTGAAAGAAATAGATAAAGTAGGCTTATCTATTGTATTGCTTGTGGTTTCTATTGTTATTTTATTGTGTAAAATAGAAAGCAGATGTCGTTATCGCTGGTCGCTGCTACCCTTCTTGTGGATTAAATAATAAGTTGACAGTGCACTTTCATACAACCCTTTGAAGAGTACGGACGTGATTATTCTGAGTTTTTGTGATATTTGACGTTGGCTTGTTTACTGGAAATTCACCTGCATTACCTGATTATCTGGCTTGAACTCGGACACTGACTTTGCTTTGATTGGATTTGACTAACTGGATACAAAAATACCACGGCTACTGCAAGACTACCAAGTTTCAAGGTAAGCTGATGTATTTTTATTGCTTTTTTGTATTTGTATGTACAGTACCGGCCAATAATATATCTTATAATTAAAATTAAGAAAATATAAAGCTCAAATGTGCGGTGGCAAACCTTGAGTATAGGGTCATTTACCAATGTTTCATAAGTTGACTGTGTAATGTAGCAAACCGACATCAATTTAATACTTAGTGTAATATAGCTTTATTAACACGTGCAAACTTGCAACGGAATACACTGTGAAAATGCGTAAAATAAACAAGTACATACTTGCTGCAGTTGTTAAATACTACTCAATTTGGGAAAACGCAAAAAATAAACTTTTTACCTCAAAAAATGGGGTTTTGTGTCCCTTTGCGCGTTTGCACGTGTTGATTTAGAGGGCGTTTGGAGCTTTCCCAGTAAAAATAGCCTTATAGTGCATTAATTAGTTGATAAAGTTTAATACGTTAATTGTTAAATGACACTAATAAATTTTAAATTTTAAATGTTACGTTGTAACAAATCAAAGTAAAATAAGTTATTGGTGTTGCAACCTTCATTCCAAACTGTTTCCGTTTGCTAACTTTTATATCTAATTTATTTCAGATACGATTTCGGTCAGCATGGCGAAACAAGTGAGACCCGAACTGGTGACTAGTTGGATTGTTAATAATCCAGAACTTGTATATGACGAAGCAAGTGGTATCATTTGATTTTCTGCACCAAATGTGAGACTTCTTTGAAAGCCATGCATAAAGGCAACGTTGATCGACACATCAACGGACCAACACATCAAGGCAGGCGAAAAAATCCTGAAAAAGAATTTTACTTCGATTTGATCAAATTTTTAATTTTGTGTAACATTCCTTGGTCACAAGTTAGTAATTCAGAGTTTAAATTATTTTTCAACAAATATGTTTGCCGCAATGATTGTTGTGTTTGCGTAAACAAGAATGTACCATCTGAATCATTATTACGAAAAAAGTACCTTGGTGAATTTTATAGGAATAGATTGAAACATATACACGACACAATAGGAAACAATAAGATATGGGTATCACTTGACGAAACAACCGATTTTATGGGAAGATATGTGGTTAATTTGCTAGTTATGCCTTTAATCAAAAATGTAGCTACTCGACCGTATTTAATTGCATGCAAGGTGCTTAAAAGCGTAAACGGGGAAACAATAGCAAATTTTGTTATAGAATCTTTGAAAGAAATGTGGGTAGAATCATTTGTCGAAAAATCTGATAATGTGCTGATGTTATGCTCTGACAGCGTGGCATATATGTTGCGAGCCGGACGGTTATTGAAAATCGATTTTCCAAATATGTTGCACATAACTTGTTTAGCACATGCCCTAAATAGAGTAGCGGAACAAGTACGCTCTCAATACGGAAATGTTGACAATTTAGTAGCGAATGTAAAAAAAATATTTTTAAAATCACCTAATAGAGTAAATATACTAAAAAACATGTACCCTAATTTACCGCTACCTCCGCAACCTGTTATAACTAGATGGGGTACATGGCTAAAGGCAACGTCGTATTACTCTAAACATTTTCAACAAATATCCAACGTTGTAAATAATCTAAACAGTAAAGAAGCAATATCTATAAGAAAAGCAAAAGCCGCGATAAGAAGTGAAAATATTGAATCAGAACTTAACTTTATTGACGAAAATTATACGATAATTCAAGTGGGACCTAAACAGTTACAAGACACAAAATTATCACTGGAAGAATATTTTGAAATTATTGACAACGTAAGATGCGTTTTGAATTGGTCGTCTAGTGCGGCGGTCGAAAATAAATTAGAGATAGTCATAGAACGAAATCCTGACTATGATATAGTTAGGGCCAAAAGCGAAAAACTTAAACAGGGGATCGACGCAGATGACGACTTCTAAATATATAAAAGAAGAAACTGACTGACTGACTGACTGACTGACTGACTGACATATCAACGCACAGCCCAAACCGCTGGTTCTAGAGATTCCAAATTTGGCACGTAGGTTTCTTATAAGGTCTAGGGGTGCACTAAGAAAGGATTTTTCAAAATTCACCCCCTAAGGGGGTAAAATGGGGGTCCAAAATTTGTATGGCGAATCAAGATTTGTTAGATTATTTTATTCGAAACTTCACAGGAGTATTCATAACGATAAATGAGTAAACACGTGTTTCAGATTTTTTGAAAATTCAACCCCTAAAAGGGGCAAATGTGTTCACAAATTCTGAAAATAAACATGGGTATCGTATCCTTTTTGAGTACTTATAGTATGCGGGCGAAGCCGCGGGAAAAGGCTAGTATTCTATAAATTTGCTCCGCTCACGTCTGTGGATGTTGAACGGTAATTTTCAACGTATAAATGGATTTTAAGCGTCAAAAGAAACCGACTTACCGTCGAAAATATAGAAAAAATAATGGTAATATATTTTAATTATTTACAAGAAAATAATTTTAGTAATGATTCTGAATCTGATGCTGATGATGATGATATTGAATATGTATGATATTGTATTTGTTAATTAAGTAGCTAGAATATTTACATTTAGATTTAAGGAACATTGTATATATGGTGTATAATTACAAAAAATATAGAAGAATCCGTCGATATTTTCGGTTGTTTTATTTCATGTCTATTGATTGAACTGGAGCGGCACGCGTTGTTTTTTATCTTATTTTTAACAATATAACTCATTTAGTACATTCCCGGGAATTCCCGGGACGAAAAATATGTAGTCGTAAGGAAGTCTCCATTTTTTTGTCTCTGTTCTGCCAAGTTTAGGTATTTATACTCTGCCTATTCCGATCACTGGGTATTACATATCAGTTGCACTGCAAAACAGTTTGATGGCAGTATATTCGCTCTTGGTTTATAGTTGTGTTTTCACTGAACTAAACTAAATTCATGCATTATCTTATTTTTACTTACTAGTAACAAAAATTGACTAAGCATGCAAGTCTTGTCTAATTTAAGTTACAATTTTTATTGCGTTGTAAGCAATATAAATATGCGCTACTCTTTAAATTCAATGCAGATCCGCACGCCGCAACGGTGTGTAAACGAGACACCACGTATGTAGCGACGTCCCGCTTACACGCCGCAGCAGTAATGATAAAGTCAAAATAAAATTAAATAAAACGGGGTTTAACCTCTATTAACCAATTATGGGGCCTTGGACACCGGATAAAATTCACAGCAGAATATCGGGACTTAAATTGCAGCTAGACAGAAACATTTTCATTATTAACTGGATGAAAGTGCACTAAATTGGGCACTGCAGGCATTTTTTTTCCTCGAACCTTTTAAACCCTCGACCCGATTCGATGCAACTGCCATAGGTACATTGGCACAAGTACCGTCTGCAACGGAAGTATCTAGCGAGTCAGGTCAGGCGTCGTTCAAAATCAAAATGATATTAGTAAATAAATAATGACAATCTTACACAAACCGACCTAGTCCCACAGTAAACTCAATAAAGCTTGTGTTGCGGGTACTAGACAACGATATATATAATAGATAGATATAGAAATACTTAAATACATAGAAAACATCCATAACTCACGTACAAATATCTGTGATAAACACACAAATAAATACCCCGACCAGGATTCGAACCCGGGACCTCCTGCTTCGTAGGCATGGTCACTACCGACTGGGTAAAGAGGCCGTTCTTAAATGATGATCTAAGAGAAATAAGAGCGTGTGGAGATCTTTTTGAACACCTCGCCGGTTAAGTTACTTCTGGTGCTGAATGCACATACAGATTGAAAAAAAAAATCTCTTCCCTTTCTCAAAATCTATTCGTTTTTTTTTCACCCGACTTCCATACGTCGCAGTGAAATGACTAAATACGGGATTTCATCAAATCTCTAAGGGAAGGGCTGTTTTGATATCCTGCGCGATTTGATCAAATCCCTTAGGTATTTGATGAAATCCCAGAATTTCTCATTTCTCTGCTACATATACGAGCCCCAATGCATATTAAATCGTCTAGTCACACTTACAAATACGTTTTTTTTAGACTGCTATTTAAATCCGGATTGACTTTGATGATTAAAGGAATACGCTACATACAAAGCCATTGAAAGTAGTTTAATGTTGCGTTGTACAAAGTGTAATAATGTTATTTAATTTGGAGTAATTGTATCGTATAGTGCAGTAAAACACTTCGTAATTTGCATTAACACGTTTAATTTTGCAGATTAAGTAAATTATTTAAAATTAGCAATTTGGTTCTTCGAGCCGGATAGAATGTAATTAAATTACAATAATCAGATTATTTAAAATTAGTACTTCACATAAAAATGACGATAACGATATGGATATAAAGATATTTCACATTCAATAATTTCCTTAGTGGATAGAAGGTAATTAAATTACAATAATCAGATTATTTAAAATTAGCACTTCACATAAAAATGACGATAACGATATCGATATAAAGATATTTCACATTCAATAATTTCCTTAGTATCGTAGACCCGGATAGAATGTAATTAAATTACAATAATCAGATTATTTAAAATTAGCACTTCACATAAAAATGACGATAATGATATAGATATAAAGATATTTAACATTCAATAATTACCTTAGTATCGTAAACGTCTACTTTCCGCACGAAAGGAAAATAAAACGAGGGAGTACTAGCAAAACTAGTAAGTACAAATAAAGACTCGGCTGGTAATTTGGCTGCGGGGAAAGTAATGGATTAATGAGACGAGTGATATGGATGGTGACGGATGATTCGCTGGATGAGAGTAGCCTAAATTCAAGAGCCAGGTCTTTGTACGCCCGTCAAATGAGGCAATTAGAATTTTGGGGATTTAGGGTTAATATAAAAATGCGAATCGAAGATATGTAAGAATGGTAACAACAATATAGAACTAAAGCACGGCAAATAAAATACGAAGTCCCCAATTAAACTCTAGAACACTTCACGGAGCGACACCCCGCTTTCACCTGGTGAGCCACGTTGAATGCGGGCTCGAGTCCTTTAGAGGCGACTGGCGCCCGTATTCCAGGGCGATACGCCGGTTTCACCTGGTGAGTCACGAGCGATGCGGGCTCAAGTCCTTTAGAGGCGACTGGCGGCTGTACCCCAACCGTGACAGGCAATATCCAATATCTGCGTTGGACAGTATCTCGGAGCCCCGCCGCAAAAGCTTGACGCCTCTCCGACGCGGTAAACGCACGCACTTGGCGTTGGATGTCACAAAATACTAATTCCAATCACGCCCAACAAATAATCAAACACAGATTAAAATAGGAAAAAAAGGGATGTCAAAATAGATTATGACAACTCCACCGATCGAGGTTCACAATCTATCTGTCTTCTCGACTAAAACAAAAACTATTCCAAACTCCTACAAAATTTGAATTTAAAATTGATGCGAATATCCTCTTTTCTTAGTCGTCAGCTTCTTTCAAAATAAAAAAGACACATCATATTTTGATATCGGCGCCACCTATTTATAAGTAGACGAACCACGATCTAATCTACCCTAACTCGCGCAACTTGGCCGGTAAACACAATTAATCGCGCGGATAGCCCGAAGGGACGCCGCGAGATGTAGCTGGCGTTCTTTCGGCATGCTACAATAGTTAACATTAAGCAAGCAAAAAATTACGTCTAGTTCATATTTTAGGCAAAATAGTTTTTATCTTATATAGACGACCGTCTATATAAGATAAAAACTGTTTTTTAAGAAGTTTAATATTTAATTATATTTCAAATTGAATATAGCATATTCTCTGTCATCTAAAATGAATTATAATCATTATTCTATCGAGATGGTGCGAGGTAAACCAGTGACTGAAGAAGTGCGGAACATTATAATTTCCTGTAACAATAACGGCAAATCTACTTACCAAATATCCAAGGAGATGTCGTTGCCACGATCTACAATTCAAACGATTATCGAGCATCACCGAAAATATGGAACAATGTCCTGTTTAAAGAAATCTGGCCGTCGACGAATAACCTCCAAGGCAGAAAACAGGATGTTGAAGAAGATTATCAAGAAAAATCGTCGTGCAAGAGCAGGAGAACTTACCGTATTGTGGCGGGACGCTATTAAAAAAAAACATTTCAGTCGATACCTGCAAGAGAGTAATGAAGAGAATGGGCTATAGTTTTTACACTGCTAAAGAGAAACCGTTACTTACTAAAAAACAGAAAACCAACAGATTGAAATTCGCTAATAAATACAAAAACTGGACTGTCAATCAGTGGCGAAAAATAATATGGATTGATGAATCCAAATTTGAAGTCACAGTTGGTGACGAACGAAGTAAAGTCATTCGGGAAAAAGGTGGCGAAAAATAATATGGATTGATGAATCCAAATTTGAAGTCACAGTTGGTGACGAACGAAGTAAAGTCATTCGGGAAAAAGGAGAGGCATTTCATAAAGACTGCCTCAAGCGAAAGGTGTTTGCTGCCGTCTATACGGCAGTTAAAATATGAAAATGCATTTACTTTTCAACAAGACGGTGCTGCATGCTATACCGCGAAGACAACGATGGCGTGGCTGAAGTCCAAAAAAATCCCTACCATGCCATGGCCGTCCAGCAGCCCGGACTTGTCTCCCACAGAAACTTTGTGGTGGAAAATGAAGAAAAGGCTGCGAAAGGACCCTTCTAGATCTAAAGCTGATCTTAAGGAGAAACTTACCTGTGTCTGGAATGAAATAACCACCGAAGAGTGTAGAGAGTTGGTAGATTCAATGCCGCTCAGGATCAAAGCCGTTTTGGGTGGAAAAGGTGATACCACCAAGTGGTAGACGGTCTATTATGCATCGGCTAAACCGAAGACGAACTTTTTTGCGAATATCTCATTTGGCAAAACAATGTCTTTTTTTTATCACTGTGGAAAGTTGTTATTTTTTTCATTCGATACATAAAGTATTATTCATTTTCTATATTGTTTTTATATTACATGATATTCTAAACATCGCTGTCATCCTGAATTTTTAGGTTAAAGTTAGGTTAGTACATTTTTTACCTGCTAGGCGAACTCATTTGCATTGGGGCTCGTATATCGGACAGATGACGTGTCCATCTAGATCAGTCATTTTACTCTAAACAGTTAGGTACGTTACAAAATCGCAAAGCGTCAAATATTTATAAGACAACAATTTAAGAAACAACACACCATCCACGTAATAAAGGCGTCAGCGACACCCGCGTCAGCATTAAATATTCAAAACTAATATCGGCCGCCTAGTGCCGCCATCTTGAAGTTCAGATGTATTCCGATCTGAGGACAGGCGAGTCGAAGGCAAACCAGTCTGTTTAGATCTTACATAGAGGCTTGCCACTAAAAACATTGTTTAAAATTTGCTGGCATTTTTACTTACTTACTGTAGTGGCGCAGCGACCCGAAGTAAATCTAGGCTTCCGACACCAATGATCGCCAGGCTTGTCTGTTCAAAATCGTCTCTGTCCAGTCAACGGTGCCCAGCGCGAGTGAGGTCCTTCACCTTTCCAGCGGCACTTTCCGCGAAATAATTTTAAGTCTACAGCCAGTCTCAACTCCGTCATACTTAGTATGATTTTAACTTATGTCTTTAAAGAATAAAAAGTAAAGCTAAAGGCACAGGCGCAAATCTAGACAACGATCTACATAGGTGCTCCCTACATCAATGACCGTACGTTACTTACATCACCTTAAATTTAGCTCGTAATTCGTAGTCTGTCCGGAAAAAGAAGTGTTGTAGAGTGTATGAGTTCCCATATAAACCACAACACTTCTCTTTCCGGACAAACTGTAGGTACGAATTGAAAAAGCTTAATACAATTTAACTTCTAAAATAATTTAACTCTTGGCCTATACGTATATGATTTTATAGCAGTTATAAGGACAGCGAAAATATCAGTGTACTAATATCTAGTTCAGATCCAGCAAGCAGCGAAGTTTGTCTTGAAGTTCTATACAAATAATATGTAAAGTCTGACCAGAAATAAATGATCATACGCCATGTTGCAGAATTTTATTGGAACTAATTTCTTACACTGGCAATAATTTTAATGACAGAATGATTATGCATATAATATGCATAATAATAAAGTGTTGAATATTAAATAATAATCGACAAAAAAATCCCAAAAATTATCTATAGTTAAGAGCGAAACATTATAAATAATGTATGTAATAAACAGCTGTAAATAATACGCTCGGGAAATGAAACTATTTCGCAGTAAAATTTTTTGATATTAACATCAGAGCTGACAGATAAACAAATCGAGATGTCACCATACCATAGAGAATACGCGCTATGATTATACTGAACTGTTACCATAAAAATAAGAGTAATAGCGCCCTCTTGACAAAAATCATATATTTCTGGCCAGGATTTATTTAAATAGGTAAATCTAAATGGAAAAGTCGTCAATAATTCAAAAAGTAACATTGATAAGGATGGAATATGAGTAATTTTTGAGTTATTTCTATATTTATTATGTACTAGGAGTCACGTTGCACTGGCGACCGCTAAGTCGGCTCTCCGCGCACATTTAACGGAGCGGCCAGGTGTCCGCTGACGGGAAATATAAAGGAGATTTATTTATGCTGACGGTTTAGCTTTGTGGCTTTTTTACAAGCTTTGAATTTGACTTATAATATCTTAAGTATTCATAGATTATTACAGGATGTAACACAAATACTAGTGATCCGTTCAAGAGCATAATTGGTATCGTATTGCGACTTGAGACTAAGAAAAAGTAGGAAAAAATTGTTTTCACCTCAGCAGCAGGAAAGAGGGTTCTTTGATACCTAAAAAGAGTGAGCAAAACTCAATTTTGCTGCGAGCGTGAGACAAAATGACCTTGTTGACCTTGGAATTACAATGTCAATCTGCGTGCGAGGTCTAATACAAATTCGAAATACTCGGAAGCTATTCGTGTTGTCTTTTTCACGTCATTAGTAAATAGAGAGAGACAGAAATATTTTAAACGTCATTTAATCAAATTTTATTTAATTTTAATTCGTATTCTGAACTTTCGATTCGACCCCTGAAACAGAGTCAGAACGATACGTTCCGAAATGCGCAGAAGTACTAATTTGTAAATATAATTTAAACAAATTTTAATTTTGAAATGTTTAACCATACAACACCTAAAATAATTTACGTTCTTTATTTCAAGATCAAATAAGTATAAACGGAAAAATTACAAGATTATCATGTAAAAAATATTATTACTTACAACAATCTCTCGTATTCTGATCAAACAGTAGTTACCGAACGCAGATAAAAAAAAGTTGACAAAAGTCAAAATGGCGGTATAGATATTTTAAAAATATTTAATTTATTTTGATTATTTTTTGTGTTATTAACTTATAATTGAGGTTTTTGAACTCAAATGTAAGAATATTATAATAAATACAAGTGAAAAAAGTGACAAAGAAGGATTAAGCATCACCCAGGTTGTATTTTTCCATGTCTTCTCACTGCTGAGGTGAAAAATAGTGTGTTCAACATGAGATTAAAGTTATTTACATCTTGTGCTTTTGAGTCCCTCTCTACGCTCAAGATTCTAAATTAGAATCACTCGCTACGCTCGTGATTCTATTATAGAATCTTTCGCTTGCTCAGGACTCAAAATGAGCACTCGAAGTAAATATGAACTTTCTTCTCTTGTTGTACAAATATCTATTATCTACACTCATATCGTAAGTTCTCTAAAACGTGTTCGAAAACGGTAGGCAATGGCTAGCATTACCACGACCGATTTTACTATGATAAGCTTTTTATCCGTGGCAGTAACGTAATTTTAACTTTTCATGCTCAATTATTGATCTGCTATGAGTTTTGATAACATAATGTACACCTGCACCCTCCCGCGCATCCGCCGACAGCCCGACACGCGCCCGCGCGACCGCCGGCACAATCGAGTTGGCCATGGCGGTGCAATGGCGGCCATTCTATGGTTTCCGAATACGGCATTTTAGATAAATAATATGAGTGTAGATAAAGCAGTGTATGCAACTGTACGTAATTAGGCCTTAAAACACTCGTGTGATCTTATTATGAAACTCACCTGCGGCTCGTTTCATAAAACCACACTCATGTTTTAAGGACCCTTATTACGTAACAGTCACATAAACTACTATTTTCTACTCGTCGACTGTTATGCTTGAATTGAGATTGTGTAGACCGAACTACTAGCGCATATTTTGTAGCATCGCCAACGATGGTAGAAAGGATTTTCATACAATATTGTAACACTGTTGTCCTTCCCGACCGCCCGTGTCCTCATTCCCGACCGCCGGCACAATCCACCGGGAGATAGAACTTACTCAATTGTATCGAGGCAGCAGGTCTTTCGTCGAACTCTATTCTTACCGGCTTGCCTATATTGAGCACTCGTAGAAAAAATATTGTATACAATAGTGACATAATCAAGCTATTCAATCTCGTACCTTACTTAGGCCACTCAGCAAGCTTCGTGGCCTAAACACGGTACTCGACTGAAAAGCTCTTAATTATGTCACGATTGTATAATAGTAGTTTATGTAACTGTTACGTAATAAGGCCTAATTACGTACAGTTGCATACACTGCTTTATCTACACTCATATAATTTATCCAAAATGCCGTATTACTGCCATGACCAACTCGATTGTGTCGGGGAGGCGCGTGTCGGGCTGTCGGCGGATGCGCGGGAGGGTGTACATTATGTTATCAAAACTCATAGCACATCAATATTTGAGCATGAAAAGTTAAAATTACGTTACTGCCACAGATAAAAAGCTTATCATAGTAAAATCGGTCGTGGTAATGCTAGCCATTGCCTACCGTTTTCGAACACGTTTTAGAGAACTTACAATATGAGTGTAGATAAAATACTATTGTATGGGACACGTCATCCCAGCCAGCCGACCCTCCAATACAAAACAATTTTTTTTTTCGCGTGAAAAATTTTACGGATCATCAGCATTTTTGCTACACATTGTATTGTATGGATTGGACATACACTTTATCCTCATTGAGAATTCCAAACGTGAATAAGTTGTTATAGGCTTATGTACATGCTTTATTGATTAAGATTTTAATTTAGAGCGTTATATATCCAGTACGGTTAGTAATCAGGCTTTACTCCTTCAATAATTTCAGATCCCAGATAATATTTATAGAAAATACGCCAACAACAGATAAGGCATTTTTTACAATTCTATTTTTTTATAAAAAATGTATTTATTACTTACTGCGAAAGTTTGACGTAATAATGTTGTTCATCAGATGGCGACAAAAATTTGGCTAATATTGTATTTACATATTTTAGTTGAATGATAAAATAATATAACTAATTGAAATAAAATAATACATATTTTATTTCAATTAGTTTAAGGAAACAAAATATGTAGTTTAGTGATAAATATATTAAATTACTTTAATGCAATTTTACTGCTAAACTCTTGTTTTACACTTTCTTTTTTTAAACCACATAAGTACAAAAATATTTATATTTATATAATAACCTCTGGTGCATACCTAACGCCGAATTTTAAGAATGACGTGTCTGCTTACACCCATAATTATAATCTGTCCCCAGGTTTATAAGCAAACATAATCACAATAAACAGACGCGGTAAATGCAGTGCAATCAGTAATTTATGCACTTTGCCGGCACGAGCGCGGGATTGTCCGGGATCCCGGGATTCCGGGATTCAAGAGACGTGCTTTCCAGTCTGTATTCAAATGTTGGGATTATGAATTTTAAGCTACTTGAATTGAAAAAAAAAATGGTTTTTAATTAGGTAAGTTATTCAGCATTTGAATAATGAAGCTTAGAAGGAAATAAAATAAAGATTGTTTTGTTCACATCGCATACTCGAAGGTAACAATACTTACTTTATCTACACTCATACTGTAAGTACTCTAAAATGCGTTCAAAAACCGTAGACAATGACAAGCATTACAACAAACGATTTAACTATGATAAGTTTCTTATCTGCGGCAGTAACGTAATTTTAACTTTGCATGCTCAAATATTGTTAAGCAATGAGTTTCAAATTTGGAACATCGAATTTGATAACATAATGTTACCGCCATGGCCAACTCGATTGGTCCCGCGCGAGCCCCGACACAATCGAGTTGGCCACGCCGACACAATCGAGATGGCCGCGGCGGTGCAATGGCGGCCATTCTATGATTTCCGAATACGGCATTTATAATAAATAATATGAGTGTAGATAAAGCAGTGTATGCAACTGTACGTAATTAGGCCTCAAAACACTCGTGTGATCTTATTATGAAATTCGCCTGCGGCTCATTTCATAAAACCACACTCATGTTTTAAGGACCCTTATTACGTAACAGTTACATAAACTACTATTTATTAGTTAGTTGTAGATTATTATTAGTAATTGTCATTATTCTACTTATTAAGGGGCACTGCCGTGTCATGACAAAATGCTCCATCTCTAAAAACCATGTTTGTGGGAAATTGACTTTGAAGTATCGATTCGTTTTTAGAGGTACATCGGTACCTTGGAAATAAATACAAAATATTTGAATGCAAACATGTTCGATAGTACATGGGTTTATACGCCCGCATTTTTATTTTTTAATTTTATTATTATTAATTGATATATATCGATTATAGCAGTTAGTCATGACAACTGTGTAGTACAAACTTTATCATGACAAAGTATTGTAACTATAGTTACCGCAATTTTTCCCATACATTTCCCATACAGCTTTGACAGCTTCTTTAATACCGAATACTTAACTAATTAAAGTAATTAAGTTATGAATGCTTTTTAAAGGTACCAAAACATATTAGGTATTCATAAGTTTATGAAATCCTATTATTAAAGAGACAATAAATACATAGCACTATAACATAGTAAAATATGTTTTGTCCTTGACAGATGATATTTGTTCATTAATTTTTCATTTTTTTTCTACCTTGTGATACTCATAGACTCAATACTAATGCTTTTCATAAACGATTAGTCGATTTGCTTAAAATATTAACTTTATTTTAGGTAACTGAGGTGGACAATCAAATGTATAAAAACCATAACACAATTATATTTAAGAAGGTTTATTGAGAAAAAAATAGGCATAATCTTAATGCTTTATTGCAAATAGACACATTTTAATATATATAAAAAAGCGAAGTACTAAATCTACTTGTCAAGTATCAACAAACCAATTTTAACAATACTCCTTAAACGTGTTAACAAATTACCTACTTAAATAAATACATTAAACTCGTGCATTATTTTATAAACTGCAATAAACAAAATAATATTTCCATAGTAATACATGATACCACATAGGGTGAGATAAAAACAGTGGCAAATGGGTAATTTGAACTCAAAATTATTAGTTAGTAGGATCAGATCTATGTCCAAATACACATTTGTATTCATATTTAAAGATTTCGACGTAAAATATTTGCTGCTACGGATCACAAAAAATTGGTGTATTTCTATTTGTTGATTAATTGACCAAGATTTTCTTGTTTATAATCCTACTAACTGAACCTTCCGTGCGTAGATAGATAATAAATAAGAATATGACTATGAAAATGAATGTGTCTTACGTTTTACTTTTTAGTTTTGTTGCGAGAGTTTTAAAATAAAATCACAGTGTCATCCAAGATATAAAGTCTACCCTCATCCTAACTGAATTAGTAAGACCATGAAGGATAGAAAGCACAATTGCACAGATAATATATTAGTAATTTGCTGTGCTGTGTTTCCGTTCACTGCACTAGAGTGCACAACTAAGTATGTAACTACAAGATACAGCAGATTGACGTTTTAAAATTGCAAACGTTCTGTAACGACGAAATCTGGTAACTACAGATATAATAAATAGTTATAAATAAAAATAAAAATAAATAAAATTTCTTTATTTCGGACAAACATGTATCCATAGAGTGTTAGTAACAAACAAACAAAAATCTTAATCTAGTGTTAGTCTTAATAATTTAACTTAATTACAATCATAAAATTTACACATAATAATTTTTACACTTCAAATTGCGCTACACTTTTTATCTGCCCAGTCCAATATTTTAGGATTGGACACTCAAACCTGTCGGCAATTTCCTTTAGAATGCTGTTGGGACTACTTCGCACACGACTTAGTAATGAGACTATATTTTTCCGAATTATAGCCTGAAAACTATCCGTGCGCGCTGCCACAAACATGCCCGATGCAGAGCACCGGCTAGGCAGTCCCATCAGCATTCTAAAGGCATTGTTGTACTGTACGCGCAAGGCGTTGTAGGCCCGTTTCGTGTACCGTACCCACAGGCTGCTCGTGTACAAGGTTTGACAGTACGATTTAAATAGCGTTATTTTTACATCACTTGAACAACGAGCAAACCTGCGGGCAACCATGTTACTCCGGACCGCCAACGCCCTGCGCTCCCTTTCGACGTCTAAGTCATCCTTTAGGTCACTCGTGAGGATGTGCCCCAGGTATTTGACCTTATCAACCACTTTTAATGGACTAGAGTTCAACACAATAAATAGGTGGTACATAGTATGGCTTGATTTTGCCCGCCTTAAATATTAACACCTCACTCTTTTTCGTATTGTACTCCAGTCCATGGGTCAAGGCGTAGGCTTCGCAGTGGGCAAGCAGCTCCTCCAGCGCGCTGACAGCCGGGCTCAGCAGCACCATGTCATCGGCATAACTTAGGCTGTTAACACAAGTGCTACCCACATAGCATCCCGCATGCATGCCACTAAGCCCCTCTATCAGCTTGTTGATGTATAAGTTGAACAGCTTAGGTGAGGTAATACCACCCTGTCTCACCCCGCATTCAAGCTTATACTCGCTGGACAACCTACCTGCCCACCTTACCTGGTTTAACTGATTTTTGTACCAGTGCCTAAACAGGCCCACACACTCCGTCGGTACACCTGTTTCACTTAGTTTTTGCCAAAGCAGATCATAATTGACTCGATCAAACGCCTTGGACAAATCGAGGAAACAGGCATAGACGGGTATTTTTCTATCAGTATAATACCTGACCGTGTGCTTAAGACATAGAATTGCACTATCCGTGGACAGCCCTGGTCTAAATCCGAATTGGCCGTCATGTATCTTTATGTAGTTATCTAGCACATTGTCAAGCACACGATCAAGTATCTTGGCTGTAGTGGTGGCGAGCGAGATAGGCCGATAGTTAGCCTTACTAGATAAGTCACCTGTTTTATTTTTAAGCACTGGTACCACAATCGTCCTCATGAGCGCCACAGGAAGGTATGAGTGTCCAATACATAAATTAAGCAGCAAAGACAGTACTCGAGGTAGGTGCACCCCCGCATATTTGAAATGCTCTATACTGAGGCCATCGTGGCCAGGCGACTTACCCCTCTGCATATTATTAATGACTAGTTTAATTTGTTTTGACAACAACAGGGAAATTCTTAGTTAATTAATGGAATCAGGCGTTACTTTGCGGAAGTCCATAATATCAACTACAATAATATTGCTTTGCTATTCCGCGGTATAATAACGTGCTAGTTGATTAGTGACTACCCGTTATACTTATTTGCGTATTTTTTGCATGCATTAATGTTCCCACCCTCCCGCCGCAAAAACAAATACGCAAACAAGTACAACAAACCACCACCAATAATACCAAAACTCGACACGTGTTTCGCCTCTCTACGAGGCATCCTCAGGAGCTGCTGGAGATGTTGTCGGTCTGACGTCCGGCAACGGAATGACGTGTCCAGAATGGTCGACCATATTTATAGCATTACTACCACCCCTACCGTGCAAGTGCGAGTGAGATGCAAAAATTCGAAGTAACGGCGATGACGCAACATTCAACTGTTCGTTAATAATTATTCCCCTATTGTTGTACCTAATTTTTTCTAAATGTTCTAGAACGCTCAGATGCAATCCTTTTTCACAAACATGTAAAAGATCAAAAGAATGATCCTCAGGCAGAGAATGACCATTTTCCAACATATGTTTCGCGAAATTGGATCGTTCCGGATGGTTATGTCTATATGAAGCAACATGCTCCTTATATCTTGTGTTAAAGCTACGTCCCGTTTGCCCCACATACATTTTATGGCAGTCATCACAAGTCAACTTATACACTCCAGACTTCTTCCCATTCTCTAGTATATCCTTCCCATTACAAAGTCTTGAGCGCAAGGTGTTATTGGTCTTAAAAGCTACATTAATATTGTTGGATTTTAAAATGTTATGAATTGCATCTGATAACTTTCCGATATACGTAAATGCTCGCTTGAAACTTTTTAATGGGATCAGACGATCGTGCAGCATACAACATATTGCTAACCAGACTATTTTGCTTCTTTCTGATGATACCATCCACGACAGACCTATCGTAGCCATTCGAGATAGCTAAATGATAAATATTATCTAATTCCATCTGATAATGCTCATCAGAAAGAGGCACGGTTAACAACCTATGGACATAACAATGAAATGCCGCTAATTTATTCTACCACGGATGAGTGGAAGATGCCGGAATCACCGTGTCGGTATGTGCTGGCTTGCGGTAAATATGGAACTGATGTTTATGATCTACTCTTGTGAGCGTTAAATCAAGAAAATTGTATGTGGATGATTGGATTATCTGTTGGATGGGGAGTGTGGAACAGCTGGACGCTTTTGTAACAGATCTCAATAACAAGCACCCAAAGATCAAGTTTAAGAAGGAACTAGAACAGAACGGCTCACTCAATTTGCTTGATTTAACGCTCACAAGAGTAGATCATAAACATCAGTTCCATATTTACCGCAAGCCAGCACATACCGACACGGTGATTCCGGCATCTTCCACTCATCCGTGGCAGCATAAGTTAGCGGCATTTCATTGTTATGTCCATAGGTTGTTAACCGTGCCTCTTTCTGATGAACATTATCAGATGGAATTAGATAATATTTATCATTTAGCTATCTCGAATGGCTACGATAGGTCTGTCGTGGATGGTATCATCAGAAAGAAGCAAAATAGTCTGGTTAGCAATATGTTGTATGCTGCACGATCGTCTGATCCCATTAAAAAGTTTCAAGCGAGCATTACGTATATCGGAAAGTTATCAGATGCAATTCATAACATTTTAAAATCCAACAATATTAATGTAGCTTTTAAGACCAATAACACCTTGCGCTCAAGACTTTGTAATGGGAAAGATATACTAGAGAATGGGAAGAAGTCTGGAGTGTATAAGTTGACTTGTGATGACTGCCATAAAATGTATGTGGGGCAAACGGGACGTAGCTTTAACACAAGATATAAGGAGCATGTTGCTTCATATAGACATAACCATCCGGAACGATCCAATTTCGCGAAACATTTGTTGGAAAATGGTCATTCTCTGCCTGAGGATCATTCTTTTGATCTTTTACATGTTTGTGAAAAAGGATTGCGTCTGAGCGTTCTAGAACATTTAGAAATAATTAGGTACAACAATAGGGGAATAATTATTAACGAACAGTAGAATGTTGCGTCATCGCCGTTACTTCGAATTTTTGCATCTCACTCGCACTTGCACGGTAGGGGTGGTAGTAATGCTATAAATATGGCCGACCATTCTGGACACGTCATTCCGTTGCCGGACGTCAGACCGACAACATCTCCAGCAGCTCCTGAGGATGCCTCGTAGAGAGGCGAAACACGTGTCGAGTTTTGGTAATATTGGTGGTGGTTTGTTGTACTTGTTTGCGTATTTGTTTTTGCGGCGGGAGGGTGGGAACATTAATGCATGCAAAAAATACGCAAATAAGTATAACGGGTAGTCACTAATCAACTAGCACGTTATTATACCGCGGAATAGCAAAGCAATATTATTGTAGTTGAATTCTTAGTTACATCAATTTGACATTTAAATTTTCTCATAATCTAAAAGGTTTTTCGTTTTTTTTCTTGATGGGTAGTATAATATGACTAAAAAAACCGGCCAAGTGCGAGTCGGACTCGCGCACCGAGGGTTCCGTACAAACCTTTACAACTTAAAGGTATTATAGACCTGAGTATTTGATATGAATTTCAATTTAATACCTCTACGCGTTTACGAGGAAAAAGGTAGTAAGTTTAAAATTAAAAAAAATTGTATGATTTTACTAAAAATGTCTACTTTTCGTAATTTTTCCTTTGTCTGTGCTATATGAAGTTTCTTCGTGCCAAATTTCAAGGTTCTGAGTTTACGGGAAGTACCCTTTAGGTTTTGAGTTTCTTGCGAGTACTCAGTTTTAAAATATGCGACTTAAATTGCTATTTCTTTTGATTGCGTTGATATAAAAGTTTGGTTTTGCTACATCTGAAAGGTCCTATAGCCCTGAGTATTTGACATACATTTCAATTTAATACATCCACGCGTTTACGAGGGAAAAGGTAGTAAGTTTAAAATTTAAAAAAATATGTTTTTGTATGATTTAACTAAAAATGTCTATTTTTTGTAATTTTTCCATTGTCTATGCTATATGACGTTGCTTCGTGCCAAATTTCAAGTTTCTGAGTTCACGGGAAGTACCCCATAGGTTTTGCGAGTGCCGAAACTCTAAAATTTGCAGCATAAACGACTGTATCTTTTGATTGCGTTGGCTTTTAAGTTTGATTTTTTTACAGCTCCAAGGGACAATATGTCTGAGTATTTGATATAAATTTCAGCTTGATACCTCCACGCGTTCCTGAGAAAAATGGTCTTGACAGACAGACAGACAGACAGACAGACGGACAACAAAGTGATCCTATAAGGGTTCCGTTTTTTCCTTTCGAGGTACGGAACCCTAAAAATACCATAGAACCATGTTAGCACTAACTCATGTACTATAGTTACATCAATTTGTCATGACACGGCAGGGCAGTCAATTGATTCTTTTGACAAGTCACGTGATCTGTGGCGTGACTTGTCTAATGGACCGATTGAGGGGGTAAATTGACGGGAATAGTCGGCTATATAACAAAGCGACCACCTGAGCATGGCATTCGATTGTGAACTGTCAAGTGAGACGCATCTAGTTAGTACCGATTAAGTTGTGATTCGAAAGGTTTGTGAAATATAGATTAATTTATATGAATAAAAATTATATTTGTGCAAACATGTGTCAAAATTAAAGATAAACTCAAAAACATATTAATATTTAACCACATCATTTGTTGTTTTTTGGACCCGGGTATGTCCATAAACTACATCCGGATCCGGACACGGGTATGTCCTTGAACTACGTCCAAAAGAGAGGTATGGGTACTGCGAATGTCATCACGCTTGTGTGGTAGGGCATAGCATAGCGAATGTCATCACGCTCAAATCTGGAGCAGAGCCCAACTGGGGAAGTATCTCCACCTTACAGAAAACCACAGCCAAATAACACTAGACCCTACTCATAGTGTAGTGTTCCAGCTGGTGAGTAAGGTTGCCAAAGACCTCCAAGGGGACCCAGTGTGTTGACGATGAGGGACCCTCTTGTTCCTTTAGCCGTCGACACAGTAAATCCTCCTTCTTGTAAAGGGTGGCAACGCGCATGTGACACCTCTGGAGTTGCAGGCGTCCATAGGCTACGGTAGCTGCTTACCATCCGGCGGGCCATGTGCTTGTTTGCCACCGTCGTATTATAAATATATATGTATATATAAACTTAATAGCTTCGAATAAATAACTAGCTAATAAATAACAAAAGCTATAGTCTATTCCATATGTATTTGTAAAAAAACTAAACCAACAAAAAAGACGCAAATCGGCAACTTGGAGGGATAAAGTCAATATTACAAAGTAGACAAACATCAATATTTTTTCTTTGAACACAAAACTTACTGGCCAAGTGACTGAATTAATGAATTTTTGGTATCTACATATCTATTATATACTCGTATATCGTCTTTTACTTAGTACCCACAACACAAGCCTTTGAGCGTATTACATAAACCTATTTCAAAATAAATATTTATCTGAACAATATTTGTTACCTACTTTTTGCCGAACTTAAATTATTAAAACTATAAATAGATAAGTTACATAACAGTCCCTAACTGTTTTCAAGAAACAAATAAAAATAAAAATAAATTATTTTATTTTTATTTACTCTGTGTATGTAGTATATGTATGTTTGTTGATTATTTTATTTGTGTATGTATATGTACAATTAAGCTATTGTTTTTTATGTTATTTGTTATTGTTTACTGGATTTTCACTGTTTCTTTTGCCTTGCACCTAGTCATACGATTATTTTCGACTAGATTTACGATACCCCAAGGTTGTCTGGAAGAGATCGCTCTCTAGCGATAAGACCGCCTGTTGACTGCCTCTACTTTTAATCTGTGTACTGTTCTATTTTATTGAGGTGTGCAATAAAGAGTATTTGTATTGTATTGTATTGTACTGTCCCATCATCAATACAAATCTATACTACCTTATACTCGTACCTCGGAATTCCTTTAACAGTCTAATTATTTCTTTGTCCATGGCATTAAAGAAAGACAAACGGGAACGTTAGCGGTGGTCAAAGCGGTGTGGAGCTGACTGCGTTTGGCGGATGTTTACTCGGACTCGGACGCGCTGTATTCTGCCATGAGGTAAAGACAAGTAAGGAATATTTGTCTTCGGTTGCCGTGATAATTATTCATGAAATAAAATAACTTATAATTTTAAACAAAAAAGAACCGACTTTATTAGGCTCCACCTTTCCAAAAGCAAATGTCCGAGCTACTGTAAAAAATACTCAAATCACTATGAGTGTGCCTATAATACTTGAAGAGTTCTCTCGATTTCTCAAGGGTCCCATCATCAGATCCTGACCTGATACCAATAGTGAAGTAGACTCTTTAAAAACAGAAAGAATTTTCCAAATTGGTCCTGCGAATAATCGGTGAACATACGTAAAAACAACGATGTATTGAGAACCTCCTCCTTCGAAATCTTGAAGTCGGTTGAAAACGGATTATATCGCGTATTGAATTTAAATTTACATCACGACGTTTCAAACACTATGCAGCGTTCGTGGTCATGAGTCGACCCATTTAAATATAGTATATGCGATAGAATACGTTTGTAGTTATTTTAATTTTTAAGTACGGAAGTTGACTATATGGTTATAGTATAGTATCAGTAAGCTACATAGCGTAAATGTTTTTATAGCAAGTTGAAAAATTTAATGATTTAGGCATTATTTTACAAACAATAATAAGAATGTTGCATTTATTAAATAATCTAAATGAACAAACGAGTAATTAAGGGACTTTATCATAAACCAATGTTGTGTTACCTTTTATGTCTATTGAATTAATTAAATACTCGAACACATATTATGGAATATTAAAAGTGCATATGTAAATCGCTTTAGATTCCATATCTACATAATAATTATTAATATTTTCTACCGTCGTGGTAGATAATAACATCTCCACTCTCCCATTCCCGTGGCAACGTTACAACAAGATGAATGTAGCGAGGCAGCTTCTAACCACTAGACTGAGTCAGTGAGCACTAGTTCGCCGCGCGGCTTTGCTTGCGGCGCAAGGCACCAACAAATAACCTGAAAATTTGTCCAGTTTAGTAAAAACTGCTATTGAAAATTATAATTTAAATAAGCCGACGTCATTTTTGACAGTTAAAACCCTGTTCAAGCAATTTCAGACCAATTTCAATACTGCTGGCACTGAGCAAAGTTTTCGAGAAACTAATTCTAAATCAACTTGTGTCACATTTTAACCGAAACGAATTGTTCGCCAGAAATCAATTTGGTTTTACCAGAGGTCGCTCGACTACTGACGCAGGTGCTGTTCTTCTTAAGCACATCTTTGCCGCTTGGGAAAAAAAAACAAGATGCTGTTGGAATATTCTGTGACCTATCGAAGGCATTTGATAGCGTTGATCACGAAAATCTAAAGAGAAAACTAAGCCATTACGGGATCAAAGCTGGTGCCCTTAACCTCGTCTCATCATACCTATCGGATAGAACACAACGAGTGTTTATTAATGGAACTCAATCTTCTGGGTCCCCTGTGGCACTCGGTATGCCTCAAGGCTCAATACTTGGTCCCTTCCTGTTTTTGGTGTACATTAATGACCTACCTAAAATTGTGCAAGATAAACATGATATAGTGTTATGTGCTGATGACACATCTCTGATATTTAAAGTGGACAGAAAAGAAAACAGCTTCGATAGTATTAACAGTGCACTCTCCACAGTAGTAAATTGGTTTACGGCTAATAACCTACTTTTGAACGCCAAGAAAACGAAGTGCATCAAATTTACACTTCCCAACGTCAAGCAGATTAACAGCAGCAAGATTATAATAAATGATGAAACAATGGAATTCGAAAAGCAAACTGTTTTCTTAGGAGTCACTTTAGACTCGAAATTACAATGGCATCCACATATAGCCACCCTAGCTGGGAAACTTAGCTCTGCAGCCTATGCCGTGAGGCGAATCAGCCATCTAACAAACAGTGAAACTGCCAGGCTGGTATACTTCAGTTATTTTCACAGTGTTATGTCGTATGGAATTCTGTTGTGGGGTAAAGCGGCTGATATTGGGACCATATTTGTGCTACAAAAACGAGCTGTACGTGGCATTTATAAAATGCGCGGTCGAGCATCCGTAAGAGGAAAATTTGAAGAGGCAAATATTCTTACCGTAGCATCTCAATACGTACTTGAAAACATTATGTATGTGCGGAAAAACATCCATGAATTCAAGCTCAACAGTAATATCCATAACTATAACACTAGAAATAAAGATAAGATTGCTGAGCCTGGCCACCGCCTCGGTAAGGTTCGTACGTCTTTTGCTGGGAACTGTACACGTTTTTATAACAAAGTATGATGCTGATGTAGTGAATTTGCCACTGAATAAATTCAAGTCTTATGTTAAGCGCTATTTGTTGAGGAGAGAGTACTATACTTTAAAGGAATTCATTGAGGATAACGATGCCTTTAAGCCTGTAGCTTGATATGGTTAGTACAATACAAATTTAGAAATTATTAGGTACATTACTCTATGAAGCAGTTGTACTAGTGTCCAGTATTACCTGTTTTTCGTTTTTATTTTTTTTGTTTTTATTTAGTATTTTGACACTTAGAGACGTTATACATCTCTAAGTCTTGCATTCGCAAATATTTATATGTATAGATATATATTTAATGATCCTGACGCTTAGAGACATGTACATCTCTATGTCACTTTTATATTGTAATTTAGTTCACGCATGTAAAATACGAGCACAGAATATTGTTTCTCACCAGACTAAACATGGCTAGTTTTTATTAATTAATAAAGCCCGCCAGCTTGAACATGTCATGCTCGCTTAAAAGGCTCTGCTTATGGTGGCGTCGTTGATCGGGTCGCCACTTTCCCGAAGAAAGGTTGAGGGAGGCAATGGCTGAGATATGCGTCATACTCGTGAACGGGTGCTGTTTGTGGAGACAGGTCTGTTTAGGCAAACTGGGGCAACACATTTACGTAACTTTTTATTGATCAAATTTAATTTTAGTTTAATTGGCTTTAGACACAACATTCGGTGCTTGATTATCCATATTTTTTATTATTATATAGAATATATAGATCAAGACACTTGGAGACCTTATACATCTCTAAGGATAATTTAGAAATAATATGTTTATTGTATACTAGAATCACTTACTTTTTTTTTTATTTAAATTCAGAATTATTTTGTTTCTAACTGTTGATGCTGGATTATTATAATTTGGAAATGTATTTAGAAGACACAGTTCAGGTAAGAAAGTATATCAAACTTGTATGTAATTCATTTTCAATAGTCAGATTTGGACTCATCTTTTTTCTTTGGTATTTTTCTTAAACTATAACCTATTGTTGGTTAATCTAACCTTGGTTTGATATGTTTTCTGTTAGAACAACGCACTTATATGTATTGTTTAGTTTTGATGTACTGTTGTTTTGAAAAAATAAGTCCCGCCGAGTTTCTTGCCGGACATAATTCTTCTCGGGTCAGAGGTGTAGGGTTAGAACCGGTGTAGTTTGATTTTTTTTTTCTCACTTTTACTTTGACGTGTAAAAGTGCCCTTGTGGCCTACTTACCGAATAAATGTTTGAGTTTGTTCAATATCAAACCAATATAGACGGAGAGCTAACCACGTCAGATATGATACAATATTGAGAGCGACGAAGCCCCTCTCGTTAGTTTGCTTTACTAAGCTTATTTCTAGATCCGGACATCTGGCAGCCCTAAAGTGATGGAGGTCAAATAATACAAATCACTTTACGAATACAAATCCTAGAGTTCTGGTTTTGATGCAGTATTATGAGAAATTATGTAATTAATTAGATGATATCATTGCCAAAACTTTCTGATGTGGGAAAGTAGTCCAAAACGACGTATAATTGTAATTCATAGTTTGTCGCCTACAGTTTCTATTTCCGAAATAATACGCAATGTTTTTTGTTCTAATGTTAAAATATAGACCCTGTCCTTCATACCTGAGACAAATTCGGAAGTTTTTACCTATTTTGGTATTACTATTTTCTAATTAAAAAATTTTGCTAGTCTTTCACTCTAAAGTCCACCCATTAAAAGCTGTCAGATGCCAGGATCTAGCAATACGGATAGTATAGCAATCTGACCAGACGGGTTTTGTTGCTTTCATTATTGTTTCATATCTGACGTCGCCAGCTCTTAGACCATACATTAAAATTTCCAGTTTTAACATTAGAATCTCGAGAAGTCATCGTCAGTTCTTTTGTCGTTAGAATAACGTCTAAACAAGTAATTCTGACAACCAATGCCACTAAAATGTTTTAAGTGTCAAATTGAGTTAGCCGTTAAAAAAAGCCTATTTTGATTACAATTTGATAACTAATTAAATATCAAGAAAATGATGATTTAAATAAGCAGACGTTATTTTTGACATTTAAAACCCGGTTCAATATCAAACCATAAGGATACTTTAAGTCATTTATTTATACAAAAAGGGAGATATGATACCAGGCGCTCGATTCTGTGCCATCAAATATAGGTTCCGAGACCTATATTGAATTATTCGTGTGGCAGAGTCTCTCAGTCACACTTTGTGCAATGCGCAAAATATGGAGGTCTCCCTTGCATACCCGTACCGTGTTAACTATATATAGGTTTATCTCTTTTGCCCATGATGCACATACATTATAGCGGTGTGTAGCATTTTACAAGTGTGTAGGTGCAGGACCACATTTCAGTTTTGTTTACTATGAACGTCACTCATCTTCCTTTTTGTTTATGTCTATGCTTTAAGTATATTACAAAATATTATTTTGACATTTGTCACAAATAAAGTTACGCATTTAATCAATATAAAAATGTCAACATAGAAAAATTAAGTATTATGCTCGAAGTAGCAAGCACAAGAAAGCAAAGATACGTATAATCGTGAAGTGACCATTGCTAATGCGTATTGCCTCGATATTGAAGCTATAGTCACTTTAGTGAGCTATGAGTCGGCTTAAAGTCGAGCTTCGGCCATACAATGCTTCATTACGCGCTAATTTCCCGAGAGGCGTGTAAATCAGGGGTATTACAAAAGCTTGAAGAGTCAACTGGTCTGGTGGGCCCAGTATAGGTACAAGGTGTAACAAAAATGCTGGTGATAAGTTTAAGGGTGATAAGTTTTATTGGTATCTTATTCTAATAATAAAAAGTAAAAAAAAAACTTTTTTCAAGCGAAAAAAAATGGTGTTAGATACAAAAAAAGTCTTTCTATTTTTTTCTTAGTCGCAATACGATACAAATTATGTCCTTAAACGGATCACAACTATTTTAGTTACACCTGTATAGTGTTAACTTTGAAGTTATGTCAACAGTTAAATTCCATGCATATATTTTTCAGCGCGGGTTAAAGATAAAACACTGTGTTACGATTAGTATTGGAGCTTATTGCAAGTTTGCAAAATTATTAATTAAAAAAAACCTACGCATTAATTGAGAAATATAAAATAAGAAAGTATTTAGTATTGTGGTGGAATTTTGTCCATAATGACAGACGTATAAGTCGAGAAACTAAAGACATACAAACTGTTTAAAGCTAATTTTAAGAAGCTGTCCATGGCTATCCAGTAGCAATGATATTAGTTAATGTGTGTTTGATTGAGTGAAATGTATTTGACTATTTTTAATGAATAAATTTTCATTTTAAGATGTAACTTTAGAATTCTATCAAGCCGATTGCTTCAAATCGTGTATCGGAATTTACAAAGTTCTTTCAAATATATTTTTTTACTTTCCCAAAACAAGTAGTTATATTATAGTAAAAAACTGTTTAAGGCGCTAGGCGCTAATAATGGCCAAAAACTGTTATTTTCAAAGGGATATATCTCGATAACGGGTCATTTAAAAATTTTGAAATAATTATATGTTAATTACTATTTCATGTAAAATATTGTCAACGTTTGAATAACTCGTGTAACATATAGTTTCTCCGTTATTTAAATGTAACGAAATGTCGTTTTACGGTTAATTTTGCTTATATCTACTGAACGGGTCATTAGATTTAAAATATTGTTGAACTAAAAAATGTGTACTACAGAACACTACAAACACAACGTAGGATATTTAAATTGATTAAATTTTCTTAAACAACTTGATCATAATTCAACATTTCGTGCATTGGTAGCTCGAAAACGGCGTTGCTGGCAGTCGTGAGCTAGCTTTGAGACGAGGAGGCTGTGTCGCTCGTCGCTCCGTGCTTCCCTTGTACTACAAATACTTGTGCTTGGCCCGTGAGCAATAATATCGGACTTACTGTGCCTAAAGACTAAATAACTGCAGAGGGTTCATGCGGTGCGGGCATAACGTGTCTTGTCGGAATCAATAGCGCATAGACGTTTTATCTTTTAAGATAATATACCCGTATGTGTGTTCATGTATTTACGTTCTTATAAAAAGTGTATTTTATTTAGATGACCTATGTTACAAATTAAATAAAGAAATGAAATAAAAATGGAGAAAAAACAGAACTCATGCATCTTATAATGCCCTGAAAACAAATGTAGTCTTGTAAGTACACTACAATTGTTATGTATTAGTACTTATTCTCATGAGTCACGCAAAACAGGCGTTAGTTGTCGAGTTGCGGAAACCTGCTATTGCTACAATACAATGGACTAATAAGTAATTTTCGGAGTTATTATTTACGAAAATATGCGTTTTATCCAAAAGTTGTTTAAGACTTATTCTTTTTAGAAGACCTGTCCAATAATACCACACACTATCATGTATCGTATCAATCGCGTGGGTTAGAGCGAAAAAAAATCACCTCCACTTCATTTTATTTTTCTGATTTTGATTTACCATATTGTCGGCGTGATTAAAACACATACAAATTTCAGTGTACTAACTATCACTGAGCGAAGCCTGATCGAGATTCTAATTAAAAATTGCTCATATTTAAGAGTTTAATGTAAGTAAGAATAAAGGAAAAAAAGCTTTACTATCTCGCTGAAATACAAATTTATATTAATCATCGACACAAGTAAATAAATAAATTACTACTAACGGTTAATACTACATATCAAATATCTTTAAAAGACCGGCCAAGATTGTATCGGACCACGCATAATGTAGGGTTCCATAGAAAGTAGTTTCTTGGAGATAACTCAAAAATAGCTCAACCGATAATATGTGAAATAGTTTTCATATAAATAAGTACTAAGCCGTATTTTTTTCATATTTTTTGGACTTACGGATTAAAAGTTAGATGGGGGGTGACTATTATTTAGACTTGCGAAGCGATTATTTCTTAAAATATTGACTCAATAAAAAAGGTTTTAAAAATCCTCTATATATACTTAAGATATTTTTAAACCCGTATCGATAGATGTACACAATGTTCATATTTGCAAAAAAAAATTGTTTTGACATTTAGTTCGGCATATGTATGTATGGAGTGCCTCCCCTTAAAGTTTTTTTTTTCAGCAATTTAGCTAAAAACTAAGTAGCGGCACAAGACACACCTATGGATAAAATTTCATCAATATATATTTTATAATAAAATGGCTGTGACATACGGATGGACGGACGGACATGATTCAAGAAACTTTTTTAGTTTTGTAAATTTTTCGTAATTATATAAGTGATTTTTACGGTTGATATTCAAAATCGCTACAAAACAATAACCATCTATTAAACTCACTTGCGCAGCAAAAAAACTAAATTCACATGAAAACATCGCTTTGATGTGCATTCAGTTTTTTTTTCTGATATGCAGAATATTTTTACCAATATTTTGCCGCTGACTGTACTTATAATTCAAAATCTAGGTTTTATTCTATTACATCAAAATCTACTAATTGAGATCGTTATTACTTATCTTATTCAATAGGTAAGTAGCATTCCTAAAAATATCACCATTGCAGTACTTAATCACAGTATTCAAATCAAAAAATATCCGCAAAAGGATTATAATTATTATAAAGCTGCCCGCGCGCCTCTGTGTAAAGTCATATTCTTTGAACATCGTTCTGGTGCAGAGTGGTGGATTTACGTACGATCGCAATGAGAGGGTAAAGCGGGTAGCGCGGGTACACAGCGCCCAAACGCTCAAGGACACTCTGGCGACAATCGTCTTAAGTAAAATCAATGTGAAGGTCATCGGGTGTTGTCAGCCTCTTAAGGTGTGGCAATAGGATATCCTATTATTTGGCGTGAATCCTAATATTATAGTAGTAGCCATATTATGCGGATATTATCCGGATAATATGGTTACTATCCAGATAATTCCATACAAATTACTATTCGAAATATCCGGATTGCAATCCGTAATCCTAACGTCACGCATAAATTACCTAATTAGTCCACTAGTTTGCCGCTAAAAACCCTAAGACTAAATTGTAGGGGCAGAACCAGTTTAGTTTTAGAAAAACCATCCCGAAAATGGTCCCTAAACACATTGAGTAACAGGAGATGACATCCCTAAGAATTTTTTGTCCCAAAAGTTGTAGTGAAAATAACTACAAGTCTATACTACCCTTTGATTCAGTCATAGCTGTCAACCGCCAAACACAGTGCACAAAATTTGTTCTAGATGTCACATCTAGTAGAATATATAATGAAACAATGCCTAAAGATGGCGAGTCGTGAACATTGAATATATTAAAACAGCGCAACCTAACATAAAATGAGGGCAATTAGTTTGGCAATTGTGATTTTTACACTGGCTGCGTGAGATAGTGAGTTGCCTTAACTCTAACCAGTGAGAATACTCGACCCAGGCTAGGCTAGGGCGATCGCTATTGTTGTATGCTACCTGATAGTTTTGGATATCGAGGGTTGTGAATTATGTCGTTTCAGATTATATTTAATAGGTTTCTGTGGAAGTTTATTTCTGAATCTTGCAGTGTATTGCTTAATAATGTACAAACTGTCTAAGGTGTGTAAAATCAATAGTGAATTTAAAATACTATGTCGAGGTAAGGCCTATATTATTCGATTTAAAGGCCTCCTAGCTTAGTCGGTAGTGACCCTGCCTATAAAGCAGGAGGTCCCGGCGAATCATGGTCAGGGCATTTATTTGCGTGTTTATCACAGAAATTTGTACCTGAGTTATAGATGTTTTCTATGTAACTAACAGCCATATTCATAAAAAGTTAGGAGCTCACTGATCGGTCGATCAGAGGTAGGTACCAAAATTCTTGATGCATGAACGCGTATTAACGTTAATATGTCTATGATCGCCCTCCTATAAAGGCCAAAAGTTACGAGCCCGTGGACCCTCCTTTATCCGCATATTAAGTCACAAGATGGCCGACACTACGTTGAACAGCTGATTTTGATAGGACACAGTACTGACAGTACAGAAATCGAGAAGATTTCTAACAGATGGAGACTTTTGTTTATAAGTTTCTGTGTTTCGATTTGATTGTTAAGTAAATAATTGTAATATCAATAAATAGTACAGCGACATCGGAAATGGGTAGAAAACAAATACCTAGATTTTCGACGAGTAAACATCGTAATTAAAATGAAAGTAATGTCAGTAATTCAGGCTATCAAATAAGTGACTCGCCGGCGTCTGAAGTTTCAAGTTTCAGTGCATGTCTTAAAATAATCTGCCCTATCCTATGAGGACCTCGTCAATTACAGAAATCAAGTAGAAGAAGCGCTGCAATAAAAGAAGTAAGTACCTACCTATAAGCATATTGGTTAGCTACTTATCGTTCGAGGCGGTACCTATCTTAGGTTACCTACGTTTTTTTTTTACCTACTTGTGTTAATAAACTACATTAAATAGTCGAATATTGCTCGACATGTTTCGCTCCATAACGAGAGCTTATTCATGAGCCATTCGCGTTGGCTAAACGAAGAAGACTGCGGGCCGTAGCCCTCCGTGACCGAGCCCTCGGCGCGGCGGCCGGGGACGCGAGAAACACACTCGTTTTCAGCATCATTGTCAAATGTAGTTAGTGTAATGGCTCATGAATAAGATCCTCGTTATTTAGCGACACATGTCGAGCAATATTCGACTTAAAAAACCTGTGTTACCCGTTATTTAATACTTATATCTAAGTCTCACGAAATTTTCGTGTTTAAAATTATATTAAATAGTATATTTGGCCAGACGAGGGAAGTAGATATAGGTGACCTACTATTATCGAAATGAAAGTTTTGCATAATATTGCAATCAATTAAACAACTCTAGGTACGTAATTCCAAGTAAAAGACTGTAGTAAAATTTGACAAGTCATATGATTAGATTGCAATAAGAACCAAATAAAATAATTGTAGCATGGTGATTTTTTGGGAATTAGCTTGATTTTCATATTGAACCAGATTCTGAATAGAAGATGATCATAATTACTTTTTACAATCCGTCTCAGGTCCTCAGTGGTAGATCTCTACACCTACAGTATCTATGTAGGTATATGTACTTACTAACTTTCAATCCTTAAAGCTAAACATAAGTTTATTTACTCTAAAATAATTATGTGGCCTATCTGGGTCAGTCATAGACCCCTTGATAGCAAAAAAAAACCAGCACAACACTATACTATACTATTATATCCAGATGCTGAAAAGATTATGCAGTAGTGACGGTTGAAGAAGTGGTCGTAGCATTAGTCAACAGGGCAGTAAACGATGCACATCTTCAAGGTTTTATCCAACGCAACTCACAAGGAAGGTAACTATTCCCACTAACTGATTAACTGAAACCTAGAGCATACCTCACTCAAAGTGTCAAAGGAAGATTGCCTGGCTTGCACCTATGGTGAAAAATGTAATAGTAACAATATATTTTGAAACTTTGCCACAGCATTTGTATACATTTTTCATGTCATACAAAAAGGTATACATATAAGAAATGTCAACACTTTCACTTCTATTTCATTGTATGTAACAGCCGGCGTGGCGCAACACCGCGGTCGCGCGAGCGACCCTCCGCGCGCGCATGCTGTATCGGGCGCGAGTCACGCCCGCATCGCGCGCGCCCGCGCCTTGTTCGCGCGCGCGATGAGGGCGTGTTGAGAGCGCGAGGCTGGCGCGATCCGCACGCGCCGTTTGAACAGTCATCGCGTCGTCTCCGTCGAGCCGCTGCGCCACGCCGGCTGTTTGGCCAAGCCTTAACACCTTAGTTAATTATTCTGCTGACTGTACACATCTTTAACACCAACGTTACAGTCATGATCTCTGAGCAGTCATAACATGTTCTGATTTCCGATATACAATATATGTCAATGATCACAAACAGCTGCTGAAGTTTCCAGTAAAAGGAGAATAAAACATCAATTCAAAATTTTTATTGAGATAAAATAAGATATTTTATTTTGTAAAATCAAATGTCCCGTTTAATAGGAAAACACAAAGCCGGAGCATTTTGGGTTTCTCTGTCTCATTTTCTTTTGTTTCAGTGTGATTGCTGAGGTGATCAGGCTGGCTGCGGCATGCTAGCCCATAGTGACAGTTCCTTGAAGTGCTTGTCCATGAGTAACTTGGCCTTTCAGAATCTGGAAAAAAAATATCAATTTTGATTAAAGACATTTTTAAATATTTTATGTAATTTAATTTTAGTGTACTGCGGTAACCATATAAGTTATTATATTTTTGTTCATTGTCCTTTTTACCTACCTTTGCAGATAGAGAGTATTAACCGACACCAATATTCATAAGGTACATCCTTATGAATAAGAGCCAAATTGAATAAGAGCTTTCTCAAAACCACATTTAAATCTGGTTGTATATAAATACTGGTAGACAGAGCTAAAGACCCAACTATGGTTAGGCAGTTGTAGGCCTTTAATAAAATAATAGTGTATATTGTGCACTTATAAAACTATGGTTTTGGCACTATAGTTCAAAATCTGTAAGAATGAACTTTTGACACATCGCAACGCCCGTAGAACGTAAACGCGCAAGACACTTTGAAATAATTACTTCTGTTTTGCTCTCCTGTAAAGTTGTCATTTCTCAATTAGAATCATATACGTTGTTGTCGTCGACATGACAATCTGTAAAATCGTTATGGGATTTTGTTTATAATTATTATAAACAAAATCCCATAACGATTTTACAGATTGTCATGTAAACACAATATTTAAATTTTTATAAACATGACTTAATTAATGTTAAATTTTTTCATATCTTAGTTATTGAATATTTTACGATAACAATTTAGCATGCAAACAGTTACGGTCTACGTCTCCTTTTTTTTTAATTTATTGTTGTGACCATGTCAGCTGTTCCGATTCATATAACATTTCCATAAGTCGATAAAATCGATTATGCAATCAATATACAATATAAGACTTTCTTTCTTATCATATTGTATTAATTATGGAATTATTATAATGCCATACATAATTAGTAGATAACAATTATTAAATGATCATTTCCTAAATAATTTTATTTTCTGCTTTGTTATAGTTAAGTTTTCCTTTATTAATTTATTTTTGTATATTAGGCATAACTGCATACAACTCATCTCAACTCATAGTCTCGGTGGAATCACTGACTTCCGAGTCACAGGCATCCGCCTAGTTCGGGAGACAGAGGCTCAGTTCCGGTGAAACTGTTTCAAACCTAATACATAAGTCTCTCTTAAGCTATTAGCGTACTGTGCAAATATTACTAACACTTGTATTAGGTTTAAGTCAATAAACATTATTCTTATTCTCTTATTCTTATTGTTATAATTTGAGAAGATTTGTGATACAAAATATATAGGCATATAAAAAGAAAAAATCGGTTGTAGTAAAATCGATTCGAACAATTCATAAATAATCGCTAAATTTGACAAACGATACGTCTTAGCCCCATCAATAATGACGTCAATACTGAAGTGTCAAAAGTTCATTCTTACAGATTTTGAACTATAAGTATTAAAATGTTCCTTCGACAGGTAACCAATGTATAGGTACGTTGTGATAGGCATCAATTTCAAATACTACCTACCTTCACTAGTGTTATGTGCAGCCCTGCTATTGTGTCTATATGAAACTCTGCGCCAACCAAGTAAATCCACAACTTGTGGCAGCAGCTGGCAGGCTTCAATTGATCAGTGACTATTCTTATTTCTTCTTGTTTCTGTTTCTTGAGCTATACAACCATTCTCTGAACGCCGTTGTGCATGATATCGACACTGTAAGCAGTAAGAAATGGGTAAGCACGCTAAGCAATATTCAGTTCTTCAAGTTATTCTCAATTAATACTTGTTTATAAGTTTTATACTGAGAAATATGTCTGACATAGGCAGATACTTTTGTACATGGTCCGAACCTAGTTATAAGTCAATTAATTAATTGATTTTCTTACCCTATTTTGACTAGTCCAGTGATTCATCGTATCTGTCTCCCTTCTTCACTATAGGTAGGTATATTAATTTTATTCATGTTTGTCGCCACATTATACAGGCATTAATCTAAAATTAGTTGCAAAAGTATTTATCCAAACCGTAGTAACATGCAAAATACGTAATAAAATTTAATGCATTTCCCTCTATTACCGCTGTCATGTGTCATGTTCTATCAAACTTTTTTTTAATTGCGATTAAACCAGGTTTTTGTCTATGATTTTGCCAAAAGTGCCAACATAACGCGTCTAATCTTTCAATAAGCGGTGGATCAGATATGAGCAGGATAATATGTGTTTATAAATCAAGCATTTTTAAAAACCCCAATTAGGGCTAATCGGCGTATCAACGGGTTCGACGATCAGACGCCGATTATGGTTTTTTTTATGAATATGGCCGTAAGTATTTATCTATATCTATCTATTATATATATCGTCGCCTAGTACCCACAACATAACCCTTATTGAGCTTACTGTGGGACTAGGTTGATTTGTGTAAGATTTTCCCATATTTATTTATTTTATTCATACGATTATTGAATTTTATGACAAATTATGACTGTAGTCGTGATTTTTAAATAACGGTAATATTTAGATTTAATAGTTAAGTACTATTAGTTGTTAAATATACGAAACTAGCCTCTTCCCGCGGCTTCGCCCGCGTACTAAAAAGGATACTGTTGATTTTCAGATTTTGTAACCACAATTGCCCCTTTTAGGGGTTGAATTTTCAAAAACCCTGAAACACGTGTTTACTCATTTATCGTTAGGAATACTCCTGTGAAGTTTCGAATAAAATAGTCTAACAAATCTTGATTCGCCAGACAAACTTACCCCCATTTTACCTCCTTAGGGGGTGAATTTTGAAAAATCTATTCTTAGTGCATCCCTGGACCTTATAAGAAACCTACGAGCCAAATTTGGAATCTCTAGAACCAGCGGTTTGGGCTGTGCATTGATATGTCAGTCAGTCAGTCAGTCAGTCAGTCAATCAGTCAGTCAGTCAGTCAGTCAGTCACTCAGTCAGTCAGTCAGTCAGTCAGTCAGTCAGTTTCTTCTTTTATATATACGAAATAAGTTATGGGATAGTTACCCATAAACTTTACTAGCTGTGATCAAAGATTAGTCCGCGCGTAAGTAAGGGATAAATTTTCAAAAACTTTAATATACATATCTATTATACTAAATTTGGCATTGGTTTCTCATGCCTTTAATAAGATTGGTGTGGGATGCCATATGTAGACACATTGGCCCTCTCTCGTCTCCTTGAAATCTTTACCAGAGCCGGCGCGGCTGCAGAGGCTGCCAAGAAATTAAAAGCGAGTAAATAAATCATCAACGCCCCATACAACTTTTTTCCATTCGGCGTCGAGACCCTCGGCCTGTGGGGTCTTAGTGCCCATGTCCTGTTTAAAGACCTATCAAAAAGGCTAGTAGATACAACCGGTGACCTTAGGGCTGGCGGCTTCCCCGCCAATCGTATAGCTATTACGATACAGGGGGAAATGCTGCCAGCATCTACGGCACCATGCCGTGGAGGATTTGTTTATTATAATTTATAATCTTATTTAAAAATAGGTTTTATTTAGGTTTTATTTATGTTTAGATTTAGTTATTTTATAAATTATACCTCTCTTAATTGTTTAATTAATGAATAATATTATTATGAAATAAATATATAAAAGTTTTTACTATTTCAAGTTAACATGGATATTAAGAAGTGACTTAATAATAGTTGATGGATTGATTCCTTTCAAGCACTAATGTTTAAAATCATGTTAGCGTACAAAAGTATGTCAGTTAGACTAATAAGAATTGAAGTATCTACAGTTCTGTTCTGCAGAAGATGCAACAAACTGCAGTTCCTTTATTTCGGCCCTAATATCATATTTTATACCACGACGGCGGCAAAGCATACGGCCCGCCTGATGGTAAGTAGTTACCGTAGCCTATGGATGCCTGCAACCACAGAGGATCCACATGCGCGTTGACTACCCTTATTATATATGAATAATTATAAAACTTTGAAGTAAAAGTAGCTGAGTTCTCTTCGCAGAGTAAAATATTAACTACTTAGTCAAACTCGGATTGCTAGACGTCTCAGACGGCTTAATTTAATCATGCTGTGGAGAAATTCCTATCCTCTTAGCAGGATAGGCGAGTCGCTCGCTCAAGTAAACCAGGAGCCGGGCGGAAACCGGAATAAAAACAAAGTATCTGAATGGCAGATTCAAACATAAACTCACATACATTACACGAGCAGTCTGTGGGTCTCTTTTACACGCAAAAGCAGTACAACGCCCTCCGTTTGCAGTACAATAATGCTTTCAGGATGCTATTGGGGTTGCCACGTTTCTGTAGTGCATCAGGGATGTTCGCGGATGCCAGAGTTGACTGTTTCTACACAACTATAAGGAAACGCTGCACATCCCTGGCGCGCAGGGTGCGGGCTAGCTCTAATGGTTTCCTGAGGGCATTTGCGGAGAGGTTTGATTGTCAGTATCTGAATCACTGTCAACTGATCCATGTACTGACAGTCAAACATTACTGAGTTCTGTTCATAATTTTCATTTTATTTGTACATATTAGGTTATAATTTTTACTAACCTTAGGTTAAGATATTGTAACTAACCTTAACTATGATCCTAGTTGGTCGAAATAAATGAATTGATGATTTGAATTTGAATTAAATATTTTAAGTTTAGAGGCGAAAGGAAAGGTCAACTTCGTTATGATTTGTAATGTTCTGACTAAGTACGGGTGTAATGAAATCTCGCTCAAACTTTAACCAATTAATTGAGCTGAGCTTACGACACATTGTAGAAGCTCAGCATTGGCTAGGTTTATATTTCAGACTTGACCTTTATTATTTCATAGTTACAGTAAAACAACGGACAAAAGACTGACTTGTCTTAAATTCATTGAACCATAAAACCACCACGACCACGACAGAAAACAGGAGAAAATAAAAACAACGAATCAAGAAAAGGTGTCGAAGAATTGACGTCGTCGAAAACAATTGTCAGTTGTCTTAAACCCTCATCGGCACTACGCGTGTAATTGACAATATTTCATTTTTTTGAGTGCTACTTTTTATTATATGGCCCGAAAGAACTCACAATTTTAAGAGACCCGTATTTTTTTATTTTTGCGAAAATCCATGTTTTTTAGTGGAAAAATCCATTTATATTATTACTTGGGCAGAAAGGGCGTATGTAACAGTCGTCGAAGTATCGGCTAAATGACGTCACATGTTGTGTTTCATACACTGAAAAAAACGTTGAAATAGTTACATTGATTGATATTTACGTAAAAACCATAGCGTGAGCATAGTGCGCTTAAACAGTTTGACATTTGAAGCACAAGATAAACGTCAAAACTTAAAATATCAAACCGCTAACTTCGAAGGATATCTTAAGGATTGTTGAAAATGCCTTGCATTAAATATTACTTAATGAAAACTTACAATAGCAACACATCTTTATAGCCCAGTTATTTACTGTTCTACCATCAGCTGAGGGAAGTACTATCTGAGACTATTTATTTATTTTTTATTTATTTAATCTTTATTGCACAATACAAGATGGTACAAATGGCGGACTTAATGCCATAAGGCATTCTCTACCAGTCAACCAATGGGCTAAACAGAAAGGTTAAGTAGGTGCAGGGTCCATTAAATATGACAGAATTAAAAGAGAAAAAAAAAAAAACTAACAATAGATACATATAAGCTATATTCATAAACTTACACAAATACATATAATAATAAACATACATACATATATTTTATATACCTTATGTGAACCATTAGGAGGACGATGAAGAAAGCTTGTCAAGGAAATGCTTGCGCAACAAGCGCTTGAAAGTGAATTTAGTCTGAGCTTGCCTGAGAGAGAGCGGCAGAACATTCCAAAGTCGGATTGCCTGAATGGTGAAAGAATTAGACATAAAACCAGTTCCATGTCGGGGCACATTGTCAATGAGCTTTAGAAAACGAGAAGAACGAAGATGTGTGCCGGGGCGTGGGGAAACAAATTTAAATTTCGATCGAAGATAATTTGGAGCGGACGGGTCAAACAATATGGAATACAGAGTGCAGAGAATACGAAGTGACCTACGTTCTCGGATCGGAAGCCAATTAAGTTTTCTGCGGAAATTGGAAACATGGTCATACTTACGGAGACCGAACACGAAGCGTATGCAGTTATTAAGTAACCGGTCAAACTTGTTCAATGAGTCTTGGGTGAGATTGGTGTAACAGACATCAGCATAATCAAGGACAGGCAGGACAAGAGATTGGACAAGGAGAATTTTAGTGCTGACTGGGAGAAAATGTTTAAAACGATAGAGTGCTCTTAAAGTATTAGTTACTCTACGAGAAACGTCGGCCACCTGAGGTTCCCATGTAAGCCCGCTGTCAATAATTAGCCCCAGGTTCTTCACTTGCGATACTAGAGGTATCACTTCCTGTTCGTAGAGGATTGGCGCCACTTCAGCAGTGTCTATTAAAGAAAGTAGACGGGTGCTACCAAGCAAAATGGCCAGACTATATACAGATGGACCTGAGGAGAGGCCCATCTTGTTGTTTTTCTTGCGCCGATGTGTGTCATTATGTTGGTTTGTTTATTATATTGTGTGAGAATGTATATTTTATATTAGGCCACGTTTCCACCACAGATGTGCTAGGTATATGAAGGTATCCGCCTAATGAATAACTGAACGAAATCAAAATAATTTTATTATAATATACCTTTTATTTCTCCCCTGATTAACACATGGTGAATTTTACTTCTCCAGTAGTAACATCCTAAGTACAGGAAAGATATTTAACTTATTATTGACAAGTCATCAGAAAGTACTTAAGGACCTATTTAGGATATAGGTTTAAAAATGACAAGTGTTCATACTAATGAAATAAGTCCTTTATTTCCTATAAAATGTAATTTATTTACCACAATCCAAAACAACTTTGGCTCGTGACATTTTAATTGATATAATTTCTCAGTTTTATCTGTAAAGGGACATTTCAACTTGAAAGCCAAATCGTCACAGATTCCGTTTGGAGAAGCACAAACAGTCATCCATTTTATGATTGTTGGCTTCTTGGAGAAACTCTTGAAGATTTGGGACGTCAGCATCACTTCTATACTGTTTTCGTTTACAAATAGTAAAGGAACATGAGGCTGCACTTAATAAAGGCCTTAGCCAGTTTGTACATAAGAACTCCGCGAAGATAACGAAGCTTCGGTACCTCTTGTGCCAGGCAAATAATATTTATCCGAGCTTTGCAAAAACTCACACGCGGTAAGCTCCTGTTGTCAGCTTAGACAAATCTTTCTGAGTTTCTCGTGTCCGCTTCGTTATAGAGGTATTGGTCAATACCCAACCGGGGTATTTTCGGAGGATTCCCTGAATTCCATCGTCAGATCGTCGTAGAAGAAAGCAGTCCGGGATCCGTGAAAAAGCGAAAATCGTAGTCGTCGTTAAAGAATGCAATCCGGGGTCTTTTAGAAAGCGAGTTGTTGTCGTCGTAGAAGAAAGCAGTCCAGAGTCCGTGACAAATCGCAACACGTATATAATTAAATTAATCCAAGGAAACGTAAATTACAAGCAAATATTCGAATTGAAAGAATTAACTGTCAGCTCTCCTGTCACTGTCAGTAGTGTTGTAATTGTCAAAGTTGTCAAACGGAAACCCGGAAGATAACGTTTTTTCATAGTGGTAGTATTGAATCAGCCGTGTGACGTCATTTTCCGGTTTACATATTTTGGTGATTTTTCCAAAAATTACTGAAAAAAAAATTCAAAAAAATGGTTTTTGTGTTCTACAAGTGTATTTCTCGAAATGGTTTTCGATTTATAAAATTTGGAAATTTTGAAATATTGTCAATTGACTGCTTGGCGGCTGGCGGCATTAACTAGTTAGATATTAAGGATAAATGCTCTATACTTGAAGTATGGCGCATTTATTCTTAAGGCACCGGACAAACTTTACCAGTTTACAGTCGCATTTTCTATTGCATTGATTTGCTGTGGGGCTCTTATAGTCATCATACTCAGGTTTCATCACAGTGAGAACTCTGTGTAGCCATAAATTGTTCAAGCATTGAGCGTACGTTCTATGGTCTTTGCGTAAGACACCCCACACTTAGCGTCTTTTGAGTGTTGGTGTCTAGGCAGCACTATGCCAAATCGTGTCGCGTCACCGTTGCGTTGATTAGACATCGACGTTCGGGAGATGCTAATGTGGGGCCAGCTTAAACTGGTTTCTTGAGAGTTCTCAAGTTCGTCCAGAAATGAGAATGCACTACAGCTTGCTGCATTCAAAGTGGGTTTTTAGGCCAAGCCACCAGTGTCGGAACTTTTGACTGTAATTGTTGACGGAACGGGCACTACACGATGTTATAACATTAGCTGTTATAATGGAGAAGAATAACTAGTTAGTGCGATTAGCAAAAAGGTAAAAGTGTTTTTTAGTGAAACGCTTTAGTGGACGATTCAATGTCTATCTAACGAAGAAAAGTAGGAGTTAATGCTTTACAAATTACCCTGATAATTGTATTAACAGCAGCAAAAGTAACTAATCAAAGTGTTAATAATAAGCCTGATGATAGGACGATTTTGTTTTCGAGAAAACAAGAGCTCCTTAATGTGATGTATGAACACTTGGTCGTCTAGATCGTCTACGGGATAGCGGGATAACATTAAAATACGTGCGTTCAGTTCAAGATGTAATCGAGAAGGATCGGCAGGATTTTGACACATGTCAACCAATATTTAGAAATACCTACATACATATATCACACCCTCACACTTATTTTAAACATACTGCGTCTTGATCTAATCTAACACTTAGTATTACATGATACAAGGTATTACAAATACCGTAAATAATTACAAAATCAAGTACCTACTAACTTCTAACTAACTCTAGTGAATAATAAATATAGCTTAATATACCTATACTCATGACATTACAAAAGCGGCATTAATCAAATTCTGGCATAGGGTAATATCTAACAGGCTTTATAGGCCGGCCATAACTACTTAAAGTCACCTGAGGCAACGGCGCTACTGGCGCTTGTTCGGCTGCGGCCGGCTCGGACCCGTGCTCACGCGCGGCGTCACTTGCGCCCGCCGAGTCGGCTGGACCAGACACCACACCACCGTATGAAGACATGTCCCAACGAGGCCACACCAACTGAGTACCATTATGTGAACTGTGCTTTAAATGATCAATATGCTTTTTAACTACCGTCCCATCTAATTCCACCACGTAATTCCTGGAGCCTACTTCTTTCCTAATCGTACCCTTTACCCACCTATCCGGATTACTCATCTCTCGCATGTGAACTAAATCCCCGACTTGAAACCGACGTTCTCGACCCCCTGACGCTCGAACTTGTCGCTCCTGCGCGCGTTGCACGGTACGTTCACGTTCTTCTCCTCCCCGAAGTAAATCTAGTCGACAACGCAACCTCCGTTTCTGAAGTAGTAGTGCAGGAGAATCACTCGTAGTGCTGTGTACTGAATTTCGATATGACATCAGGTATGCTTGTAAGGCTATATCGATGTCGACACCCTCTCTTTTTGCTTTTTTGATTGCTTTTTTACAAAGTTTTACAGCGTTTTCGGCCGCGCCGTTAGATGAGGGGTGGTAAGTGGGTGTAAGTACTTTTTCAATGCCATTTGATTTCAAGAATTCATCATATTGCGTGCTACAAAACTGCGGGCCGTTATCAGAAACTAATGACCTAGGTAACCCAAATCTAAAAAAAGTTTCACATAAAACTTTGATAACCGCTGATGAAGTCGTTTTTGCCATTCTAAAAATTTCGATCCATTTTGTCGTCGAGTTCACTATGACAAAAAATGTTTCATTTTCAATGGGGCCTAAGAAATCAACATGTAAACGCGTCCATGGTTCTGTAATGTACGGCCACGGCTTGGGCGGCGCGCGCGGCGGCGCGCTGCTCTCGGCGACGCACGCGGCGCACTCGCGGCACGTGCGCTCCACGTCGGCGTCGATGCCGGGCCACCACACGTAGCTGCGGGCCGTACTTTTCATCTTTACCATGCCGACATGACCTACGTGTAGCTCTTGTAAAATTTTATTTTGATAATTAACTGGCACCACTACCCTATATCCCCATAGAATACACCCGGCCTCAATGTACAACTCGTTCCTACGGGCGCAATATGGTTTAAGGTTATCATCATTACAATATGTAGGCCACCCAGAACTAATATACATCAAAACTTTAACTAAAAGTGGATCTTTGCTGGTCGCTTTTTTAATATCCGTGCTTGTTATAGGTAAAAAGTTTTGAACATAATTAAGGTAAGTCACCTCTGATCGTACTGTCCTACCTGGCCCGGCTATCAGTCGCGATAAGGCATCCGCCCCGTTATCTTCACTCCGAACATACTCAATATCATAATTATACCCAGACAAGATCACTGCCCATCTCTGTAGTCGACTCGCAGCCATAGAGGTATGCCCACTTTGTCACCAAAGATGGTGACCAGGGGTTTATGATCAGTTTTTAATAGAAATTTTCTCCCATATAAATACTGGTGAAACTTTTGGATCCCATAAATGATCGAGAGTCCCTCTTTCTCAATCTGCGAATAGTGTTTCTCAGCGGAGCTAAGTACTCGACTCGCATACGCGACAGGGCGCTCCCCGGCCGGCGTGCGGTGCGCGATCACCGCGCCTACCCCCGTGCTGCTCGCGTCTGTCGTCAACACCAGCGGGAGCTCGCTTGAGTAATGCACGAGCACCTCACTTGACTGTAGCACAGATTTAATTTTCTCAAATGCAGCCTGACAATCTTTACTCCATACGAATTTGACATCTTTTTTAAGTAACTCATACATAGGAGATAATATTGTGCTTATGTTTTTAACAAATTTCGCGTAATACATTATCATGCCAAGAAATGATCGTAATTCACTTAAATCAATTTTAGAAAATTTGTCACCCTCATTTAATTTAACAAGCAAATCATCGATCCTAGGGACAGGATATCTATCTATTTCAAGCCATTTGTTAAGTGTAAGTTTATAATCAGCACAGATACGAATAGAGCCGTCCGATTTGACGACTGGTACAATTGGTGTGGCCCAGTCTGAACACTCAATCGGTGTTATAATGCCATCACTTACCATCTGGTACAGCGCGCTCTCGACAGGCGCGCGCAAAACGAACGCTAGAGGGCGCGCGCGCATGAACACGGGCACCGCGTCGGCGCGTAGCCGCAGACCAACCGGCTCGCCCGTATAATACCCCAGCCCGTTTTCAAAAACCTGCGCGTATCTGGAACTGAACGAGTGCAGATTGAATTTCCTTTCCGTGACTATACTATTGCACGGAAAAGTATCGGGGTCCACAATACCTAACGCCTCTAGCCATTCGCGACCGATTAAAGATGTCCTTCCACCATTGACAACAAATAAATTCAATTCCCGCGACTTATCTTTGTATTTAACAATCACTCTTATTTTGCCTACAATTTCTACGGGCGGACCGGTCAAATAGCGCATTGCAAGATTAGGATTTAATAAATCGCAATTCATAAACATTTTACGATAACAATCAAGACTAATACACGATATGCCACTACCGGTATCTATCTCCATTTCCACCTTCTTATTATTTATGAGCAGTGTTAATTTATATGGTTCAGGAGTACAATATTTCGAGCCACTTAAGTTATAAATTGGGATAGTTACCTCAGCACTATCGTCTGTATCTGAGTTGTTTAATTCCTACACGTAATTGCCGTCCGCGTAACTCGCGCCGCCCGCGCCGAGTTTAGGGCACATTCTTTTGAGGTGGCCTTCCAGATTACATACACGGCACACATATACGCGAAATTTGCATTCCGCCACATCATGCCGTTCGCCGCAAGCCTGGCAACTCGAGCCGCTCCCTGCGCCGGCCCCGCGAGCTGCTCCGCCAGCGCGGCCCGCGCGCCACTGGCCCGCGCCCGATGCCCCGGCCCAGCCCGGCGCGCCGCTCCCGCCAGCTGCGCCGTAGCTGTAACGACCGCGCGCCCGCTGGCCGCTCGCCGCCGCCGCCGGGCGGCTTCGCTGTCGGTCTTTGCCACGCTGACTTCCATTCGTGAACTTCGTAATTGCATGACACTCCACGGTACCATCATCGTTAGACCGCTTACTGTTCACTGCCGCTGCGTTTGTCTCCGCCGCTTCTAACGCATGAGCCAATTTGAACGCCTTCGTAAAAGGGATGTCGTCCTCCGCAAAAAGTCTTTGTCTGCTCACCTCACTGAACAAACCACAGACAAACTGATCCCTTAAGTTTTCATCTAGCCCAGTTTTAAAGTCACACGTTCTAGCTAATTTTTTTAAAGCCGCCACATAGTCAGATATAGACTCACTTTTAGTTAGTATTCTTTGGCGAAACTTATACCTCTCAGCTAATATGCTAGGCGTCGGCTGCAAATTTTGTAACATAACCTTGTTAAGGTCATTATATTTAAGTTCGTGCGGTTTCTTTGGTGAACAAAGGGTCACTAATAACTCGTAGGTTGGACCGCCGATAAACGTGATTAGGGTCGCAACTTTCTTTGCATCTTCAACACTATTAACAATAAAATATTGTTCAAGACGTTCCACGTATGACGACCACTTAATCATTGTTCGCGTCGAACGGTTCAATTTTACCGACCGCCATTACGCCACTTCACAACGGAACACACCACACGAAATAATAGGTCCTTAATTATCGCTGCGCCAGTGTACCGCTCGAGCAAAGTCCACCGTAACTTTAACGTAAACACTACGCGAGTCCAGATCGTCGCCAATGTGATGTATGAACACTAGGTCGTCTAGATGTCTACGGGATAGCGGGATAACATTGAAATACGTGCGTTCAGTACAAGATGTAATCGAGAAGAATCGGCAGGATTTTGACACATGTCAACCAATATTTAGAAATACCTACATACATATATCACACTTAAGATAATTCTAACAGCTCGCCCAGCGTCTTCTACTGCATATATTCGGGGTAAATGGAAAAGTAAAGTAATGTAAACAAACCCATTTACTTTTATTGCTTCGCAATCACGCACTTTAAAAGAACAAACATGGTTTTATACACATAAACTTATTATTAATTTGTACATTTTTTTTGTAAAATATCTGATAATGACTTATATTTCAGGGAAAACGAATTTCTTTTATAGTATTATGTCATAATTATACTTTTTAGGGTTCCGTAGTCAACTAGGAACCCTAATAGTTTCGCCATGTTCGTCCGTCCGTCTGTCTTCGGTCTAGCTCAGTGACTGTTTGCACTAGAAGGCTTAAATGTGGTATTAGTATGTGCATTAATCATTTTTTTTTCGCATCGACCCTATCGTGTTGTGTATCATTAGATAGGTCTTTCAAAAAATAGAGGTCTCTTAAAACATTTTTTTTGGATAAATCTCATAGTTTCGTAAATAATTGCTCTGAAAGTTCAAAAAAGGGCGTCCCCCCCATCTAACTTTTGAAGCATGGGTCCAAAAAATTTGAAAAAAATACATGCGAGTGAGGCCTGATAAGTACTTTCAACCAAAACTATATTGAATAAAATCGGTTCAGCGGTTTTTCAATTATCACTCAAAAACGTATAGTGAAAGGACGTAAGTGCGGGATAGTAAAATGACGTTAAGCTCTGCCAAATATTACGAGCTTAATAAACGATATTTTGAACGGATGTATTGTAACAGGCTGGCAACTATTGAACCCTACACTGAGCATGGTTCGACATGCTCTTAGCCGGTTTTTTTTTGCCTAGCAATGCAGTTGTCAGTCAGTCATATTTGTTTACCTTATTTGATTTTTCTATTGAAACTGAATTAAGATACTCTACTCTGTTATTTTACCTAGAAACTAGGCGACAACACACAAACTGAACTATTAAATTAGGATCATACACCTATTTTCAAATGTCATAAAGCTTTAATAAGTAAGATTTTATAATTTTAACTGTGCTAAGGACTTGACCAAATAGAGTAAAATCCACCGCAATTAATGTCATCATTTAGTGTACACAGCGATGCTCAATGTTTCCACCTTATACTATAAATTTGTAACAACGTTCAAACATGTCTTATTGCATGGTAACATAGTATATAGTTCAATGAATAATTCCAAATGATTGTCCACTTTGGACATTCATGCTGAACCTAAACGCAACGAGCGTGGTGCAGCTGGTGTTATAGCTTGTAGAAACGTACCTATTAAATGCGTTAATATTCGTACGCAGCCGGCGTACGAGTATTAACGCATTTAATAGGTACTTCGCCCTGGGGTCGTATTCTAACTTTAAAACACGTTTAGATACGATTCGACTTCAATACAACTCCAATGCTTGCAATACGGTACCAGATGTTGTATTCTAATATTAAAATATGTACATAAACAATACATTAATCCCACATAATCTTTCTCAAACATAACTCCAACATACAACAAATATTCAACCAATATTGAAGTTATATTGGAGTTGCATCGGAATAATTTTCAAGCAAATTCTGATAATTCAGATTCAGACGTTTAGGTATCAGCTGTATTGCGTTGTTACTATATTGGAGTTGTATTGAAGTTCGATCGTGTCATTCGTGTCTAAATATGTTTTAAAGATAATATACGGCCTCTGGGCGGTTAATTCGTAGAGAAAAGCCTGAGGTTTATTTCATGAACGATATTAAACGTATTAGTGTGAACGGAAACCTTTACGTAGTGACAGTTTGAAGACTAGATTTTTTTCAGTCAATTATTGCCACAGGGAATAAATTACTCTTCCATATTAGTAGGACAGTGACAGTTGCGTTTCGTTCCTTACGGAGCGTTAACGATTGGCACGTTGGCTACGCACCCTGTTCTGTCCACGCCTCTCATGCAGCATGCACGTAGTGGCTACATAACCCCATCTGTCCAGATGCATGCGGCTGAAGTTCGGTCACTTAAGCCGGTTCTATAGAAAGTAAATATTAGGAAAAATGGGCCTCTGATGCGGTGTTCAAACGTAAAATTTCATCTTATTCTGACATCAATCATAGTGCATCTCGCTCGTGCCTACTAGGTAGTGTCAGTGAGCGCTGCAAGTGATGTCAAAAAAGATGAAATGTAAAATTCATCAGGCCCCGGAACAATATCGAAAAACCGTCATTTTCAATGAAATTGAATTTCCTGCCTTGACCTAACCGTAAACCTTACCCTAACTCCTGCCCCTTGTGTAACCCTATTGCGGGTTATGTAATCTGGAATGCATTCTGCACATGCAAATCTCGCCTCTATTGCACTAATACAGACGTGTGGCAATTACTGCGATTAGCGCGCGTGTGTGCCGCAACATTGTTAACCGCGTAAGTATAGACGAGCGATCGTAAGGCAGGTACGGGTCGTTACTAACATTGTTACTAAAGTTCATTCTCACTTTCTAAACATATGGCACACCAAAAATAAGCAGATATGTCGTTCGTTTTTCTTTGGAATCACCTACATCCTGAGAGCATTTGCGCTATTGCATGGGTTCTTCAAGAAGTGAGCATACAGGACTTTTAACGGTCGCCAACGCAGAAGTGGCTCTAAATACATAAGTTCATGGCCGCTGATTACTCCTTTTTATCAGGCGGCTTGAGTGCTTCTTATTACATAAAAACTGGCCACGTGTGGGTATCAGACCACACATTGATGAGCCACGCATGAGGGTTACTTATCCTAAAAGCAAGGCAGATACTCCAGTATATACATCATTTTCGGATTTAACAAGTTTTTTGAGTTAACTAAAAGCATCTAAACCTTTAGAAATCTTCGTTGGAAATAGACATTAAGACGTATCCTCTTGAATGTTTTTATAATATTTGGACTTGCAGTTGAAAGTTTTTTGTGAAAGAAAGGACACAAGTTTTTAAGACTTTTGGAGTGATTCTTTATAAAAATATATACCTAATCAAAAAAACTTCAAAGTGATTTTTTAAGATCTAATTTATTAATGTATAATTTCTATACGATGTGATCCGTATTAATTGTCCTTAAGTAGGTATATTACCGGTTGCAGGGTGGTTTACCGAAACGTAATAAAATCTTGTCAATTAGAGAATCTTGGTGAAAAATATACTACCAATGTCATTATATGCGAACCTCAGCAGTAGGCGAAGCATACAGCAACACAAAAATGGTTAAGCAGCGGTTTTAAGTACTGACGTTTTAACCGCCGGTCTGCTCAGACAGCTAATGATTATGACGTAGGGAAGACATTACCTACTACTTGTATTCTATACAATATTGTTTACCTTTTACACTCGTTTGTACTCGGATTTTCATCGCTCGTTACAACTAAGAAAACTAATAAAAGTTTGCGTAACGATACCTGCGCCACAATTATGATACAGTATTTATTGTAAATAATTAATCTCATCAAAAACGTATGTACAAAATTGCCAGTCTCGCAACGCTATTCTGCTAATGCAAAAAGTATCGAGATCTAATGTAAAACCAAGCTCGACTTGGCGTGGGTACTGCCGTGCCCCCAGATAAAATAAAAAACCTATATTAATTCCCTTAGAAATTACAATTACTTAAAGATTAAAGTAGAAGTAAAACAAAATCCGTGGAGATCCCTCCTCCAGTTTCAGCCATTTTTTCCTGTCCTTCTCAGACCAATCGTCAGTAAATATCGTACCATAATATTATTTACTGTCATTGTTTTGCGGTATTTAGTGATAAATACTTATGTACAGTCGAAGTCAAATATATGTTTACACTTTTACACCTTACTCTTTTGTAAAAAGGTGCAATAATAATGTATTTTACAATAGCCCGATAACTCGCAAGAAGCGATTTTATAACGATCTACTTAAAAATAATCCAGATCTAGATATATTTAGTGACAAGCTTGGTTTCTTACTTCATTTTGCAAAGAATTGTCTTCACATATAAGCTACAGCGCCTGTTTGTTTGTTTGTTTGTTTGTTCTTTTTCCGCATTGTTAACTATTCCTAGTTCATTTTTTAAATTTACTTGTAATAAAACACAGACTTTTTTTTTCTAACATTCGTATGTCGTAAATTAGATATTAAGCCTTCTGCAAAAACTTACTTCCACTTATGCAAAATCTAGATAATTTAATTTGACTGTTGCATGCTAGCATAGTTATTAATTCTACGCCTATGTACTTTGCAAACACTTATGAATGCTGTGCATCGTTATAATTGAGTTTCAAACTGCGAGATGTCATTCTATTGTACAGCAATAAGCAACGTTTAAGTTTGTTACTTGTTACTGTACCTTTTTATAATATAATAAAATAAATAAATAAAATAAAAATGTAAACATATCTTTAGCGTAGACTGTATTTCTACTTCCTTCTATTTTAGATGTCTTTTTAGTCTTAAATTAAAGTGAATGTTGGTAGTATATCACACTTCCACATTCCACATGATTCTTCGGTTTCACCTTGGCATGACGAACGGCTTAGCCTTTTTCTTCAGCATTTCTTTTCATCTATACCAGTTGTAAGAGCTCGTACCTAACACTTAGAGTGTAAACATAGCAAACCTAGCACACAAAAAAATTGGTTAGAAAATTATATTATTACACTGCGGTATTTTATACCATTAAAAAATATTAATATTATTTTACAGAAAATTTACACGATAGTTTTTTTTATATTATGTATTACAATTACAATATTACTACAAAATTGTATATACCTGACTTGTATCTGTATGTTACCAATAAAATGTATCATTATCTTTATCTTATCTTTATCTCTTATCATTAGCATCAACATCTGAATGTTCACTCAACTTAGGTATTCTAAGAAAATTTTCTGGTGGCACTTATTAGTCCATGGACTCCAAGGACAGTGAGTATACGAGTATATGTAGGACATATGTCCTACATCGCACGATGAGCTTAATCGAGGCTCATACTTCCCGTGACATATCGCTAGCCACGCAGGACAAATGAGACCAGACTCCATTAGCCGAATTAAACGGTCCGCGTGTCTACGCTTGTAGCTGCCACCGTGCCGAGCGTAAACTACACCATCGAGTTCCTACATACATGCTTTTGCGATATATAATTCGTACGGCTGTGCTCTTAGGCGATTAACCGGATGCGGCGACGGTGTGCAAGCGTGACAGCGCTATACACAATATACAGAGCGCTATCTAAGGCGGCTCTGACACTGCTGCGGTTTCCGCATGCGGCACCTGTACGCGAGCGAGATATAGCATGCAACGCTCCGAGTGACATCGCTCGGGTTTTGACGATGTCAGGACGAGCGATTGAAACAAACGTATTGAGCTCCATTGCCAAGTTCACGAAACTGAGCGGCAAATTGTCGAGAGGATGGCAATTTTTCGTGAACAACGCGTAAAACTATCGGTGCGTTTTTTTCTCTAAAAGGCAGGTTTATCTGTCTTTACCATCTAAGGCTGAATGTAAGGCCACAGTGTATGAAGAGAGTTTTTTAGAATCTCTTCCTAAACTTTAGATATTCTATTATAATTATGCATCAGAATATGATACAATGAAATAAATTATCTCATTCGTATACTTCAGCTGAGAACTAAAATTTGACCAAATACAAACATAGAAAACATTGAAAAATTAACCCATAGTTTAGTAACTTGCGGCCCATAGCGGCAAGGCGTATCGATGTAGGTTCGAGTCCTGCTGGGTTGATTATTTTTTCAATGTTCTCAATGTTTGTATTTGATTTAATAACAAACTATTGTATGAGTGGAATGCCCCCCTTTAAAAAAACATGTAAAAATAATTTAAAAATGACCATTCGATAGCCGACTGTTTTTTTTTTCTTGCACTTAGAGTACATTAATAATCTGTTTCTTGTTTTTTTCTTGTAACTATATGTGTGTTTATACGTGACATAAATCATTATTGTAAGAGTCAGGTGGCAAAGCTCCGGATGACTCCCGTATCGTGTACTCTATGGTGTAACGAAACTCATCCTTATATCGAATGCCTACTTTGTACTCATGTCTTCTTCGTCAATTGTGTTCAAAATTATACCTAATATTGTTGAGAATAGGGTTTCATTTCAAACATAAATAATATGGTGAGATAGTTCTTTCTCAAAGTAAGCCGTATATGTATTACGGCTGGAAGGTAATGAATATGTTAGTGGCATAACATAACTTTTGCCTGTTTTCTCGCGACAATGCGCATTGTGGTTAGGATGCCACTGTTTTATTAACGAGTGGAGCATTTGATATGTGAGGTTATTTGTATATGCTATGGGCACAAGAATGGAATGTTTTAAAAATGTTTTTATTACTAATGTCGTTCTTGTTGCGAACTTTTCTTGCCCCAGTTATATAGGTACCTATTTTTCTTTAGTCAGACGACCGCTATTTATCAACTTGATTCTACAGACCTCAAGCTCAATGAGATTTGGTATTCGACTGTGACCTACGGATCAAATTCTAACATGATACCAGTTTAATGTTACTATAACCACCAAAGTTACAAAATTACCTACCGATCTACTAATCTGGTACAAGCGAGTCACTTGAAGATTCCTTCTAAACAAGCTAACATGTCTTCAAAATTTTTACAATTGCATACAGTACCTACCTAAATGTGCAACACCTCACCAAATTCACCTCCCTCATTCCGAGCAGTAAATCGCTAAGGTGACTTAACGACGGCATAAATAACAAGCTCGAATTTACCGCCCAATGTGCGCTGCCCGCTAGCAGTGTATTGAGGTTCTCATACACAGTGACTCGTTTCCGTTACTCTCGAGTGTATTTTAATAGGAGTTAGATAGTAAGAAAGGTAAAACTATTTGATGCTCAGATTTCTAAAGAGAAGTCAATTTTTTTTTAATACAAGCTTTTAAAGCTGATTGTACTTTTCTTACAAATATCATCTACTGCTAAACAAGATGTTTCAAAGAACCCCAAACACTATGATCTTCCATTGTTTTGTCAAATAGTTCTCCATCATCAGACCAGCTCGATGGTACCAATATATTGTGTTGTCATCCAACTTACGTTGATGTGCAAAATTTCAGCTCAATCGGATATCTGGAACGAGTCCAAATCTGGTTTGCAATATTCTAACAAAGCAACAAATTAACTGAGTACTGTAAAGGTTTACTACCTTCACAACCTCTCTTCTCGAACACTGTCTGGCACGGTGTAATTTTAAATTAGGAATTTCCCACGTTCTATGTCAGACGATCGGGATTCTTTCAGACAGAGTCCCAAAGGGTCAGCCTAAACAGCTAGTCGACATTTGTATCTCGATAAATAAATAAATATTAATAAATTAATGAATAAAATATTATAGAACAATCTTACACAAACCGACCTAGTCCCACAGTAAGCTCAATAAGGCTTGTGTTGTGGGTACTAGACGACGATATATATAATAGATAGATAGTGATAAATACTTAAATACATAGAAAACATCTATAACTCAGGTACAAATATCTGTGATAAACACACAAATAAATGCCCTTACCAGGATTCGAACCCGGGACCTCCTGCTTCGTAGGCAGTGTCACTACCTACTGGGCTAGGAGGCCGTTATGTGATAAATAAATTTATCCGTTATAAAAGTTAATCGCGTAACTTTATTCATTGACTCCCCGACAGTAATTAACTGACAAGTACTGGGAGTTCAACAAAATAATCATTATATATAATAAAACTAAGTTGAGAAAATGTGCGTGCCGATAAAACTTAAAAAGGAGTCCCAGCACGATAAAGGGACTTATATAGTGTGATAGCCCTTTATTCTCCCTCGAACAAGAAAGTTCCCGTTTTAACCTAAAGGGTGTGTCTTTAAAGATATAAGGGCTTTTCCAACCCTTCAACTCGGAAAGTAAGTGTAGTGGCGCCATCTGTTGTCGAGTAGTTGAACTTCATTCATTGTCCAAAGTGGCGCCATCTGTTGTCGAATAGTTGAATTTCATTCATTGTACACAATATGGACTTAAACGAACGATTATTCCCAAACTTTCTCGAATATCCTAGCGCCAACTTTCTCGAATATCCTAGAGCCTAGCTTTCTGAATATATAAGAGCCCGGTGTCACCCGCCAGAGTTAGTTTGATTTGAACAGCGAAACAAGCGATTTCGAAACGAAAAAGAAAGAAATTATCTGTGTGTGAGCCTTTATTTTGAAGTATCACGTGTGAGTATTTTTAATAGTGTGTTTAATTAATTCTCGATTTCGAAGCGAAGAAGAAAAAAGGTTATCTGTGAGCCTTTATTGTGAAATATCAAATGTGAGTATTTTTAATAGTGTATTTAATTAATTCTAATGGTTTTTTTTTTTTCTTTTAATTGTAATTTCCTTAACTTTCAAGTAGTCGCGCGGCGTTGAATCGATGCCTTCTATATACTTTGGCCGTAAACAAAATATTGCGCGACCGCTTGAAGATTAAATTTTTTTTTCTTTGTCTCAACGTGCTCCACGTTTACGTAACAATATATTTGTCTATAAAATGTTCATTTAATTTATATTTTACAGAATACAATGCCTAGACGTAAAAGAGGTGGAGATCTTGCCAGTTCTGCAGCGAAACGGCGGAAACAAAAAGAAAATCGAAGAAATGAAACGGAAGAAGAGCGCGAAGCACGTTTACAAAATCAACGAACCAGAATGAGCACCCTGAGAAGCGGAAAAAGCGAAGAAAGAAAAGAAAATAAAAGTATTGAAGAATCGAGCATTTTAAAAGATAATCTAACAAAGGAAGCATTCCACTACGAACCGACGAAGAAATATTACGATCATAAATATGTTGTGATCGGAAAAATTAATAACATTTGCCAATTTTGCCACGCGAAAAAATTCAGTAAAGAAACACCAGGTCTCTGTTGCATGAATGGAAAAATTCGATTACCACCACTGGAAGCACCTCCACAGGAATTTCTACATTACATGACCGGGGAAACACCAGAATCAAAACACTTTCTTCAAAATATAAGATCATACAACTCCTGCTTTCAAATGACTTCTTTCGGTGTTACTTCGACTGACACTAATAGAGACAAATTTGAATATGTATTTTCAATTCAAGGGCAAATTTATCACAAAATTGAATCGTTACTACCAATGCCTAACGATGACTATAAATTTCTGCAAGTATATTTCATCGGAAATGAAGAAAACGAAATTGATCAACGATGTACAAATTTTATTGGATTGAAACGCGAAATAATCCAATATGTACAGAGGATCTTACACAAATACAATCAACTGATTTACATATTCAAAACAACACTAGACCGCATGATTTCTGATGACTATAAAATTGTAATTCGAGCCGATAAAAGACCACGTGGAGAACACGAACGTAGATTTAATGCACCTCAGATAGATGAAGTCGCCATCGTAATTGTGGACACTGAAAATACAAGCCGTGACATAATTGTACAACGAAGAAGAAAAGGACTACAACGCATTGCAGAGACACACCGTTCATATGATGCTCTTCAATATCCGTTAATATTTCTGCACGGATAGGATAGTTATCATTTCGATATAAAACAAATTCATCCTAAAACAGGCATAGAAACAAACAAAAAAGTCACTTCCAAGGAGTTATATGCTTACCGCTTAATGATCAGAGACAATGAAGTATACAATCACATTCTCAACACTCGCCGTTTATTCCAACAATTTCTGGTAGATATGTACGCAAAAATAGAAGCAGAACGGATGCTTTACATAAGACTGAATCAGAAGAAACTACGCACAGAAGAATACATCCACCTTCGAGATTCGATCATAAATGACGGCAATATTGACGATTATTATTATGATAAAAACGGGACTTAATCGCGTACACTTACTTTTATTATTTTCCTGACGTTTCGAGCGTGCCGTAACGCTCGTGGTCGCAGGCAGACTGGCGAGGAATTGTATCAGCATCTCCTAGCTGCGCGGGTTTTTCGAACTACCCGCACTTGTTCTCGATTATGCACATTCACGCTAGGGTTGTCACTTTGCCTACACACAACACTCACGACATCTGGTGGCTTGGAAATGCAAGTATTTTCACGCTTACATTTGCTGATCACTGGATTCCACGAAGACGAGATCCCCTGTCCCTCGTTCTGGTTGAAATTCTTATGCTTCCTAATTTCAATAGCTTCTCGTAGTTTCCTGCTATAACGAAGACGTTCTGTAGAGAGGACTTTTGGATTATGGAGCTCAATCCAGTGGTTTGGTCCAGATTCTAACAAATGTTCGGCCACAGCAGACTTGTTTATTTTTTTACAAATACAAATACAAATAACTTTATTCACTTGAGAAGCGGTTACAATAGTTGGTAATGTACAAATTAACGCTCAACACTCTCGCCAGTATTACTAGCATGCGAATATAAAACTGTTTCTAACCTAGGTATGCTATTTACATGAACTTTAGAAGTAATATGTACAAACAATGGAACTTAACCTAGCCTATAATGTAAATAAAGATAATAGATATATGTCAAAAGTCAATTAAATATGTCACAAAATGTTAAAACAATTATTTTATTCTAGGTATAAAGTCCTTTATATGGTAAAATCTTTTTTCTAATAACCACTTATGTAGCCCACTTACGAATTTGGTGTAAGGCAGATCAATAATGTCCTTCGGGATATTATTAAATATAGTTACTGCCATATTGTAGCAATTTCTCCAACGTAGCTCTGATGATGTTTTAGGTGGTATTAGTCTCCGGGGGTACCTAGTGTTGAAATGGCAAACTTCTTCGAGTCGCGTAAAAAGATTGGGATTACATTTCACAAATTTGCACATCTCTAATATATACAGCGATGGTAGAGTGAGTAATTTCATGTCATCAAATAATGGTCTACATGGTGTCAATGGGGGCTTGCTACAAATTGCCCGAATGCAATCTTTTTGGCTGATGAACAGCCTATTGATGTCAACAGAATTTCCCCATAGCAGAAGTCCGTATCTGAGCACTGACATCACATAGCCGTGATATGCCAGAAGAGCTGTGTCTTTATTGACAATTGCTGCTAGTCTTCGAAGGGGATGCACGAAACTATTAATTTTTTTACTTTTAATTTCAATTTGTGGCTTCCACGACAAATTCTTGTCTAGTGTTATGCCCAGAAAACTTATCTCATCCGTCTCGGATATAATTTTTCCATCATATTTTACAGTAATATGAACGCCTCCTTTTCTATTATAAAATTGTATATATTTTGTTTTATCTAAATTAACTTTTAAATTATTTATTTCCAACCACTTTATTACTTGCTTTATTAGATTATTAATGTCATCATTATAGGAGGTTATGTCTTCACATGGAATTATTATTGAGATGTCATCGGCAAAGAGAACAGATTTATAGCTAAATGTATTAGGCAGATCATTGATATATAATAAGAATAATAGTGGGCCCAGAACACTACCCTGTGGTACACCAACATTACATTTCTCATAATTAGATCTATAACATTCATATACTAGTTTATTGTTTATATTTTGAATCTGTACACACTGGGTTCTATCAGCTAAATAGCTTCGTAGCCAATCTAAGGTTACACCTCTAATACCATACATTTCGCATTTAAGTAGAAGACGGTCATGAGATACAAAATCGAAAGCTTTGCTCATATCAAAAAATACGGCTGAGACTGGATTATTTTTATCAACATGTTCCATGATACTACTGACTAGGTTAAATGCGGCTAATGAAGTGGACTTACCTTTTTGGAAGCCATTTTGTTCGTCCTTTATTATAGCATACTTATTACAAAATGCTGTGATTCTAGCATGCATTGCCCTTTCAAATATTTTTGACAAAACTGGTATCATGGTTATTGGACGATAATTATTTAAGTCTTCTTTACTATTAGATTTAAAAAGAGGTTTTACAATTGAAATCTTTAATTTTTTAGGGAAAGCCCCTTGTACAAAAGAAAGATTTATCAAATAAGTTAAAATAGGTGCGATTATTGGAGCACATATTTTGATGACATACGTTGATATGTCATCGTATCCCACTGCAGTTGTATTCTTTAATGATCTGATTATTTTCATGATTTCTGTTGAGTCACACGGATACAAAAACATGGTAGCATTACATGTCTTTATATTAGGCAGGGCGTGTTCCGTATGATTGTATCTGTTTCGAGTAAGATTTATAAAGTACTCATTAAAAGCTGTTGCTATTGCTTTCGGATCTGTAATTATTTTATCTCCCCTTTTTATTTTAAGTAGTTGGTGCGGTTTACAATTTTTATATGACTTATTTTGTATCAAATCCCACGAAGCTTTACATTTATTTTTTGACAAGCTAAGATACAAATTATTTTCCTTTTTTTGTGAAATTCGAATACAATCTTTAAGTATTTTGCTATATTTATAATATTTTATCTTTGATTCCTCTGATTTAGTTGCGTAAAATTTATATCGTAGTCTTCGTTTTGCTACACATGACTTTTTGATTCCCCTAGTAATCCATCGAGTTTTTTTATGCTTACTGGTCATTTTTACTCTTTTTTCTGGGAAACATAAATAATATAGTAGTGTAAAAGTGTCGTAAAATTCATCAAAAGCACTATTTAATTCACATTGGTTATAAACGTTATTCCAAGACAAGCTATTTAGGAACTCATAAAACTTCGCAATATTATCCTGGCCAAAGTCTCTTTTCGTAATGTACCAGCTTTCTATTGGAGGGGTTTTATTATCGATTGAAAAGGTCAGTGTTTGTCCTGTATGATCAGAGAGGCCTAAGTGATGTATAGCTGCAACATCATTTGGTCCGTTGGTAACCACATGATCGATACAGGTGTTTAGTCTAGTTGGATTGTTGATGTGGAGGTAACAGTTATAGTTTTTCACAATCCGTTTTAATTCTCGGCTGTCTCTAGAATCGATTAACGTGTTTATATTGAAATCACCAGTAATTATAATTTTGAAGGATTTTCGCCTATGCAATTTATGCAGGACAGACTCTAGTTTATTCAAGAATATATGTGTTGTGTTCGGTGTAGGAATTCTATAGATACAAACTATGACACATTTATAATCCGGAATTTCGACACCACAGCATTCGAAATTGTACTCGGACTCTACTTCAGCGAGAAAAGATAACTGCTTATACTCTATATGTCCTTTACAAAATATTGCGACTCCTCCTCGTCTTTGTTTTTGCCGTGAGTAAGATGAGGCAAGTTCGTAACCTTTAATAAATATATGTTTCTTGTCGGCCGGTTTCATAAATGTTTCTGATAGACAAATTACATCAACATCTATATTTTTGTTACAAAATTCAAAAAGACATATTTCTAGAAGATCTTTTTTACTGCATAATCCAGCTATGTTTTGATGGAATATTGTTACATTATTCACGACAGGAGCAGTTTTTGTCAGCATATGCCTCACGTGGTTGTTAATCAGCTTTTTAGGCTGAGTCACGAAAAAACAAAGACATTGTTTCTTCATCAGATTGTGCATGCATAGGTAAAACTGTGTTTATATTATAGTTTATTTTAGGAAAATAATCACTTATCTTTTTTTGTACTTCTTTGTAGTTTCGTCGAAATGTATTCCCGTTATTAGTAATTTGACTATTATTGGAAATAAATCTATTTATGTGACCCATTATATTTTCCATTCCGACTTTGTTAACACGTCCAGTAGCTGCCGAAAACATTTCAAATGTCAGATCCAGGTTTGAATCAAAGGAAAAATGTCTTTCATGTAGGTTTACGTTACCATACAATAATTTGTTGAATAGCTCAACCCTAAAATTATACATTGGCATGCCACAAATATAAGTAGGGCACACTACAATAACATTTGTATTTTTAATCTGACAAATAGTGTCAGCAATATATTTCACCAGTTCATCATAATCTTCATTTTCATAAAAGTCATCCTCACCTATGACTATCACGTAATAATCTAATAATGTTAAGTTTTTAACATGAAATTTAGCTTGACACAGTAATTGCCTGATTCCTACACCAGGCGTTACAAAATGGCAAAAGTTGTAATTAGCTGAGATTTGATTGCTTAAAATATTCGTTATATTACTATTTTTGAGGTTGCTGGCTATAACTAGTCTATTTTTTTTACTGCTAGAAGGTTCCGGTGACGTAGTGTTCGGCGGGCCCAAGTGTGAGTTATCTTGTATGTCGATTCTCGGTGTTTTGTCGGATTTCTCCCTATCGAAATCCTGACATTTTTCAAGTCCTCTGATGATTTCCTGAAGTCTCAACAGTTCCTGTTTTGATCTATGCAGTTCCAATTCCAATTGTTTTATCTGTTGTTCCATAACAGTAACTTTGACTAAGTTTTCCGATTGTGGGCTACCTAACATGCATTTTCGGTTTTTTTTTGACTGTTGCGGAGATTTACATATATTCTTAAGGGTGGCAATTTCCCGCGTGAGCTTTTCGTTTTGACGTATGCATTCGTTTTTTTCGATTATGACGTTTTGAAGCTCATTGTCAGTGATAGATAATTCAAGTTTGAGTCTTTCTATTTCAGCTTTTAGGTCAGATATAAGTCCGCTATCATTAGTCAACTCGAGACTTTTTGACATAGAGTCATCCAAAACTAGGAGAGAGTCACCACATTGAGTTATAGACTCAATGGATCTCGATTTCATAACAGACGTTTTTTCTTGTAATTGTACATCATTTCTATCATCTTCTTCAATTTTTTCAAAAGCAGGAGGAGTTGACCCTAGTGGCGTACTCTTTGCGTTTTTTATGGGCGAGTCATTTGGTAAAAATGCCTCCTTGTTTGACTTTTCTAGACATAGTTTACACTTCCATTTCTTTTTGGCTTCTAAGCTCTTCAGTCGATGCAATTTCTCTGAAACGCCTGCGCAGTCGAACTCATACCGTTTTTTACAATCGATGCATAATACTGTGCCTTTGATATCGACTATCGATTTGCATGTATGGCAGGTGACAAGTGACGCCATCTTTTGGCCACTAGTGGTAGCTTTATTAGCTCCCTTTGACGACATGTTTCTTTGGGCTAGCAATACTAAAGTTGTAGGTTTGCGTGTATCGAAACGCACCTGACAGCTGACATTTGTCAGTGAACTCCCAATCAGCTGAGACCAGTCCCGTTATTTATTGCCGAAAACAAAGGAATCATTTAGATGTTTCCAAGTTTTGAATGTATTTTTTAGTGTAACGGCTTTAAAGTGATCTTACCAGCGTTCTTGTTTGTAAGTTTTGTGCCTCCGTGAGCCGCTTCGATGCGAAAAACCAACACACAAATGTCTCTCGTTGTTGTTAGAAACACTTCACAAGTTTTTTCAATTAGTAAGTAATTATTTGGAATTTAATTAGCTTAGAGGTCGTATTACACTTGTTTACACGGCTAGTGTTGCCAGTTCTCTCTATTTGCCGATTTTTGACTGCTGTGATATGTTCCCTGACCCTTTCCGCTATTTTGCGTTTGGTTTCCCCAATATAGGAACTACCACAGCTACAATCAATCTTATAAACACCCGGTGTTTGATAAGGGATAACATCCTTAGCCGACCTTAAATGCCCCGACACCCTGGATAACGGCATGTATACGGTTTGTATAGAGTACTTCCTTAGTACTGTACCTACTTTGTCCGTCACTCCTTTGACATAAGGCAAAAATGCCGGTCGTCTTGCAACATCCGGATGCTTCCTTCCCGGTTTCCGTCTGGGTTGCCTACTGTCCACACTGTACCCATTCCTCCTAAGGACCTCCTGAATATGTGACATCTCACTCTCTAAAAATTCAGGGTCACAAAGATCATGTGCTCTGTTCCTTAGGGAATTCACTACTGACAGTAGATGGCGAGGGTGATGGTGAGACAGAGCGTTAAGATACCTGTCTGTGTGTGTGGGCTTCCTGTAGACAGTGTGCGCCAGGGATCCATCCATTCGACCTATCACTTTCACGTCCAGAAAAGGCAAACTACGTTCCGATACCAATTCATAGGTAAACTTTACCTTGGGATGAATGGAATTAAGATACTGGAGCAACTGTTCAACTTCCTGTTTGCCACCCTTTATAATGCAAAACACATCATCGACATATCGCTTCCACAATTTCACTGCCCATGGTTGCAGATCTAAGCTGGCCTCAAAATGCTCCATCCAGATATTTGCTAAAACCGGGGCGACAGGGCTACCCATAGCAACTCCGTCGATCTGGAGGTAATGCGTTCCTCTATACAAAAAGTAGCTTCCTTCCAAACAGTTCCTTAATAACACCATGACTGATCCCAGTATCTCATTGTCCGCAAGCCTTCCCCGAACTACCTCAAGACATTCTCTTACTGGTACATTGGTAAAGAGTGACTCGACATCAAAACTCACCATTATGTCATCTGGTTCCAGCGTTATGTTCTTAAGAATGTCTATAAAGTGACGGGAATCCTTCACAAAGGACGTTGTCTTACCCACAAGCGGCTGCAACACCGATGCAACGTGCTTGGCCAGATCGTAAGTAGGTGAGGCGATCTGACTTACAATCGGTCGGTTTTGTTAGAATCTGGACCAAACCACTGGATTGAGCTCCATAATCCAAAAGTCCTCTCTACAGAACGTCTTCGTTATAGCAGGAAACTACGAGAAGCTATTGAAATTAGGAAGCATAAGAATTTCAACCAGAACGAGGGACAGGGGATCTCGTCTTCGTGGAATCCAGTGATCAGCAAATGTAAGCGTGAAAATACTTGCATTTCCAAACCACCAGATGTCGTGAGTGTTGTGTGTAGGCAAAGTGACAACCCTAGCGTGAATGTGCATAATCGAGAACAAGTGCGGGTAGTTCGAAAAACCCGCGCAGCTAGAAGATGCTGATACAATTCCTCGCCAGTCTGCCTGCGACCACGAGCGTTACGGCACGCTCGAAACGTCAGGAAAATAATAAAAGTAAGTGTACGCGATTAAGTCCCGTTTTTATCATAATAATGAGTGAACATCGTGTAAGTTTAAATCAGTACATTGTAAACCGGTACGGGCCGGATTTAGCAAAAAAATTAAGACGTCTAGGATGGTTGCGGAAAAAACGAGTGCGCTTAACAACATCGTTGTCATTTTTAATTAAGTGTCGCGATTCGGACCTAATACCTACGTGTGTTAAACTAACACCGCGCAAGGACATACCGTTTTCTGCAAGAATCCTAAGGGCTGCTAGTATCCGTCTATTGAAACAGCAAATAAAGAATGTTTACGCGGACCTGGACAGAGTGCAGTGCGAGTTATACGGGTTGCATAATATGTGTAGTGCAGTGTTATCTAGTGATGACTTCGACTTATTGGATCGGATTACCTTCGAACAAGCGGACCGTATTTATTATTATCGTACTGAGGTGCATAATAAGATTAATAAGAAATACGAGAGGTTGCTATATCGACATGGAATAAACGAGACCAGGGGTAAGCAGCGCCATGATAAACCTACCTCCACGGTTATAAATTTATCAAGCACCACTTTAGAAAAAGCGACCGTCGGTATACTTGAGAAAGGGTTGAATTTCGCTTTGACACCTAAGCGGATTCCATATGAGACCGTAATCTGTAGTGTTGAGGCGGCAATAATGTGTAACAAGGTGCCGCTTAGCGATGCGGAGGTGCTAAGACAAGATGTTGCGGTTATTTTGCGAAAGGCTACACTACCGAAGAGTAACGTTACTGCAGAAGAGCGATCAGCACTGAGGAACCTGAGAGCGAATGAGGATATCCTGGTTCTAAAGGCGGACAAGGGAAACGCCACTGTGGTCATGGACTCGTCGGATTACGACGCGAAAATTCGGCTTTTATTAAATGACACGAATGTGTACACGCCTGTCTCATATGACCCTACTGCCAGAGTTACGCGCCGAATTAGGGCTGTCCTTAGGGATTATAAGGAGTTATTTCAGGAGGACGTTTATGACCGCTTATACAAGCCTAAAATAGTGCAACCCCCGAAGTTGTATGGATTACCGAAGGTGCACAAGTCAAACGTGCCCTTGCGACCGATTGTAAGTCAGATCGCCTCACCTACTTACGATCTGGCCAAGCACGTTGCATCGGTGTTGCAGCCGCTTGTGGGTAAGACAACGTCCTTTGTGAAGGATTCCCGTCACTTTATAGACATTCTTAAGAAAATAACGCTGGAACCAGATGACATAATGGTGAGTTTTGATGTCGAGTCACTCTTTACCAATATACCAGTAAGAGAATGTCTTGAGGTAGTTCGGGGAAGGCTTGCGGACAATGAGATACTGGGATCAGTCATGGTGTTATTAAGGAACTGTTTGGAAGGAAGCTACTTTTTGTATAGAGGAACGCATTACCTCCAGATCGACGGAGTTGCTATGGGTAGCCCTGTCGCCCCGGTTTTAGCTAATATCTGGATGGAGCATTTTGAGGCCAGCTTAGATCTGCAACCATGGGCAGTGAAATTGTGGAAGCGATATGTCGATGATGTGTTTTGCATTATAAAGGGTGGCAAACAGGAAGTTGAACAGTTGCTCCAGTATCTTAATTCCATTCATCCCAAGGTAAAGTTTACCTATGAATTGGAATCGGAACGTAGTTTGCCTTTTCTGGACGTGAAAGTGATAGGTCGAATGGATGGATCCCTGGCGCACACTGTCTACAGGAAGCCCACACACACAGACAGGTATCTTAACGCTCTGTCTCACCATCACCCTCGCCATCTACTGTCAGTAGTGAATTCCCTAAGGAACAGAGCACATGATCTTTGTGACCCTGAATTTTTAGAGAGTGAGATGTCACATATTCAGGAGGTCCTTAGGAGGAATGGGTACAGGGTGGACAGTAGGCAACCCAGACGGAAACCGGGAAGGAAGCATCCGGATGTTGCAAGACGACCGGCATTTTTGCCTTATGTCAAAGGAGTGACGGACAAAGTAGGTACAGTACTAAGGAAGTACTCTATACAAACCGTATACATGCCGTTATCAAGGGTGTCGGGGCATTTAAGGTCGGCTAAGGATGTTATCCCTTATCAAACACCGGGTGTTTATAAGATTGATTGTAGCTGTGGTAGTTCATATATTGGGGAAACCAAACGCAAAATAGCGGAAAGGGTCAGGGAACATATCACAGCAGTCAAAAATCGGCAAATAAACAAGTCTGCTGTGGCCGAACATTTGTTAGAATCTGGACCAAACCACTGGATTGAGCTCCATAATCCAAAAGTCCTCTCTACAGAACGTCTTCGTTATAGCAGGAAACTACGAGAAGCTATTGAAATTAGGAAGCATAAGAATTTCAACCAGAACGAGGGACAGGGGATCTCGTCTTCGTGGAATCCAGTGATCAGCAAATGTAAGCGTGAAAATACTTGCATTTCCAAACCACCAGATGTCGTGAGTGTTGTGTGTAGGCAAAGTGACAACCCTAGCGTGAATGTGCATAATCGAGAACAAGTGCGGGTAGTTCGAAAAACCCGCGCAGCTAGGAGATGCTGATACAATTCCTCGCCAGTCTGCCTGCGACCACGAGCGTTACGGCACGCTCGAAACGTCAGGAAAATAATAAAAGTAAGTGTACGCGATTAAGTCCCGTTTTTATCATAATAATGAGTGAACATCGTGTAAGTTTAAATCAGTACAATATTGACGATACTGGAACAATGGTAATCTTACCCTCATCATACATAGGAAGTCCAAGACATATGCACGAATATACTCAAGATGCCATGACCTACGTAAGAAAATATGGACGACCTGATCTCTTCATAACATTTACATGCAACTCATCATGGCCAGAAATCAAAGAACAACTAAAATACGGACAAACCTCCATGGATCGACACGACATGATAGCCCGAGTTTTCGACAAAAACAAATAAGATTTATTGAAGTCATCACAAAATACCACATCTTTGGAACCGTTAGATGCTGGATGTATACAATCGAGTGGCAAAAACGAGGATTACCTCACTCACACAATCTCATATGGCTACACGATAAAATTTATCCCACGGATATCGACAAAATCATCCAAGCTGAATTTCCCAATCCACAAAATGATCCGGAACTACAACATAGTAGTGAAAAACATGATTCACGGACCATGTGGATCATTAAACTTCAATGCGCCATGCATGAGTGATGGAAAATGTACAAAAAAATATCCAAAACCATACTTGGACGATACAAAAACTGAAGATGACGGCTATCCCAAATATAGAAGACGATCACCGAAAAACGGTGGCTTCACAGCAAAAATACGAATACAAGGCAGAGACGAACTGGAAATAGATAATCAATGGGTAGTACCATATAACCCACTACTTTCCAAAATGTTCCAAGCACACATAAACGTTGAATATTGCAATTCAGTAAAATCTATTAAATATATATGTAAGTACGTAAACAAAGGTATTTCAAATAGTCCAAAATAGCGAACAAAATAATAGAAATGATGAAATCCTCATGTACCAAATGGGAAGATACATCAACAGTAACGAAGCAGCGTGGAGGATTTTTAGTTTTCCCATACACGAACGCGAACCAGCTGTGCAACATCTAGCAGTACATTTGGAGAATGGACAGAGAGTTTACTTCACAAAAGACTCGGCTAGAAAAATTGCAAGCGAACCACCTCAGAACACAACATTAACAGCTTTTTTCCAACTTTGCCAAACGGATCCATTCGCAAAGACGTTACTGTATGTCGACGTCCCTATTTATTATACGTGGGACAAAACAAGGAAAATTTTTCAACGACGAAAACAAGGAATGCCAGAAGAGGGTCATCCAGAAATAATGAAAACTAACGCAATAGGTCGAGTATACACTGTACATCCAAACAATGCCGAATGTTTCTATCTCCGAATGTTGTTACACGAAATACGGGGACCAACAAGTTTCACAGATCTCAGGACTATTGACGGCTACATATGCCAGACTTACAGAGAAGCATGTCAACGTTTAGGATTATTGGAAAACGATAACCACTGGGAATTAACACTACAAGAAGCCACACTCACAGCTTCAGCTGAACAAATTCGAGAGTTATTCGCCATAATTCTAACAACATGTAACCCATCAAACCCAAAACAGCTATGGGACTCTTTCAAAAGGAATATGAGTGATGATATATTGTACCAAATCCGACAAGCTAATCCAGAACTGACTATAGAATTCAATGACGACATCTTCAATGAAACACTCATTCGCTTAGAAGATAAATGTTTAGCAATAAATAACCAGACCTTAGTAGAAATTGGAATGCCAGCACCACAAAGAAATACTTTCAGTGTGCTAAACTACGAAATTACAAAGGAAAAAAGCTACAACGTCAATGAACTACTTGAATACATTGCTCGCAACAAACCACTCCTCAATGACAATCAAAAAAAAAATTTACAACGTTATAATGAACCGAATAAATAACAACACTGGTGGAATTATTTACTTGGACGCACCAGGAGGCACCGGTAAAACGTTTCTAATAAATCTAATACTGGCGGAAATACGTGCTGAAAAACACATCGCACTGGCACTAGCATCATCCGGCATTGCAGCCACACTTATGGAAGGAGGACGAACTGCCCATTCTGCCTTACAACTACCGTTGAATATAGCCGACCAACAATTCCCGGTATGTAAAATCTCAGGAACATCTGGACGGGGTCAACTTCTAAAACATGCTAAAATTATCTTCTGGGATGAATGCACCATGGCCCATAAAAAATCACTAGAAGCCATGGACAGAACATTACAAGAATTGCGGAAAAACTCTGAAATGATGGGAGGAGCTCTACTCATACTCTCAGGAGATTTTCGACAAACACTTCCAGTTATTCCCAAATCAACACCAGCAGACGAGATCAATGCATGCTTAAAAAAGTCACATCTCTGGCCGCAAGTACAAATACTGCAATTAACAAAAAACATGAGGGTTGAATTATCAAAAGATGAAACAACAGCACATTTTGCTAAAATACTTTTACAAATAGGCGAAGGTACATATCCTACTGACCAAACGACCGGCCTCATTGAACTCAATAGTGATTTCTGTAACATAGCCACTACTGAAAACGAACTAATCGACAAAATTTATCCAAATATTATTCAGAACTATACCAACGTAGAGTGGTTATTTCAAAGAGCAATTTTGGCCACAAAAAATAATATTGTTGACGATATCAATTTTAATATTCTAAAGAAAATACCTGGTGAAGAGAAAGTATATAAATCGATCGACACGATGGTATCCATTGAAGAAAGTGTCAACTTTCCTACTGAATTTCTAAACTCTTTACAAGTACCAGGAATGCCATTACACTGCCTTCGTCTGAAAATTGGATTTCCAATCATACTACTCAGAAATCTCAACTCCCCAAAACTATGTAATGGAACGAGGATGATCGTAAAACAGCTATCGAATAATGTCATTGAAGCTGAACTTATTTCTGGAAAGAACAAAGGACACACAGTATTTATACCTAGAATACCACTTAATATAACTCACAGTTTGGAGTCCAAGCACATGTGCTGGCAGGATATCGCGTTGACAGACTGCCTTTTCACAACTACCTCACTTTGTACACCTGTGTCAAAACTACCTTCATTGTCCATACATAACATACCTCCCCCATTAAGAGAGTTCACTAATTTATAAAGTTCATTAACACTATTACTTAATCCTAATACTATGCTACTGTTACACAACTCTAACACCCCCCACTATTCATCCCCCGTTTCTACATCCCTACATTCGGACAACTCTAACTCACTGTCACTATCTGCCAGGGCTATTCTCTTAGACTCGGGTGAGTTTGAGGGTGTGCTCTGTCTGGCACGCTTGTGGCTGCTGGATACGGTATTTTGCGAATTTTGCTGTATGATAATGTCCTGGGGTCCAGACACTCCTATTATGTCTGCCCAACGATGTGGTGATGGTATAGAAATTCGGGAATCGTCATCGTCATCATCCTCCGCGTCATCGGTTGCTTCTGGGACTCTTTGTTTTCCTTCTTTCCCCCCGCAACCGAGCATCTGGTTAATATGTCGCACCAACAGCTTATTATTCCATTTTACCATGTATCTGCAGACCCCTAATCGCTTTGCTACTGTCCCTTTCAACCAGCGTGGTCCACTGCAGTAGTTCTTTACGTATACACACTGTCCTATTTCAAATTCTCTGCTTTTTATCTCACTGTTCTTCTCTCTAGCTTCAATTTTATCTGTGTCTTCGAACGACAGAGGGTTCAATTTGTCAAATTTCGTCCTAAAACGCCTGTTGTTCAAGAGTTCAGCTGGAGTTCTATCGTTGATGCTGTTTGGAGTGGTACGTAAGCCATACAGTATTGCTGGCAGCCTTGCTTCCCACGGTCCCGCTTTTAGTTTTCTCAATTTAGCATTCACTGTCTGCACCGTTCTCTCCGCCTGACCATTCGTTGCAGGGTGGTAAGGGGCGGATAGCACTTGTCTAATCCCTTGACCCTCTAAAAATTTTCGGAATTCCTCTGAAACAAAACTTCTTCCATTATCACTTACAAGTACATCTGGAAGTCCTTGTTCAACAAAAATATCGCGCAAAACTCTTATTAAAGTAGAACTACTCATATCTGGTATGATTTTCACCTCTGGCCACTTGGAATATGCGTCAATTATTATTAAAAACGTCTTTCCTTGGAATGGGCCCGCGTAATCCATATGTAGTCTAGACCATGCTTTATTAGGCTTTATCCACTGATGCGTAACTTTAGGTGGCATATTCCTATTCTCCGCACACACATTGCAGCTCTTCACCATGTCTTCAATTTGCTTATCCATTGCCGGCCACCAAAAGTAGCTTCTCGCCATCGCTTTTGTAATCACAATGCCGTCATGATTTATATGTAGCTCTTCCAACACCTTTGCTCGCAACTTTTCTGGTATCACCACTCTATTTCCCCATAGAATACAATCCTTATACATGGATAACTCATCTCTTTTCTGCCAGTAACTGTTGTACTCATCATCGCTTTTCCCAGGCCATCCGTTACGTATCCAATATAGCACCTTACTTAGACACTTATCCTTTTTCGTCAAATTGGCCACTTCGGTGGCAGAAAATTCCAGTTCTATAGGCGTCTCCTCTATTAATAGAACCCCTGAAAATTCTTCTTCCCGTATTTGTGTATCCGCGGGACCTGGCCAACGACTAAGAGCATCTGCATTTCCAATTTTTTTTCCTTCGACATATTGGATCTCGTAGTCGTAAGAATTCAACAGAAGTGCCCACCTTAGCATTCTCGGTGAAATAATGTTTGGTATAGGCCTCTTTGGATCAAATATCCCCAACAGAGGTTTATGATCTGTTCTGATAATCACTCTCCGACCACTTATAAACTGATGAAACTTTTTCAACCCATGTATTATTGCCGCTGCTTCCTTGTCTATCTGTGCATAATTACGTTCATGTGTGTTCATAGTTCTCGAGGCAAACATCACGGGTTTGACCGTTCCATCACTCATCTCATGTTCTAACACCGTTCCCAAACCATACTGCGAGGCGTCACACGACAAAATCAGTTTCTTTTTTACATCATAATGCACTAGAGTATCATTACTGGACAGCATCTTCCTCAGCTTTTCAAATGAATCCTGATGTGACTTCTCCCATTTCCATTGGCTTTCTTTGTCTAGTAACCTATATAATGGTTCCGAAATATTCGCTTTATGTGGCAAAAACCTATCATAAAAATTTATTAGCCCAAGGAATGCTTGGAGTTCCTTTACGTTTCGTGGTGCCGGAGTCTTCTCAATCTCACTAATCTCTTCCTCGCATGGATGAATTCCCAGCTCGTCAACAACAAACCCAAGGAATTTCACACTTCTGGCTGCAAATTTACATTTGTTTTTATTCACCCGTAATCCGGCTTGGTGTAACTTCTGAAGCACTGCTTCGAGTCTTGTATTGTGCTCCTGTACTTCGCTGCCGGTCACCACAATATCGTCCAACAGTACGGCTACTCCGGGAATACCTGCCAATAATGTTGACATCAGTCGTTGGAATATACCAGGGCATGCTTTTACCCCAAAAGGTAACCTCTTCATTTTATATAACCCTTTGGGTGTATTGATAGTTAGCAAATTTGCTGTTTGTTCGTCTACCATTACTTGGGTGTATGCACGTTCCAAATCGATCTTTGTAAATAAAACACCCCCTTGTAGCTCCGCAAATGCTTCACTAAGAGTAGGCAAAGGGTACGTGTCGGTATCTGTCACGGCATTCACTGTAGCCCTATAATCCCCGCACAGGCGCACCTTACCATCAGCCTTAAGCACTGGGACTATGGGTGTGGCCCATTCAGAATGTGCGGTCGCCTCCAACAAGCCTTCTGCTTGTAATCTATCCAACTCTTCATAGATTCGACTTTTCATAGCGAACGGTACCGGTCTGCTCTTATAAAATACAGGTTTTGCCCCCTCTCTTGGCCTGATACTTACTACTGGTCCTGTATATTTCCCTAATCCTTCCTGAAATACTCCTGAATACTTCTCTTGTATATCTTTTAACTTTGTGACCAGTTCATTTCTGTCCACTTCTAAGTTATATACCCCCTGCAGGTGTATACCCAGATCCTGGAACCAATTTCGGCCAATCAAACTTGGCCCATTGCCTTTAGCCACAATAATGGACAAGTTTTTCTTAATTCCTTTATATTGCATTACAACCGTAGCTTTACCTAGTAAACACAGCCTGTTATCCGTCCACACCTTTAAAGATACACCAACATCATTCATATCTAGACTCTGGCCCTGCCAAATCGTCTTAGCGGTCTGTTCACTTATTATACTGTAAGCGCACCCGGTGTCAACTTCCATATTTACCGGGACTCCATTCAGCGTTAATTTCATAATATAAGCTGGCATTGTGCTATCTTGCCTCATGTTATTGACAGTAATTTCTTCGTATATTCCATTAAAATCTGACTTCTGTACATTACCTCCTTTTCCCTTCAACATGCAAACAGCCTCAATATGTCCCGTTCTTCCACAGCCATCGCACCGGGACCATCTAAACCTGCACTGTCCCTTATGAGCCCTGCCACAGCGAAAACAAGATAACCTTTCCATCTGCCTTTCACTCTTCTTGCTTGTAAATTTATTCACTTCCATTGGTACTTCTATATCCGCTGGAACTTGACGGGAAGAAGCCGGCACAATAATACTCGAATCTATCCCTGCCGCCTCATGAGACAAAGCAATCTCACAAGCCTGATCAAATGTCAATGTACTTTGTTGTAACAGCTTCTTCTGTACTTCTTTATCCCTTATACCACATACTAAGCGATCCCGTAGTGTCCGATCCAAATCTTCAAAATTACAGTCGATACTCAGTTTCCTCAGTTGTGCTATAAAATCCCTAATCTTTTCACCTTCCTCTTGATATTTGGTATGAAATTTGTAAGACTGAATGATTTCATTTGGCTTCGGGTGGAAATGATTGTTCAACTTACTTACAATTGTTGTAAAAGTAACCTCACTTATTTCAAGCGGGGCTATCAATGATATAATTAGATCATACAAGTCGGAACCACACACAGATAATAAATTCGCTTTTTTCTTAGCATCCACTTCAATGTCACTTGCCTGCAGACAGAAAGTAAACCGCTCTATATAATTTTTCCAGCAGCCATGTGCCACATCAAACTCCCCAAACTTTATGCCCATTATGACCCGTGAATCTTACTTATATGTGTTTTTCACTCAAATCACACACTTTTACACTTTAATCACGCACTATTTTCCTAATTGTCTCGTCGCCACTAATATAACTCACAGTTTGGAGTCCAAGCACATGTGCTGGTAGGATATCGCGTTGACAGACTGCCTTTTCACAACTACCTCACTTTGTACACCTGTGTCAAAACTACCTTCATTGTCCATACATAACACCACTGATCTCTTCTGAATTGCCATTTCAATTTAAAAGATTGCAGTTTCCAATTAAATTAGCCTTTAGTTTTACAATTAACAAAGCGCAAGGGCAAACTTTGAAATATTGTGGCACCAACCTCAAAGAATCCTGCTTCTCTCACGGTCAGCTATGCTATGTAGCTTGCTCAAGAGTAGGAAGTTCGAAAAAATTATATATATATACCCCGGACAATAAAATGAAAAATGTTGTTTATAAACAAGTAGTGTAAATAATGAGAAAATGTAAATACATGTAAATATAGAAAATGTTTTCAAAGTATATTTTTTACTTTTTACGTCATAGTATGTTTTTTTATTTCATCTACCACGTAATCTCATATCAACTCCCGAGCGAAGTCGGGTATCATAGCTAGTTATGAAATAAATCTTATTAGGTATTGAATTTCCTTTATAAGAGACATGATAGAACATTTCTAGCGGTTTATTTATTTGAATGTTTACTCTTGTTTTTAAGTGACTTCAGAAAATATGGAAGCCACATCTTCGGGTATACGAGTACCTACTTGTAACTTTCAAGCACATGTAAATTTCAAGTAATGTTTTTATCAATTTTTAATTCGGACAAATTTGTTTGGAAGAATTTGCTTCAAGATGATACCAATAGGATTTAGATTGTAAATATATCCGATAATGGGATCATGAAATTGAGGGATAATCCTCAATTAAAAACAAAAAAATATTATGCATCGTGATTTGCGCGTTTTCTTAAGTAAGTTTAACTTAATTCTCCAAAGGGTGACTCAAGTTAAATCATGTTGTATAGTATAACTAAGGTCAGACGTGCCTTGAAATGTTTGTGCATTTATTTGGTTCATGCGTCCAACTAGTCCATCTTCAGGCCGACAGTAAATCGCTGCGGTGACTTAACGGCATTGTAAATACCGAGCGCGGTAATTTACCGCTTAATTGCAGACCGTCGGTTATTCTCCGACATCATGAGTGAGGAACTAACGCTTATTTGTCATTCACATCGGGGATTCATCTATCTACCAAGTTTTGGTACAAAACTTTGAGGTTGGTACGAAACATCGCCGATAGTCAATTGTTCTCAATGTATTATTTTTATTTGGTTTCATTTCAATTTTATTCCTTTGAGTGTCGTTGGTGTACTATGACGCCACTCTCACCTAGTTTAAAGTTAGGTTAAGTAGGTCCTACTGACATTAATTAATAAATCAATCTCCACTACCTTAAGGTTGTCTGGAAGTGACGCTTTTTAGCGATAAGACCGACTGTTGTTTACCTTAGTTTTTGTAATTTTTGCTGTCTCGATTTCTTATATTGATATTATTAATGATATACCTATGTACATATAAGCATGTTTTTTGGTCTTTAGTTTTTACTCTGACAGTAGGCCCATTTCAAAAAAGTATATAGGACAATTTAGTATCTAAATATGATCTTGAAACTTGAATGCTTTGTTAAAATCTTTTGAGTTCCTCTTGAGCATATTTTATACATAGACAGCCGTATGACAGTATCAGTTTCAAAACAAGTTGAATGTCAAAGCAATTTGAAACCAATCCAGGAATTAAATTTTCATCGCCGACTCGAGTGCAGTTCTTATCGTCCGGCACCGGTCCAGCGCCGGATAATTGGGAACGGAAATCGGACGCGGCCGGATCGGATTACCGGCTGCATCTTTGTTCGATTTCCGGACGGCAGACATTGCAAACTTACCTATAAAGATAAAGGTATGCTTTGTGGTTTGACATGACAGATACGAGCGCTTGCTTGTCCTGCTTGGCCGTATGTCCAGAAGAGTATGAGCGTCGATCGAGCACATAGATACGTTCCATGGAGTCCAAGTAGTCACCAGAAAACTCTCTTTTTTAAATTATCTAAGTTGAGTGAACATTTAAATATAGCGAATGATACTGGTATAAAATGTCTAATATTTAAAGCCGCAATAAAAAAACCGTATATAACCTATTATACTGACTTGCGCAGCAAAAAATCTAAATTCACATCAAAACATCAATCTGAGGCGCATTCAGATAGTTTTGCTGCGCAAGTCAGTAGTTTCTTATATGCGGAATAATATGTCTCGTATAAAATGCCTCAATACTTAAAAATAATATTTTACATAATATTGTCTTTCTAGCTTCTAACTTATTTAGGGGTTCTAAATTCAAAGAGACCTTAAATTGTGCAGAGCCTCCAACCGTGGGATGTCATGAAATGTATCTAAGTAACAGTTGGTAATTTTCACAGTGTTTATCTTAAAATGTATAATGTTTAATAAAGCCCGAGTCACAGACTTTGTCCTAAGTAGTTCGGGAGGCAGAGGCTCAATCCCAGCACTTTAACAGTTACAAACCTAACGTAAGCTCGTGTAAATTAGCATATCTTATGTTACAATATGTCTGTGTTAGGTTTATAAGTCAATAAAGTTTTTTTTTAAATAAACAGTTGGAAATACGAATATAAAACAATGGTACCTACAGTTACGTTACAAGAAATCAGATTTTTGAGACGTGTTTCGACGTGTATGAAGGCCTGGAAAGCTCCCCTTTTTGTACTTTGCCAATTTAACTACATTCATCTCAGCATTTTTTCCGCAATGGTACCCACACAAAGATTAATATTGACAATGTTAATGTGCGTGCAAAATGACACTTTATTTAATAGACGGAGAGCTGGCCACGTCAGATATGACACAATAATGAGAGCAAGGAAACTCCTTTAGTTAGTAACCTCACTATTTTTGTTACACTCTGTATTTGTATTCGGGAAGTAATTAAAACCGTTAGCGCCCGCCACCTACACGGTGGTCATAAATATCTGAACAACGTCTCTATGTCAAGGCGATAAAGTGCATGTTCAGATATTTGGGGTATCCTGGCCGCTCCGATAAATTTAATGGCGACTGTACCTACCTTTTGATCTATACTTTTCAAATATATCACGAATTAAAAAGAAATATAATAATAATTACAGCAAATATTTTAGACTAGGGTCAGGGAGGGAACAGTCGCTAGGATTTTTTCAACAGGCTGTTGCATGAAAAATATAAATCCCTGAACCAATTGTTGCAAGCACAGAGCACCATGCATTATTACACTTTCATATGTAGCAAATATATTTGCTGTTACTTTCACTAAAAAAGATATATCCATTCTTTTTTAGAAATTGGGAATCGAGCCGCTGTGTACCGGTTGTTGTACACAGTGACTAGGACCCGCTAGTACACAGTGGTTCTAACAGTACACAGTGGCTCGAGTCACTGTATATTACGCCCTGTAAACAGTAGTTCTAACAGTACACAATTGCTAGATACGTAGGAATCGAACCTAAATTACATAACAAATAACATTTTTGTTGAATAAAACGGTAATTAGAATAGGTAAGCACAACCCCCGGAATAATCGTTCCTGATTTCATTCTTGATTTAAAATAGGTACGTACCTAAATGTCGCATGATTTATTCACTTTCATTTTATTTAAAAAAAAGAGTGCATGAATTACTTTTAATAATCACAGAATTTTTATTCTTATTCATATTCAAGTAAATTTTAGTCCAACTCTGTAAGGTGCACAGTGGTTCACGAGCCACCGTGTACTTTTCCAAAACGAACGTCTGTTGACCTTGGCGTCAATTTGTATTTTAGTTCAAATTAAAAACACAAACAAACACCTGGGGCCTTGAATTATCAGCCAATACTAAGTAGATTAGACACACTCTTCGATAATAACATAAGTAATTGAAAATCTCGTACGAGTTAAGAAAAAAGAGGAGTGAAACTGATCTGGAAATGTAATTTTGATAGCATTAAACACAAAAACGCACCATAACACATTCGCATGGTGCCGGAGCGCCTCACTAACTAGTTCGTACGTGGTCGGGTACGGAACGGTTCCGATTGATGTAGAGACAGACATAAAGATCTTTCTGTTTCTCGCACAGCACATTCGAGTCACTGTTCCCACCGAGCGACTGTTCCCTCCCTGACCCTACCTATATGTGTGGTTATGCGAATACTGAACCAAATTAATTAATACGCTGTAACCAAGATTTGGCACCATTTACAGCCATCAGCCGCCCATTAGGTACATTTAAGAAACATACATCAATGTTTACTCTGCGTCCGTAGGAAACACCTTAGACAACCCTACACGTGATCCCCGGGTGGTGCTAGAAGGGTAACAATCTTGGCAGCTGCACTGTCCCATCTGGACCTCACAGCACTCACAGGATTTTCCTTATCATCTGCTTTCCCACTACTACTACCCAGGGAAGAAATGCCTATCTATATCCAGTGACATTGAGCCATACGATAAATAAAAATAAAAGAAACATACAATTTAATCAAAATGTTTCCAAAAGATTTCAACAAAGGCGAATATTTCTAGCTCATATCTCAGTTGTCGGGAATCGAAGGGGCTGTCCAATCCCAGCCATGTGATATGCTAAAAGGTTACACAAAGAGCGCGCCAGGTCGCACGGCGGGCCAGACTGGTTTTTTCTACTTAGATCCACGATTGGTTTCAATTATTTATCTACACCAATATCATAAATCCTCTATTCCGCGTTCGGAAACCGTATGTACGAGTAATTACCATCATTATTGCAACCAGTAACATAATATCTGTGACAGTGTGGTTAAAACGTATGGAAATTCATTACCTACGGTAATATGGGCACGCGCCCGCCCGACCGCCGGCACAATCGGTTTAATTCACTAGTATGTCTCTTAGAGCAATATTTTTCGGAATGCCTGTCTTCTTCAAAAATTTCGCGGTTATCACGCTTACTATGTTTACCAAGTCCATTTAAGTGACAATTTTGATACTGGTTCTAAAAAGTGCGTGACACCCACTAAGAATACCTGAGTGAATCACCCAGTTCAACTTGATTATATTACAAGAAAATTCCTTCAGTTTTGATAGCTACACTTTCCCCATATATTAATTCAAATTCAAATTCAAAATAATTTATTTCGGAAGCAAGTCCATATTTGTTAGTATAATACATAAGTCTAAAACATCTTAAGTGCTAATGTTAATAAAATACAATTAAAGTTTAATAAATTACCTAATGCTAAAGACTAACCTACCCCGGAGAGCAGTGCAGGTCATTCCAGTACTGCTGGATACGACCTTGGAACCTGTCAACAATGGTATTTAGGAAGCCGTTGGTACTAGCCTCGATTCTCCGTACTATGGATGCAACCCTTTTGCGTATAATAGCTGCAAAACCATCGGTGTGCGCATCTGCAAACATCCCCGACGCACTACAGAATCGTGGTAGCCCCAACAGCATCCTAAAACCATTGTTGTATTGGACTCTGAGGGCGTTGAGAGCCTTCCGCGTATAATTAACCCATAGGCTGCAAGTGTAGAATGACTGGCAATATGCTTTAAAAAGTGTCACTTTTACACTACCTGAACACTTTGCAAACCTACGGGCCACCATATTGCATCTGACTGCCAACGCCCTACGTTCCCTTTCTATGTCCAAGTCGTCACTTAAGGACTCGGAAACCCAGTGGCCTAAGTATTTAAATTTCGCGACTTGCCTAAGCGGTGCACCATTCAACGTTATCCGCGGGACAGTGTACGTTTTAGTGCCCGCCTTAAATAGGAGTAGCTCACTCTTCAGACCATGAGTTTCCGCGTACCTCTCACAAATGCGCAACAGTTTATCAAGGGCATTGACAGAGGGGGTGAGAAGCGCCATGTCGTCCGCATAGCTTATATTATTGACCATTTTACCGTCAATTGAGCATCCGACCATGGCACCACTGAGCTCCTCCATCAAGCTGTTCATGTACAGATTGAAGAGACTGGGAGAAGTCAGGCCGCCCTGCCTCACCCCGCACTCCAACCTGTACATGCTAGAGAAAGAGCCTGCCCACCTAACGCAATTATTTTGCTTCTCGTACCAGTACCTAAATATACTAATTAGTTCCCTAGGAAGACTAGTCTCGTTTTCCAGTTTGTACCATAGCCTGTCGTACGATACAAGGTCGAAGGCTTTCGACAGATCTAGGAAGCATGCATATACAGGCGTTTAATGCCGTTCGCTCTATCAAGATAGCTCTGGACTGGATTAATTCTTAGTTAAAAAAGCGACTATTACCCTGATCTCTTGAAATAAAAACTAGGTCTAATTTGCCCTGTCAAATTTATTATTAGCGCCAAAGGGAAGATACCTCGTAGGTGCAAATGTGCATCTCACGAGATGAGCCGTTGCTTGTGTGAGATATGCAAACGTAACCATCACATTGCAGACTTAGCTAACTGAAGACTAGATCAGGCAATACTTCATTTGGTAGATACCATGTACGTTATCGTATTAGTGATTCAAAAACAAACACTATCACAAAAACCGGCCAAGAGCGTGTCGGGCCACGCTCAGTGTAGGGTTCCGTAGTTTTCCGTCCGTCACAGTAAGTGTCCCCACTTAAGAGTTAATAACACCGCCATGTAGGATTTGATATGAGAGTTCCACGTACAGCGACATCTATCGGCAAATTAAGTAAACTATTGCGCGCGAGCTTAAAGTATGGAAGATGATTTTTATGGAATAGTTCTTTATTGCGTGAACCGATTTTCACCGTTTTTACTTTATTTGAAAGCACGTCATTTCATTGTAATTTTGTAGAAATTACAGGTACAATAAACACCTGCTTATACGGTTAAATAACAAACTTAGTTCAGAAATTATTTTGTAATTTTTTTTCAAAAACTATTCATCCTATCAAGTTCAAAATAATTTTTCTAGAAAGTTTTTATAAAGTTCTACTTTTGAGATTTTTTTCATATTTTTAAAACTTATGGTTCAAAAGTTAGAGGGTGGACGCATATTTTTTTACTTCTGGAGCGATTATTTCCGAGAATATTTACATTATCAAAAAATGCTTTTAGTAAACCCCTATTCATTTTTAAATACCTATCCAACAATATATCACACGTTAAGGTTGAAATGAAAAAAAAAATCACTCCCCACTTTACGTATAGAGGAGGTACACTAATAAAAAAAAATTTCCACTTTTTATTTTACCACTTTGTCGGCGTGATTGATATACATATTAGTACCAAATTTCAGCTTTCTAGTGCTAACGGTCACTGAGATTATCCGCGGACGGACGGACGGACGGACGGGCAGACATGGCGAAACTATAAGGGTTCCTAGTTGACTACGGAACCCTAAAAAGTCGTTCCGAATTCCTCCGGGTGCAAAAGTACCCTTTACGCCACGTTCCCGCGTTGAAGCAATGGATATCAGGATTCAGGAATGAGCCATAGCGCACTTTATCATTATCATATAGACACGTCTGAAAATATGGATACATTTAATGTGACAAAAATAAGTAACCACGATTCTTTTACCAAGGCGTAAAGTCTTAATTGTTTTTATCACATTAAATGTATCTATATTTTTAGGTATATAATAGATAGATATATATAAATACTTAAATACATAGAAAACATCCATAACTCAAACAAATATCTGTGACAAACACACAAATAAATGCCCTGACCAGGATTCGAACCCGGGACCTGCTGCTTCATAGGCAGAGTCACTACCAACTAGGCTAGGAGGCCGTTAGAGGCGGGAAAACGCCGAGTTATGTAATGATGTGTCAAAGCACTAGCTTTTCTAAAAATATTCAATCAAATAAAAAAGCAATTTATAAAAAAAATATAAACACAACACAAGCCTTATTGAGCTGACTGACGGATCAGGTCGGTTTGTGTAAGATAGTCCCTTTATATTTATTTCTTTAAGTTCGCTTCATAAGCCATTATTACGCTACTCGTAAACTTATATTATAATTCTCACTTCAAACACTAAAGCTACAGAAATGTATGCTTCATAAATTTCATAATATAGAAGGTTACACAGTAAGCATGAGTTAGACAGTTAGGTTACACAGTAGGTACCTATAATTACAATTCAGTATTGTAATTATACCAAGTACAAGTTTCAAAAGCTTTTTACCAACTTGTGAACTCTTCGATTACAACTTTATAACAACACTTGTGTTTTGAATCAATTAAGCAATTCTTTGGTAAAGAAGGCTTTGCAAAACCATGCGACTCCTACCTTTTTTAAGACATATTTGACTTTTAATGCATATCAGTAAGGTTGATTTTTGAGTAATTTTCGTTTAAGCAGCCGCATATAACCGTTATTCGATGAACAGCGATTGTTTGCCTAATGTTTTTAATACCGTGTACGCAGATACATGTGTGTTTTATGAGCATGTTCTTAAGATCCATATTTGAATGCTGCCCAGTTTCCGATATGAAGAATATTTTTGTCAATATATTCAACAGGTGTGTGCTTTCGCAAAGATTGGGAGTCGTGCAAAGAAAGTTATTATGCAATAATTTTAAACAAAAAAGAACCGACTTCACTTACCTTTCCAAAAGCAAATGCTCGAGATGCTGTAAAAATATTCAAATCACTATAGGTGTGCCTATAATAGTTGAAGAGTACCCTCGATTTCTCCAGGATCCCATCATCAGATCCTGATCTGGTTACAATGGGACCAACTATGAAGTATACTCTTTCAAACAACAAAAGAATTTTCCAAATCGGTCCAGCCGTCTTCCAATAATCGGTGAACATACATAAAAAAAAATAGCAAAAAAAACAAAGATCCCGACGAATTGATAATCCTTCGAAATCTTGAAGTCGGTTGAAAACACAATTTTCATTTTTTTGCAAACAAATCTTAATTTTATTGAAATCTTGTTTAAAAAAAACCTGTCCCTCTTCTTAGATAAGTATAAGAATAATAAGTTAAGAAGGATCGGCAAGTTCGGAAGAGATCGCTTATTAGCGATAAGACCGCCTGTTGTTTGCCTCTTTTTATCACGTATTTTTTTTCTACTGTGCTGTAATTTTTTTTGAGGAAGAGTAAAGCATTTATTTATTCAAGTTCTAAGAATTGATAAATCTGGGTTTGGAGTAATCTCACTCGCCTTGGATTAACTTTGGCTCTAAAACAAAACGTGTAGTTTTATCTGGTTCTGTGCAGGGGCTGTGTTCTAACTTTATAACACTTTTAGACACCATCCTACTTCAATAGCAAAAACATTACCAATGCATTAACTACGCAATACATCAGGTAGCGCCTAAACATCTGAATCAGATATATCAGAATTTGCTTGAAAAATATTCTTTCTTCTTCATCGAAATTTTATATCGACTCCTTTACTTTTCAGGCTGTTCGGCTGTGGAATGCTTTGCCGTTGAATGAAAGATCTGCTAAATCTCTTCCGATCTTCAAAAAACTTTTGAAATCACATTACCTTTGTTGCCTTCGTTTATGTATGCATTTATGTATGTATTATGTATTTATATATTGATTTATGATATACTAGTAATAGTACTTACTATTACTAGTATATCATATCGGCACTACCCGTTCATTGTTTTGAGTTCATAGTTTCCAGCTACCCAAAAGTTGTCTGGTAGAGATCGCTTTTTAGCGATAAGACAACCTGTTGTTACCTAGTTTTTATCACTGTATCGCTGTATATTTTCCTCTTTTCTCATTTGGTGCACAATAATTATTATTATTTATTATTATTATTTGTATGTCTTTTCCGACCACGGAACAATTGTGTTCCAGACCTTTGGGAGGCATATACGGAGCCGAAGCCAACGCGTGCAGAGGCCCTTTCGACAATTTAAACCCGTGTCATGGGACGCACGCAGAGACAGCACCCGCCATGGTGTAAAGACTATTGAGAGTTAATGGAGTCTAAAATGTACTAGGCTATTGGATGAAAAGTATGGACTAACTACTGGGCTATTGGATGAAGAACCCGACGCCTGCCTAATAAAACGGTATCTAATTTTATTTCCGGCAGACGGTGACTCGCCCGCCGCAAGATGGGCCCCCGTAAAAAGCGACATCAAAGATGGCTCAAGGGCAATACCGGTGCGTGGGCTGTGAGGTTGTCGAGAGGTGAGTCTGCGGTAGCCAGATCCCGGTAATGCGTTCAGCAGGCCGCCGGCGTTATGACATTTTACACTTCCAACCTGGAGCATAGGTCCCGCTCTTGCGACTCCACTCTGGCCGGCCAGTTAAGGCGAGGCAAGGGCCAGATGGAAAGGGCCCTCTGGAATAGGGGTCCGTGGTGTCGCCACTCACCGTCAGCTCGCCACAAGCTGCCCTCGCGGGCTTATTATTATTATTCCGATGGAACTACAACACAACTTAAATTTTGGTTGATTATTTGTTGTGTGTTATATGTTTAAAATAGATTGTTTTTAATGTATTATTTATCCTAAACGCATTAGTCACTAGAATAGACTGCCCACTGATGAGGCGTTGGGATAAACTGCATGAACCCAATGCCTCGTCAAAACAATAATAATAATTTAATTTTGCAATTGGTTTTTTATGTTTTATTGTATTTTATAATTATAATTTATGAATATCCGTAATACTAACATAGGTTAAGTCGTATAATTGTAACTAACATTGTATGGGACTTGTGCCTGAAATAAATAATTTCATTTCATTTTCATTTATGTATTTTAAAATTAGAATAAGGCACCAGGCGATGGTGTGTGTTTGTATGGTCTTTTCTTGTTCTCTTTGCGCTAAACAGATTAACCAGACCGCCAAAAAAGGCGTGATAATCCACGTGTTTGAAGCCTGTAGATACCTATACTATGATATTCATAAGCCACTGAGGCGTTATGCAAATAATAAGGAAACATGTATGAGCGCAAACATTCGTCGATAAACAGCTACGATTAGATCGTGCTGCCAGCAAATTGGGCGTATTCCGATTTCAACCCACAATTTTAACGGGTAGGAGTAGAAAACAGTTAATTGAGCAACAATAGAACAGAGTTTGTTTTTAATTTTGAGTACTGTAGAGCGAAAGATTCTGAAGAAATATCATCTCGTGATAGGCGTAGTTAGTTGCATTCAGCACGTTAAATTGTCATAATTCTAAAGTTACTTCAAGGTCATTTTGTGTCACGGTCACATCCAAATAACACGAAATTTTTATTAATTACGCCTCGAAACATATTGAAAAGCCTATATCTAATAATTGAAGTACGATAAAAATAAAAATACATTATATCTGGACACGTCTGCCGTATGCCAGAAGACTTATGGGCTAAAACAACCACCAAGTGCGTCCCACAAGACAGAACCTGGCGTTAGGGCAGACCAAGGAAACTTGGAAAGCCGAACTTGATGCCTTTCGTGCTGACTGGTGGGAGACTGCACAAGACCGGGATACGTGGAAAAAGGGGAAGGAGGCCATTGCCCAGCAGTGGGATAATCTTGGCTTTTAAATGAATAATAATGATAATGTTCTTATACATCTTTGCCGTACTGTGGACGATTAATCCCATCAAATATAAAATTCAATTATAAATTAAGAACATTCAGTAACCCATAATTCGGGCTAGCTGCTCAACTCGCGGTCCCGCACCGGAGCTGCCCAATCTTACCACACGCGACTTACTTTGTTTGCTCGAGATAATTAAAGCTAGGAGTCGGGAAGGTACGCGATATTAGCGCCCTCTAGTCGTATAACTTTACAACGCACCCGTACATGAATATTTTGAACTAATTCACGAACCTGAATTTATATATTTTTTTAATGTGTTCACTCCCCATGGAAAGAACACAAAAACGACGGCCCCGAGTGTCCGGCGACCCCCGGTGCCCTGGTTATGGTAGCGGCCAGGGTACTAGCGGGGTCAGGGGTGCTAAGAATCTCCGGCAAAGATCCGGCTACCACCACCGACGACTTCTGGCCCTGGCAACATATAAACACGCGTACACTGCGGACCGACGACAAGATAGTGGAACTGGAGGAAGGATTGAGCAAGTTGCGTTGGGATGTCATAGGGTTATCTGAAGTCCGAAGAGAGGGGGAGGAAACGATAATCCTAAAGTCCGGCAACTTGCTTTATTTCCGGAAGGGCGACCAACAGTCCCAGGGAGGTGTCGGGTTCATCGTTCATAAGTCCCTCGTGAACAACGTGGTGAAGATCGAGAGTGTGTCGACTAGGGTGGCGTACCTTATACTCAGAGTATCCAAGAGGTACTCGTTGAAGGTCATACAGATGTATGCGCCGACTTTGGCACACTCCGATGACGAGGTGGAGGCTATGTATGAGGATATATCGAAGGCCATGCATAGCTCCAAAACCTACTTCACCGTTGTTATGGGGGACTTCAACGCGAAACTGGGCAAGAGAGATGGTGAAGAGCTGAGAGTGGGGCAATTTGGATTTGGAAGTCGAAACCACCGGGGCCAACTACTGGCTGGCTTCTTGGAGAAGGAGGGACTCTACATGATGAACTCCTTCTTCAAGAAACGTGAGCACAGGAAGTGGACCTGGATGAGTCCCGAATGTGCAACTAAAAACGAGATTGACTTCATCATGTCGACGAAGAAGCATATATTCAATGATGTATCTGTGATCAATACGGTTAAAACCGGAAGTGATCACCGTGTGGTGAGAGGCACATTGAATATAAGTGTTAAGCTAGAGCGCTCCCGACTGATGAAGTCTACGCTCCGTCCAGCAGCACTTCAAATCCAAAACCCTGAGAGCTTCCAGCTGGAACTCCAAAACCTACATCGTCGCCTAGACAATCGAAACTGTCTAGGCGACGATGTGGACGAATTCAACGACGGGTTTGTGGAAGCTGTCCATAGTACTGGGTCTAAGTTTTTCAAGGCCCAGCGGAGCAACAGAACCAAAAGGCTCTCTGACTCCGCTCAGAAACTCATCGAGGAAAGGAGAGAAATGGTTCTGCAATCCTCAGCAGATGCGTCATTATACCGGCAGCTCAATAAACGGATCTCTAAGTCCCTTACCCGTGATTTGCGCCAATTCAATACAAATCGTATTGAAGAGGCCATTGAACAGAATAAGGGCTCTAAAGTTTTGTCAAGAGATTTGTCTATTGGGCAGAGCCAGCTCGCCAAATAAAAAACTGAGGATGGTAGAATCGTTTCATCCAGACCCGAGCTTCTGGGGGAGATAGAGGACTTTTATGGACAGCTATTATACACATCAACTAGCAGACCTCAAGTTGATCTGGCAGAAGACCCTAGAGCTAGACTGACCCGACATTATACCGAAGACATCCCCGACATCAGCCTGTACGAGATTAGAATGGCTCTTAAACAGCCAAACTTCTGAAGGCGGGTGGTAAACCGGTCCTTATGGCCCTTCAGAAGTTGTTCGACTCCGTTTTACTAGAAGGAAGAACGCCTAAGGCATGGAACAGAGGTGTGGTATTGTTCTTCTAAAAGGGTGATAACGGGTTACTGAAGAACTACCGACCCATTTCACTTCCGAGCCATGTCTATAAGCTGTTTTCAAAAGTCATTACGAATCGTCTCGCACGCAGGCTAGATGACTTCCAGCCTCCCGAACAAGCCGGTTTCCGAAGAGGCTTTAGTGCCGTAGACCACATCCATACGCTCCGTCAGGTTATACAGAAGACCGAGGAGTATAACCTGCCCCTCTGCTTAGCGTTCGTGGACTACGAGAAAGCCTTCGACTCGATCGAAACCTGGGCTGTACTACAATCTCTCCAGAGGTGCCAAGTGGACTATCGCTATATCGAAGTGCTGAAGTGAAGTGCTTTATAACTAATTATGATCTACTTTCTTAACTTAACCTATGTATATAAAAGCAAGTTGAAAAAAAAAAATATATATATATATATATTTGGATGCTAATAAATAAATGCATCAATTAATAGTATGTAATACCTTAACTTTAGCTTAAGTAAAGTTCCTGATGTTTGACAACCTTTAACAGTTTAATTGTAACTCGTGGATAATGTCGTTGATTGTACAGATAGTAACACCAATTGTAACACTTATTGTAATATTTTCTGTACAGTTGTTTGTTATCCCTAAAATAAATAAAATAAAATAAAATAAAAAGTGTTTGTACGAGAACGCCACTATGTCAGTCCGATTCCAGGACCAGAACTCGAAGCCTATTCCGTTGCAGCGGGGAGTCAGGCAAGGAGATGTTATTTCTCCTAAACTGTTTACCGTTGCACTGGAGGATGTTTTCAAGACTCTGGACTGGAGAAGGCTAGGCATCAACATAAACGGCGAGTACATCACTCACCTTCGGTTTGCTGACGATATAGTAGTCTTGGCTGAGACCATGGAGGATTTGAGTACGATGCTCGATGACCTCAGTAAAGCCTCCGAGCGAGTTGGTCTAAAGATGAACATAGATAAGACGAAGATCATGTCAAATACCCATGTAGCACCAACTCCCGTTACAATCGGAGACTTTACACTCGAAGTTGTGGACGATTATATATACTTAGGACATACTGTCCAGTTAGGTAGATCCAACTTCGAGAATGAGGTCAATCGACGAATCCGACTCGGTTGGGCAGCATTCGGGAAGCTACGGCACATCTTTTTGTCCAATATTCCGCAGTGTCTCAAGACGAAAGTCTTTGACCAGTGTGTGTTGCCAGTGATGACATATGGAACTGAAACGTGGTCGCTTACAATGGGCCTCATAAGAAAGCTCAAAGTCACCCAAAGGGCAATGGAGAGGGCTATGCTTGGAGTCTCTCTGCGTGATCGCATCAGAAATGAGGCCATCCGCAGCAGAACCAAAGTAACCGATATAGCCCTCCGAATCGCTAAACTAAAGTGGCAGTGGGCGGGGCACATTGCTCGTAGAACCGATGGCCGTTGGGGCGGAAAGGTTCTCGAGTGGCGACCACGAACCGGAAGGCGCAGCGTGGGTAGACCCCCCGCAAGGTGGACTGATGACCTGGTGAAGGTCGCGGGAATCCGCTGGATGCGGGTGGCGCAGGACCGGTCATTGTGGCACTCTTTGGGGGAGGCCTATGTCCAGCAGTGAACGTCTTTCGGCTGATATGACGATGATGATGATGATGATGTTTCTCAGATCAGCTATTTCCACAACTAAATTAAACATAGTACAGTAATTAATAAATATTAAACAACAATTTTACCCAAATACACCTATCTAGTTCCACATTAAACTAAATAAAGCTTGTATTGAGGGTGCTAGGCGCTGATAACAATAAATAAGAATATGGTGCTGGTGTAGTATATATATATATACACTGCGAGGCAGTTTGTTTGCAATGCGCTCACAAAAATTTCAATATATGCAAATGGATACATACAAATATATGAAGATAAAAGATTAACAACATTAAAAGAAACACGAATTAGGAATGTACTATACACTTTTTTTTTTTCAACTGTAGATATATGTATACACCGTGGGCACGTATAACCCGACAGATCTTAACCACGAATTTCTGAGACCAAAACAAGGAAAAAATATTGTGACTTTAGATCAATTTCGCCAAAAATATTTATTTTTTTCCTTTTTTTTCTATTTTTTGAATCTTTATTGCACATGAAAAGTAAATGTTATTAATAAAATTACGCCTCAATCAAATTGGTACATTTTTACTGGATTTTTTTGATCCTGCTTAGTTTTCCTTGTCACTTTGATATTTGTCAATAAGGACGTGTAAACTATGCCCAGTAGTGGCAACAACGCCATCAGACTTATTAACGTATTAACTCTGAAACTAGGCATATTCCAGAAAAGTTTATAGGACATTTTAGTATCTAAATATGATCAGGAATACACTGTTAAAATCTTTCTAGTTATAACGGCCCACGGTGCATAACTGTACATGCATACTTCTTTTTAGGGTTCCGTAGACAAAATGGCAAAACCGGAACCCTTATAGTTTCGTCATGTCCGTCTGTCCGTCCGTCCGTCCGTATGTCACAGCCATTTTATTTGGAAACTGTAAGACGTCTTAATAAAATTTAGACATAAGGTGTATTTTGTATGCGGCTATTTAGTTATATAGTTAAATTGCAGAAAAATATTTTTGGGGGGCGCTCCATGTAACTAATTTGAACTAAATTGTATGTACCTAAATTTAAAAAAAATACCGAATATCAAGATGTATTGTTGCATATCAATCGATAGGTCTTCAAAATTAAGATTGAGATTTTTATGAATTTGTGATGAAGTGGATATTTTCAGAAATAATCGCTTCTAAAGTCAGAAAATTTGTGTGTGTCCCCCTCTGTAACTTTTGAACCGTAAGTCCAAATAATATGAAAAAATTTGAGAAGATGCCTTATTACATACTTTTTTAGATTTTTTTTTAAACATTAGGTATCGGTTTGGCCATTTTTGAGTTATCTTTAAAAAAACTTCTTCCATAATCATCAGATACGACCTTTCGATATTAGTTTGGTTCCATTGAAGGTATGGAACCCTACAATTTGCGTGGTCCGACACGCACTTGACCGGTTTTATTTTATATTTCCTCAAGTTTATTCGAATTTAACGAGTTTTTCATTTCCTGTTACGCCTCTGCATTATGCAGAAATAATTTTATTATAAGAATGATCTTTATTGACTTAAAACCTAATAATATAAGTATAAGTAACATTTCAACAGTACGCTAATACACCTTAAGAGAAACTTATGTAATTTGTACACCAATCCGAACACACAATACAAGTTTTAAAAACCTTAGATATCCACATAGTTTACCTAAGTACGTAAGTATTGTGTCGTATGATTTTACGAATGTTGAACTGAATTCCAAACAGAACCAGGGCCGTATTCTAACTTTAAAACACGTACAGACGCGATCCAACTTCAATACAACTCCAATACATTAACAACGCAATACCGCTACGACATAAACATCTGAATCAGAAATTTTAGAATTTGCTTGAGAAATATTCCAACGCAACTCCAATACAACTTCAATATTGGTTGAAATGTGTTGTGTATTGGAGTTATATTTAAGATAGGTTGTATTTTTATTATATTGTTAATGTATTTTTAAATTAGAATCCGGCACCCATTTGGCGTAGAGCGTAGGTATAATACAGTATCTATGTACATAATTACGGCTTTCGTTATACCGATTCATCTCGTAAACTTATTTGTTTGTCTCAAAGTTAGGGAATCAGTGGTTTTGATAGGTATTAAAGTGAAGAAATTGGCGAGGGCGTAACGAGTTCTGTTGCGAGTTCCTGCCGAGTTAACCCTTGTAATGCCGTTACAGAAGTCAAAAGGTTATACAAAACTTAATAAACAGAAAAAATCTAATAAAAGACGTTTACAAAAATGTTAGGACCGTGCAATGACTAAGTAAATAGGAACATGACCAAAACACAAATAGTATTTTATACAATCGTGACATAATAAAGAGCTTTTCAGTCGAGTACCTTGTTTAGGCCACGAAGCTTGCTGAGTTGCCTAAGTAAGGTACGAGATTGAAAAGCTTAATTATGGCACTATTGTATACAATACTTTTTATACGAGTGCTCGAAATAGGTAAGCCGGTAAGAATTAAATTCGACGAATGCATGACGTTATCCTTCTATACAATTTAGTAACTTTTATCTCCCGGGGAGGAGGACCATCCTCCTCCCCGGTCGCGATGCAGCCGCGATGCAGCCGCGCGACTGTATCGCTAACAAAAAGTAGCAATGCGCGACCTCCCTTAATCTGCGTCGTATTTCTGCTGTGACTTTCGGTCGTGTACTCTCATGTCTTGACAACTGTTTTTTCGTTTCAATATTGAATTTGAAATCAGTTATTCCGAATACGTATGTCAGTCAGCCAGTCCGTATGCCGGTCGATATTTGGTAGTCCCGGAGGTAGGAAGCCTTGACAACCACTTTAAATTAAGTTAGTATATCTGATTATAAACTGAAATAAATAGATATAATATGCTTGTACTCCTAATTTTCAAAACGAGCGCTCTTTACTCGTGAAGGAATGTATTAATAAAAAGCCAACAAATCACAAATTGCACATCAAAAAAATATTTAACAATAGTAGTTTATGTAACTGTTACGTAATAAGGGTCCTTAAAACATGAGTGTGGTTTTATGAAATGAGCCGCAGGCGAATTTCATAATAAGATCACACGAGTGTTTTAAGGCCTAATTACGTACAGTTGCATACACTGCTTTATCTACACTCATATTATATATATTAAATTAATTGTTCGGAAACCATAGAATGACCGCCATTTTACCGTCATGGCCTACTCGATTGTGCCGGCGCTCGCGCGGGACCAATCGAGTTGGCCATGGCGGTAACATTATGTTATCAAATTCGATGTTCCAAATTTGAAACTCATTGCTTAACAATATTTGAGCATGCATAGTTAAAATTACGTTACTGCCGCAGATAAGAAACTTATCATAGTTAAATCGTTTGTTGTAATGCTTGTCATTGTCTACGGTTTTTGAACGCATTTTAGAGTACTTACAGTATGAGTGTAGATAAAATAATTTTATTTGCTTAAAGAATCTTAATATATCGAAGTAATAAAATATACCTACATAAATAAATACTGGGTCACCCATGCCACTGGCAGGGTTAAGTACAAATATACATAATAGCTAACGAGATGAACGTTACACGGAGAGGGTTGCCAGCGCTGCTTGCACATTCCCGAGAGCCTCAGTCATTAACGGGTTAAAGCGAATAACATTTACCTTACAACTTGTATGCATTAAGCAGAAGCTAGATTTATACTAAAATTGCAAATTAAGATGAATGAAGATGTTTAAAACACGCTAATATGTATAATAGCCTGAAAAATTATGATCCCGTGAGCAAATATGAAAAATAACGGGCCATTGATGTAATTTGGATGTTAGGTAAGTACAAGGATCTTCAACAGGAGCCTCTGCTAACATAACTTTTTCGCTAAGTATGGAGTCGTGCTCGACAATTAAGTCTTGCTAGAGGGACAGGTACCCATCCTTACTTACATTAGTTAACAGTTCGCCCAAAATCGGACAATTTTCGGGTTTGTTGAGATCATGTTTGTTTTTATTTTTTTCTCAGCTTGCTACAAACGTGATTAAATTACCGGAATCATAGTAATGAAATGATTTACAATCTGAAAATTTATTATCTTCTTAAACGCCAAAATGAGTTTGAGGTGAGTCACTATGAGTAGGGTGTAGTGGCTATTTGACTGTCGGTTTCTGTAAGGTGGATGTACTTCCCCAGTCGGGCTCTGCTCCAGATTTGAGCGAGATGATATTCGCTGTGCTGGGCCCTTACCACACAGCGAGATGACATTCGCAGTACCCATACCTGTATGTCCTTAATTTACGTCTAAAAGCGTTTTAGACATAGCTTAAGGGCATACCCGTGTCCGGACGTAGTTTAAGGACAAACAAAAATCCTAAAATGGTCCCGGTAATTTTTGTTGGAATAATCACAATCAATCAATTAGGCGACGGAGCTCAGAATTTAAAATAATAGTTCTGAACATACATAAAAAATACACAGTAACATTTGTAAGCTTGCTTTTTGAGGTAGGTAAAAATAATAAAAAATCAGTGAGCTATTCGTCCTGGCAACCCCAACAGCCGCGGGCTAAGGAACTTTTGCTGGTTTAAGACACTTTCCACCCGCGGCGCGATGTGTTGCCAATTAACTTTCGCGACTTAGGACAGGCTTTGTTGTGATTACGGCAATATGGCATTATTCCTTTTGAAAAAGTTTTGGGAGTGAGGATTTTGCATTTACAATGATCATAAATATACTCGAGGATAATGGAAAAAGGCCACTTTATATAATATAAATCCCGTTAACTTGACCCAATTGACCCACTTCACATTAAAACTCATTCTTCTGTCTTCCCGTAGGTATGTTTTCGGGGTAAAATATTAAGATATCTTTGCTAAATTATATCATAATCTATCTAGATGCTCTAAAAGGCAAAAAGTCTAGACTTTTTCGAATTATTAAGTAACAAACATTTTAACAAACGTTCATTGATTAATACTTAACACCAATAATTCATGACACAAGGCCTCTTAGGTTACACTCTAAAAAAAGTTACCCATTTGTCTCTCCCCTTGTCCGAGAAGCTATCAAGCGGAGATCACACGAAACAAATTACTCCGCCCATTAAAAGGCCAATAAATAAATGAATGACGCGATAAATAAGCTACATAATTCTTCTATGTGTATTTCTACTCTTACATGAGTCGAGTTTTATTCAGCCTGTCTACTGTGACCTCAGAAGCAACAAGTGCACCATCGTTGAAAGTTTACTGTCCATTTTTGAACCTAATTGCGACGAGGAAAGGTTTATCGTCTGGGGGAGTTAAATGTTATGACAACACGAGAAAAAATATAACATTGTGATCTTCATAGGTTCCTCTTATTTGTTAGATGTTTTAACTATTAAGTCGGGCCATCTAGGGGTTGATATATAAGGTACTAATGTGTCCCATTGCTCAAGGTGGTGCCACAGCGAAGATGATGAAAAAAAATGTTTCCCTAATATTTCGAAATAGCGATTGGTGGAAATTGTTATGGTGGAAAACTGTAGAATTAAACCTGCTTATATATTTACCTATGTCTACGAAGAATATAAAAGTTGGGCTAACGTTAAGACTATAGCAAAATATTATCTTGTGTCCAGTGGGGCGTTTAAAAATTGTATCAAAAATACTAGTGATCCTTTAAGAAAAAATAGAATATAAATTGTTTATTTGGTGGTACAGAAAATAATATTAATATATAAACATAATCTATTTACATCTTAATCATAAGGTACAGATCACCAAAACGGATGCCGCTCAGCATATGGCGATAGCTAAAGATTCTTAGGCACGCTGGTTTTCAGGGCAACCAAGAACAAATGTAACTAATGTAAGGTTCTGTGTATTGAAACAACGACATATTGGAAGTGTCTTTATTCATGATTTGCTATCTCATTCCTACATTGGTATTTTAACTATGTCTATCCTTATTACTCTAACGGTGTGATTTCATACCGAATGAGAGTATTACGGTTCGACCTAAATATCGACTTTGCCCTTACATGCCCTTTGAAATTTAAATTTAAATTAATATTTATATTGTTTTAATTTAATATTTCACATCTTCTCCCTTACATGCCATTATTTCAAAAGCTAAACAGAATTACATAATTACATGGGAAACAATTATTTTATGGTAAATTACTTTTATTATAGGGTGGGCCTGAAACTGAAACTACTTAGGTATACATTAACAATGTTATTCAACTTTAAAACACATTGAAATTTTATTACTGTTAACTTGAAATTACAATATTATTCAATGCCAATTATGTCAATATACTTTACTCTTGCTTTAATACGTTACACTTTTTGTTCAAAATCATTATTATTTACTGATGTTTGATTCACACTTGTCCAAACTGTTTAATTTAATTTTTTTTTGTTACACTTGACCTTAATTTGTCATGACCTTAATCTATAAGCAATATAATACAGCACATTTTTTTGTTACATTTTCTGACTTTTATTGTTTTTTTTATGTTTTTCTTCTTTTTGTTAAGCAACATATATACAGCAACTTGTTAATTTCTTATACAACCTTCTATGTAGGTACAACTAATAATTAGATAGGAAAAATTTCATGCAAACAGTTTATGGGCCTTAATTTTTGTTCATATATAATAAATCTAATCTACTTACAGTCAACAATTGTTTTATTTTTACTAAACTTATTCACATATGTAATTATTCAAATTACATCTCAATCTTTATGTACACATTTTTATTTATATTCGGCACTAAGTTTAGTTCATTGCATATTATGTACAACTGATAAAGCATGCAATTATATACATCTTGTTTTTTTTTAATTCTTTGTTTTCTTGTACTAAGTTTCCTTACCAATCATCATGCACAATATTATTCTACTTTACACGCCTATGTACACTTAAAGCTCTGAGCGGTTACCTCCGAAAAGCGGTATAGCGTTACTTGTATCACTGGTTGAGAAAACTTGAAAGGTAGGAGACATTTTTTGTGCAATTATTTCCTGTGTCTGTGCCAATTGAGTTAAAACTTCGGTTAAGGTTGCATTTGTACCTTCTGCTGACATACCATGGCTTGTTAATGGAGTTCGACGTAATTGAAGTTCCCGAATTTGCTGTCTCATGGATTCCATTTCCATGTTTTGAGATGCACGACGTACCTTTTCCTGTTTCAAAGCCTCCATTGTACCATCCTGTATTTTAGCTTTGTTGTCCTCGATAATTCTTGCAATTAAATCTTGTTTAAGGCCACTTGTTGGCATATAACGTAACGATAATTCTTCCTTCAATTGTATAACTGTGTAACTTTGAAAGTTTTCTTCTTCTGTTCCTTCCATTTTAAATATTGTAATTGGTTACGTTCAACCTGAAATATGCTGAAAACCAAAATAATGACTTTGCCGGTGTATCGAAACGTGGTACTCGCGAATAATCGTATCGCATGCGTTTTCCTTCAACGTAGGACTAAATTTGCAATCCGGCCACATCCGTATTTTTACTATCTGGTTTGAACTTATTTTAACTTCTTTACATCACTTTTACTTTAAGTTACTGAAATTTACTTTTATTTTCACTTTTTCATTACTTTAAACCACTTATTTTTAATTAATTTGGCCGAGCGCCATGTACGGTTCTGTGTATTGAAACAACGACATATTGGAAGTGTCTTTATTCATGATCTGCTATCTCATTCTTACATTGGTATTTTAACTATGTCTATCCTTATTACTCTAACGGTGTGATTTCATATCGAATGAGGTTCGACCTAAATATCGACTTTGCCCTTACACTAAAGCTAACAATCTAAAATTAACAAAAGAATAGAGAGGTCGCAACGCAAGTTAATTTAAAGCACAATAAGTAAGGAAACTGATTAGAATAGGTCGTATCCCGTCTAGAAAAAAATAGGAGAATAATTTGTGAAATAAAAAATATGAAACACGTCCTCCCAGCAGGCCAACCCTCCATGTAAAAGGTTTTTGAAATGTTGCTGTATAAATGCAGTGGGAAACATGTAGTCTGAGAGCGCTATAATTTGGTTCATCGTAACCTTGGACTCGACCTCAGTGAGCGACATAATTCTTCCTGCTCACGCACCGAGCGGTTATTTGTTTAATCTAAATGCTAATTATTGCCACCCGTTTAGGGGGCAGTGTGACTCGATGTAACAGCTTTTTGGAATTAAGCTATGGTTGACTAAAAGTGTTCAGGAAAGATGTGGACATTACAGATTGAAAAGGCAACGTAAAACCACTAGCCATGCCGAAATCTGATCGCCTTTTATGACATTTTTATGACTTATTTTAAAGACTAGCTTGGCACTCGGCACAAGGTTATCCGTATTAAATTTGTACAAGAGGGTTTATATTTTTTTGTATGATACTTTCCACGCTAAACCCAATCAAGATTAGGGATTTCATACACACATCTTTGAATTGCATCAGAGATATCTATAACTAAACAGGTCTCGTCCTAAGATTTTCCTTCATTGAAAGCAAACTGGTCTAAAAATTGCTACGAGCCGGAGTTTGAATTGATCATAAAAACTTTTTACTGCGCCGAGTACCTATACCCACATCTCATGTCAGAAGCGGAGGCAGGATCTTTGACGACGAGATCTAAATGTTATTGCGAGCCGCCTCCAGCTAGCCGCAGCCGGGCCGCATCTTATACCAAAGCGTAACGTTCGAAGAGTCTTTAAGCCACATGAAGAGCCGAACTCGAAGTTTACCTGCGAAAACCATGCAAGAATTAAAAGAGGCACAGTACCTATAAAAGGAGTCCTATACTTCACCATTTGCGCCATTTGTTCTGAAGATATTGCTAGTCACGAAGGCTAGTCACATGAGCGCTTCATTCAAATTAGACCAATGTAAACAAGACTGCCAAATAAGCGTAATGCTACGCATAGGTGGTCAAGTTATTCAAGCTACGTACTCGTCGTCTGAATGGTAATGTTCTGGAGTGGTCGTTCCTGCCCACCGTTGTCGCCCGCCGGGCCGCTGCCCGCCTCGGGTGGTGGGTGAGAACGACCCTGCTTGCTTGCTTTGCTGCGACGTGTCGGTCTGAGCCGCGTCCACTCATCTCGACTGCGCCTTATTCAATCCCGCGCTTTGCATAAACTGTTTACGCGTCGTACGCCTTTCACTCGCCTCGGCGGCGTTGGTGTAGTTTTTGAAATAAACAGCTCGATATACGGCTGGCCAACTTTCTGCTATGAAAAATATGCAATTTGTTCATAAGCTGCTTTTGTTTTTAGTTACAGGTATGCATCATATGAGCGTAATTAGGTTTGTTTTATTTACTTAAGGTTCAACAATAAATTGTTGACACTGAAAAATTCAAAACTTACGAGCAAATACATTTAGGGAATGAGAACTTAAAGCTATACTATACTGATGTGTCCTTAGCCCTTGGGAAGACCCTTAAGTCCCACATAGGGTTACTTTTCAGAAATGCTCTAAAAGATAAATATTTTTATAACTGGATCTAAAGATTAAAAAAAAATCTAACAAAAGTTATTTCCAATATCCGAAAACACAAAGAAACATACTAGATTAGTCATTAGCAGTGTTTTTGATAATAGCTTATTGTACGTGTGTATCGGTGTTGGCATGCCATCTCAAACATTTCTCACATAATTAAGACATTTGTCAAGTCAAAATGTTAAAAAAAGATAATCAAATACTCAGAGAAATAAACCAATGGAGTGGTAATTGTCAGGCGTCCCCCTCTGCCAAAAGTACAAGACAACTGGTCGTAGCGGTTATATAAAACTAGTTGTCGCGCGTCAAACGCCATTCAATGAATGTCAGTCAGCCCGGAACGATCTGAGGTAAAAATGCCGAATTGCTGCGTGTTTTCAGGTAAGAAAAGATCTGAGTTATCTTGGTTTACATAAGGATAACGTTTCTTTTCATCTGTAAGTATAATTACGTCTAAATATCATCACATAGTGCACGAAATTAGCAAAAAACTAAAAAATATTGTCAATCAAAAAGTGTTGCCACTTAATGGTACTACATCAGATTTAGGGTAATTTTTAAACTTGACTCTTCATAGTACATTGTACCATCGGGTTCATAATTGCATACCCAATGTATCAATGAATTCATTCATAAATTGGGTATGCAATTATGAACACGATTACATCGAGGGAGGTAAGTGAAATATTGCAAACAAGAGTAATCGACTCCAGTGCGGCAGAAATACGTCCTCCATTATGTCATTCATTGTCATTGTTATGACAGGTTAGACTACTTACACTTAAAAGATACTCCGTGGGTTAGGCAGAGACCCATTCGGCATACAGCCATAATTGTAAAGCATTGCTCTGTTAAAAAAGCAGTGTGTATGTGTGTGTGTTGTTATTAAATTATTTCTAAACGTATTTTAATCGACTTATAAATTATTCAAATTACATATTATTTTTAATCATTAACAAAAATGAAAAGATTAACGTCAGTACTTCAAAGGTAAAACACATTCACACGCATAGCTTTTTAAATTATATATGTCGTCGAGGACCGCCGAGGGCAGGGCTGTAAGGTGGTTAGGAACTCAAAAAACTGACACTATCAGGATAAACTAGCCTATAGCACATTACGCACGGTAATGAAATAAAACATAAACACCGGTTTAACAACTGTATTGAAATCAAATCTTTTTAAAACCGTATTATGGGAAGGGCAATAAACTACTACTGGTTCGGAAAGGAGCTCCAACTGAGAAGAACCAGCGTAAGAAAATCAGCGTATGTGTGCTTGTAGTACGGCACAATAGCTGAAATTTGTCTATGGTCTCAAAAATACAGCTACCATAAACAAATTTCCGTTTTAATAGACAAATTTCAGCTAGTGTGCTGAATTCCGCACTGAAATCCGCTCTAATGTGTGGCGCCCCTTAAGTGAAATATACTTGTAGTTTCTTGAAATAACGATATTCCTGTTTAGAAATTAATTTGTTCCTTTATTTTCACCATACATTTTATGTAGCATTTTAATTTTGTATGGATTATACTTTATTTATTATAAGGTACGGTATACACACTTATCCCCTTACGAGTAAATAGGCACTTTTAATTTCTGACTCTGGTATCACTGTACCTAACGGGTAAGTTTTAGTTATGGGACAGCACAAAAATATATATCGATATTAACATTAGCAGTATGTTATACTTTTTATTTATAATAGAAAATGAAGAAGAGATAATAGAAATAAAAACACAAATTGGAAACAGATGCCCATTACAATCAAAATATCAACTGCGAAGGACTCTGGAACATCACGATATCGCTAGTGACTGATTCATCATTGTTCATTACAGTGAAAAATTCACTGAGGTGGATAGAGGAACGTCTAGTGTGATTGGAAGCACATTGGAACGGTAATCTAAACCCGTGGGTTCGAATCCCGTGATGTTCCAGAGTTCTTTGCAGTTCATTGTTTCATTGTAATAGTTATTTGTTTCCAATTTGTAGTATTTTCCACTAAATATAAAAGCAAATACACATCAAAATATTAAATTGATAATATAAAAGTTATTCTAAATCAGCTTGCAAGATTTGTCCTGAACAAATAGACAAACTAACTTACATAGAATACTAACATTGTAAGTAATATGCTGGTAGAAAAACTTGATATTTAATCACAACTTAACATTATTATTATATCAATAGCTAAACCTTATACTTGGTAAATAAACAAAAATATATAACTAACCTACGATCAATGTTTCTCTGCGTCCGTAGGAAACACCTTAGACAACCCTACACGTAATCCCTGGGTGGTGCTAAAAGAGTTACAAACTTGGCAGCTCTACTGTCCTACCTGGACCTCGCAGCACTCACTGGATTTTCTTCATCATCTGCTTTCCCACTACCCTAGGGAAGAAATGCCTATCTATATCCAGTGACATGTAGGCATACGATAAATAAATCTACGATAAAATGTGACATTTTCAAGTCAAAGGTACATCATTATCGGTTGTCAATAAGGCGTTACCATAAAAAAATCATGTAGAAATTAACTGTATTAACAACCGACAATGATGTACCTTTGACTTGAAAACGTCACAAATATCGATACTTAAGTATATTATTATCGACGCGTTCCTCGCACTGTGTACGTTTACTTAAAGATGACATTATCTCGTTCACGGACAGGTTGTCTGTGTATGTGTTTATACTTGTGTGAGTATATTTTATGCTAGTGTTTGATAATTTTATCGTGTGCGTGTGTAGTGACGTCAATGGAAAATGCATTAGTGTTAACAGTATTTGTGTGCGTTTCCTCGTCCCCCGCGCCGAAATTGGCAGACTTTTTCTGATAGAAATTAGTGCGCGTCTCGCATCCGGTGGGTTTAATAATCAAAGATCAAATAGGATGTTTCATACTGTTCAATGAGGATGTATTTTCTCATGACCTTTTTATTACATACTACTTAAGAAATAGCAATTTGTCAATTTCTTCGTAACCACTGCACCGATTGTTAAGATACTTCACAATTGATATACTAGTTCTAAATACATATACATTAATGTACGTTTTGGCTTTGTCAAGTCGATAAGAACACCCAGTATAATTTGATAGTAATACTTTACATTAATACTTTTAATAGGTATAGTATATACCTAACATTAACGCCCAGGAAAATCCAAATGTTTCAAATAACACTTTCGGACAAATGTCATTCTAATGAGGTCTTTTTAATTGACATCAAAATATAAATTATCCAAGGGAAAATTATAAAAATCCTGATGATACCTGGAAACTCGGCCTTTGTCATACTTAATAATTTTAAACAAAAACGAACCGACTCCACTTAACCTCCACCTTTCCAAAAGCAAATGCTCGAGCTGCTGTAAAAAATAAAGGTGTGCCTATAATAGTTGAAGAGTTCCCTCGATTTCTCCAGGATCCCATCATCAGATCCTGACCTGGTTACAATGGGACCAACTGTGAAGTATACTCTTTCAAATAAAAAAAGAATTTTCCAAATCGGTCCAGCGGTCTTTGAATAAAAAAAAAACGAATTGATAACCTCCTCATTCAAAATCATGACGTCGGTTGAAAACATTTGCATTTCCTATTCCTTAGTTGCTCAGCGCGCATTGGATCATACTCATACCTTTACATAATTCAAACATTAATTCTTAAGCGATGGCTTACCCCATACACTGAGAAAAAAATGTTGTTGGGCGTAACAATAAAACTTAAACGCTATACAACCGTCTATGGGGCTTGGTCTATAGTACAACTTTTATGTTGTCAAACTCTTATTGTTAATCTGACAATATTATATAAATAACATTTTCACTTTGTTATTATTACAATGCTTTATATGTTGTCGTTACGACAATATAAACTTTGTGATATTGGCAACTTTTAACCTAGCACGTTCTGGTTTAAGTTGCTACCTAGACAAAATTGCTTTGTGCAAATGACAAAGTAACTTTGTTATTGTATTGTTTAAATTATGTTCTTGCAACAAATTTGTATTGTATTGTGGCAATACCACAAAATAGTTTTTGTTAACCTAACCAAATAAACGTTGTTATAATAGCAATGTGCTTTGTTTTGGCATCAAATCTTTGAGGTCACTATTCTGCTAACGTAGTTAATCTAACCAAATTAAACGTTGTCATAGCAGCAAAATGCTTTGTTTTGGCATCAAATCTTTAGGTCACTATTCTGCTAACGTTGTTAAATTAACCAAATTTTACGTGGTCGCAATAGCAACATGTTTTGTTTCGGCATAATTTTTTTAAAGTCATAATGACAAAGGCACTTTGTTATGCTAACCATTTGGTATTTCTGTTTCAAGATACAATTTATTGTTATTCATACAACATTAGTTCAATATTTTAATAACAACGACCTTCAACTTTAATTTTCGACATTTTAATTTATATCTCGCAATTGGATAATTATGCAAAAGACCAATTTCTATAAATTGCATATTTTTCAATTGCGAGATACCAAATAGTTAAAATATCGATAAATCGTGGTTCAAGGCCGTTCACATTATTAAAGGTGGAACCAATGTTGTATGAATAACATTATGTACCTAAATGTTATGTTGAAACAGAACAAACAAAAAGCAGTGCCAATCATGACCAAACTCCGAGCAAGTGCAAACCATTACGATCCAAAAAAATGATGCTAAAACAAAGCATGTTCCTGTTGCGCGATTATTACATCAAGAAACAGCGTTTCACGTTAGCAAAACAGTGACCTAAAAATATTTAGGGAGTATACAAACGAAAGATCAAACCAAAAAGTAATATATTTTCGTTTATTTTAAAATGGACGTTTCAAAGTATTGATTGCAGAGCCCTCAATATAATATCAGCAACTTCCATGATGGTGACTTCTTTGGTGCCGAAAAGCATTTCCCTTTGATTACAGTATGTTCCTATGTCTGAAACTGTCGCAACACGAGCCAGGTAATCATGTCTTGCTCTTATTTGGATAATTTCCACACATTTCTCTTCGCCTACTGAAAAATAAATTAATATAAGTTTTTTGTCAAACGTTTCATTTTTGACATAAGCTTTAAGGGTCATATTACTCATCGAAACAATTATAACAGACTCAAACACAATTAGGTTTTGTTGTTTTATTGCAGAGTACTTATAGCCACCTCCAGTGTCCAACAATCAGATCAGCTCGATGGTACCAAAACATTGCATTGTTATCTGAGTTACGAAGGAATGAAAATTTTCAGATCAGTCAGAAATCGGGAACTGGTTTAAAATTCAGATGTAAGGTTTGAACCGTGTACTAATACATAAACCTTAAATATACTACTGTCCTAACTATTTTACGAAACGTGCTACTGTATAAAGTCGTCATGAGCAACCTTTTAAAAATGCAGAAATTATTTGAAGAAATACAAAACATAAAATACATATTTAGGATCTTACCAGAGGCCAAATCGAGAAGGTCGATGCTTGATAAGTCAGCCTTGTTACATTCTCCTCTTTCAACGAGTACTCGTAGTTTCAGAATCTTCAACTTTATAAGAGGAAATCTTTCTTTATAAGTTTTATTTGCTGCTGGGTACACACATTGAAAGTCAGGCGACAACTGAAACAAACATATATCATAATGCTACAAACAACACCACACTTAAATATAATTACCTAGGTGGATCTTATGGCAATGTTAAAGTTAAAATGAAAATAATTATTAATTATTCTTCAATTTAGGCACTTTACAATGCAGTTATGAAAATTAAAAAGAAACTACTTCCGATTCTAACCCTACAGCTCCTCCTACATAGGTATTTTTTCAATACATACATCTTACAACTATCATGCATTTTATTACTAAGATTATTGACATACAGTAGGTACGGTTACACCGTATTTGAGCTGCATTAGATTACTTATACGGGACGTTACTATTGTCATACTCGTACCAATAAAGTCTGCCGATGGTCAGTAAAGTATTTCATTGATGGCAGATACCCACATACTTGCAAATCATAAATAAAATCGTAAATATCTATTTAAGAGATTAAGTTAAATTATCAGCTACTTGTGCTATTACTTGTGTGCAAGATGGCGCGCTGCCGCGTGGTTGCCCAGTTAGACCGAATGTTTAATATAAATAGTGTTGTATGTAATGAACTAAAGAAAAAGTGTGCAACCTAATGAAGAGTTCAATCTGGAATGCATACAATTTTGCATTCGACAGTCCTGCGCACGCGTCTTTTGTAAAATGGAATTGAAGTACAAAATTACCTAAGTAATAAAAAATAATGAGTAGTTACTTACCAAGCATGCTAGGGATTAGGTATGCAAGCCTTGCAGAAACACGCCCACCTCGACACATATTCCTATTCAAAACCACAACACTAAGCACTTATTACACCGCCCGCGCTCCGTCACGTCCACCACTTTCGGCGTCCATTAGCAACTGACCTGTACAACGTCGTTTCGTTCCCCGCCTCCCCTCCATTCCGCGCGTTTTGTTAATGCGTTAAAGTAATTTTGACAATTTTTTACATTGTCAATCTAACAATAAAACCATTTAATGCAGATACAAATGTGCTTTGTTAAGTAGTTGACTTTGTTGCCTTACTAATGTTAAACTTGTCAAATTCACAAAATTCAATTGTCAAGTCAACAAACCCAAAAATATTGTCTTGGTGATAAAATACGACTTGTTAATAGTTGTTGACTTTGTTGCCGTCCTAATGTTAAACTTGTTAAATTCACAAAATTCAATTGTCAAGTCAACAAACCCAAAAATATTGTCTCGGTGACAAAATACGACTTGTTAATACTGCAATATATATTTGACAACAAATAAGTTGTGATAGTAAATAGACCCGCTTTGTTACAAATGCAATACTTATTGTGCCTATAACTAAAAAAACCTGACAAAGCGTATTTTGTGACTTTGTTAGCCATTATTTTTCTCAGTGTAGCGAAATCTGACCCTTTGACCCGTCGAGGGATAAACCCCAAATTTATACCAGTCACATAGATATCGCGTCTGTGTTTATAGGTATAGGCGAATATAACTATGCCCTTATCCCATTTACTTGGGGTCGGCGCAGCATGTATTTTTCTTCCACACATCTCTATCACCCGTCATCTCATCTCTCACATCTTTTATTTTCATATAATCTCTCACACAGTCCATCCACCTTTTCCTAGGTTTGCCTCTTCTCCTACATCCTTCCACATTCATTCTTAATACCTTTCTCGTAATTTGACTTTCATCCCTCCGTATAACATAATATATCGCATATACGCAAAATACCTCACACTCTTAGTACTGTTTTGCCATCTTAAAATTTTGCTTGTCTTTCAGATTTCACGTTGTCTTTAGCATATTTATCTTTTGTATTCCATAATCATGTTAACTACATAATGTAGAGTCAACGTCCCTTAGGCGTATTACTTTTAGACAAAGCCATAAAACTAAATGTATATTAAAAAGTATTATCTACACTCATATTATATATCCTAAATGAAGTGTTTGGAAACCATAGAATGACCGCCATGGCCAACTCGATTGTGCCGGCGGTTGGGCGGGCGCGTGCCGTTGGTCGGGAAGGAGGACAGGATTTACATTATGTTATCAAATTCGATGTTCGGAATTTGAAACTCATAACGTATCAATATATGAGCATGTAAAGTTAAAACTGCGTTACTGCTGTAATACTGCAACGACTGGGGTGTGAACATATATTTAAATAATAAAAAAAATGGTTGGTAAATTAATTTACCACAAACCTCAGATAGATGGTTAGGCACCCCAATTGTGCACTACTACAAAAATATTCAAAAGTGCTCACGGCTTAAATAAGACTCTAATAAGGTCGTGGGTAGGCCTCCCTTGGAGTAAGGCGTCTAGGTCCAGTATTTAAATTAGGACGCCCTAGATCCTAGACCCTCGACAATCGTATGACATGTTCAAATAAAACACACTGTTACATAACTTATTTTTATTTATTATATGTGACGTTGTCCTTACAGATCTACGCATTTATTATAAAAAAAACATCTTATGTTCCTGGGCTTTAACCAGAATGAACCACGGCTAGTACCGTGTCAAAAAGTCTTAAGTGTTTAACAAAAAGTACTTAATTTATAACATAATAAAAAGGTAGCGCTCCTCTCCCTTCTTATTACACCTTATTACATATTAATTATATGTTGTATGGAGGCCGGCGTTGCCTCAACTACCTAACCGTAAACATTTTATTGGGGTTTCAATGAGGAAACACAGTATTTACCCAATGACGGTTCGTTTGTAATGAAATATAAAAACTTACTGGCCTCCGGCTAGCCAGCGACGACTAATTTAAATAGATATCCGGAGACTGTTACTTGAGGAGGAACCAGGGGCGCTCCTGGACGGCTGGGGTGCTCCCGCCATCAGGGCGTAGGCCGCAGGTGGCCATATCCGGAACCCGATAATAATAAAAAAACCCTGGAATTAGAATATTCCAGCTAAAAATCAAATCTTTAAAACATTAATTAATTTCTAATTTCTTCCACAAGAAGGCCTAAGATAAACAAGATGTCTTGTAATCCACTTACCAGAATTAACTGGGTTTTCATTTAACTACGCCTGCGACGGCACGTCACATGGCAATGCGGCAGGCCCGTATAGGTTAAGCGAGCGACATGGCCCGAGACTGCTGTTTGGGACAAAATAAATATATTAGGCTATGGAAATACGCCGAAAGCCACTCCGTACATAATCCTTTACTTATAAATCACGAAAATAACTTACCAAACATGGGTTAGGTACGCTCGTGGTCCGACATTTGTTCGGCGAGCACAATACCACAACGCCTAACGAGGCTAAAAACAACAAAACAAAATATGATTATTCACTGATCCGAATATAGAAAGACTACGTTTCGTAACCCAAAATGCTCACCATTTTATTAGATTATCTCCTTTCCACGTACATTACTTTATGTGGTTATCTCAACGACGATGGAGAAGGCAATGGCCATAGAGAAATATATATGGCGTCCCGGTGAATGTGATATCCAGGCGAATGTAAGATTTTTAATGAAACATGCACTGAACGATGTGCTTAGAAATTCTCTTTTTTTTTTAAATACGAGTAATTAAATTAATGCAAACCTTTTAAAAGGTAAAAATATAAATTCAACAATTTATGAAAAGATATCACTCATTGAATGACGTCGCTTCGACGCAGCGAAACTATTGGCTCAAACAGCGCTTAAGCTGTCACCTATGACAGACACGTCAAAACATAGCGGATGGGCCAGAGGCCAAATATTAACAAATTGTTTTAATTCCAATTGAAAATGGTCCTGAACAACAAGTGAAAGTATATAAAGAGTGTGTGTATTATACGACAAACACGATGTGCACCTCGCATCCGTGATTATAGGAGCGAGTACATGCAAAACAATGGAATTTCAAATACACCAAACGACCAGACTACAATGTAAGTATTTTCGATCTTTCACGTCTTTAGGCCTTCGATCCACAACATATTCAATGTAGATGGTCACCACCTATCTATAAACAAACAACTTACCACTACAAATACCAACTGTCCGTTGGAAATCTCTTAGTTCCTAACATATACAAACACCATCTAACTTACATTTATAAACCTACAAATTGACACCCTCAAAGTGTTACACTGCCACAGATAAAAAGCTTATCATAGTAAAATCTGTTGTGGTAATGCTAGCCATTGCCTACCGTTTTTGAACACGTTTTAGAGGACTTACAATGTGAGTGTAGATAAAAAGTATTGTGAAACGTTAGAGTAGGTAATAATTGAACATCAATAAAATATAATTATCAAGAATACATTTTATACACATTTCAAAAGAGATCATTCCAAGTGCAAGGTATAAAATAATTTTAGTTTTTTTATTAATAATAATTTAATGTACTTAAGTAAGTGGTTTCCAAACCAAAAGTCTTTGTGTACGCACTCATGTATGTGCGTAATGATTGTTTTACCTGAACTCATAGAAATGATGTAATTTTTTCATGAAAGAAATAGTCTTGTGGAAACCCTGCAATCATCTTCAAATAAATAAATAAAAAACTCAAATATGCGTCGCGCTAGCTCTATAATGTGCGTTGGGCTAGCTCAATCTCCTTTGCTTAATCAGGAGAGATATATGGCCAGCTATGAGATATGTAATGATAACGGTGATGACAAATCTCTATATTTTAGAGAAAAGTGGAGATTTTAGAAAATCGTCTTTCTGCGAATGTTCTAAAAAACGCCTTTAAATAATGTGACAGCGTGTAACAGAAAGTAGTTTGTACTCTTCTACATTTACATGACCCAGTTGCAACAATTACAACACATTCATATGTTTTTGGCTTCAACCTGCTTCATTGTTCCACACCGGGTTGCGGGTGTCTGCGCGGATTACGACCCCTGTAATTAAACCCCATCCATACCGCATGTGCGTATCTAGACACACGGCAGTGTGTCCGCCAAGTTCGAGGAAAAAAAAGCGACACACCGGCCGTGGGTTATATTACACGAACCATTTCGGGCCAATTTCGATCACCCTATAACTCAAAACATATTTTATCTACGCATATGAAATTTCGAGTGTCTGTTGACATCCCCTTAATTGTCTAGAATACAAAATTTCATTATTCTACCTATAGCAGTTCTTGAGATATTGACGTCAGAAAATCGCTATTTTTACTATACACTCACTCACTGACTCACTGACTCATCAAAAACCTAGACCACTTCCAATGTTCGTACTGACTTGAAATTTGGCATGGAGATAGGTCTTAAGGTCAAAGTAAAGGGAAAAATCTGAAAACGGCCAAGTGTGAGTCAGTTTTAAAAATTAGCGAAGGTGTAACTTTGTTCTACTATGAAGTCATATTGAACTAAATGGGTCTATCTTCCAATGGTCGTACTGACCTGAAATTTGGCTCGAAGGTTTGTCTTTAGGTCGAAATAAAGTAAAAATCTGAAAACGGCCAAGTGTGAGTCAGTTTCGAAAACAACGAATGTGTAATTTTGTTCTACTATAAGTAGGTATGGAGTGGAAATGAGATAAGACTTATTTAAATTCAGATACATACCAATTTAAGACAATACATGTTTGTCTTAAAGACAAGAACAATAAAATTGTTCACCACTCTGTGTGAGTCTGTTGCGGGAACCGAACCCACGATTTACGAAGTGCAAAGCAGGTCACTAGGTACACTAGGTGCGCTAAATCAGTCAAACAAAAATGAAAAGACAATTTTTTCTCGCATAGTCTAAATAATTTCTAATTTTACAACTAATAAAATCGCAGATTCAAGAACATGGAAATCATATATACTCTAAGATGGAATTAAATATACTACTGCCCATCTCACCCTCCGATACGCCACGGGATGAGATGGGATGGTGCACTTCTAGGGCTACATAATAGGCCACCAATTATAATACCTACTGGTAGGCCTAGCTACCAGTAGGTATTATAATTGGTGGCATATTACCAAGTTATTAATTATCTATGTAGTAGGTAGCGTACTTACAAACAGAATAAAGTACGTTATTGATGTATGTAATTATATGTAAGTAGGTACATTTTATAGGTGTAAGAAGCCAGTTTATTTGTAAAAATCACCTATAAATAAATAGTAAAATAGAATTAGACGCTTAGTATAAAGGGTTATAGTATAAAGTACATACCTAAGTGGAATGAGACATTTCCTAAAGCAAAAGTGATAAAAAAATAATAAAGAACCTACACCTAACAAAAATAAATGAAATCCCATCAAAAACATAAATGTGAAAGGCTGCCAAGTTCGATACTATGGGAATGCTTCGCCTATAAAAGAAGTGAGATCTGAATAAGTACCAAGTTCCATAAAAATATTGAGGTATTTTTTAGAAGTTTTAATAGAAAATTATATACTTGACACATTGCAGTCCAAAGGTGTCGATTCATTGCATTGAAAAGGTGTGTGGTGTGTGAAAACTTGCCAAGTAACATCATTAAAATGTACTGAAAATAATAAATGTTATCAGGAAACTGCTAAAAAAACCGGTGTGCGTTTCTCTGACTATTATAATTTTAGGTATTTCTATGTAAGGTGATACTTATTCAAAATGTACCTTAAAAACTGCTGGAAATCAAGTGTGCATTCCTATAACTATTTATGATTTGAGGTATTTTTATGGAACTTGGTACTTATTCAGATCTCACTTCTTTTATAGGCGAAGCATTCCCATAGTATCGAACTTGGCAGCCTTTCACATGTATGTTTTTGATGGGATAGATTATTGCCAATTTACAACTAACTGCAGCACACATAAGGGAATTTTCCTTAGAGATAGCGCCTGTTAAAGTAGGGCAACTTTTTAAATCTCATTGATACTATAATCATATTGAACTATGATGATTAGGTATCTTGACATAAGTTGTTTTTTTTGACACATTGTAAATTAAGTGTAACAAACTAATTTAGATTTTGATTTGCATGCCATATGTTGGCTAAACATGTGATACAAACGACATCAAACACGACATCCATGTTTAAGGAAATGGTTCTTAAAGGGTAGGCAACGTCAGAGAGTTCTAAACCTGGAGAGGTAGGTATCATTTCCCCTCTGTCAAAAGTATTGGCAGGAAAATCTAGTACATCTATAAAAACTATTTCAATAATCAATGTCACGCACTTTCGTCATAGCTGTCGATGGATAACAAGCTCCTTGAAAATGCCCTTATGCGCTGTTTTTGGATGTAACAAATTTTATATTTCGTCTAGTTTACAAAAAGATTAAATACCATTTCAGATGTAAGTAAAGTTTTACTTTATTTATCATTAATTTCGTAATAAAAGATTTAACCTAAATCGAAAATCAAGCTTCGTTTACAGAATCGATTCGAAGACAATCGTTTTCTTTCTGACGGGCAGTAACTATTTGACGTTTGACACTTCTCCATATTTAACGCGCTTAAGGATTGCTGTCATCTATATTTTGTTTGAAAATACAATCAAAAAATGATCCTTGGCTTTTTTGTTTGACATTTGCAAAGACTGCATCCTATAATGAACCATATGTTAACATTTGTACTGTCGACTATGATCTATTGCTCCATTTAGTGTTATGAAGTATAAAAAGAATATGTCAAATATGTTTGGTGTTTTCAAGTCAAAGGTACATCTTTGTCGGTTGTCAATAAAGCGTTGCTGCTCATAGATATAAAATGGCGCTTGTCGCTAAAAGATAAACGAAGTGCGCAAAAGAGAAACCAACACGTATATGAACATTCCACGAGTGCGAAAGAGACACACGAACATTTTGAAGGAGTGACAGCTTTTGAATTTGGGTAGTTAGCTTACGTACCCACGTCGTGACAGCTCATATTTTAGCGTGGAAAATATAAAACAATCGTGAATAAAATAACTTGGGATGAAAAAGGAGAAACATGGTGTCGTGTTGTGTTCCAGATTGGACTATTACTCATAGGAAAACCCAAGTAATTACTCATTTCACAGGTTTACATGATATTCCGATCGATGTCTTTGAAACAATATTTTGTCAAATTAGCAAAATAAATCGTGTAAGTATTTACTAGATACAATTCATTATTCGTGTTTCGTATACTGTGTGCTAATATTTTATCATATTCATGATTATTTTGTGTAAAAACCGAAACATTTATTCTACGCTAGGGATTGACAAAACGTTTTAGGGACTTATATCGATAACTGTTCGATTTGAAAATTATAATTATTGCTTCAAAAAATCCAATGAATAAATTAATTTTATATTCACACTAGCCTTTTCCCGCGGCTTCGCCCGCGTACTATAAGTACTTAAAAAGGATACGATACCCATGTTGATTTTCAGACTTTGTGGCCACATTTGCCCATTTTAGGGGTTGAATTTTCAAAAAACCTGAAACACATGTTTTCTCATTTATTTTTAGGAATACTCCTGTGAAGTTTCGAATAAAATAGTCTAACAAATCTTGATTCGCTATACAAACTTTGGACCCCCATTTTACCCCCTTAGGGGTTGAATTTTGAAAAATCCTTTCATATTGCATCCCTACACTTTATAAGGAACCTACGTGCCAAATTTGGAATCTCTAGAACCAGCGGTTTGGGCTGTGCTTTGATATGTCAGTCAGTCAGTCAGTCCATCAGTCAGTCAGTCAGTCAGTCAGTCAGTCAGTCAGTCAGTCAGTCAGTTTCTTCTTTTATATATTTAGATTACGTCATTAAGGTTCTTATTATATCCGGTTTTAAACAGGTTTTTTTATGATTAAAGATTTTTTTACCTTACAGTACTTGTATTATTTCATTCAAATATGGCGCTCAACACATTTAGCGGAATTCGCTACCATAGTCAAAAAGCAGCCGAAAACGGAAATCGGGCTGATTATTGTATATGGTCTCCATTAATTCAGCTCCCGTAAAGAAATATTCCACTTTTATGCTGCGGCTGATTTTTATTTATGATAGCTGGATTCCGCTCAAGTGTGTGCCGCGCCTAAAGCGACTAGTCAAACGATTAGAACGAGGTAGAAATATAGTTGGAATGAGAGGTCAGCTGTCAAAATGGTCGTGCGATCAATCGAATGCGCATTCGACCGGCGACTTGAAATTCCGTTTTCCGTTATATGAAATATTTGAAATTATTTTAGGGAATAGTCTTGTTTATTTAATATTTTTAATTTAATAATAAATAATTTTGTTTATTTACATTTTTTTAAATACTAAAGAGTATAATTTGCTTTGAAAAAACATACTAGTTATTAACTAATTAGGTAATGTAATAATATTAGTCGAAAATGTGCGTAAAATTAAACGTCAAGTTGGTAGTGGGAATGTCAACTGACGTCACAGTTGACTACGTTGACTTTTTTTTATACTACGACGGTGGCAAACAAGCATACGGCCCACCTGATGGTAAGCAGTTACCGTAGCCTATGGACGCCTGCAACCCCAGAGGATTCACATGCGCGTTGCCTTCCCTTTAGGTACCTATTCACTCCTTTTTTGAAGAACCTCATACTGTAGCCCGCTGGGAAAACCTCGGCAGGGAGTTCATTCCACAGCCGCAGCGTTCGTGGGAGGAAATTCCTAGTCGCTTACGTCTGTAGAGGCCTTTAGAACGTATCGATAAGAAAGTCAAATACCGATATTGTTGTATTTGGCATCACTATTTTACGCTCACATAGACAATTTAGACACAGACATGGATTTCATTTTTTTGCCACACTTTTGATCGTTGACAAGCATTCTTTGTCATCCCATTTCTCTGTTGCTGCTATAAAAATTCATTTAGAAATAAACTGTATTAACAACCGACAATGATGTACCTTTGACTAGAAAACATCACATGCGTGCTACCTTGCCCCCCTCAGATTTTGGCAGACTTTTTTGTTTGGAAAGATGAGGCGAAGCGTACTCCATTTATAGAGCTTTATGGGCAACGTGCATGTGAATCCTCTGGGGTTGAAGGCGACGGGCTACGGTAACTGCTTACCATCAAGCGGGCCGTATGTTTGACTGCCACCGTCGTGGTATAAATAAAATAAAATAAACGATTTCTATAAAGTTTGAGCATGTTAAGTTTGCAGCCACTTGGCAGTAATAACAATGTGTGGGCGCGTGCTGTTAATGTAGGGCAACTGTTTAAATCGTATTGATACTATAAAGTTCGAGCATGTTAAGTTTGCGGCGACTTGACAGTAATAACAATGTGTGGGCGCGCCATACGCATACTTGGCGGAAAATTAAAACTTTAGCGTGGCCTACTGTAACATGAATTCGGCGTTACTAGAAAAATAACAAGAGGTCGGGCCATGCTCAGTGTAGGGTTCCGTAGTTACCGGCTTTGTACAATACATCCGTTCAAAAGGTCGTTTATTGAGGGATTTAGCGGCGCTTACGTCATTTATTACCCCGATGATATGGACTAGTGCGCTTTCCTTTTCTCCCTTATATCATTCTTTATGGCTGCTTTACGGCATTTTAATCGACAACAGTGAGCTCGATATTTTTTACAGCTCTGAAAATCAGTTTTTGACAGCAGCTAGCCGCTACCTAGAGTCCATTGTAACCCCGAGCTCTATTGTATAGATTAAGGTACTCATTCTTGCATAACTTTTTTGTATTTATCATGTTTTGTAATATTTTATCAAATAAATTATTATGTCATTCTACTTTAATATAATAAATTATGAAATGGCTTAAGTCTAAATACTGTAGTAACTGCATGTTAGATAATTAAGACTATATTATATAGGTACCGATTAGCATGTAAGGTTTAACTGTTAGTGCTAATTGTTTGACTAAATAAATTGAAATTGAAATAAATTAAAATTTTACTATCCGGCACTTACGTCCTTTCAATGTACGTGATGCAGTGATAACTGCTGAAACGATTTTATTCAATATAGTTTTCATCGATAGTACTTATCAGGCCTAATGCCATGAATATTTTCAATTTTTTTGGACCCACGTTAGATGGACGGGACGCCCTGTTTTGAACTTTCAGAGCTATTATTCATGAAACTATTCGTTTTATTCAAAAAACGTTTAAAAACCTCTATTATTTTTGAATGTCCTATCTAATGATACCCAAAATGATAGGATTGGAGCAAAAAAAAAATATCCCCTCCCCCCACTTTATTTGTACCACAATAAAAAATATTTTTCCAATTTTTATTCTACTACTTTGTCGGCGTGATTAATTCACATACTAATACAAAATTTCAGCTTTCTAGTACGAATGGCCACTGAGCTAGACCGCGTACATACGGACGGACCGATGGATAAATGCGTTTCTGTGCAAAAAAGCCTTACAAAATATTATTAAAGAAATTTATTTCACTGAAATATTAAGTCAGTAACGAATATTTTTACTAAAATTGAATATAAATAACAAGTTTATGCGTACAGGCTGATAATAAAACTATGGTTGTTTAAAAGTGCGTAATTGCGAAGTAATGGAGGTAAATGTGTTTGTTTACATTATTTTACTATTCTATTGACCCCGAATATATATTATTGACCGTTAGTAATACAGATCCAAAACATCTTGATGAAATAATAAAACTTGCCAAGGATAAAGCGAAATGAAAAAGTAAAATGGATGTGTATAATACGCTGATTTTATTATACAGGTTGGTTTCGGGGTAGTGGAGCAAGAGAACAAGGCATGATACAGAACTTAAAGATGAACTCAATCATGATGGTAATTATTTTTTATCACGTATAATACCTATATTGATAACTATTTTACAGATGTTAAGTAGAAAAATACATTTTTGCATACAATTTGGTAACCCTACTCAATGTGACGTCTTGTCGTTTCCCATGCAGCGTATGTCAAAAGTCATAGATTGGACATGATTTAATTAATTAAAGATTAATTTTACTTATAAAATTAAATTAATTCCGATTAATAATATATAAGGTTGATCAGTTACCGAGTCAGAAAAAGTGGTTCCGGATCACGACCCAGAAATCACCCTGTATATGTAAACGCCATTGTTGTACCTATTACACATATCTACCCACATATGTAGCTTGCTTTAATAAAAAGCATTAAATTTAGGAAATGGAAGAATGTCGAAGATATAACCTATCAAAATAGAGCTGGTTAAAACCAGTTTGTTTATTATTCCTATCATACTATGCTTGTTATTATAGTTTTCGTAGATACCGTTGTCGAGGACATTTAGGCTCCAAGCAAACGTCCGGTACCTGGTCTGGTTGCCTGATTCGGTTTCCCGAACGGATGAACTCCGCACATGTCCGGTTGATGTATTTTGACCTTACTTTAGGTTTTGAAACCATACGCGTAGAACCGCATGTGCGCCGGACTCTGATATTTAGTATAAGACATGCGCCTTCAAGTGATTCAATAACCGTATCCGGCATCCTGACACGAAAACCGAACGTTTACTTTGACCCTTATTTGTGTTCCAGGCATAATGCTAGGCCGAAGCAGGATCAACCAGATATTTTATCGCCGAATAAATTTAAAATTTCATGTTGTATTTTGCAAAGCAGTTCACTGTCTGTAAATGTCGTGTTTGTTTTATTGTATACTGGGTACTTTTCTTTTTTCGTGTTACATGCCGTTAATTTGTCATCTGAATGTCCCATCCGAACATCGCTGGCAATCGCTGGCACCAATACAACAATCTGATCTGAGATGAGGGCATTTCGTGAATTTTCTCGTTTTCTGCTTTCATTGTTTGTATTTCTGTGTGTGTCTATAACTCTTTTTTCTAAATAATATTGAGAATAAAGAAAATACCAAATCTATCTGAAAAGGACAAAGGGAAATCCAAGTGAGATGCAGTATGTACATAACTGATCAGTTTATATCTAACCACCATTTTGAAATACCTATGTAGCTTAGAATTCCGTTTTCATTATTATATAACCATGAGAATAAAGAAATCACAGCGCTTCGGAAGCCAGTAACAGCTTTTATTACTGTAGCATAATTTATTCCTCCCCGTGCAGCTAGCCGCAGTGAAAAATATGTGCTGGCGGAATTGGGGGCCTGATCAGGGTTTAAAATATATCGTTAAGTACTTCTATGATATAGAAAATGTAATACATAATGTTATTTAGTTACAAACACAAACACTCACTAACGTAGAAACACATCTTTCTTTAAGTAAGTCTAAACTTACGTCTTTTTAAATTCTTCCATTTATATTTATTTATCTTGAATTAATTTTGATTTCTGATTTAAGATCACTTTGATCGCACTCTTTCGTTTCTTACAGTTATTTTTTTTAAGTAATTAAATTATTTAATTTGTTATTCCATTTCATTCTTTATTAACCGAAGAATGGCCACTAACTAAGGCTTGCAATTATTCGAATATTATTCAAATAATACGCATATTTCGAATAATTTCCATACAAATTACTATTCGAAATATTCGGATTACAAGCCCTACCACTAACTATGTCTAGTATGCAAGCGGCTACATATATATGATAGGCGTCTTACACTAGACGACTTTCTGCAATCTTAAACGAATCATCACTTTACTTCGTCGGGAGCCTTCTCTTCCCTGTTCATAGTTGCAAGTCAAGAATTGTAATTCGAATGACTTCGCTATAGGTAGGTACATATAGCGTTATCTCGCACGCACGTCGAAGCAGCATACGTTTAACTAAACCACATCTGTGGGGGTCATCACACAAGTGCCAAAACAAAAACAAATAACAGAATCATACATTCTTAGTAAACTTTCTAACGCCAACTTGTTATTAAAAGATAAAGAACGCGACACCTTTTTATCAAGGATAGAATAAGTTAGTATAACAAATGGCTCGCGGAAACTAGGAGGCTCCTGGCCTATAATAAACGTGCATTCCCGTCAGAATTCAGGGGAGTTGAAGCTTAAGAGTATAGAAACGGAACAGAGTGACCGCAATATTTAATTTTTGCCATACCCCGAAGTCAGTGACGGTAAGAATACATACTTTGCCCTCAGTACAAAAATAGCTCCCAAACACGATCTTGATATAAAATATTTATTTAAAAAAGATATTTATTCTTCAATAAATTGAACACAAAACACACAAAAGCTAAAGGCACATCACAAGGCACTTATGAAAGTCAGAGAAAAAAAAACTACCACCGGTTCCAATTCTAACCCTTCGAAATTCGGCGGGACTTATTATTTCAAAACAGTAATACATATTTCCCTGATACCTTCACCATATTCCCCAGCTCTGACTATAGCCCAATATGTCGTAGCTAAAGCTAATTAATTGGTTTTAACTATATTTTTTTATATTAATGTTAATTTAATTTATTTACTTGATTAAATTTTAAATTTTAAACTAGATTTTATGTAAGATTGTAAATTGTAAATTTTAACAGAAAGTTTATTTAGTGAAAGTATACCGTAATTTGTTATGGAAGAGCGGCGGGGTCTTCCGACACAAGTAATGTTACTTAATGGGAGGTCCCAACCTTTTATGTATTTTCTACCTAAATAATATCCAATAAACTATTTATATTTGGATATCATAACACGTTTATAGATGAATTTTATTTCTTTGTACATGTTAAAGGTTTATACGTATTTACTGCAATGACTCCATTGAGTTACATAATTACCCGTGTAGTTGTTCAGATTCGGAAAATCGAACAAAACTAGGCAAATACGTGGCTATACTGGTTAATTAAATAAAAAATAGACTTACCTAGGGAAGATAAATGACTAAACCCACAATATTTCCATACTTTTGCTAGATTTTGTATAATTGAAAAATTCCAACGAAACAAGATTTCGGCGAAAAGGGAACCAGCAAGACAAGAATCAGACGAATACGGAAACTAATCGATTAGATCAATTTAAAAAATCTTAACTGTGTACCGTAATTTCGTGTTACTTGGCCCCTGGAGTTTACTTGGTCCAGGTTTTATGAATTCATTAAATTCAATTTATGGTACATTGTCATGAGGTTGTTTTAACCGTATGCGTTTTTATTTTTGTTATCAGACCTTCCATCGAGTCAAAGTAGACTAAATTTACGGTACATACAATTTTAATTTTCCCTCAAATAGAGCTGTTACTCTGTCGAGTTTCCTTACTCCCCTGATCCCGGGTAAAAGTTGCACCGCACGGATGGGGAGGGAATAAAACACCGCTTCAAGTGAGAATAAATTCTCCTGAATTATACCCGGGCCGGAGCGTCTATTATGCATAGACGAGACTTGGCCCTTATTCAACACGTGGTAAGTGATACACAGGGTGTGATTCTAGGCAGGGCTTAAATCTAATCTTACCTTAACGTACTTCAAATCAAGAGTGAATAGATCTTTTGGTAACCATGTTTCATCTTCGGCCCCATCGTCATTTATCGTCAGGTGAAGTGGTGGTGAAATGGTCAATGTTTGTTTAATAAAAAAAACATTTACACATTGAAGATTATCATTTGTAACGTTGCGTGCACCTTGCTGCCACCAGACAAAAATATTTCTTACTTTCTTAAAAACTAAATCTTTACTAGTCCGCAGATATGGCTTTAGTAAAGCATTTAAGGCTCCCATTAGCGCTAGCTTGCGTTTATTCATAGGTAGCAGCGCGGTAATCGTGGCCTAGGATCACTCGTGAAGCGATATTGTATAATCGCCTCTTCCAAAGTCCTCCGCAATTGCTCACACTACGATGGCGATCTCCTCCTTATCGACACTGGGGTCAACCCACCGATGCCAGTTTGGATGTGGGCATATCGGATCCAGCGACGACGTGGCGACCGGATCCCGCGCCGAGGCGGAGGCCGCGCGAGTAGAGAGAGCCTCCAGGCGAAGCCGATCAGGTGTCGAGTCATTCAACCGCGATATCCCGATGACTCAGACCTAATCCGTAATCGTTGCGATATTTGTAATTATTATTAATGATTATAATAAATTATGAAATTATTGAACCTTCTGAATCCGGTCTACTATCAGAGCATTTTGGCAGCCTACGTAAATACAAATTATAGCTACTTAATCATTCTGGAGAACAATTATAATACATTTCACAAAATCATATTGACAGTCCAATATTCAGATTGGAGCGCGAGTGAGTAAAATAAACCTACAATTGTTGTTTATAAAATACAGGGATATACAGGACGATTAAGAAGTCGAGAATCAAATATATATACAAGTAATAGTACATTACTGCAGAGACCAGTAAGTAAGCTTTCCTGGCTGAGTATTTAGTAGCCGTCCGAGTCGAAGACGAGGACGGCTATAATACGAAGCCAGGAAAGCTGATTACGGTCGAAGCATGTATAGTGCTTTTCTCAAACATGTAAGGAAATAAAATAAAATAAAACACAGGGGTATATGGGTATAAAAATTTATTTTATCATATTAGGTATATCGCTAAAATTAACACAGGGTTATTTACATTACATACAAAATAGTTGCAGAGACAAGTCTTTATATAAACTCAAGAGCAAAAATATTAGGTCACTTTGTATGAGAAATCAGTACAAAGTGACCCGTTACTTTTGCTCTTGAGTGTAGATATATAGTTATTGTATTAGATATATCAGCCCATTATAGTTACTATAATAGTTCATAATTATACTAAACTATTTAAGGGCTCACACACACACAAGAGACTTTTCTCGGCTACTATTTTGCCCTTCATACTTAGGAAGAGTTGTGAAATGTATGGTGCCCCATACATTTCACGACTCTTCTCTTTGTATGCGCATAAAGTGTAGCAAACTGCGACAAAGAGAAATAAATCGCTCTGAAAATAAGTTGATCGTGCATACGCCCCCTAAAAGTTTAAATTATAAATCATTTCAAAAGGTTGGCTGCTATTGCCAGTTTCGATTCAATAGACACTGCAACATGGTACACCGTCATATCTTTCAGCTCAACCTTTAATACAAAATATAATTTAGAAAATCATTATACTAGTTTCTGAACGATATGTCACAACGAGAACGACCCAACGACCCAATGGAAATTGACATTTATAATAACCTTAAATATTTTTTCAACATATCGGAACTCGGACGTCGCAATATTCGTTGGGAATAAGGGAACAAACAAACATAAAGTGGCTACCTATTTACATTAACTGTACAGTACAACATTCATAAAAATGAAATCATGAGGGGACTACCTACAGGTAAGATTGAAATGCAAAGTCTTACTAATACTCACTAAACATTCTTAGTGTCTAAGATATGACCACTTACTTATATTACGTACTTTATCATACATTTAGAATCAATCATAACGTGAAAACTTTGTCAAAGTTATTATTAATTTATGTTGAATGTGATATTGGACATGTTAGGACAGTTACTTATAGATATTTTTATTGTTTTTCCAGGAACAGAAATGTTGGTTTGTTGTATATCTGTTGAAGAACCTGCTTGTGATGGTACGATATGTGCGGTGGACTGCTCGCTATTTCCAACATCTTGATGAGAAGGCGGTGGCTGGGGATTTGATTCATGCAGTGATGGTTGTGGACAATCTGTCAAATTTTGAACCTGGCAATATGTACTTGAAGATGAAGGTTGAACTTGAATGGATGGAGGTTGTTTTACATTTTGCCGAATGAAACCTGGAGGATCTTTGGAGCAGCCTGGTTGTGGATTTTCATACAAAGATTCATAATTCTGATGCGAAGAGTTGTATTGATTTTCTGTGTTTGTGCTACTTCTTAATTTTATGTTTTCTGTAATGTTTTTTGATATTTTGTCCTTGTTTCCTATGGAGTCTTCAATGTAACCTTCTGCAACCTTATCCGACTTCCAGCCACCATGCCTTTTAAGAGCTAGAAGGTCGGCTCCAGAGTCTGCCAGAAGTGTTGCTGAACTACGTCGGAAACTATGTCCAGTATATAAGTGCGGGTCATCTAAATTTAAAAAAGTTGCAATTTTCTTAGGCATTGAAGCTATGGTATGCCGTCCAATTACTTGTTTAGTGCATTTGGAATTCTTGTAATTGAGAAACAATCTATCAGTAATTGTGTCCTTGGGCCGCAAGTCATAATATTTTTGAAAAATATTTTTAAATTCATCCCGGACCACAAATGATCTATCTATTTTTGTCTTAGTGTCTCTCAATTGGATTACGATTATATCGCCTTGAAATTCAATGTCTTTGGTAGTAATCATACTTAATTCCAATCCTCTGCATGCTCCTGTTATGCCCAAGATCATGGCTACCTGTAATAGATAATAGTAGATATATATTTCATTACCTAGGCTTTTTTATTAAATGAATTAAGACTTTTTTGTAAATATTCAGTCATAAAATTAATATGTAGAATATGTTATTGGTGTCCTGATTAGTTTTAGTTAAGTTTTTTGTTAGGTAGGTACATTCATTATTATTTATTAAATTATAGTCAGACCAAAACTTTTTTTGTTATTTTTTGTATCTTATTAGTGCAAATGTGGTTTTGCTAGGACACTGGACAGAGCAGTAAATTATCAAGATTATGTAGTTACTTCATTTTTATGCAAGTAGGTATGTAAAATATGATTAAATAGTCAGATTTGCTTACCTTTATAGCAAGATATGTATCATCAGGTGCGCAGTTGAGGAAGGTTTCTATGTTTTCACTGCTAAATATTCTTGCTTTCTTGGCCTTGTACCCAGCTGAATTCCTTTTTAACCAAGCACGTAAGTTTGAAAAACTCTGCATGTCAATATTATGTTTCAGCTGCATTGTAGCCTTCATCATGGAATACATTGCCCATAATGATGATGGCTTTTTCGATTGAGCCATTTCTGTGAAATAGGCCAGGAAAACTGTTTCCGAAAAGCTATGTGCATTTTTATCTGCCCTCCATTTAAGGAAACTTTCGTAACATGTGATATACCTCTCTTTTGATTTAGCTCGCAGCAAATTGTTTAAAGCTAATTGCGCCTCGGCTCGTAGTTCCGGAGGGGTCCCATCAATTTCCATGTCGTTTTCGTCAGAAGTCATTTTATTAAAAATTTTAATACTATCCAAGTATCCAAGCAAGACAAAATTATTCGTTATCGATGAAAGAAAACGATGCAATAAAATATATGTATTTTCCCTCCAATTTTTTTTTTTTTTATGTTCGTATTTTTCTTTCAACTTGTTACCGGTTATTCGAGATTAAACTGTCTTTGTCGATTTATTGTAACATATTCGGTTTTAAAATAAAGTTTTTGGTGTGTTAATAATAGTTTTATATATAAGTATTACTTTTTGTACCTACATAAAAACCGGAAAACACAGAAAAATATTGCTGACCTTTTTTTTCTGGCAGAATGACTCGAGCCTTTGGCATAGTAAGATTGATCAAAAATTTAAAACAACTTCAGTTACTGGCTGAGTGATTTAATGTTGTATGAAAATCCTTTACGTACGTCGCGCTGAACCTGCCTTGGAATAGAGTCCCTACTGGTCTCTAATTACTAACGTAACAGGAACATTTCCGAGCATGTTTGAGAAAAAGAAGTTTACGTCACACCTGGCCATAATGTGAGTTTTACCGCTCGCTACGCTTACGGTAAAACTCGCATTATGGCCAGGTGGGGACGTAAAATTGTGTACTCACCACGGGCAGTAAAAAAGAAAGCCCTCTATCGCATATTTACAACCCTCGCCTGCGGCTCGGGTTCCAAATACCTGCGATTTCGGGCTTTCTTTTTTTTACAGCCCTAGGTAAGTAATGTACTATTATTGAACATTTCAAAATATGAATAGAAATAATGAATATTATTTACAAATTTAACACTATACAAAAATTTACACGAACAGCACGCTCACAACCGATCTCGGCACGAAGGTGCCCATAACACTTGCGGCATTACCACGTTGGATTATTATGGACAGCCTTTGTACCAGGAACGACTCGGAGCGAGGGTATATTGTTTACTTTATTATTAACTGAAAATCAACTGTTGATTTTTCTTACTTTTACCTTTTTTACTGTAATTTATAACATGCTCACTAATAAAGATAAACAAAAATATTTATTATTTATTTTGCTTTCTATTCAAACAATTCAAGAAATTAAAAATTGACCTTTTTGTTTAAGATGGTGGAAACACGTGCAATTTAATGCAGGTAAGCCGTACGTTATGAATTGTATTTTATTTAACAGGTAAGTATATTTAAGATTAAGAGTATCCGAGGTAAGACCAATGAAATGAAAAGGTAAGGTATACAATAGAGTAGGTAGTGTGTTAAGTACACTTTGTTATGCCAAAAAAATTGAATCGTCAAAAAAATTGGTACTCAAAAAAAATTATAAAGAAATAGTCAACCTGTATTTAGTTACCTTGTATCAAAAGTTAATTACGAATTGTACGCTAACCGAGCTTCCAGACCAGAAACCACAAAACACGGCAAATGGCAGTTTGCAATGTAGATTTATCAGTTGCATTCAATTTGTAGTGTTTCCCAGGAGACATTCGGACTTCACAAATATATTTCAATTATTATTTTGGCATCATTCGCAATGCATCTCAGCTGTACCATCGCCCACACTGTTCACGCCCATCGGTGGACCTTATGCCTTTTGTAATAAGGTCCACCGATGTACAGTTAAGAGTGTTGCTGTTTGTACCAATTGAATGTGATGCATAAACTAGGAGCGAGTTCATCTCGCTCCATGTAGGATCATGCATCACTTTAGCGCAAGATGATTTGGCAATTCACGTTCTTTAAGTTGGATTTCCCTCGCAATTTCTATGTTTGTTTTTATATCACTTATCCTACCAATGTTGTCCTAATTCGTATTAGCTCTAAGGTTAGAACTGCGACCCCACAGAAACGAATAGATGCCAGAAAAGAAGTTAGGTTAGGCACTCTCACGACCAGGAACCCGACTGCCGGGTTCTCTCTTCGTAGCTACTACGCGCTACATACGACAAATACGTGGCTACGGGCTACGAGCGTGGCGCGTAGCACTAGGTGGTACGGAAAGTGTAAAGTAGAACTGCAACCCACACAGAATGAAATGTTGCCAGGAAAGCAGGTTAAGTTAGTTTATTTACTACTATTTTCAATTGCAAAAACCCTATGCCTAGACTTATTGGAAACTATGTGTGGGAAATGTAGGGGATTATATTTGTTACTGATTACCAACAAAGGAAGTAGCGAATCTGAAATACGGAGACGGATTGGCATGGCAAAATCTGCAATGACTCAACTGAGCAAAATTTGGAGAGACCGTAATATACACCCCACCCACCGGACTAAAATACATCTGGTCCGCACCCTTGTCTTCTCGATTGCTCTATACAGTACAGAGACGTGGACATTCAAAGTCGCAGATAGGCAGAGAATCGATGCTTTTGAATGTGGTGCTGGCGACGTATGCTACGAATACCATGGACGGCCCAACATATATATTCTTAAACAATTAAACATAGAAAAGACTCAACGTCTATCCACAACCTGCCTACAATGAATATTGTGGTAGTTTGGCCATGTTGCACGCAGGGATACTAGCAATTTGGAACGCCTTATGGTGACCGGTAAAATTGAGGGAAAAAGGCCTAGGGGTGCTAGGGGGCCCAAACAATGGTCGGACCAAATAGCGGAGGAACTAAAAATAACTGTCAGCCACGCCACAGATTATATAATAGTTCTTACGAAGCCACGCACTCCACCAAGCTACAGAACGGGACCGATGGAGACAACTAGTTGACGGAATCAAACGGAGTCACGATCCTCAGGAATGAGGGACCGATTGAAGAGAGAGATATTTGTTACTCATGAATTTCAAAACATCAATTTAATTTCAATGTGATTACAAAATACATTATTTTGTTAAAACCTTTTGTTACTCGTATTGGTAGTTTAGGATAAATTGTCGGGTAATTATCTTTCCCGGTTCTTGTCCCTATTCACCTAAGGCGATAATCACACTTGCGCCACAACCGAAGGCGGCGACGGTGTGAAAGCGTGACAGTGCTATACACATGCAGAGCGCTATCTCGCTCGCGCACCGGCGCCGCATGCGGAAACCGCAGCAGTGTGAAAGCCGCCTAACTGTCCATATATACACCCGGTTGACAGAAAACACATTATACAGGCTGATTCAGGAGACGTGAGCAGGAAAGACCCTACACACTTAGTTAACAATAATGAATCGGCCGCCATCATGTTAAGTGAAACAATAACGCCTTTCTTATTTTTAATTAATCTTTTTGTTACGTAGACATTTTACCATCTGTAATCATGGCCACCCGACAATAACAAATCAATAAAGATAAAACCTCTTTAACAATTATGCCAGCACTATGATTATTGATTATGAAAAAAAAAATTGTCAAATTGTGAGACACGATATTTCCAAAGTAATCCATCAATTTGACACACATCACAGAAAAACAAGAGAGTATCAGTACTCCACAGAGTATTCTAACTGTAGAGTGACCATGCGGGTTGTAAATAATTTAATACTTTTTTATTTTTGACTTGTTTTTTTTTTGATTAATCACACTAATACTGGTATCAAACGATAGCTTGTTATTATGTTAATCCTGCTCACGTGTACTGAATCATCCTGTATTCATACTAAGAATCCCTTGTTGAAATTACTTGCGTGGTGCAAACTCATTTCAATAAAAAGATACAATTTTTCATCGATTTACCGCAAATAATTGTAGTTATCTAGGTTAAACGTCGAAAAACGGCGCTCTGCGATGAATATTAAACGCGCACTTGTTTCATTAAACACGGCCATTCATTCATCTCTACTCTTGCCGGTTTAACTAAGCTAGCACCGAAATGTTTATTGCATGTACTTAAGATTTAAAATAGCTTGGCCTAGTTGTAAAATGTTTGCGCTGTCATGGTTGGTACAAACTTACAGTTTCAGTGGTTTGGCACTTATTGTTATGAGGTTAACGTTTGGTTTGGTCTGTGTTGGGGGTAAATGGTGGGATGGACGTAATGATTGCAGGTAACGAGCTACGGCAACGCGCTTGGTTAGGGTTGTCACTAGACTTTGAAGTTTGGCGCTTGTTAACACTTGATTTAGGGCGGGTTGCATCACACTCAGCTCGGAAAGTTAGCTTAATTCGATTTGAGGATTTATGATTTCCATATTATGATTCATGAAAGACTATCTACATTCCTTTCGTTGATATTCTCTACCTCTAACTGAAATCCAACAGAAGCCCTAGAGGCTGGCATTTTTCTTTTAAATAAGTAATAAAATATGACTAAGACTCCGTAATTGTCGTATATATCAGTCGTTATTACCATTTAGAATAAGTGTAGTATAAGTTGCAATATATATGATGTTGGTGTTCTTTAATAAATTAATATAATATATGCGACAATAAAAGACTAAAAGGTGTAAAAAAATGCTGGTGATGCTTTTAAGGGCATAATTGGTATCGTATTTTAATTATAAAAATAAAAAAAATAAAAAATCTTGCCAAAAAAAATGCTTTTGTATGGAGGGTTGGCCAGCTGGGACGAACGTGTCCCATGCAAAAACAATTTCTTTTGCGTCCAAAAATTTTTTCTATACTTTTTCGTATTCGCAATTTTATTTTATTTAGTTTAACAAAACTATAAAGCAAGTAGCACAATAGTCAAGATCAGCCACTCATTTGTCTGATCTATTTTATTGATTTGTGTTCACCGTGTTTAGAATAGTGCAATTACTGCAATTTAAATTAGTAGCAGCCCTACGCCAGTGGAATCACGAATGAAAGGTTATCAATTAGCAACGCAATCAGGATAGTCCCGACGTTGAGATTGGAACGGTTGTATTTGCAACCGATGGTGCAAGATTACCATACTGCATGATGCGATATCGCAACAAAGAACTAAAAGTAGCTGACCAGACACTGTCAGTTATAATGACATTATTTCTGTATTCATCCTTCTCATTCTCCATATACATAGAAAAGGACGGATACAGATTGACGGATTGACAACAAGTGAATGAAGTGAACGCTCCTAATATGTGCTAGCTATCTCCAGTGAGCACATAAACATGACAAAATATATTTTTTAAGTAAAAAAAACCTGCTTCAATGGGGGAAGCCGGTGAAGAATTATTGTGTATGGTGCACTCTTAGATTCCATACAATATACAGTGTGAACTATGCGTCGTTGAAGAGTTCCGTTCTGATCATCATAAGCAGGTCCACTTTATCAAATGTCACTTTTTTGAATAAAAATGATTGATTTGTGGATAAAAATATAAAAATCACTATATGTATGCCTTTAAGATTTGAGGAGTCCCCCCGATCCCTCATAGATCCCATCATCAGAACTGCGTTTTGACAAAAACCGGACCAATCTGTATATATATATATTTATAATCAAGAAAAGAATTTTCAAGATCGGTCCAGTCATAACGGAGTCATGGAGTAACAAATATAAAAAAAAATACAACCCGAATTGAGAACCTCCTCTTTTGAAATCTTGAAGTCGGTTAAAAATATTTTCGAAAAACAGACAAATTTGAGACATACGAACATTAAATTTCAGATACGACTTAACCAACCACATGGACCGATCAACGTTTAATACGGCGGTTGTTATCCCAAAGAAAACTGTCAAAACTTTTCATACAAGTAAATTTTTACTTGGTGCAACTGGCCCTTACTCTGCACTAACGATGGAAATGACAAATATTAAAGAGTTAGCATACATGTCTACTTTGACAAAAATGTTAGCGTTGTCAAATTTTACACACTTTTATTTAGCTCGATCCTGTATATACCTTGGACCAGGGTATGTCCTTAAACTACGTCCAAAAGTGAGGTATGAGTACTGCGAATGTCATCTCGCTCAAATTTGGAGCACAGCCCGACTGGGAAACTAGCCACAGCCAAATAGCACTAGACCCTCCTCATAGTGTTCAGTTGTGTTGCTGCTGGCGAGTAAGGTTGCCAAAGAGCTCAAAAAGAGAACAATCAGTCCCTCAACGTTAACACACTTGACAATGAGGGACCCTTTTGTTCCCGTCAACACAGTGAATCCTCCTTTTTGTAAAGGGTCGGCAAAGCGCATGTGACAACTCTGGAGTTGCAGGCGTCTATAGGCTACAGTAGCTGCTTACCATCAGGCGGGCCGTATGCTTGTTTGCCACCGTCGTGTTATAAAAAAAATACAACTGTATATGTGCTTCAAATTGTGGGTAAGTACATTTCAACCAGTTCCCTGTGTCTGATTGAGCTGAAATTTGGTATAGTTCCGTAATTTACATGAGATTACTATGTACCTACTAGGTACAGTCACTCCCTTAACACAAATGTTTGCTGACTGTATTTTTATTACTTTATTTTTATTTACTCTGTTTATGTAAATAGTATATGTATGTTTATTGATTATTTTATTTGTGTCTGTTTATGTATAATTAAGCTAATGTATTATATGTTATTTGTTATTGTTTACTGGATTTTCACTGTTTTTTTTGCCTTGTACCTACTCATACAATTATTTTCGACTTTTCGACTAGATTTCCGCTACCCTAAGGTTGTCTGGAAGAGGTCGCTCTCTAGCGATAAGACCGCCTGTTGACTGCCTCTACTCTTAATCTGTGTACTCTACTGTTTTATGTTATTGAGGAGTGCAATAAAGAATATTTGTATTGTATTGTATCCCACCAAAAACATAAATGTAAAAAAGGAGAGCCAAGTTCAATACAAAAATTATGCTTGGCTTCGCCGCAAAAAGAATGGAGATCTAAATGAGTGCCAAGTTCTATGCAAAATCCAAATATGTATTTATAGGAACAAAATAGCATTATGAACAAGTATTAAACTCTATTTCTTTGCTTTATTGGATACCTATAACAATTGCTGTTATTTAAAAATGTGAGATCTTAAAGTAGGTTAGATTTGACTTGGCCAGTTTTTATCAGAATTAAAAAAAAAATATATGTTGAATAACTTTATAAAATGACTGATGTAATGAAAACTGGCCAAGTCAAATCTAACCTACTTTAAGATCTCACATTTTTAAATAACAGCAATTGTTATAGGTATCCAATAAAGCAAAGAAATAGGGTTTAATACTTGTTCATATTGTTATTTTGTTCCTATAAATACATATTTGGATTTTAGGCACTATATGTCAGTCAGTGCTAAAATTTACGACTTTTTGACCTTCATGGGTTTGCGTTAAAGAGGTTTTGAGGTATAGAAGGGGCACCAAGTGGTTCGTGTAATATACACTCGGCGCTGGCTAGATAGTTCCTTTGCTTGAACTTGGCTTAACACGCTGTCGCGTGTCTAGATTGTACAGTCAGCAATAATGTGTGTATCAAAAAAATATGATTGTGAGTTACTTGTTAGCTTCTTATAGCATCATGTACGTAAAACGTTGCGTCCTGTAGTCCAGTGAATCATGCCTGATTCAGTAGTCGGCGTTTTGGGTGCCACTTGGGGTGAATCATTATGATAGTATGGATGTGACGCGGGATTCTAGGCTGCGTGCCGTTAGAAAAAGGATAAAGTTTATTGTCGTATTAGATACAATATTATGCTATAAAAACATTGACATTAAATTAAATTAACGTTTACTTCAAACTCGTGGCTCATAAAATGTTAGTGACAATAGACCTTCAAAACTATGTTAGTAATAAACTATGTTCCTATCAAATTATGGGTCAATGTTTTAAATCAATGTTTTTACATTTGAAAGTATTCACCTGAATACCTACGATTTTATTAAGATGTGTGTAAATATTATCTATTACTGACGAAAAATTAAGAAACAGCAACGGATAACGTAAAAGAACTTAAAATATTTTTGAGCTTTTTTTCACACAGTTTAATCGATATCGCGGACTTGGCAATCTTGGCATATCCACATCAACCATGTCTACTTGTTATTCCGCAGTGTGCCATTCAAAACGCGTAATGATGCGCAAACACTGCGTAATGATGCCCACATCATTTTGTAGTAATTTTTAACACCACAGCATTTGACCACTTATAGTGCCAAGGACCTCAGGATAAAGCCGGGAAAAACGCTAGAATGATGAAGACTTCATAATATCAGAGAATATATATTTAATAGAGCTACACAGTCTAAGAACTTTTTCAGAATCCAAGTCTGAAACGCCATCTGAACTAGAGCAAACCGAAGTTACCGTTTATAATACCGTAATAATAGTAGCGCTATCAATTACTAGATGGCGTTGTACTCCCTGCCATACACTATACGGTCACTTTAGTTTGCTCTCGTTCACATGGCGCTTTAGACTTAGAACCTCAAAAACTTCGTAGACTGTGCAGTTCTACTAAATTTATACTGTTTTAGCGACCCACCCCGGCTTCGCACGGGACTTTTTTGTAGACCTTTTAAGGTGTACAATACTGTCGTAGATTATTTTGATCTATCTCGTAGAGTTCAGCGAACATTTTCAATGTAAGCGCAAAAAATGAGTTTATTTAAAATGTATATATCAGTGTTTCTTTACTATATTAAGCATGTATTACACATATAAACCTTCCTCTTGAATCAATTAATCTATTAAAAAAACCGCATAAAAAGCAATTGCGTAGTTTTAAAGATCTAAGCATACATAGGGACAGACAGCGGAAAGTGACTTTGTTTTATACTATGTAGTGAAGCTATTGTAGTAAGTATTCATCGTTTTAGCGTTTTTCCTAGCTTTTTTGCTAGTGCTCAATTGATAATAGATAAGCTGAATTCCTATCATATATCAGATCAAACAATAGTTCAAGTGTTGTGCCAACAAGTAAACTAGTGGAACGTTATTAAAGACCTCTTCAAACAGCGGCCATGGTAATCCGGAGTTGTTTTTCCGGACGGACGCTCGCAAACAGGCGAGGGGCAAACCAAACAGTCGTTAGGTCTGTGCTCCAGAAAAAGCGAGTCGCAGTAAATTTCATCATCATCGTCATATTTATTAACAGATAAAGATGTATTGACTGGTATTGTATAGTAGTTTTTTATCATAAGGCTAACATGTCACTGGATATAGATAGGCATTTCTTACCTGGGGTAGTAGTAGTGGGAAAGAATCCAGTGAGTGCTGCGAGGTCCAGATGGGACAGTACAGCTGCCAAGTTTGTTACTCTTTTAGCACCACCCAGGGATCACGTGTAGGGTTGTCTAAGGTGTACGCAGAGTAACATTGATCCCCGTATTACAGTATTGTAGTACGGTCAGGTTTCAACAATTCGACGATGAAATAGTCCAGCCATCCAAACACCTCAAGAAATCCTATCAATTAGAAACAAATAAAAGGATATCGTCGATTTCAGCTGGCTGCCGGCTGGTAGACCCGCTTTGAATTCGGTCGCGTATTATGTTGATGATGACGTAATCCGCAAAAGCTGAGGACGCCGATTCAAATCTGATGTAGATTATTGAAGGACTTGGAATACTTTTATGACATTAAATCAAACCAAATCCTTTAATGCCAAAAACAACACATGCCAATCATATCTTATCCTATATACAAGATGTAACAATAATGCTGGTGATCCGTATAAGGGGATAGTTGGTATCGTATCCTAATTATGAAAAAATAAGAAAAAAAAATTTTGACGCGAAGAAAAATTTGAAATTGTATGGAGGGTCGGCTGGCTGGGATGACGTGCCCTATAAAAAAAAATATTTTCGCGTACATTTTTATACGATACCAATTATGCCCTCTAAAGGATCACTACTATTTTTGTTACATTCTGTATACAAGTGTCATAAAAACTAATACTACAAATAAAATTAATAATACACATTAAACAGTCAGTACGAGAAAAATATACCAACGTAAAACACATCTAACACTATTTTAAATAAGATATTTGTATAATACTGGGCACTTACTACTCCGAAAAATTCTCTCACTGTAGAAAAATGCTTGTTCTATCAAATATTCCTTTAACTTTTCAACAAACAAATAAGAAGCAGCCCCTTTGATTTCCGCGCTTAAACTATTATAGATTTTTATTCCAATTACCCTCAAAGAGTTTAACGACTTTGCTAACCTGACAAGGACCGACTGCATGTCGAAAATGGCGCCGTAAGAATCTTTAACATACGAAAACACTCCTTAGTGTAGGTGTGAATAGCGGCACCCCAGACAAAAATTTTATAGCCCGGCCTTTTCTGCAGAATAAAAACCATTTATTTAAAACCGAATTCAAGGATTCAAAGGACGAGTTGTCAATCAGGACTATCGCGTATGAAATTTCCGCGAAATGTCAAATTCCATAGTAATTAAATGGGATTCGCGGAATTATTTCTATTTTAACAATGTTGTGAATATTTTGTCATACCAGGATATTAATTATGGAAAATATGAGTTACGAGTCATTAAATGTGAATGTTTTAAAAGCGGAACTAAAAAAATCCTCCTATTCTGCCAAATAAAGCGGAACTGCGCAATACTGCGGCCTCGTTGATATTTTTACAGTACGGTCTATTGTATTAAATATTATTTAAGCATAAAGGAGATCGTCAATTCCGGGCCCATTCGCGATATGGTCTTGTATAAAGGTTTTTCTTAAATTTTAAGCAAATACCCATTTTATTACGAAAGTAGACAAAATATTTCATGAAAATGAAACGGGAATTAGAAATACAAAATAAAAAGTAATGTCGTTGATCCTTCCGCGATCCAAATAGGGCTAAATACGTTGTCTAACGTCTTTACAGCATTGACATAAGGTTAACTTCACCTGGACCGAGACGAAACGGACATTTTCAGTAAGGAGTTAACATTTACTTTGCTAAACTTGTTTATGATTCTAGTTTGACACAGTCAATGTATGACGTCACCGCCATCCGTGTCTGCCGCATGAAGTTATAATTTTAAACTGGATTATACTCTTCAGCCACAATGTGGCGTTATGTTCATATAATAAGTAATAGTATACGAGTACAGAAGATTCTGCTTCCTGAATTTGACATTTAGCTATAGAGATGAAAACGTTAACTGTCATGCGCTCTTAAAAAAATTAAATAGGGTTTTCAACGGGCTTCATATATCCGTGCAGGTTTGAGACATGTCATAAACACTGGCTGAAATGATAATATGTGACGTTTTCAATCAAAGGTATACAACATTGTCGGTTGTCAATACGACGTTAACTGCCATACCAAATAATTTAGAAATAAAATGGTGTATAAAAAGTGGGTGTAATTGTTGCACTTTTTCCCTACAAACAGATGAACCTTATTACCGTGAAACAGAGTGGTTCATAGGTGACTAGAAAAAGCGGTCCGATAGAGGACATAATGTGGAGGGGAAGGGGTGGTGTCTCACTCGCACTCGTTACAAAATTGGCACACATTGACATTTTGACTTGTTGTCGTGCTGGCATTATTGTCTAATGACGTCATAACTCCCTAAAACGAGACGCAGCTCCCTATATTACTCTCTTTTTTGGCCTCACTTTGTGGCCCAAGAGTATACTCCAGTTTAAAATTATAACTTCATCGATACTAGTAGTAGCGCACTAACAGTGCTAAACCTTATTTCTTTGTAATAAGTGCTAAGATTGTTTTTAGTTAATAGTAGCAATGATGGTTTGACAGCCAGTATGTTTACCCAAATACAAGAAATCAGCGGTATGATCAAAATATGACTTTTTATCATTCTATTATGATTTCCGTTTTATTATCATAACAGATTTTGTAGAAATTCTTTAAAAAACCGATATTTATTTTGTGCTGTACTATAAATCATAAACATGTACGCTTTTAAATATTGTCCTTATCGCATTCATGTTTTTTCATCCCCGATTTCTCAATTTTCCCGTTAGATTTCATAATTATTTTATGACCGCCCTCATCTAAAAATTAAGGCGAATTTTTTGATATATATTTAAAATTTATATGCACCTTTATGATCGTGGGCAAATCTCCTAACAAAATTGACGATCTCCTTTGGTTTTCACAAACGTACTTAATAAAAATTACAGAGCCTGTATTTCAGGACCTCAGTCTACAGTGGCGCCAACTGGTGCGTAAAAAAACGGTAGCTCTCATTTCACGGTATTGCTTGTAGCACTCACGACCTGATCAGTTAATCGTCTGATTCATCGTCGATTTTTCTTAGTGCCGCCCCTCGTTTACTGACAAACCTTCCTAAGGCTGTCTCATCTGAATAGCGTGTGTTCGCAGTTACACAGCTTCCGATAGGGACCGCGGTCTATTTGCTATGGAATTAGGAGCTATCATTTTGTATGGCCGTCTTCTATTGTGACCTTAAGGACTTGACTATCGATTGCTATCGATAAAGGAACAGGCTTATTATTGAATTGTTTTTAGATGTGCGTTGTGTGTTATAATTATAAGGTACGATTTTCACAAAATCTATGTAAAATATAGATATTTTTTTTTATCCTATCCAGGAATATTCGTCATTTTTAAAATAAGTAAGATAATTTAGATATTTTATTTTTATTCTTTATTGATTTTAAGAACATAATATTCAAACATTTCCCGAAAAGCATTTACAACATTTTTAAAAAGTGTAATTTTTAAATAAGTAACATAACGGTTAGGTGCCGGTAGGTACCTATACTCAGTTTTATTGAAATGATTGTTGGACTGTTATCGATCGTACCTATAACTAATTAATGATGTAATTACTTAAAAAGATTTATTTAATGCGTTCAAGATTCAAGATATTTATTCATGACGTACACAATCCATACTAATATTATAAATGGGAAAGTGTATGTGTGTGTTTGTTTGTTTGTCCGTCTTTCACGGCAAAACGGGGTGACGAATTGACCTGATTTTTTAAATGGAGATAGTTGAAGGGATGGAGAGTGACATAGGCTACTTTTCGTCTCTTTCTAACCCCCCACTTCCCTAAAATGGGCGGGTGGAATTTTGTATGGAGCATTCCGCAATTTTCAAGGTATAGGTAGAAAGCTAAAAATTGGTTTGCGGACTATTTGTCTGCGGTTTATTCTGTTCCGAGTTCTCTTCTGTGTTTTAAATCAGGAAAGGGGAAACGTGTTACCCTGAATTTAACGCGAGCGAAGCCGCGGGCAAAAGCTAGTTATTTAATAATATTGAAGGACTTGGGTTGGGATAGTAGGTGGAGGAGTTCTAAATTTTGTTGTTTACTTCAACTTCAGGTCTACACGGTTAAAGTAACCCTAGGTAATACCCACAACTGTTATGGGTCACAATTCAGTCAAGAGCGGAAAACACAGCAGGTAGTAATTTTAAACAACACAATGATCATTACCAGCAACAAACTAAGGCCATGTATTTTCATTCCTGTGGCACGCAGACATTTTGAGTTAAAAGAAAACCAGTATAACTTGAGCCCGACCTCAGTAAAACGGTTCTGAGATGATAAACATATAGACATATAAAATAAGGAGACGTAATCCCACAAAGATAAAACTGTGATTCCATAATAAGCCGCTGTCACGTGCACAGACACTACTCACTTTTGACGTTTGTATCAATAACCGCTCGTCCCCGCATATCGCGCGTTACACGAGGAATCGGATTATTATGGAATCATGACTATTATTTAGGCTCGTAAATAATTACGACGATGTGCGAAGTTGACGTGAAGCGTGTTGTATAACGAAAAACTGCAATGTTTACAAGTATTCAACAATTTTGTAGGTTGGAGCTCTATTAATATTTTGATACTTTAAGTACTAGTTCTAACATTTGCCTATAACTTTGATTAAGTACGTGAATTTATTAATACCTGAATCTCATAAACAGGACAAGAGTGTGTAAAGAAACGGATAAACTAGAAGTTCTGGAAAATATCAATACAATCAAAATATTGGAACGTAAGAAGTTACTTACTGAAAACCAATATTTAGGAGAAATCTGTGGACTGACTGGTCACTAGTAATTTCATGTAAAAATATTTTCGCGAAACATGTCTATACAGTACGTAAACCAACTAAAACCATCCCTTAAAACAAGTGAATAGGGAACTCAAGTATGATTGTGCTAGTTTTCGTCCACTCTTGTCAGTTTTCTGTCCATACTTATTTATATGTTTATCTTCAAGTATTTCCCAAAATAAAAGCTTAAAATTAAAAAAATCTACTAAAGAACTATAAACATAAACTATGTTGACCTTAAACAGTTTTTCCCATTTTTTGGCAGCAGTTTAATCAAGTGGACGGTAAACTGGACCTGGACGGGAAACTAGCACAATTACCCTACATAGTTATTAGATTGTTTTTACTTGCTTCTGAGCATGTTTTGGGGAATTTAATTTCTGAATGTATTTCTCTTGTTGCAGTCGGTTAAAGATCTTTCTAACACCCTGTGAAGCTTGTTTACTTCGCTGACTTTTGTCTGTTTACCTAAACCTACCTACCTACCTTACCTACCTTACGTGTGCACAGAAGTCAAAAGTATTTTCTAGTATCAAAACTATTATTCCTGCTACATAAGGTGTGACCAGCCCATGATTTTTTTAATTTCCCGCCAAATATTTGGGTAATATTTCAATAGTCAGACTCTACGGAATGTTTTATCCCCATTGAAAATTATGAGATGGCTCGGAAATTTTTATAGTGTGTAAAAATTTCCGCAGTTTTGGAAATTTTCCTTTGAAACATAAGGACTACGCACTTGACAATCACTTACGTGGTCAAACTTGCTTGAGAACTGTGTCGTCTCAGAACCCTTTAACAAGTGACCGCGAAAGTCCAGTTAAGGGCTCTCCAAACCTGATCGATATGGTCCAATTTTTGATAAATTTCTACATTAAATCAATCGATATTTTTCGCAAAGTGTCAAAGATCGCATTCGGTTTTCGGTAACTTTAAAGACCCTTTTATTTTTTCACCAAGGTTAAGGTTTGACCAAGCGCTTTACGTATCGCCAAGCGTTCGCAACACCGCATCACGACATCGCTAACGACCTCGCCAAATAATCCAGCTCCATTGTAAACGAGACAACTTTTTCTATTTCCCCCTCCCCCCATGATGATGAATGAAAGCAGTTACGTTTGCCGTGACGCTAAAAGTTTTGGCGGCCATCGCTCAACGCGGAGTGAAATTGTAAATAAGTTGTGGACAAACGGGGAAGTTACTTGGACGAGTGACACTAACAAATAGCGCAGATGATATTTATAGTCTGGAAAACGAAATTTCGCTGTAGTACATGTGAGTAGTAGAGGCAAAAAACTATAGTCAACTTTTAAGTCGTCATTGTACTAGAGTAAGAAAAAGGCAGTATGATTCTGAATGCTCTGAGTGAAGAACTACCTAACCAAATTGTAGTCTACAAAACTAAACTAAACCTTATTTGTAAAGGAACAAACAGGGAGCGTGCATGCTCTGTTTATTGCACTTAACGCCAATTAACTACAAGCTTCACTAATGTCACGCATAAATAAGTTGCCAAATTAGTTCACTAGATGGTAGATCCTTTAATGCGCAAGGGTGCGTGCGAAAACAGTAAGGGGCAGCAGCATTGGAGTGGAGCATACGTTTTTGATTTAGACACCCTCAAAATGCGCACGGTCTGCGTCTATACAGTTTTCTTTTCTATTAAAATATACTGACTATATAAGATTAAGTCGCGGTCGTGTAGCAAGCGATCACGGTGAAATGATACAGAATGGAAAGCTGGACCTAACGATGTTAATCGTACTTTTTTGACACCTATATTGATAGTATTTTTTTTCAGATAATAAGTGAAAAAAAAACATTTTGGCGTACAATTTGGTCACCTAGCTCAATGTGATGTCTTGCCGTTTTCCATACAGCGTATTTTAAAACTAATAGGGTGACCATAATTTACTTAGTTCTTAATTTAAGATGAATTTAACAAGGCAAATAAAAATAAGTAAACTTATTCCGTTTTGATCAAATACTACCATATAATCAGTAACAGAGTAAGAAAAAGTGGTTCAGGACCCTGTTGAGCTTAGAAGGTGGCTGAGCGGCTGGGCCTGAAACTTCCAAATTAAAAATCACGATCTTGTCATAAAAGTTAACAAACGACGATGGTGAGTTTTATGTAGATAATCTACTCTTAAGAACCAAAGAAGGATCACCATTTATGACAATTAACACAATAAATCTCCATTATTTTATCAACAATATAATTTTACAAGCAAAAAGTAACAAAGGATGATGGTGAGTTTTATGTAGATAATCTCTCAAGAAAAAAAGAAGGATCACCTACGATGGAAATTACCACAATAAGTGTCCATTATTTTATTTACAAGATCTTTTTACAAGCCTTTCTCCTATAAAACAAAAACCATGGTATAAAGACAAGTTAAATTCAGTTAATTTTATTCTAAATAACATGTACATCGTGCCGTTACATCCTTTTAATTTAATTGAAAGAAAGTTCACTTTGAAGATACTAACATGCGACTTCGTTCTCCAACGAAGCCCAATGAATATCCACCACATTTCAATTTAAAAAGACCTATTGACGTACTTATGTACTCCCTTTGTTTGTCTAGTCCTGTATAAAGCTCGCTATTAAAGGCTACTCGGTTCCAGCACAATCATAAATACCATAGTAGATCCACTATCTACTTACAACATGTTTTCGAATACTTTAAACGACAGAAATCATGTCTTGTAGTTATACACAATTATCAAATAAAAAATATTAAAATTAAAATAAAATTGAGTTACTTACTTTAAGCATCAAGTCAAGGCTCATAATCAGTTATTCACGCCATCTTAATTCTAAATCTCAGTAATATGTACACTATAATGATTACATTTTAATATACCAAAAAAAAAGTTGTGTGGTGGTAAAATTTAATATCAATAGTAGGATAACTTGTTAATTTGTATTTTTATGCAAATGGCGTATATGATCTATCCTTACATTATCTGAAGTAACAGCTATCAGTTGAATTTCTCCAGTTTCCGTATCCATTTTATACATTGCTCTCCATACAAATTATCTTTTTCAGTACATAAATTAAGTTTTTCTTATTTGAGTTTCAAGTGCTGAAAAAATTTAAGCCGCCAGTAAGGGTCATGCATAAAAATAGCTTATTATCTTAACTTTGCTAAGTCTACCTGAAAGAGTCATAAGCAATTAGCTACGACAAAACGTATATTGCTCATTATATTTCTGTCGGTGATCGGGCCAATTTAATATTCTATTGTCATCTAACTTATATATATGTCAATCTGACCATTAAAAGAAGACCTGAATACGGCATATTAAATTCTTCATTCTCGTTCCACATGACCGAGGGACAGCAATCGTCGGCAACTTTTTTCTTTCGTCGAAAGTTTTCAATATGGTTCTATCTTCAGCTTTACGGATAGATGTCTGCAAGATAGCTTGGCAGGCTTCCTCCACCGCGTTGGTCTTAAATAAAATTTTAAAAAAGCTTGTAATAAATAAACACAACATGATCAATACGAAACCTCGAGAAAATCGTTGGCACGACTCCAATCACTATAATCACGTGTGGCCCCTGCGGAAGACCAGCGCTGGCCTCCCAGGTTAGCACCATGCAGAGTCGCGACCATTTCGTGCCAACTAACCTCACGCCTTAATTCCCTTTGTTATCCTTAGATTAAGTATGTTTGTTTGCATGTTGTTGTCACGAATAAATGTTCTCTATTTCTATTTCCAATATAATCTACATGTAGGCGTTAATGCGGTGGGTGTGGGCTTGACCCACACATTTTACCAAATCACGCTTTACCTTTTTCACGAAAACAACACCAAAACGCTCGGATTTGACGCTTTCGGCATTGCTGAGTGGAGACCATTTTGGTTTCACATCTCGATATACTGTTTTTTTCTTATTCCTATATTATTTGTAATTCTGTGTTGTTTGAAAAAATGTTTTTGTTCTATTCTATGTATTAGTTACACTTTAAACAAAAGAAGTTTGGCGTCCGTATCGTGATAATTATTTATAGTAGAAATTATCAACCAAAACTTAATTAGGTACTTTATTTTTATACTTATTTTATTTTATTTCCACACTTACAATTATTTTTACAGGTGCTAAGCCTAAGACAACAGTGTAACTATTTTTGAGTTTTGATGAGGATGGCTCACATCGAATGGTAGTTAAAATACGTATCTATAAAATACCTGTGTTGCAGAAACCATATTTTGTAGACTAATCAGTTGGTAATTTCAAAAATATGTTTTTCGTCAAAGAATTCTCGGAAGGAACATTTTATACAAACGTAAATAAATTGACGCAGCCTGAAACGAACCCATGCAAATTCTCCGACACTTGAAAAAATAAACTAACATAAATGAAAGCTTTAAATTTCCTCGCCGGCATCTCGGAGAAACTTTCTATTTTCACCTTTCTCTGAGGTCTAAGTTAGGAGAAAATGTCTTTAATGATATTTGAGTTTGCTATTCTACTGCATTATTTTTTCGTTACTTTTTTAAATTAGCAAGTAAAACAATTTGAATCGTCAATCGTGTATGAATAGGCTTCTATGAATCATTAGTAACATTTAACACATAATTAACGTACTCAATATATTATATCAGTTTTTTGCCTATGTATGTATACCTATATCAGATATTCACTCGGGACAGAGATTTTTTTATGGTGAAACGTTGTAGTAAAAAACCCTTAATTTACTGAATTAATCAATTTCGTACAATGAACTTACACATAACATTTAAATTGTATTATTTTCTGCCTACTTGATTTAAGCTGTAATATTCTATTCAAAATAGATTATTACAAATTACAACAGAAAAAAATATATACGTATATTTATATCATCCAATTGCAAATCATCAAATTTGGCCTACTTATCCTAGTCAGCTCTAATACATATATAATGCCTTATCTACAGAATTTTAAATTATTGCCAGAAAAAAATCTTACACTTTGTGCCACGCCCCTAAACTCTAGCATGCCGCTCTTGGCATCGTCGAGGGCCGACAAAAACCCGCAACTAGAGCTCTTATAATTGCGGTAATTAAGAGTTATTCTCGCTTGGCAAGTCACAGGCGTCAAGATCTACTCGTAGAATGTAATTCGCCCACGGAATTCATCGAATATCAAATGAAAGTTTGTATGAATTTTCAGTTTGCATGCTAATTTTGACTTATAAGGAAAAAATATGTTTAAGTCTTCTTGCTTTTTATTTGGTCAAAGAAATATGAAACATACGTAGGTTCTAAGTACGTACGATGAACATCAAACGATTGAACAACAGGGAAGCTCTTTCCTTAGTAAATAATGTTTTAAATATCGTTGTCAGTTTAATTAAAACCTTTTAAATCGCTTAACGGCTGAATCGAATCCTATCGTGAACCAAATACACGTAAAATTTTCCTGTACCTTGAGTCCATATGCTTGCCTAGCTTAATTTTTGTTAATTAAATAGAAGTATTTAATTATACCTAACCCTAAAGTATTACTGTTAAATTGGGGTAGTATCATGTTTTATAAGTGGCTTGACTAATTTACAAATATTATGATTGTTATATACTAATTATTTAATTGGCGCCCAACTTGGAGCTTCGGTACAATATACAGGATGTCTCATTCAAATCGGTCAGTATGGGAAAGTCTGAAACTATAAGACATACGAAGATCTGTTCTGAGGAACCATGTCATCGATTTTAATAACAAGAAAAACTGCATTCATACATTTTAAAAAACATCTGTACTCCGTTCGGGAATCAAACCCGGTTGTTTTGAAAAAAAAAACCTACACTATTTCTATTTAGATATCGATTGTGTAAGTCTTAAGCAGTAAATGTCTGTATGAAACATGATGTCTAAAATGAATAAAATGCATTGTTTCCACATACTTTAATTTATTTTAGTAGGTGCTCGAAGTGACCACCGCCTTTTTCAATACAATATTCAACACGAAAAAAAAAAATTAAAGTATGTGGAAACAATGCATTTTATTCATTTTAGACATCATGTTTCATACAGACATTTACTGATTAAGACCTACACAATCGATATCTAAATAGAAATAGTGTAGGTTTTTTTTTTCAAAACAACCGGGTTCGATTCCCGAACGGAGTACAGATGTTTTTTAAAATGTATGAATGCAGTTTTTCTTGTTATTAAAATCGATGACATGGTTCCTCAGAACAGATCTTCGTATGTCTTATAGTTTCAGACTTTCCCATACTGACCGATTTGAATGAGACACCCAGTATAATAACTGGCGCCCAACTTGGGGCTTTGTAAAATAATATAATAACTGGCACCCATCTTGGGGCTTCGGTACAAGATATAATAACTGGGATCCAACTTGGGGCTTTGTTACAAGATATAATAAGTGGCGCCCAACTTGGAGCTTTGTAAAATAATATAATAACTGGCATCCAAGTTGGGGCCTTGGTACAGTCACGTCTGAAAATATGGATACATTTAGTGTGACAAAAATATATAGCCGCGACTCTATTACCAAGGCGTAAAGTCGTGGATACATGTTTTTGTCACATCAAATGTATCCATATTTTCAGACGTGATCGTACAAGATATAATAACTGGCGCCCGACTTGGGGCTGTGTAAAAATAATATAATAACTGGTACCCAACTTGGTGCTTCGGTACAAGATATAATAACTAGCTCACAACTGGGGGCTTCATTACAAGAAGTAATAACTGGTGCCCAACTTGAGGCTTTGTTACAATATGTAATAACTGGCGCCCAACTTGGGCCTGTTACAAGATATAATAACTGGCGCTTAACTTGGGGCTTTGTAAAATTATATAATAACTGGCATCTAACTAGGGGCTTGCGTACAAGAAATAATAACTGGCGCCCAAATTGGGGCTTTGTTACAAGATATAATAACTGGCGCCCAACTTGGGGCTTTATAAAATAATATAATAACTGGAATCCAATTTGTGGCTTCGGTACCAGATATAATAACTGGCGCACAACGGGGGGCCTTGTTACAAGATATTATAACTGGTGCCCAAATGGGGGCTTCGTTACAAGATGTAATAACTGGCGCCCAACTTGGGGCTTTGTTACAAGATACAATAAGTAGCGCCCAACTTGGAGCTTTGCAAAATAATATAATAACTGGCATCCAATTTGGGGCCTTGGTACAAGATATAATAACTGGCGCCTTACCTGGGGCTTTGTAAAATAATATAATAACTGGCACCCAACTTGGTGCTTCGGTACAAGATGTAATAACTAGCGCACAACTGGGGGCTTCATTACAAGATGTAATAACTGGTGCCCAACTTGAGGCTTTGTTACAATATGTAATAACTAGCGCCCAACTTGGGCCTTGTTACAAGATATAATAACTGGCGCTTAACTTGGGGTTTTGTAAAATTATATAATAACTGGCATCCAACTAGGGGCTTGCGTACAAGATATAATAACTGGCTCCCAAATTGGGACTTTGTGACAAGATATAATAACTGGCACCCAACTTAGGGCTTCGGTACAAGATATAATAACTGGCGCCCAACCGGGGGCTTCGTCACAAGATGTTATAACTGGCACCCAACGTGGGGCTTTTTTACAAGATGTAATAACTGGCGCCCAACTTAGGGCATTGTTACAAGATATAATAAGTGGCGTCCAACTTGGAGCTTTGTAAAATTATATAATAACTGGCATCCAACTTGGGGCTTAGGTACAAAATATAATAATTGGCGCCCAACTTGGGGCTTCGGTACAAGATATAATAACTGGCGCCCAACTGAGGGCTTCGATGCAAAATGTAATAACTGGTGCCCAACTTGAGGCTTTGTTACAAGATGTAATAACTGGCCCCAAACTTGGGGCTTTGTTACAAGATATATAAAAAAGGTGATAAGTTTGTTGCTGCTAACTGTCGTCCAATCAGCCTCACGAGTATAGTCTGCAAAACCATGGAGAAAGTTATAGCCACTGAATTGCGGAATTTCGTAAGTAAGGAAAATGTAATTATCGAAGAGCAGCATGGTTTCATACCGAAGAGATCCACAGTGACGAATCTTCTTTTATGTCTTGATAAGTGGACACGTGACTTGGACGATCATCAGCCTACGGACGTTATATACTTGGACTACGAAAAGGCATTTGACCGTGTAACTATTCGAAGGCTTATTGATAAATTGGAGCACTTTGGGATTCGTGGTCAGCTCCTTAAATGGATATCGGACTTTTTAACCCATAGGATATTTAAAGTAAGAGTAGGGGAAACTCTATCGGATGCACACAACGTCTATAGCGGTGTCCCGCAGGGATCAGTGCTTAGACCGATCCTGTTCGGCATATTTATAACGGATCTGAAGACTGTAGTACAGTCAGAACTGTTAATATTTGCTGATGACATTAAAGTTATGGGTAATCCATTGATTATAAATAATACTATCCAGAATGATTTAGATTGGATAGTTCAGTGGAGTAAAGACTGGCTCATATCACTAAATGCAGAAAAGTGCACTGTCCTACACATAGGGAAAACAAACCCCAAACTAAATTACCACATTGGCTCTGTTTCCCTACAAGCAGTTTCCAGTCAAAAAGACCTGGGCATCACTGTTTCGCATAACTTGAAATGGGACACGCATATCACCATAATAACTAAGAGAGCAAATTCTATGCTATATAGGATCCGGAAAACATTCCATGTGATTACTAAAGATCTATTTATTAGATTATACAAGGCATACCTTCGTCCTTTACTTGAGTATGCGTTTCAGATATGGTCACCCTACTTTAAAAAGATATCACATTGCTGGAGAAAGTGCAGCGAAGAGCAACTAAAATAGTTGTCTCATTGAAAGAAAAGTCGTATGAGGAACGGCTACAGGAATTAGGTCTTACAACATTGGAGGACCGAAGGAAGCGAGGCGACCTTATTGAGACTAATAAAATTTTGTATGATCACTACAATGTTGCAAATATGAGTAAGACCTGTACCAATTAAGCCAGAATACAAGGTTGAGAGGACACTCTAAAAAACTTTTCAAGCCTCTGTGTAATATGAATCCTAGAAAACACTTCTTACCGAATCGTGTGGTGAATATGTGGAACTCTCTACCAGAATTTGTTGTTAGTGCACCATCAGTGAACTCTTTCAAAAAAAGAGAACTTAGAACTTATCTTAGAACTTTATAAAGTGCAAAAGAAACACAAGTGCTGTGATATACACGCATCAGCTCTAAGAGCTGCTAGTGTATTAATAAATAATAATAATATTATAACTGGCGCTTAACTTGGGGCTTTGTAAAATTATATAATAACTGGCATCCAACTTGGGGCTTCCGTACAAGATATAATAACTGGCGCCCAACTTGGGGCTTTGTAAATAATAATATAATAATAATAATAAATATTATAGGACAATCTTACACAAATCGACCTAGGCCCACAGTAAGCTCAATAAGGCTTGTGTTATAGGTACTAGACGACGATATATATAATAGATAAATATGGATAAATACTTAAATACATAGAAAACATCCATAACTCAGGTACAAATATCTGTGATAAACACACAAATAAATGCCCTGACCAGGATTCGAACCCGGGACCTCCTGCTTCGTAGGCAGGGTCACTACCGACTGGGCTAGGAAGTCACGGTCGTTGTGCTAACTTAAAATACCGCTGCGGTTGGGTGGATTCTCCGACATGCACCTGCGGGGCGCCAGTACAAACAATCCATCACATTATCGAGGACTGCCCCATAACCCGCTATGCTGATGGACCTCCTGAAGACCTGATCACCCTTAGCGACGAGGCCATTAAGTGGCTGACTGGTCTTAGTCTATACTTATAGTTACTTTTGTTTCTCATGTATATGCCATACGATTAAATAAATAAGTGTCAGATGGAGAACTGAATGCGTATCCCGACTCAGAGGTGAAAATACTGCTCCTGGTCCAGACGGTATCCCAGGCCGGGTGCTTGGTATAGCAGCAAAATACCTTAAAGAGCAGCTGCGAGAACTCTTTAACGCCTGTCTTAACACCCGACTGTTCCCGAAGTTGTGGAAAAGCGGAAGGCTCTGCCTGCTGAAGAAAGGAAGGTCGCCCCATTAACACCCCCTCTGCATATAGTACTATTAGATGATAGTGCCAAGCTCTTTGAGAAAATAATCGTAAACCGACTCGTTAGGCATCTTAAAGAGGTAGGGCCAGGATTATCGGATGCTCAGAATGGTTTCAGCGCAGGCCGATCCACTATTGACGCGCTGTATGCCCTCAAACGGCTTACGAGAGAGGCAGTAGAGAGAGGGAAAGTAGTGCTGGCAGTTTCCCTAGACGTAAAGAATGCCTTTAATTTTCTACCGTACGAGACAGTAAAAGAGCTCTACAGAGTGCTTACTTATCTGAGAAGACTGTTGGAGTCATACCTCCAGTATAGGACAATAATCTGGTAGGGAATGGATGGGGAACTGCACCAGCGAGCTGTAGGGTGCGGCGTTCCACAGGGCTCAGTACTGGGTCCTATCCTGTGGAACGTAGGCTTTGACTGGCTCCTTAGCGGCCCGCTCTTGCCTAGAGCTGAGGTTATTTGCTATGCAGATGATACGTTGGTAACTTGTCGGGGCAAGACATACGAAGAGGCGTTATAGTTAAACTCAGTAACTACAACTCTCGTTGTGCAGAGAATCTAACTTGTTGGTCTGAGTGTCGCTATTGAAAAGACGTAAGCACTGTTGTTTCACGGCCCTCGTATAGATCCACCTAGACGGGCTGCGATAACCTTGTTTGGGTGGCTGTCCCAGTGAAGGCCCCAATGAAATATCAGGGTCTCATACTAGACGGAGGGTGGAAATTCTCAGCGCACTTTGAACAACTGGCTCTAAGGTTAACGGGTGCTGCTGCTGCTCTCGGGCGGCTTTTGCCTAACATAGGAGGGCCAAATTCAGTATGTAGACGTCTATACTCTTGAATAATACGAAGTATGGTCGTGTACGGTGCCCCTATTTGGGTAGTTTCCCTAAACGCGCAGAACAGCCCCTCTTGCGGAGACCACAAAGGGTTATAGCGGTGCGGGCAATCCGAGGTTACCGCACGGTATCATGGACAGCGGCTACACTTCTCGCAGCAGATCCTCCCTGGGAACTTCATGCAGAGGTGCTAGCCGAAGAAAACCAATACCGTGCTGTCATGAGAGGTAGGGGTAACAATCCCGGCGCAGAGCATATTGAGTGAATCAGGAGAATTGGCTGTGTTCGACGATCCTCTTGCAAATCCGCTCCGAAGACGACGGATGGGTAGGAGAAGGCGACTGTATGCACACCTCGTAGTGAACCGTGGCAGGGGTCGGGGGACCGAACGGCCACCTAACACCAGATCGGTTCACTTGATATACCTGAATCGCCTCTAAGCGAGCGACCGACGACACATCCCGCAGTGGTATGCGCAAGCGAATCCTGCGACGTGTCATAAAGTCGTTGACGGTAAACCGCTGGTTTTAGTGGTTTTCTAGGAGTTTCACATCACCACCTCCTGCACCCGAACTGGGTGGTATGCTTCAAGCATTTTTCAGCAATAAAAGGGTCCATGTTAAAGGATATCATAATTTGCACCCTCTTGCAGTGTTACTAGTTATTGTTACTGGCATCCTCCTTAGGGGGCTATTTTACCAGATATTATACTTGGCGCCCAACATGGGGCCATGTCACAAGGTATTATGATGATTGGAATCATAACAGCGTACTATTGCGTTGTCCGATCTGTCGTGGGTGAAAGTTTTTTATTTTCAGGGAACGATAATATAGATGTAAGAACGTGAGCTATTTTATTTGCATAGAATTTTCACTTCACTTGCATGACACATACTAACACTATAAAATAAGCTGTATCAGAGTGTGCGCCACGTGCAACGCGACGCGCCGTACGCAGACCGGCAGTCGGCAACGTGCCTTGCAGTAGTGCGCCACGGACTGTTTCAAATAGCACTGTAAGAGTACATGAAGATGGAGACCTAGGCTCTCCGAAACATGTCGCTCTAAGTGACTAAAGAAACGTGAGTGTAACCATTGTACTTTATCATCATCATCATCGTCAGCCGAAAAACGTCCACTGCTGAACATAGGCCTCCCCCAAAGAGTGCCACAATTACCGGTCCTGCGCCACAAGTATTCAGCGGACTCCCGCGACCTTTACCAGGTCATCAGTCCACCTTGGTGGGGTCTACCCACGCTGCGCCTTCCGGTTCGTGGTCACCACTCGAGAAACTTTTCGCCCCAACGGCCATCGGTTCTACGAGCAATGTGCCCCGCCCACTGCCACTTTAGTTTCGGAGGGCTATATCGGTTACTTTGGTTCTGCTGTGGATGGCCTCATTTCTAATGCGATCACGCAGAGACTCTAAGCATAGCCATCTCCATTGCCCTTTGGGTGACTTTGAGCCTTTTTATGAGGCCCATAGTAAGCGACCACGTATCAGTGTAAAAAGTTTGACAATATGCTTTAAATAGCGTCAACTTGACTTGATCGTTACAACGTGCAAACCTGCGGGCAAGCATATTCCCCCTCATTGCCATCGCCCATGTGGCCCAGATACTTAAATTGTTTCACTATTTTTAGGGGTTCGCCCCCCAGCATGATCTTAGGCAAGGTGTTTGGGTTATATTTTTTTGCCTTAAAAATGAGCACCTCGCTTTTACTCGCATTATATTTAAGACCATGCCGTAGAGCGTAGCCCTCGCACTCTCTAAGTAATATCCTAATGGAGTCAACCGACGGTCCCAGCAGGACCATTTCGTCTGCAAAGCTTATGTTATTGAAACAGATATCACCTATATGACAGCCGACATGGGTCTTGCTGAGCCGTTCGATCAGCTCATTCACATATAGGTTAAATAGGATGGGGGATGACAACCCCCCCTACCTTACTCCACATTTCAGCCTATACACATCTGAGTCTACCCCAGCCCATCTTACGCGATTGACCTGACTGTTATACCAATATTTTAATAAAGCCACGCACTCCCTAGGTAGATCGGTTTTCTGCAGCTTGTCCCACAATATGTCGTGCACAACCAGGTCAAACGCTTTGGACAAGTCCAGAAAACACGCATAAATAGGTGTGTTTCTGTCCTTGTAGTACTTGACAGCCTGCTTAACGCACAGTATCGCACTTTCAGTCGACAGACCTGGCCTGAAGCCGAACTGAGCGTCGTGAATTTTGATGTTTACAAAGCTGCGCGTTCATCAAGCTGTCAAGCACTTTCGCTAGTACAGTGGCCAGCGAGATAGGTCTGTAATTCCCCATGTCCGCTAGATCACCCGTCTTGTTTTTGACCAACGGCACTACCACTGTACTTGTAAGTTGCTGGGGTAGATAGGTGTGCCTCATACACAGAGTGAAGAACATTGCCAGCACCCGCGGCAAGTGTACCCCACCATACTTGAGGTGCTCGATGCTGAGCCCGTCATGTCCCGGTGATTTACCCCTTTGCATGCTTTTAATGATTTTATCAACCTCACTAGCTGTAAAACTCAGGGAGCATTCACCCATGACCGTCTCAGCATCTCCCACCCCCGCCACAGTTGAACTCAGCAAAGGACTTACGGCAAATATCCTGCTGAAATTGTCTGCGATAGCCTTTCTGTCACTCTCCCTCCCCCACACTCACAGGGACCCCTGGCTTCGTGTTAAATTTATTTGTGTTCTTCCAGAAAGCTTTAAAGTCCTTAGCTGACCGGTTAGAGGCAAGAATATCACTCTTAATTTGTTCTTGCCTGTGCTGACACCATTTCAGTTTGGACTTAAAAAGCTTCCTGGCTTCACACATGTCCCGGTAGACTGGACCCATTTTAGGCCTGTTCCCAGCCACCTACACTAGAAATTTCTCCCTGGCAACCCTGTGAGCATGAGCCACGTACTTGTTCCATCCGGCCACCCGTCTACAGTGTTTTCCCTGCATTTTCTTGCTTGACTTTTTTGCTGCCTCCGTCAGGGTATTCACTATATAACTATGCATATTATATTATATTAAATTATGATTAGAATCGCTACATAGCTTATCCACGCATGACGTTAGCTCAGAAGGAAAGTCCAGCAATTTTAACTGACTGTAACAGATTGCTCGGTAGAGCTCCACTTGATCTGCATTTCTTTCACCCCAAAATACACCCTCATTCCGTGACATAGAGCTATCACACACAATCTCAACTTTGTCCAGTTCACACTCCGTTATAAGCGGCAGATAATCGGACCAATACACATTGTATTCAACTCTGACATTTCGCACTGTTTTTCTCGCTGCCTCTGTGACAATGCAGTGGTCCAACCATCTGTCACACCCGTGGGCTTCACTTGTAAAAGTATATGTTATAGAGTCAGCGCCCAACAGCTCAAGATCCATACAATGCCACCTTTGTGTTTCACAAAACTGCAATAGTTCATTGCAAAAAAGCTCATTAGGATGCGCATTCAGGTCACCTAAAATGTACACTGCCGCAATACCGGGATTATCCTGACTAATGGCACTAATTTCACTCATACACTCAGTGAATAACGGTAGATTGTCCGGGGAATTCACTGGCATATAAACACTAAATAGTAGCACCTCATCATTTGTCATTGCAATCTTAATGGCCGCTAACCGCACACTACCGAACTTCACCACCGATACGTCCTTAAACACCGTTTTCCACAGCTACTCCTCCGTGCGGACGCCAAGTTAGTAAACCGGCACCGCAGTCGACCGCTGTAGTCCCTGTGTACGCGAAGTCGTTGTGTACCGTGCCGAGCAGTAGCAAGTCGTGCCCCAAGAGCCATGTTTCTGGTAGTAATAGGACATCAGCTCCTTCACACAACTCCCTTACTCCTTCTAACGACCTCTTTAGAGACTTACAGTTAAAACTTATCATCCTGGTTAAACTTTTACTAATTTCGCTTCAAAAGTTCCAAATCTCCACTCTCATAGTCTTGGCTTGACCGCTTATCTTGCCTATCCCGGACAATAGAGCGCCTGAAATAGACACCCTGCGGTCACAAAGATTCATCCATAAATATGTCTAATTTTGCACTTGAGACGAACAACTTATAAGAGTTATAATCCCTCTGTCTCCTTGTTCTCACTTTAACTAAGGACACTACTTCTTTAGTTTTCTGCTGAATATATTCCTTGATGTCATTCTCAGACACGTCCTTATGCACATTGTATATAAATAAAGGTATCTTGTCCTCAGCCGCTTTAAACTTTATATTAACGGTAGGTTCCGCATTACCCTTACACCCAATACATCTGTTCCCATGTTTTCTTCTTTGAACCTTTTGCCATTCCTCGTCCACTTTTTGCGGTTTCCATTGATCCCCATTCTTCAACAAAGCCGCAAATGTTTGTTTATCCACATTTTTCTCCGTTCCGTTCCGAATATTTTTTTCATTGCCGATGACAGATGACAGATGATTCACATTATCTATGTCTATATTTTTCTGCATCGGAACTTCAACCTTATTATCGGTTGACTTGGTCGAAAACGACTCCACTTCATACCTCGGTCCCTCACTAGACCGGTTCGGCGCAGTACATTCGGTCGGTAGCTCGTCTACGTCATCGTGTATTGGCGCTAATGTCTCTGCGCCTCTATTCGGCCAACTAATTTGCGCTGCTATCGCCTGACCTTGTCACGGTGAATGCAACCCGGCTCGGTCATTGCCCTCTGACTCGCGCGGTGATCTATATCGCCTAGCGACAATATACCCATCGGGCCGCTGATTAACAAGTATGCACCGCGTTTTGAATTAACGTTCACTTGCCCGCCCACTAACGATGCATACTTATCTTCATTCCACTTGCTTTCCAGGTCTTCCAACTGTTTGTTAGTGGCATATGTGCTTTTAATTTCCTGTACTTCATGTTTTAGTCGAGCCAAGTCTTTCAACAAAGCCGATGCGTCTAAAAAATCAAACGTAACGGCCGGTAACTTGCTTAAATCCCTGGCCACAAAAGTAGGAAGTAACTCACGTTCGACCTCTCTAAACACTAGCCTTATATCTTCTAGGTCCCTCTTCGTTTTTCCCGCATTTCGTCTTAATATTTCCTTCCTTCCCGTCTCATTTAAGGCGTCAAAAAGCAATGTTTTCGCCTCACTTATTTCTGCCTGATTAAAAGCAGACAGGCAAATACGTTTCATGCTTTCATTGTCCATCACACCCGTCTTGTTTTGCACATAAGTCGACAGTTCAGATACACATAAGTTACAATTAACGCACTTTAACGTCTTTGAAGCCATAGCGCCACTCAAAACGCGCATTCACACACCCGTTCCCGATCGCGTGCGCGCGCAAACTGTTATACTCCTCAGTCTTCTGTATAACCTGAAGGAGCGTATGGATGTGGTCTACGGTACTAAATCCTCTTCGGAAACCGGCTTGTTTGGGCAGCTGGAAGTCATCTAGCCTGCGTGCAAGACGATTATGACGATTAATAATGACTCTTGAAAATAGCTTATAGACATGGCTCAGAAGTGAAATGGGTCGGTAGTTCTTCAGTAACTCGTTATCACCCTTTTTGAAGAACAGTACCACCACACTTCTGTTCCATGCCTTAGGCGTTCTTCCTTCCAGTAAAACGGGGTCGAACAACTTCTGAAGGGCCATAAGGACCAGTTTACCAACCGCCTTCAAAAGTTCGGCTGTAATTCCATCTTCACTAGGTGCCTTATTGTTTTTGAGCTGTTTAAGAGCCATTCTAATCTCGTACAGGCTGATTTCCGGGATGTCTTCGGTATAATGTCGGGTCAGTCTAGCTCTAGGGTCTTCCGCCAGATCAACTCTAGGTCTGCTGGTTGATGTGTACAGCTGTCCATAAAAGCCCTCTATCTCACCCAGAAGCTCGGGTCTGGATGAAACGATTCTACCATCCTCAATTTTTAATTTGGCAAGCTGGCTCTGCCCAATAGACAGAACTCTTGCGAAAACTTTATAGCCCTTATTCTGCTCGATGGCCTCTTCAATACGATTTGTATTGAATTGGCGCAAATCACGGGTAAGGGACTTAGAGATCCGTTTATTGAGCTACCGGTATAATGACGCATCGGCTGAGGATCGGCATCGGTTGTATTTTATAGTATTTCATATTAAGTACGAATATTGCAACGTTATTGTTTTTTTTCTGTGCAATTAAATCAAAGTAAAACAAAAAAGAGTTTACTCCACAATACGCCGATCCCGACTCAAGATCTGTGCTAGGTATAGATATCGCATCACGCGCCCTGAGGGAAATCATTCGATGCTATAAGGTGAGAGCCCATTTTTTTGTCCGGACATCCTCATCCTACATGACATTTCGGGTGTGCATTAGTCTTGTGTGGAATAAACTCGTGTTATGAGAGACAATGTCTGATTAAATAAGTAATGCGATGTACGGTTTCAATTGTTTTTTGGGGTTCTGTGGGTAACTGTGTACATACACATGAAAGTGTTTGTTCACAATTTATTTCAAAACTACTATGTCTAGTACATACTCAGATGATAGTTGGTATTTGATATGCGACTGAATGGATAAATGGCTATCCAGACTATAATTACAAATGATAATAATCACACACACACACACACACACACACACACACACACACACACACACACACACACACACACTTACAAACACACACACACAGACACACACGCTGTGGTTTGGCAGAAGAACTGTTGTGAAAAAAAAAATGTAATCCGTTTCGTGAATAAACATTTATTTATTTTATTATTTTTAATGTTTTTATTTTTATTTTTTTTGGCTGTTTCGTTTTCTATGGGGAATCCAAAGAATTTTTCGCGATTTCGAAGTTGGTCCCATACTAAAAGTTATTCAGTATGGCCTAATCATCACGCTCAACATTTTTTTTATACCAAGACGGTGGCAAAAAAGCATTCGCCCTGATGGTAAGCAGTTACCGTAGCCTATGTATGCCTGCAACTCCAGAGGTGTCACATGCGCGTTGTCGACAATTTATAAAATGGAGGATTCACTGTGTTGACGGCTAAAGGAACAAAGGGGTCCCTCATCGTCAACACACTGGTTCCTATCTGAGCTCTTTGACAACCTTACTCACCAGCAGGAACACAACACTATGAGTAAGGTCTAGTGCTATTTGGCTGTGGTTTAAGACATACAGTAAAACAGGAGGAGAAACAGTGTATCCCTAAGGTCATAAGGAGAAATCAATGTTATATAAATCTATGTTATTATCGGCAAAAAATTTTTATTTTTATATACATAAAAAGCAAAATTTTATTGTTAAAACTATGGATAAAGATAAATAAGTCAATTTTTATTCGTAAAAAGTGGTTTATACAAAGAATTTCTTTGTCACTTTGATATCTGTCAATAACGATGTCTAGGCTAGACCCCATACAGGGCGACATCGCCATCAAAAAGGCGTTTTGCACTGAGTCACAATAATAAAATGCATTTTATGAAACTAAGCGAATTCTAGAAAGTATAAACGACATCTTAGTCTCTAAATTATGATCATACACTGTTAAAATTATTCGGGTTCCTCAAGTTGACTCCGTGTATAATGTTTGTTTAAGCTATGGTTGTTTTTTTCATTCCTAGTACTTTTACGCAGTACGTTTGTAACGCATACGGAACAATTTACTCAGCATATTATATAACTCTCGGTCGTTTTTTTTCTGGCAGCATAAAATGATGAAAGAAATGGCCGCCAGTTGAAGCTAGGGTTGCGAGAATTGGACACGTTTACGACGATTGGCTACTGACATAGTTTACTAGAGTTGGTCCACTGCGGAAACCCTAGAAAATACTTAGAGATATCTACGTGGTAAATTTAAAGTGAGCCTGCGGGAAAACTACATGTCTATGAGATAATTATCGAAGGATACCCATAATTAATAATAATAAATAAAATATTGTGGGACAATCTTACACAAATCAACCTAGTCCGACGGTAAGCTCTATAAGGCTTGTGTTGTGGGTACTAGGCGATGATGTATAATAGATATATACACATAAATACTTAAATATATAGAAAACACCCATAACTCAGGAACAAATATCTGTGATAAACACATAAATAAATGCCCTGACCAGGATTCGAACCCGGGACCTCCTGGTTCGTAGCCAGGATTACTACTAGGCTAAGAGGCCGTTAAATAATCCGCCATATGTGACATTGTCATGGCAAAGGTAATATATTGTCGGTATTGAGTTATTGGTACCTCCTTATAGTTCAAAACATTCTCCTTCATATGCAAAAAGAACGAGATCGCTATGTTGAGTATTTTTATTTTTATTATTTTTTGAAGTTTCAACATATCTTTGTACTGTTTTGAAATATTCGAGTTTAAAGTTTGAAAGCCTAAAACAACCTAGTTATAGGTTGAAGTTATGAAGATAGCGGTTTTAAAATATTCCACATACATTATATTACTCGATAAATTGTATGTCGTCTCTAGCATTTTACATTTTATAGAAATAATACAATAATAATGCACATAGGGTGAAGAGTCAAGAATCAAAAATAAAATATTTTATATAACTCAAAATCGACAGATTTTCAGCTGGCTTATGTTTATTTCTGAATATGATGTAGGTAAGGTTTATAATAAAAATAATGAAACAACCATATCTCAAGGCATAATTTTTTTTATAATAAAACAAAAAAAATCAACACTTACATAAAAAATATACAAAATCAATATTATAATGTTTTATTCTCATAGTTTACGTTAATTTAGGAACAAAACTAACGATCAAGTGTAATTAAATACAAAAGTAATGTAGTTTTCTATCAAAAAAGTGACTTCAAAGTTTAGTACTTGTACATGATTTTTTGTATGTAAAGTGATCTAGGGTACCACATTGTCGCTATTCATAAGTTTAGAGAAATAAGAATTCTACTTCCATTATTTAACATAGTGTCCGCACTATTAGTGCATATATCTAATACAAATATTATTATGAATCAATAACATAACTTATTTTATAAAAAAAAAACAGTGTTTTCGTCAGCTTTACTAATTTAGATCAAGTTTGTTAGTTTAACATTCCTTAGGGTCCCACATTGTCGCCTTATGACTTATGAGATCAAACTTATGTTTAAGACTTATTATAATAAAATTATTACTCACAAAAGTAATAATTTGCATTTAACATCATTATGAAAATGATTTACACTACTCAACCTCGCACCTAGGGGTACGTAAGTGCTGACGCCGAGTCATTTAAATTCTTACGTCTGATTGAGAGATTGGTGACTTTGTACGAGTATTAACTGATTATCTATACGGTTGTAACTCAGAAGCTTGTTAAATATAAGTCAACTATATTTTCTTTTAAAAAGTTTTGATTTGTTACTAACTTATATCCCTCCCCTTATTTATATTTAAGTTTTTGTTATGTACGAGTAATTAATCAGTCTTCAAAGCATATGCCAGGCATCCGGATTATTAAAATTGATAGTATGGCACACTAACTAGAGAAATTTTCATTTCTCTATATAATAGCAAACCTATTTCCGTTGCTAGCTCTCCGGCTAGAGCAACGTGTTCGCAGCGTACGAGCAGCATATTCGTGGCGTATTAAGACGGTCTGGACTCACTTTAAAATTGTAAATAATTTTACTATCCTATGTGATCTATTTTAGTACATTACTTACCAAGGACTGTAAAAGAAAGAAAGCCCGAAATCGCAGGTACTTGTGACCCGAGCCGCAGGCGAGGTTTATAAATATGCGTAGAGGGCTTTCTTTTTTACTGCCCGTGGTGAGTACACAATTTTACGTCTCCACCTGACCATAATACGAGGTTTTCCGTACGCGTAGCGTGCGGTAAAACTCACATTATGGCCAGGTGTGACGTAAATTTATTTTTAACAATCCAATTGAATAAACTAACATAATATGAATTTCGATTAATATATTTTGTATCTAGTTGATTGATTTAGCCCAGATTAAAATAGAGAGTTTTGCTTTGTCTTAATAATTATTGCTTATTGACCACTATTGTTAAAATGGTAACATAACATAAAGCTAAGTGAACGTAACGGGCAGCTGAGTTACGAACTGTCAAGCAAATGGATAGGAGTAAACTGAGATTTAGACAACACGTGTTACTATATTTTCCAATGGCCCGATATTTCTTCAAGCTTATGAGCGACAATGTGGTACCCTAGTCGGTAAACTTTGACTGTGTTTTTTTCCTACTTTTAGTTGAAACGTTTAACTTTTTATCAATACACCGTATTATTTTAAGTGTGTAGAAGCTATTTTTAATCAAAACCAATTTTCACTATTTTCGAGTTGATTAACAAAATCAGTAATATCTCGGAATCCATAAGCGACAAAGTGGTACCCTAACCATGATAACGTCACATATAATTATTATGAATGTCCTTTCAAAGGAATCGAATCGCATCGAATACCATCACCATGTCATATAATCGGCATAAAAGTGCAGCCCAAACTGGGTGTCAAACTAAAACTGACCACTGTATCAATTGTATAGTTGTAAGTATATGAAGTTATCAAATATTAATCTAACGGTTTTACAGATTGAGTGACATAAAAGTGCCGAGTGACGGTTTAAATTAAAACACACAAAAAAACGCTCAGCTGCTAGCCAGAGAGAAGAGAAATCTAATGAACTCAAACGAATTAGGTATATTCTAAATTTAATTTATGATCGAGACGTAACGTAACCCTTCATATAAAATGTAGAACATTTATACACAATATGAATGGGTTTTTCTTTTTAAAAGCCTTTAAAAAAGTTGTTGTCTGTAAAGTCGGTTTACGGACGATAGTTTTGCGTGATAACGTCATAAGAAAACATTGATGAAATGCATACTTTTATTTATGAATTCAATTGATAACGTAGCCGTAATGTTACCATGGAGATCTGTCCATAACGTGATGCTTTTTTTGCATTCTACTGGTGTTCATCGATTTATAAGACGTTATCACGTCAAAACATTGTAACAAAAGGATGTTAATTCAATTCATAGCACAAGCGTAGCTGCAAATTACAGGTGTTAAGGTAATCTTTTCACTGTAGTGTCTACAGAATGCGTGTCAATATCTCTGAAGACTATAAAATCTATTTTATGCAGATAAAGTGTAGTTTGTACAACATTTTACGACGTATTTTATTTTTTATAGGCATTCGCGTCCCCGCCCTTTGGTGTTACTCCAATTGCCTGTTGAGCGCAGCGAGTTGATCGCTCGATCAAAATGGCATTATGTTACTATTTTGGCAAAACTCTCGTGCTGATATCACTTAATAGTAAGGCAGTTATGGAGCTGAAAGCTGGATACAGGAAAAAAAACAATTGTCATCTAATTTGAATCGAATAAAAATGATACTCGTACATATACTCGTAGCTGCCACCTTCTAGCTTCTATACGCCGAAGTAAGAATCTATTCTTGGCGAACTAAATATAACACGGTACATCATTAAGCAGAAGATTACGCTGCGTTGGAAGAATCCTTCGGGCCTACCACGAACGTCAGAACTGGAAATGTTGTTCTCCCTCTCTATTACACTAATGCGAGCGAAAGAGATACAAGTAACCTAATTTCGTTGTTAGAAGTTCGCAGTAAGCTCTCTTTATTAGAGAGGTGTCCGACAGAAGAATACAGGAAGGCTGAAAAGTCAAACGGAACGTATAAGGTTACATCTGCTGTGACCTGCCCGTGGGCATATCAACTGTACGGATTCACTGTTCTGCCTTCATGTGAAAACTCGGGTCTCGTTGCACTGGTTCAACTCCAAAATCTACTCCCTAGTACCCTGAATCCAATAAGAATGTCCGTCTTATCGCGTCTCAGACTTTTATTATTGTGCAGCCCGCGAATTCTATGGCATTAGAACGGCAATATATTTTTTATAGTTCCGCTTCGAGGTGGTTAACGATACGAAATACACAGAATACAGGCGTTAAGTGAATGATGGGGAGGTTGGAGATCTTTTGAATTAATTTTATTGTTTGTTTATGGCTTTCGCGGACAAGTCTTTCATAATCAGTTTTATCTACACTCATACTGTAAGTACTCTAAAATGCGTTCAAAAACCGTAGACAATGACAAGCATTACAACAAACGATTTAACTATGATAAGTTTCTTATCTGCGGCAGTAACGTAATTTTAACTTTGCATGCTCAAATATTGTTAAGCAATGAGTTTCAAATTTGGAACATCGAATTTGATAACAGAATGTTACCGCCATGGCCAACTCGATTGGTCCCGCGCGAGCCCCGACACAATCGAGTTGGCCACGCCGACACAATCGAGATGGCCGCGGCGGTGCAATGGCGGCCATTCTATGATTTCCGAATACGGCATTTATAATAAATAATATGAGTGTAGATAAAGCAGTGTATGCAACTGTACGTAATTAGGCCTTAAAACACTCGTGTGATCTTATTATGAAATTCGCCTGCGGCTCATTTCATAAAACCACACTCATGTTTTAAGGACCCTTATTACGTAACAGTTACATAAACTACTATTATTGCACAGGGTCATACTTTTCTACTTACATCCACCCTGTACTTTTAGAGATACCAGTTTCTCGCTTGTCAATAAAAATAAAGAAGTTAAAAAAATAAGTAAATATGAGATTATGATCCAATAATTCGCCAACTAATGTTTTTCAATGACTCTTGTTATTGTAAAACGTAAGTGTTTTCTTTGCTGGATAATATCATACATATCATCATACTTACACCCGACTTGAGGCTGTTACAAGATATAACAATGTGCACCCAAATGGGGATTATGTTATGATAGGGATAGGTTGATCGACTAAAAATTATCTGACATCAGAAAAGAATATTTATTGATATAACTTCATTACGAAATATACTTCACAATCACAAAAACATTTCGTCCGATAGAAATTCACCATTCACCACCTCGCCTTAACTTAAGCAACCATTCCAATCATAAGTAAATCGAATGTGCAGATCATTATTTCCAATTTGGAATAGTCGGGCGCATATTAAAGTTTAAATTGAACGTACACTGCGGCTCGGTGTAAGTCTGCATTAGGGGGCCCTGGGGAAGACGAGCGGGTGTGGCCTGAGAGGAGCGGGTAGCGGGCGGATTGACGTTTTCAGGTAATACATTTGTTTATTTTGAAACCACATAAAGAAGGATGTTCAGTCAATAGAAGAAGTAGCTCAGTGACAGAGTCGGCCGTATATTAAAATTTAAAATGACCGTACTTATGAAAACGAGGTATTTACTATAAATAAATATTATGAGACAATAAGGCTTGTGTTGCGGGTGCTAGGCGACGATATATATAAATATAGACAAATACTTAAATACATAAAAAACATCCATAACTCAGGATAAACACACAAATAAATGCCCTGACCTCCTGGTCACCCGGTGACGGGTGTTCTAACCCGGGACCTCCTGTTTCATAGGCAGGGTCACTACCGACTAGGCTAGGAGGCTGTTAACTATCTATATTTGTTTTTTTGTAAGCGAACTCAAAAAAAAAGGCTAGACTGTTATGGTGCGTGTGTATACCACAAATATAACTCGCAGCTTGTAAGTTCCTTGATGATAATGGCGCTTGTAATCGTGCTAAAAAAACGAATAAATATACCACGTTTTAATAGTAAGTACTTAGTTTTACCGTTCCGCTACCGCTCATCCACTATAACCCAAACCCGCGCATGAGAACAAAGTATCGCTGCAGTTGTGTGCATAATTCACTTTATTGCACTCGGGCTGCTGTCATAACTCTTCGGCTGACTTACTGTTATCTAACCGCAGTCCATCTGCCACCATACGTAATCCGTGAAGCCTTGTAGCCTATTGTTTTATTACATTGGACTACCGGCTTACCTTCTTAACCTCGTCTCTTTCTAACAAAAACAGTTGTCCAAACGAAGGATAAGGACAAACAATTATAGGAACCACACGTGTTGGAGGGTCTGCCATCACTTAGTCTAGCGCGGCAGCGTGTCAAGCCAAGTTCAAGCAAAGGAACTGGCTAGCCAGCGCCAAAGTGTATATTACACGAACCACTTGGTCCCACTTTTGACCCTTCTATAACTCAAAACCTCGAACGTAAACACATACAACTACGTGTGTTTAATTATATCCATAAGGACATCTAGAAGCCCAAAATTCATGAAGCTAGCTCAAACGGTTATAAAGATATGAAGGTAAAAAAGTCGTAAATTTTAGCACTGACTGACTGACTGACATATAGTACCTAAACCTAACCTACTTCCAGATGACCTAGAAGGATGAAATTTGGAATCCAGCTCGGTAATTGTGTGTAAGCATAGGAAAAAATCTAAAAATAAAAAAAGTTAAAAAATAGGGAGGGTCCCCATACAATTTTTTTTTATTGTATCTTTGGAACCCTTACAAGCAGATATTTGAAACTAGTTATCTCAATACGTGCCTAGTTTTCTTTACAAAAAGTAATGATATCCCACCAAAAACATAAATGTAAAAAAGGAGAGCCAAGTTCAATACAAAAATTATGCTTGGCTGTGGGCTTCGCCGCAAAAAGAATGGAGATCTAAATGAGTGCCAAGTTCTATGCAAAATCCAAATATGTATTTATAGGAACAAAATAACATTATGAACAAGTATTAAACTCTATTTCTTTGCTTTATTGGATACCTATAACAATTGCTGTTATTTCAAAATGTGAGATCTTAAAGTAGGTTAGATTTAACTTGGTGTAGTGAATTTTTCCATTTTTCTTTCAATTATAAAATTGAAATTTCGCTTGCAGACGTTTCTGCTTAATACAAAATTAATTCAGAGTTTAATACTTGTTCATAATACTTGTTATTTTGTTCCTATAAATACATATTTGGATTTTGCATAGAACTTGGCACTCATTTAGATCTCCATTCTTTTTGCGGCGAAGCCCACAGCCAAGCATAATTTTTGTATTGAACTTGGCTCTCCTTTTTTACATTTATGTTTTTGGTGGGATCTAAATCACATTTGCTACTTCACGTAATGCATATCGCTACTTTAAAGTTATAAATATTTAACTAGTCCTTAGCTTTATTAATTTTACCCCTTAATATAAAATTCAACCACAATCTATGTTTTTTTTTTATCATAAACGATCAATCTGTAACTAAAGCTATGTCTATTTCATTGCGTAACTAGAAGATTTTTCGCAAGTTATCGAAAGGTGCATAGATATTTATTTATTTTATTTTATTGAAAAAGGAACAGTAACAAATTACAAACTAATACAATACAGGTTAACATTCTTACAATTATGTCTAAATTTGTAACTTAAGAACATCTGTTCACAACATTTGTTACTTTACAGTTAAGATGCACAAGATACAATAATTGAAAAAGTGAAGAAAAAAAACAAAAACGTTACATAATTATACTGCGATACTAATTAATCACTAATAACAAGAGTCACAGCGGCTTTGAAAGCTTGAAGGGACATTGAGATATATAGACTTTTCTTTAAAAAAGTCCAGAAACCAAGATGCCGTCAACAGAGCACGAATTCCCAGATATATAATTCCACATACCAGAGAGGTTTGAATAATTAAATCTGGGCTGGCCCCAAGAAAAATTGATAGCGATTCGAGCCCATCCCAATATTGGAGACGTGACTTGCTCGCGGAAGCGACCGCTCCCAAATGTTTATTTTTTGCCGTTTTACGCCAAATTGAGTATATTTGTGAGTATAAAGTATCAGATGAGCTATGAATTCTTAATTTTGGCATGATTTTATAAAATATTTTTTGCTGCACTGCAATCTTAAATGTTCCGTTTAGTTATTTTAAGGAAATCCGACCTAACTACAAGTCCCCTTTGAGTTGAAAGATTCGATATAAACTTTGTACCTTTCTTATACTGTGGTGCATATATATTATGTCAATTTATGGGATTGTTGCTAAGTTGACCCGAGGCTACAATATTGAGTAAAATCAACGGATTCAGCAATTGGGTGTCTTGTTATAAAAAAAATATTGTATTGTATTATATGTATCTTGCCATACGATTAAATAAATAATATTATTTTGACAAAAACGGGACTTAATTGCATACACTAACTTTTATTATTTTCCTGAGTCCCGTTTTTATCAAAATAATGAGTGAAAATCGTGTGAGTTTAAATCAGTAAATAAATAATAAATGGGAGGTACCTATAAGTAATTGTACTCTACTGACTTTATTTATTTATTTAATCTTATGGCGTATTTTACATAGTAGGTATGTTCTTGTTAGTCTATACTATTATAAATCGACATCCAGGTCGCACAGCCAGTCGATCGCGTCTGATGTTAAGTTAGTATAGAGGTCCTTCGGGTCGCCTTGATAACGTCGCTTTGGGCAGCGCTCCGCGATGTGCTGAGTAGTTTGGTCTTCAAGGCCGCAGTCACACATCGGGCTTTTGCTCCATCCCCATTTGTACATGTACACTCGCGTTCAAAAGTGCATACCCAATTCAGCAACAGAATCGTTTGAAGCTAAATTAGACGCCATCTATGCGTTCTTTGTGTAATAATCATAACACATGAAAATATCAAACGTTTAACATAACAGTATTTTTTTCTAGTTTACCCTGTCAATTAGCTAACAAAGCTAAGCTAATTATTTTAACCTAATGTGCATTAAAGTTCAACTCACTGAAACATTTTAAGGCTATTCATCGACTTTTAAAATAATGATGTATTTCATTAATCTTAAGATTGGCTGTAAGTAAGTAATATATAAATAAAGGAAAAAGAAAAAAAAGTATTTTTGTTTTATAAATGTTTTGATTTCTTTATACTCGTAGTTCATTCCTAAATAAACACAATCTAATTAAATGTGAAAGTAAATCTAGAAAGGCCCATAATGCAGGTTGTCGACAAGGCAATCGTCAATCGTCATTATTGCCAACCGGCACAACAGGCCTTTACCAATTTCTGCTTCGCATATGCTTTTACAAGAAAATTACACAAGCATATAGGCATTCAACTGAATCGCCATATTGTGCCAGATTAAATCTCCGGTTAAAAAGCAAGCGTAGCACTACACTACGCTAAGTGCAGCTGCTGCCGCCTGACAGAGCCATTAATTTTTATTGACCTATGAATGCTAAACTAAGAAGTCAAAACTACCTTAAACTAGGTAATTATAAAAGTTGTGCTGATCGACACTACATATAATTACATTAAGTTACTACACATTCACATTCCTCTTAATGATTTATTAAGTAATATTATTTGGTCAATAATATTTACCAACATTTTTTTTTATTCAATGCTTTCGCTACCAGCGCCATCTAGTTTGGTATTTGAACAACCCATACAATCAGAGCGCAAGCGGCTGCATACGAAAGTCGACCTAGTGGTGTCCATGCAATTATGAACGCCATTGTACTTGCACCTGCCGTGACCCGTACGGATTCTGTTCAGGCGGCACCAGTATTTTCTCTGAAGCGTAAATCCCTTCGGCTTCTGAGTTGGGTTTCCAATACGTAGGCAACACTGATCGCCAGCCGCTTCCACCCACTCTTTCTTCCACGCTTGCTCTAGCTGAAATCCTTCAGCTCTCAGCTTCCTTGCAGCATCGCTCGTAGGGCGACGCGATTTGAGTCGATGCGGTGGTGGATCCGTGAATTCGCGGTGGCTTGGCAGGTCCGGACGGGCTGTTATTTTTCCGAATTCCCTCAAAAGCGCGTTTCCTGCGTAAGTGGGGTGGCGCTATGTGGCTGAGCACTGGCAACCAGTGGGTCGGCGTGGATTTTACTGTGCCGGAAACACACCTCATCGCGTCGTTCAGTCTCGTATCGACTTTTTGCACGTGCGCGCTTTCGCACCAAACAGGCGCGCAGTATTCTGCTGCAGAGTATACAAGACCGAGCGCTGTGGTACGAAGCACGTCAGCAGACGCACTCCATGACGTGCCGCTGAGTTTGTTCAAGGTGTTGTTGCGTGTGCCCAGTTTGAGGGATGTTTTGGTGATGTGCTCCTTATAAGTCAGGGACCGGTCCAAAGTGACATCAAGGTATTTAGGGTGGGGATTATATTTGAGGTTTGATCCTTGAAATTCAACAGCAGGTTGGTATGAGGCATAACTATTATGTAGATGGAAACATGCAACTTCTGTTTTACTGGCACTAGGTGTGAGCCTCAATGAAGCGAAGAAACTCGACATGATTTTAAGGTCCGATGTCAGGACTTCCTCCGCATCTTCAAATCTCCGACTACGAGCAACCAGCGCGATGTCATCAGCGTATATAAACTTTCTAGCTGAAGTTTTGGGCAGGTCATGGATATACAGGTTAAAGAGGAGAGGTGCGAGTACTGATCCCTGTGGCAGGCCGTTGTTGAGTTTCCTTCGCTTGCTTTTCACTTCCCCCAAATAAACCTCGAAGTGTCTATCACTCAGCATATTTGCTACAAGACTTGCTATGTCCTTGCTGGGTACGACTGACAAAAGTTTGAAGATGAGTCCATGTCTCCATACTGTGTCATAGGCGGCTGTGAGGTCAACAAAGACCGCAGTGGATTTAAGTTTTTTCTGGAACCCATCTTCAATATGAGTGGTAAGAGCTAACACTTGGTCGGCACAGCTACGCCCTTGTCGAAATCCTGCCTGTTCTTGAGGAGTCATAGCATCGATGAATGGGGTTATTCGTGTGAGCAGTAGTCGTTCCAGCAACTTGTACGCGCAACTCAGAAGAGCGATCAGGCGATAGTTTTCCGGAATCTGTTCGGTTTTTTCCCGGTTTTAGCAATGCTCGCCGAGACTCGCCAGGCTTTCCTGCTTGAGATCTCTGACTTTACAACCATGACTCAAAAACTTATGTAAAAAAATATAATTGTGCAACGCAAAAAATATTAGAAGATAGCAACCCTCAGAGAAATAAACCAATGGAGTGGTAATTGTCAGGCGTCCCCCTCTGCCAAAAGTACAAGACCACTGGTCATAGTGGTTATATAAAACTAGTTGTCGCGTGTCAAACGCCATTCAATGAATGTCAGTCAGCGCGGAACGATCTGAGGTAAAAATGCCGAATTGCTGCGTGTTTTCATGTAAGAAAAGATATGAATTATCTAGTTTACAGAAGGATAACGTTTTTTTTCATCTGTAAGTATAAATTACGTCTAAATATCATCAAATAGTGCACGAAATTAGCAAAAATTAAAAAAAATATTGTCAATCAAAAAGTGTTGCCACTTAATGGTACTACATCTGCTTTAGGGTAATTTTTAAACTTGACTCTTCGTAGTACATTGTACCATATGGTTCATAATTGCATACCCAATTTATCAATGAATTCAATCATAAATTGGGTATGCAATTATGAGCACGATTACATCGAGGGAGGTAAGTGAAATATTGCAAACAAGAGTAATCGACTCCAGTGTGGCAGAAATACGTCCGCCATTATGTTATTCATTGTCATTGTTATGACAGGTTTGGCAATACACTTAAAAGATACTCCGTGGGTTAGGCAGAGACCCATTCGGCATACAGCCATAATTGTAAAGCATTGCTCTGTTAAAAAAGCAGTGTGTCTGTGTGTATGTGTTGTTATCAAATTGTTTCTAAACATATTTTAATCGACTTTTAAATTATTCAAATTACATATTATTTTTTAATCATTAACAAAAATGAAAAGATTAACGTCAGTACTTCAAAGGTAAAACTCATTCACACGCATAGCTTTTTAAATTATATATGTCGTCGAGGAACGCCGAGGGCAGGGCAGTAAGGTGGTTTGGAACTCAAAAAACTGACACTATCAGGATAACCTAGCCTATAGCACATTACGCACGGACGCACGGTAATGAAATAAAACTTAAACACTGGTTTAACAACTGTATTGAATTTAAATCTTTTTAAAACCGTATTATGGGAAGGGCAATAAACTACTACTGGTTCGGAAAGGAGCCCCAACTGAGAAGAACCAGCGTAAGAAACTCAGCGTATGTGTGCTTGTAGTACGGCACAATAGCTGAAATTTGTCTATGATCTCAAAAATGCAGCTACCATGAACAAATTTCCGTTTTAATAGACAAATTTCAGCTAGTGTGATGAATTCCGCACTGAATTCCGCTCTGATGTGTGGCGCCCCTTAAGTGAAATATACTTGTAGATGCTTGAAATAACGATATTCCTGTTTAGAAATTAATTCGTTCCTTTATTTTCACCATACATTTTATGTAGCATTTTAATTTTGTATGGATTATACTTTATTTATTATAAGGTATGTTATACACACTTATCCCCTTAAATAGGCACTTTTAATTTCTGACTCTGGTATCACTGTACCTACCAGGTAAGTTTTAGTGATGGGACAGCACAAAAATAAATGTCGATATTAACATTAGCAGTATGTTATACTTTTTATTTATAATTGAAAATGAAGAAGAGATAATAGAAATAGAAACTCATATTGGAAACTGATGCCCATTACAATCAAAATATCAACTGCGAAGGACTCTGGAACATCACGATGTCGCTAGTGACTGATTCGTCATTGTTCATTACAGTGAAAAATTCACTGAGGTGGATAGAGGAATGTCTAGTGTAATTGGAAGCACATTGGAACGGTAATCTAAACACGTGGGTTCGAATCCCGTGATGTTCCAGAGTTCTTTGCAGTTCATTGTTTCATTGTAATAGTTATTTGTTTCCAATTTGTAGTATTTTCCACTAAATATAAAAGCAAATACACATCAAAATATTAAATTGATAATATAAAAGTTATTCTATATCAGCTTGCAAGATTTGTCCTGAACAAATAGATAAACTAACTTACGTAGAATACTAACATTGTAAGTAATATGCTGGTAGAAAAACTTGATATTTAATCACAACTTAACATTATAATTTTATCAATAGCTAGTAATTATTTTACATGTTTTTAAAGTGGGGCATTCCACTCATACAATAGTGTGTTATTCAATCAAATACAAAATACTGAAAACATTGAAAAAATAATCAACCCAGCAGGATTTGAACCTCGCATCGATACGCCTTACCGGGGCTCGATCGCTTTACCAATTAAGCTATGGGTTCAGTTACTGAGTTGACGAAATTCTCAATGCCTTCAATCATCTTTTTACATCGACTTTATAGCAGCCGTAAGCGACATCTAGGTGCTAACTAACTACTAATAGCTAGACCTTATACTTGGTAAAGAAACAAAAATATATAACTAACCTACGATCAATGTTTCTCTGCGTCCGTAGGAAACACCTTAGACAACCCTACACGTGATCCCTGGGCGGTGCTAAAAGAGTTACAAACTTGGCAGCTCTACTATCCTACCTGGACCTCGCAGCACTCACTGGATTTTCTTCATCATCTCCTTTCCCACTACCCTAGGGAAGAAATGCCTATCTATATCCAGTGACATGTAAGCATACGATAAATAAATCTACGATAAAATGTGACATTTTCGAGTCAAAGGTCCATCATTATCGGTTGTCAATAAGGCGTTACCATAAAAAAAATCATTTAGAAATTAACTCTATTAACAATCGACAATGATGTACCTTTGACTTGAAAACGTCACAAATTTATATCGATACTTAGGTATATTATTATCGACGCGTTCCTCGCACTGTCTACGTTTACTTAAAGATGACATTATCTCGTTCACGGACAGGTTGTCTCTGTCTGTGTTTGTACTTTTGTGAGTATATTTTATGCTAGTGTTTGATAATTTTATCGTGTGCGCGTGTAGCGACGTCAATGGAAAATGCATTAGTGTTAACAGTATTTGTGTGCGTTTCCTCGTCCACCGCGCCGAAACTGGCAGACTTTTTCTGATAGAAATTAGTGCGCGTCTCGCATCCGGTTGGTTTAATTATCAAAGTAGCAACCTATACGTAACTGTACGAAAGTTTATACAGATCTTGAGATCACAAATACAATCAAGACCAATGAAATCGGGTCACTTTCTAAAGAATTCCATATAAATTGACCCATTTTCCTTCTTTAGTGACCTGTCTTGGGATGCGACTCGTCTACGCTCGGAAACCGATATAAAAATGGAATAAAAAACCCGAGCGAAACGAAGAACCTATTCATCGAGCATTTCAATGCCTTTATCAGAGGAAGAGAGAAATAAACGTTGCTATAAATTGTCGTTATTTGTAAAAACATACTTTCTTGAATGTCTTAGGAATATTTTCTGGAGCTAGAATTGAATAACAAACGGGAGACTCCTATTTACGCACGAGTCGTTATGTCGTAAACTTAATAGAATAGGTCATAAAAGAACTATCAAGAGTCATAATTAAGATTCGAATCATTTAATAAATTCATATTTTCATAGTGAAAGAGGAAGCGACTCTCTCCTTAACACTATTAGTGGGTTGGACGCTGTGATCCGGGGCTGCTTCGCTAGAGAGATTGTTAGTTGTTTATGTAATGTGTAAATATGTGTTGTGACGTCTCTTACATACATATTTTAGTCATTATGAGTGACGTGTTAGTGTACCATCTTCAGGCACTAGGAATCGGTTGGTGACGTCTGCGTTGGCCATTATTAGACTTAGATAATTCAACCAACCGGAGCGGCCATGTCTGTCATTTTCTATACAATAAAGGCTGCCGATTTTTGCGGGGGAGGGGAACGTAAAATGTATGGCTATTAATACGTCGTACAAATAGTCACGTCAGATAAACGTCAGTCCATACAATAAATATGACTACTGGTCATATGTTTTCGGCAGACTGGAACGCCTGTCAATGACCGCTCCGGTTGGTTAAAATCTCTAACTTATTAGATGATGAGTCTTTTTTTATATTTTTAAGGTTATTAAGTAACGATATTTAAATCGTAAAGTGACTATAACTACCTACTACATAAAGTGACTGAATAATTATTGTATCTAACCTTTCATCTATATATATAAAAGAAGAAACTGACTGACTGACTGACTGACTGACTGACTGACTGACATATCAACGCACAGCCCAAACCGCTGGGTCTAGAGATTTCAAATTTGGCACATAGGTTCCTTATAAGGTCTAGGGGAGCACTAAGAAAGGATTTTTCAAAATTCACCCCCTAAGGGGGTAAAATGGGCGTCCAAAGTTTGTATGGCGAAAGAAGATTTGTTAGACTATTTTATTCGAAACTTCACAAGAGTATTCCTAACGATAAATGAGTAAACACGTGTTTCAGGTTTTTTGAAATTCAACCCCCAAACTGGGCAAATGTGGTCACAAAGTCTGAAAATCAACATGGGTATTGTATCCTTTTTGAGTACGGGGCAAATGTGGTCACAAAGTCTGAAAATCAACATGGGTATTGTATCCTTTTTGAGTACTTATAGTACGCGGGCGAAGCCGCGGGAAAAGGCTAGTCTAAATATATAAAAGAAGAAACTGACTGACTGACTGACTGACATATCAACGCACAGCTCAAACCGCTGGTTCTAGAGATTCCAAATTTGGCACGTAGGTTTCTTATAAGGTCTAGGGATGCACTAACAAAGGATTTTTCAAAATTCACCCCCTAAGGGGGTAAAATGGGGGTCCAAAGTTTGTATGGCGAATCAAGATTTGTTAGACTATTTTATTCGAAACTTCACAGGAATATTCCTAACGATAAATGAGTAAACACGTATTTCAGGTTTTTTTGAAAATTCAACCCCTAAAAGGGGCAGACGTGGTCACGAAGTCTGAAAATCAACATGGGTATCGTATCCTTTTTGAGTACTTATAGTACGCGGGCGAAGCCGCGGGAAAAGGCTAGTTTGAAATAAAACATCGTATGGCCAAAAATAATATCCTCAAAAAAAGAGAGAGCGAGCTTAAAGAGAGATAAAATAATGGTGGCTATCAGCAAACGTGGTATATTATTATATACCGTAAAGGGCAAATATTTTCAAAATAAAACCTGCGTTGTTATAAAAAAAAAACTTGAACCTAACGAAAACAAAATAAAAAGAAAACTGTTATATTTAAAATATGTTACAATGACAGTTTTTTAGGTAGCCATTACGATGTTTTCAAAGATTCAATTAAAACCACCTATCAAATAATACTACTCGTAAGGATACACAATCAGCCCAAAAAAATGGCCCCACAATACTGCTCCAAGAACGACTCGTGCGGTACTTTCTTTGACAGCATTGATTTATTATGTATTCTACTAGATGTGACATCTAGAACAAATTTTATGCGCCATGTTTGGCGGTTGACAGCTAAGACATAATCAAGGAGTGACAAATAGACTTGTAGTGATTTTCACTACAACTTTTGGGACAAAGAATTGCTGAGGGATATCATCTCCTTTTACTCAATGTTTGACAGTCTTATTACGGTATAAGACTGGCCGGTTACAAATTTTCACAAGCCATATTTTCAGTAAATCTTGTTTGAATCTGTAGGTACTATCAGCTGCAGAAATGCGTATGCAGCCTTAGGATCAAGTTCGCTTGACAGCAGATACGCACGTAGCAACGGAGTTCATAAAAATATACTAGATGACGTTACTGGCGAAGCTAGTTAATTTAAGTTCGAATTCGAATATATACATTTAACAATAGAACAAAGGTCAATGACACATTTAGGTTGATACCTCTAGTCTCTAAAAATTATTTTTTATAAAAACTCATATTTAACCTCGTAACGCCCAAGAAAAAAAACGCAAGTTCAGCTAAACGCCCAATGTGCAATGTATAAGCCAATATGTTTAAATATAAAAATGACATTTCATAAGCTTTTAAGTACAGCGTACTGTACACTGGGCGTTTACCTCATTTTTATTTTTTCGAAAGTCTGGGCGTTAATGCTGAGTGTTACTTTGTACACTCTATCGCACATTGGGCGGCACGAGGTTAACTTACTTCTTCCTCCAAATATGGATCAAAATTTCAAAGGTTGGTATAACGGAACAGGTGGCTAAGTCGGTAGACACCTTCCTTAAAACAAAAGTAAATCCATGATGGACCCGAGATCGAGTCTGGGGTCGTGTTTCTTTTGATTTTTTTCAAAAAGTTAAATATCCGTATTTTTATAACAATACTTTCGTTTACTTTCAAAAATAAATGTATTTTAATATCATAGTTATAGTGGGAAATAAGACACTATTCAAAAAATTTTATTTTTATTATCAGATCTATTTAAATTACAGTCAAACCTAAAAACAAACAGCTAATACAACTTTAAATAATAATATTATACAATTTATACTAGCAAAGTCAGAACGCGTGGATATTGTATGATAATACACTAATTACTACTTAAGTTTCTATAGCATGGGTGTAATGGACAAGCTTACTTAAAGAAAATACCCGTTTCGCTCTTATGATTTAAAATATTACAATTACACAGTTTTGAGAAGGGGGTTACAAACTTTTAAATATTGAGGTTAATGAAGGCTTAAATTACATTTCTGGCAACACAGAAAATTATTGAAACCTTCACCTCAATAAAGATAGCAGATTATTAATATTTCACTTTTTATAGAATGTCTACATAATATGTATATTTGAATATTTATAGATAACTGTTATAATATTGTAAACCTTTTCTTTGTCAAAAACGTAATAATTTTACAATCACAAAATAAATGTGAGTAAAAGATAAATATTTGGTCATTATTGTAACCCGCCCAGAGACAACAATACGTAATTAAGACTGTTAATCTTGATATAAAGTCACGTGCCTCATCAATCTCATCATTGTTATGAATTTTAAAAAGTTGGCCAATAGAAATTTAAAATAATAAATTATTTTATCACTCCTCCTAGAGAGCTTATTAGATGACATTGCAATTTAATTATAGGCTGTTGTCTTATCTACTATCTAAAACACTAATGAGTTGCATGACTTTGTGGAGTTCCACAGTCTATGTTATTTACTTACTTTTGTCTTTTCTCAGCCGACAGCGATACACTTAACGCGACACAGTGGATATTTACGGCCATATTCATAAAAAAACCTTAATCGGCGTCTGATCGTCGAACCCGGTGATACGCCGATTAGCCTTAATTGAGGTTTTTAAAAATGCTTGATTTATAAACACATATTATCCTGCTCATATCTGATCCACCGCTTATTGAAAGATTAGACGCGTTATGTTGGCACTTTTGGCAAAATCATAGACAAAAACCCGGTTTCATCGCAATTAAAAAAAAAGTTTGACGGAACATGACACATGCCAGCGGTAGTAGCGGGAAATGCGTTAAATTTTATTACGTATTTTGCATGTTACTACGGTTTGGATAAATACTTTTGTAACTAATTTTAGATTAATGACTGTGTAATGTGTCGAGAAACATGAATAAAATTAATGTATCTACCTATAGTGAAGAAGAGAGACAGTAAACAATTGAAATGTAATAGTAGTGTGTTGTTACCTACGATGAATCACTGGACTAGTAATCAAAATAAGGTAAGAAAATCAATTAATTAATTGACTTATAACTAGGTTCGGACCATTTACAAAAGTATCTGCCCATGTCAGACATATTTCTCAGTATAAAACTTATAAACAAATGTTAATTGAGTACAACTTGAAGAACTGAATATTGCTTTAGCGTGCTTACCCATTTCTTACTGCTTACAGTGTCGATGTCATGCATACCGGCGTTCAGAGAATGGTTGTATAGCTCAAGAAACAGAAACGAGAAGAAATAAGAGTGGTCACTGATCAATTGAAGCCTGACAGCTGCTGCCACAAGTTGTGTGTTGTGGATTTACTTGGTTGGCGCAGAGTTTCATATAGACACAAATAACAGGACTGCACTACTAGTGAAGGTAGGTAGTATTTGAAATTGATGCCTATTACAACATACCTGTACATTGGTTACCTATACATTATGTAAATATTTTAATAGTGCCAAAACCATAGTTTTATAAGTGCAAAATATACATTATTATTTTATGAAAGGCCTACAACTGCCTGTCAGAATAACCATAGTTGGGTCTTTAGCTCTGTCTACCAGCATTTAGATACAACCAGATTTAAATGTGGTTTTCAGATCTGCTCTTTTTCAATTTGTACAGCCTTATGAATATTGGTGTCGGTTAATACTCTCTATTTGCAAAGGTAGGTAAAAAGACAATGAACAAAATTATAATAACTTATATGGTCACCGCAGTACACTAAAATTAAATTACATAAAATATTTGAAAATATCTTTAATCAAAATTGTTATTTTATTTCCAGATTCTGAAAGGCCAAGTTACTCATGGACAAGCACCACCTACACACTTCCTTCAAGGAACTGTCACTATGGGCCAGCATGCCCCAGCAGCCAGCCTGACCACCTCAGCAATCACACTGAAACAAAAGGAAATGAGACAGAGAAACCCAAAATGCTCCGGCTTTGTGTTTTCTTATTAAACGGGACATTTGATTTTACTGAATAAGTTATCTTATTTTATCTCAATAAAAAATTTGTATTGATGTTTTATTCTCCTTTTACTGGAAACTTCAGCAGCTGTTTGTGATCATTGACATATATTGTATATCAGAAATCAGAACATGTTATGACTACTCAGAGATCATGACTGTAACGTTGGTGTTAAAGATGTGTACAGTCAGCAGAATAATTAACTAAGCCGGTAAGGTGTTAGGTTTGAATTTAACCGATTACAATGAAATAGCAGTGAAAGTGTTGACATATCTTATATGTACCATCGGGTTCATAATTGGATACCCAATTTATCAATGAATTAATTCATTATTTGGGTATGCAATTATGAACCCGATAGTACCTATACCTTTTTGTAAGTCATGAAAAATGTATACAAATGCTGCGACAAAGTTCAATATCAGATATTGTTACTATTACATTTTTCACCATAGCTGCATTAGGTGCAAGCCAGGCAATCTTTGTTTGACACTTTGAGTGAGGTATGCTGTAGGTTTGAGTTGATCAGTTAGTGGAAATAGTTACCTTCCTTGTGAGTGGCGTTGGATAAAACCTTGAAGATGTGCATTGTTTACTGCCCTGTTGACTAATGCTGCAACCACTTCTTCATCCGTCACTACTGCATAATCTTTTCAGCATCGGGATATAATAGTATAGTGTTGTACTGGGTTTTTTGCTATCAAGGGGTCTATGTCTGACCCAGATAGGCCACATTATTATTTTAGAATAAAGAAACTTATATTTAGTTTTAAGGATTGAAAGTTAGTAAGTACATATACATAGATACTGCAGGTGTAGAGATCTACCCTTGAGGCCCTAAGACGGTGTGTAAAAAGTAATTAAGTATGATCATCATCTTCTATTCAGACTGGTTCAATAGGTAGGTACTTACTACTTTTATTGCAGCGCTTCTTCTACTTGATTTCTGTAAGTGACGAGGTCCTCATAGGATAGGGCAGATTATTATTTTAAGACACATGCACTGAAACTTGAAACTTCAGACGCCGGCGATTCACTTGTTTGATAACCTGAATTACTGACATTACTTGCATTTAATTACGATGGTTAGGTACTCGTCGAAAATCTAGATATTTATTTCCTACCCATTTCCGATGTCGCTGGACTATTTATTGATATTACAATTATTTACTTAACAATTAAATCGAAACACAGAACCTTATAAACAGAAGTCTCCATCTGTTAGAAATCTCTTCGATTTCTGTACTGTGTAGGTGTAGCTCCTATCAAAATTCAAAATCAGCTGTTCAATGTTGTGTCGACCATCTTGTCACTTAATATGCGGATAAAGGAGGGTCCACGGGCTCGTAACTTTTGGCTTTTATAGGAGGTCGATCGTAGACAGATTAACGTTAATACGCGTTTATGCATCAAGAATTTTGGTACCTACCTCTGAGCGACCGATCAGTAGCTCCTAACTTTTTATGAATATGGCTGTTAGTGTTTAACTATCCTAATATTTAGTATAACCCCCTTCCTTATCAATTACAGCTTGCAAGCGAGAACGCATTGATTTAATAAGATTTTGACATAAACTACTTCCTCTAATTTCATTCCAAATTTTCAAACAATGCGCTTCCAATAATTCCGGAGTTCGCTCGTTGCAATTATCCCAACGCTGGACGATAACACCCCATAAGTTTTCAATAGGGTTTAGATCCGGTGACTTAGCGGGCCAAGGAATGACCTTTATGTAATTTTTATGTTGGTCTAACCACTCCTTCACATTACGCGAATGGTGTATAGGACAATTATCTTGAATAAATCTTAAAAACGGCATTTCTTCTTTCGGATACACATTCCGAACTGTGGGTAACATTGTTTCGTTAAGCATATTCACATAATCATCACTGTTGGCTCGGCTAGGAATTCTGATGAGCTCTCCCGGACCGGCTTCAGACATCCAGCCCCACATGTTCACTGATATGCGACCTGACTCCATATTTGGCACTAAGTGATTGCTGTCGTATCGCGTATTATTTCGACGCCATAAATGAAGACGTCCATGCTGACAAGATTTAAAAGTCTTTTCGTCCGTAAAAATTACATTACTCCAGTCGTCGTTTAAATGTTTACGGGCAAAGTTCAATCTTGTAGTTTTATGATCTGCTGTTAGCAGAGGTTTAACAGCAGGCCTCCGATGATGTAACCCTTCACTATGAAGCACTCTTCGAACAGTATCCACACTCGTGCCAAATAAACCGGCGTAGTGGCGTGTTGCCTTGAACCCATCCTCTTCGTACTCCTTAACCATGAGCTGACGTTGCGGTATGTCTATAAGACTAGGCGTACCGGTCCTTTGTCGGTTGAGCAATGACCTTTCCTCTTCGTAACGTTTCACCCATAAACCAACCGTTTTCCTCTGTAACAATATTCAGTTATGTGTTTAACGTATAAATAAATTATTCACATATACACCCACAAAAGGACACACTTCGGTAATACGTATCCAAAACTAAAAAAAATACTTACAGTAACACCGGTTTCTCTGGCAATCTCAGACTTATTTAATCCTTTATGATGCAAATTAATTATTCCCGACTTTTTGATTAAGTCGATATTGCAATTAGAACTCATTGTTGCTTATAAAGTAACAATAAAAGGTCGCAATCATAAATAGGCAATAACAAAGTAAAGAACGGAGAAACTAAGAACGGCAAAAGAACAGAATGACAAAGAAATCTGTAAGCAATAAAAACTTAAATAGTATGGTATACCATAAAACTTTAGTCTACCCTCCTAAGTTTTTATATTAAAAGCGTTTCTTGTAAAAACTGTCAAACTCGGTGAATTGTTGTAGGTATACCGATATGAAATTTATTACAATCTGATAAAGCACAAATTCTTTTAACACTATGCATTATGTCTCACCCAACATAAATCTAAAATATTACATCTAGTTCACACTAACGGCGTTCACATATACGCCGCCTTGTTGCATATTATGCTCGATGCAGCTAATGATAAATTTCGATACCACGATTAATTGATCATTTGGTCTAGCGGCTCAATGAGGCGACTGAGGCGAGGCTTGCTTAGATGATCCTGGGATCAAATCCAGGCGGTGTATCATTGGAATGTATATTTTGAAGAAAAAAAAACTGTGGAGTTTATGGTGGTGAGTTTGGTTAAAGCGAACGAAGCAGTTCAGCTGAGAATGATGACAAAATAATTTAAGTGAATATATTCCAGAAATCTCACACTGTGACCGAACCGAAACTGGAAGGGGACGATATATGTATTTAAATATGATACATTAATTAAATACAAACGGTTGTGGTTGGTATTATGTTGGTAATTAATTGATAGAACAATCAAAAATACTATTTCATGGAAGTTGTGACAGATTGCTACTACTGAAATTCCAACTACTGTTTTTTTATTTAGTAAATTTGACTGTAATAAACGCCATTTAGTGAGATCTAGGTAAACTAGTAAGGTGTCTTGGCTGCTTGTAAAAGAATGTTAACATGTCAGAGATTCAGATGGCGTTCATTCTTCATGCACGCCATTATTTTCTCAGGGTGGGTACGCATTTTTGCAGCTGACAGTACCTTTACATTGTTGCTCGAATATTAAAACATATCATACCTCTATTTCGTATTCTCAAACCTACTCATTTGCCAAAATAATATCTTATTCATGACAAGAACTCATAACGACGTCGATTATACAAGTAATGGTAGAATGATGCTTGGATAGTACTTTACTAACTTCGTTTCGTAGAATACCCCCAATGAATAAACTTGCATAATACAAGCAATCTATAGGTACAAACTACTTGGTGTCTCATGTTTCTTCATCAAAGTTAGTCGACGCCACTGGTTTGCTTCGCTTAACACCGGTAAAATACGAGACTGTCTTGAATGAGTGACACAACAACAACAACATCAACAACATCTAAATCCACATCTAAATTCCATCCAAAAGAAAAACACTGCGTTACGATTAGTATGGGAGCTCATTGCAAATTTAGAGAAATGATGAATTAAAAAAAACTAGGCGTTAATTGAGAAATATAAATTAATGAAGTTATTAGTATTAGTGTGGTGGAATTTGGTCCCTAATTATAGATGTATAAGTCAAGAAACTAAATACATATAACTGTTTAACTCTAATTTGAAAATGTTACTTTGGAATATTTTATTATCGAGCCGATTTTGTCCAATCGTGTATCGGAATTAACAAAGTTCTTCCAAATATAAATAATAATATATATAATATTATCATATCTCAAAACAAGTAAGAAAGTAAGTTATATATTCTTTCTGTTGTATGTTTCATTGTTGTACAATAAAGTATTATACTACTACTACTACTACTACAAGTAGTTATAGCTAAAAGACTGATCAAGTAAAGTCAATTTGAACGTCATCAGGTGTTTTCAGCCTCTTTATAAGCGTTCCGTACCAAAATAGTAACTAAGAAACCTTTCTGGTGCGACTCTGTCCCTCTGTTTGCATGTCACACCCAATTTGTTACGAAATTACTCGACCGATTGAGTAGAAATTTTGTATAAGTGCATATCATGTAGGTAAGTCAACCCGAAGGTGAACGTTAGATGTCCTGAACTCCTGACCTCTTCTTTCGTTTTTTCTTCAATCGCTTTCATAAAAATTACACGTGTGTTGCACTAAACACAGTATTGGTAAATATTATGAAAATGGCACTCTTTATTAAGTGCATTAGCAAGTATAGTTTTATTATTATTATTTTATTCAATAAAAATACATTGATTGTGTTTGAAATCACATACTTGACTATATATATAACAACAATATCGAATTTCATGCAATACAGTATTTACAAAGAGTCACAATAAAAAATTATAAATTATATACAAATTTAAATAAAATAGAACTATTATTAATTAGAAATTAAGATTTACAATATCAATACCTATATGAGATACACCAACATGATAGCAAAGAAAGTACTATACTATTACCAAAACATCCATAAAATTTAATAATTATTCCATTCTAGCCTAGCCTTACATATTTCGTCTTTACTATAAAAACATCCTTGCAACAGGAAATTCCGAAGAAGTGACTTAAAGACGTTAGGTTCAGGAAGGTGCTTGTTACCTCTGGTCTACTATGTGGATCTGGTTGGTATTGGGTAATGTTTGTCTAGTGTCTGTCTTTATGTACATTTTTGATACGGCTTAGAAGCCAAACATGTAAAATAAATATATAATATAGTTAGGTATAGATTATTTTGTCATTATTCCAAAATTATAAAAACCGGCCAAGAGCGTGTCGGGCCACGCTCAGTGTAGGGTTCCGCAGTTTTCCGTCCGTCACAGTAAGTATCCCCACTTAAGAGTTTTTGAAAGCACGTCATTTCATTGTGATTTTGTAGAAATTACAGGTACAATAAACACCTACTTATACGGTTAAAACAAACTTAGTTCAGAAATTATTTTGTAATTTTTTTTGAAAACCTATTCAACCTATCAAGTTCAAAATAATTTTCCTAGAAAGTTTTTATAAAGTTCTACTTTTGAGATTTTTTTCATATTTTTAAAACTTATGGTTCAAAAGTTAGAGGGGTGGACACATTTTTTTAAAATTCTGGAGCGATTATTTCCATAAATATTTACATTATCAAAAAATGACTTTAGTAAACCCGTATTCATTTTTAAATACCTATCCAACAATATATCACACGTTAGGGTTGAAATGAAAAAAAAATCACTCCCCACTTTACGTATAGGGGAGGTACCCTAACAAAACATTTTTTTCCACTTTTAATTTTACCACTTTGTCGGCGTGATTGATCTACATATTAGTACCAAATTTCAGCTTTCTAGTGCTAACGGTCACTGAGATTATCCACGGACGGACGGACGGACGGGCAGACATGGCGAAACTATAAGGGTTCCTAGTTGACTACGGAACCCTAAAAATCGAACGTCTCAGTTACTCAATACATAGGAGCCCCCTGTAATCTGGCATGGATCTAAGACACTTAAAACAATTACTTACCAATTTGACTATGTGTATTCACTTTGCCATTTTGATATTTTCGACGCCATTTTATCAAATTTGACATCAAACAATAAAACGAGTATTAACAAAGTCACAAGTGGAACCACTGCCCACTGAACCGGCAACTACTTAGTACACTGTTTACCGCCGCTTCATTATTCAACTAATGCACCAGTTACGCTAACTGGCTGAACCGAGCCGCTTTAAAAGTGCTAAGTGTTTGGTGTCGCCCGAGGATTTACTTTGCGCCTGTGATCTTGTCTCACTTCTCAAGTTTTTAATTAGTTAAAGCAATGGCGCGTAGTTACATTGTTCGAGAGGCAACTGGATGGCTCTCGGTATTTGAGCTCCCGACGTGTTGTGGAACCACACTGAGCACCGAACTGACCTAACTTGGACTTTATTTTCACCCTCCCCCACTCATTATTTTTTGGCTTCCATCTCTGACCGGCCGGGGTGAATGGCAATTTGCATGTTCGTTCTTCACCACTTGCAGACACTAGAATTCTAGGGAGGAAGGGGTGAAAAACAAAGTCCTAGTTGGGTCAGTTCAGGTTGCACAGGACGGTTCCACGGCGCGGGAGCTCAAATACAAAATGCAACTCGCGTCGTTTCTCTAAGTAAATGATGTTGTAGTCGAGCAGACTTTTGACTGAATAGTGTCGTGTTTTAGAATGCATCCAACTGAATCGTATATTCATATTCATATTCATATTCATATTCATATTCATATTCATTTATTTCGTAAATGCACAGATACAATACACGTCAAAAGAAAAAATAAAACTAAAATTTATACTAAAATGAATACTAGTGAGCTATTATATAATACTAATTCGCAATTTATAACAAAAGTCAAACGATGTCAATTCTGATTACAATAGAGCTACACATTTATAATTAAGATAATTTTATGTCACATAATTCTCTAAGGTCAAAGAAAGCATTTTCAATTAGCCATTTTTTTAATTCCTTAAAAAATGAGTTATTATTTTCTAGGGTTTGTATATACTTTGGGATGGCATTATACAATTTTGGTCCGATTACATAAGTTATTTTGGTAGACTTGGTTAGTCTGCAACTAGTCGTTGCTAGTATTCCTCGTTTCCTATCTCTAGGAAACCTACGTTAGGTTGCCCGGTCTTAAGGGAAAATAAGTCAAGTTGGTCCTAACAAACTTTATTATATTAAATATAAATTGAGACGGGATCGTCATAATCCGTAAGGATACGAAGAGCTGTAGAACTGCTGGTGAATCGGGAGGAACACATGCTATTATCCGGACTGCTCGCCGTTGCAGTACGAACGCACGGCGCCAGTCGGCGGCAAGTCCCCAGAACTCTAGGCTATAGTTTAAAGTTGAGTGAAATAGTGCAAAATAACAGTTTCGTACCTGTGCCTGCGGGAGTATGAAAGATAGTCGTTTTAGGCCGAAACAGACCCCTGCCAACTTTTTGCAGACGTTATCAATTTGAGTATCCCATTTCAGTGCAGAGTCGAGTGTTATACAGCAGACCATATAGCGCGGCCGTAGCTCAATCGAGAAAAAATAGGAATACAAATACACATAATTATTGAGAACAGTATAGTACAGTGTTTGCTCGGATCCCTATTCGACATGCCAAACTGTGACACGTGGATATCCATGCGAGATCACTACTTGTTTGACACCGAATCCGATTGTGGAGCCACTTGCCATATTGTTCGTAATTTAGCCTTGTAATCAATGACCGATGTAATTGACAGTCAACAGCTAGTCGATAACATCGGTCATTATTACAGGGCTAAATTACGAACAATGGCAAGTGGCTCAACAATCCGGGTTCGTGACTGTACTGAGTAATAATTCAAAGTGGTCTTACTAGCTATAGTTAGTTTTCGGTTGTCGAGTTTTACCCTTGTATTATAGTTATCACGGATCAGTTACTATAGGTATAGCCACGATAGTTGAGGTCAAGCACACAACATGTCATATAATGACAGCGGGATTTTGAAAGTACTGTCCTTTTGTGATGTGAACTACAAGAATGACACTAAGTTGACAAATTTTCTTTAAGGTATCAGTTTAAGATTTTTTTAGGATAATACCTATATCTTATCAACCGACTTCAAGATTTCGAAGGAGGAGGTTATCAATTCGTCGGGATCTTTGTTTTTGCTATTTTTTTTTTATGTATGTTCACCGATTATTCGAAGACGGCTGGACCGATTTGGAAAAATCTTTTTTGTTTGAAAGAGTATACTTCACAGTTGGTCCCATTGTAACCAGGTCAGGATCTGATGATGGGATCCTGGAGAAATCGAGGGAACTCTTCAACTATTATAGGCACACCTGTAGTGATTTGAGTATTTTTTACAGCAGCTCGAGCATTTGGTGTTGGAAAGGTGGATGCTTAGTGAAGTCGGTTCTTTTTTGTTTAAAATTATTTATATAAAACAGGTCGTATAACTATTATAATTTGATGTTCGTCATGTTATTCGTAACATTTTCTGTTTCAATTAGTTTTATTAAATGAAGAGGTATCTGAATAATAAAGGTATGTATTTGATTTATTGATTGTTTTACTTTATTTTCGGTTTTTGTTTGTTGTGGATTTAATTACATTTATATTACTTCACTCATTCCTTCCATTCATTAACTTTTTTTACAATCAGTACGTACCTAAGTAGCTGTGTGTGTAATTATTCACCTCAACTTTCGTGGCCCCGAACCTAATTTTACAGCCCGCTGTATACATTGGGCCAATTTCGGCCAATCTAAGGCACGCAGGTATACGGCAGAACGAGATCGCGATATCTCTGGCTCCTTCTAACGCATAACTGCGCCCTTTAGATTGGCCAACGTTGGCCCAATGTGTACAGCGGGCTTTTGGTATTGTTTATACTGGCGCCGCGCGCAGTAGTTGCTTTAATAATAGGCATAAGATTATTTTCGTATTCGTAACGAAGTTCCGTTTGAATTTGATAATTTATGACTACTAAAAATGTTTAATGAATAGGTAGGTTGATGAAAAATCATTCCATACTTTGAATTCAACATAATAAAAAATAAGCACAATTGTGCTTATTTTAAAGCTTTTAGGCTTGTAGTAAAGGGTCCTCATATTGAAAATACATTAAGACGCGTGCCTACCTCGATAACCTTGAGCATCCGGCGTTTGCTCACCCCCCGGCCCCGCTTCACCGCAGGTATATTTCGCGATTCACCGCTGCGAGTTACTTATAAGTATGGGCGAAATACTCCAAGCGTTGATCGCGATTCGATCTTTTCTGTATGTTACTCGAATGAAATAGAATGTTACGAATAGAATAAATAACGGTGATTGTTATTATATTTATCAATTTCAATATGTACCTGGAATATTAAATCTGTCAAATACATGTAAAAAGGAAATAAAAATGAAATAAAAATTGAATAAAACTTGAATAAAAATTGAATAAAAATTAAACAAAAATTAAACAAAAATTTAAAAAAAAATTAATAAAAATTAATTAAAAATTAGACAAAAATTAATAAAAATTAAATAAAAATTAAATAAAAATTAAATAAAAATTAAATAAAAATTAAATAAAAATTAAATAAAAATTAAATAAAAATTAAATAAAAATTAAATAAAAATTAAATAAAAATTAAATAAAAATTTAATAAAAATTTAATAAAAATTGAATAGAAATTGAATAGAAATTGAATAAAAATTGAATAAAAATTAAAGAAAAATTAAAGAAAAATTAAATAAAAATTAAATAAAAATTAAATAAAAATTAAATAAAAATTAAGTAAAAATTAAATAAAAATTATATAAAAATTAAATAAAAATTAAATAAATTAAATAAAAGTTAAATAAAAATTAAATAAAAATTAAATAAAAATTAAATAAAAATTAAATGAAAATTAAATAAAAATCAAATAAAAATTAAATAAAAATTAAATAAAAATTAAATGAAAATTAAATGAAAATTATTTGAAAATTAAACGAAAATTAAATGAAAATAAAATGAAAATTAAATGAGAATTAAATAAGAATTAAATAAGAATTAAATACGAATTAAATAAGAATCAAATAAGAATCAAATAAGAATCAAATAAGAATCAAATAAGAATCAAATAAGAATTAAATAAGAATTAAATAAGAATTAAATAAAAATTAAATAAAAATTCAGTACAAATTTAATAATTAAATAAAAATTAAATAAAATTAAATAAAAATTAAATAAAAATTAAATAAAAATTAAATAAAAATTAAATGAAAATTAAATGAAAATTAAACGAATATTAAATGAAAATAAATTAAATTTAAATAAAGATGAATTGAAAAATAAATAAAAATAAATAAGAATTAAATAAGAATTAAATAAGAATTAAATAAGAATTGAAAAAGAATTGAATAAGAATTAAATAAGGATTAAATAAGAATTAAATAAGAGTTAAATAAGAGTTAAATAAGAATTAAATAAGAATTAAATAAGAATTAAATAAGAAATAAATAAGAATTAAATAAAAATTAAATAAAAATTCAGTACAAATTTAATAATTAATTAAAAATTAAATAAAATTAAATAAAAATTAAATAAAAATTAAATGAAAATTAAATGAAAATTAAACGAATATTAAATGAAAATAAATTAAATTTAAATAAAGATGAATTGAAAAATAAATAAAAATAAATAAGAATTAAATAAGAATTAAATAAGAATTAAATAAGAATTGAAAAAGAATTGAATAAGAATTAAATAAGGATTAAATAAGAATTAAATAAGAGTTAAATAAGAGTTAAATAAGAATTAAATAAGAATTAAATAAGAATTAAATAAGAAATAAATAAGAATTAAATAAAAATTAAATAAAAATTAAGTACAAATTTAATAATTTAATAAATTGAAATAACAATGAAATAAAATAGTCCGTAGTCAAATTGGCAAAAACGGAACCCTTTTAGTTTCGGCATGTCCATCTGTCCGTCCGTCCGTATGTCACATCCATTTTACTCGGAAATCATAAAATTTTATATGAGTAATATTAGTATAATACGCGTTAGTATAAAACGTAACATTAGAATATAATCGTAATCGTAATCCATCATGCGGAGTCCGATGCACACTTGGTTGGCTTTATTATTTATATTATATAAAAACTGTACAATTATTTTCATAACTCGTTAATCTTATAAAAACAAGTCCACAAAGTACTCTTTAGTTAACTGTAATTAATTTTAAATACAAAACAAAAACAATCTCAAAACAATATTAGGAATATTTTGATTATACGTCGATCGAGTTCATTCACAACCTCCCGTAAATGTATGTTACGGCATTAAATGTGCTAGACCGCTATCAATGTAGGTAATCATTGACGCATCGTTCGTTACCTACAAGGTAAGCATAGGCTGCAAACAATAAGTAGCATTGGTCTCTCGTACTATTATCAGGTCGCATTATGTCCGCGATCGTGACAGCGCCGCGCACGGCCTCCCCCTTCGAACGCTAGAGTTACACTGAGGCCCGCGGCTCGCGCATGGTTTTACTGTACCAAATTGCCCTAAGAAAGGGTTTTTGTTAAACGAAATCTTGAAATTAAACAATAATTTTTAAGATAATATGTCAAAAGAACCGTGAAAATATCTTTTGTAGTTTAGGAGCAGAAGCGACTTTTATGTTGAAAACGTCCTAATTTAAATATTTTATTTTGTCATGATAGTTATGTTTTTTCAAAAATATCAAACAATAATTATATTATAGTCTGGCAAACCATTTCTGTCAGTATAAAAGCGCGGCAAATTTGAAAAATCGCTAGTTGGCAACACCTGTCTTTGAATAATTTAAAAATTTGTACATAATTTGTGTTTTATCTGTGACATGTAACATTTTTATTTAAAAAGTTTAGTAGTTTTGTTTACTTACGTTTTTAAGTTTCAGGTTGCGGATTTTATTATTTATTAATGTGATATCTGCCACCTCCGTTCAATAAATGTACTAAAAAGGCTAAGATATAAATGTAGGTACCTACTACCTATCTTCTGCAGGGATAATAAAATTTGCATGATAAATATGGCTTTGAGGTTATGCAGTTCTGTATAGAATTATTATTTGAAGTTCTATCTTTCAGTGTATATAAATCGAACAAATCAAAGCGAAAACTGGTGCCAATTGAAGTCCAAGAACGTTTGTTGCATAGGCTGGTGCTCAATATTGTCATAAAGCGATAAAGCGGTAAACATCAGATTTAACAAGCAACGAGCACCCCGCTACTTTATCAAATTATTTTAATGTTTCCCTTAATATACCTAAGCTATGTATAAAATAAATAAACACCAAAATCACACGTGCGTTTAGTAACTACAAATACACTTCACACAATAAATAATAGTCTTATAAACGAATGACGAAAGGAAATCATAATTAATAGGAGTATTACTGAGTAATATGCATTACACTTTTATTCGTACAGATTATGCAGCTAACGCGATTCCATTCTAAACTGAAAAGTTGTATTTTCTGGTAGATATACTTGATTTCCTCGCCGGACTTATGATTTCAGCATTCAATGTTTGTTTCGCTCCTGGATTTCAACTATTTCAGCAGTATTTTGACCGCATGATCTCTACCTCTAAACTCCAGTCCTTTTAATATTTTGGTTATTTTAATTTCTTCGCACCTTCTTATTTATTGAAAAGTCATAACTATATGTACATATATCAGGGATTTCAATGATTTTATCTAATAATGCAGTTACAATTTACGAAATTACCACTAACTACACTGACGTACGAAAGCACCGTGCCAATGCAGCCAACATGAAAAAAAATGTTGGTTCGATTTACATTGCTGCTGTTCTATGGAGCAATGCTGTTGTTCGATTCGCCCTAGAGTGTTGCTATATTTTTGTTTGATGTACATTGCTACTGCGTTCGTTGGCTGGCCAGACTATAATAACAAATCAATAGTTACTATATATTTTTTTTAGAATTCTAGATTGGATAGATTACGAGCCTTAGGCCTTTAAAAGTAACCATTTTACGTAATTTCAGGTAGGCACGCGCCTTAATTCATTGTGTTACATGCCCTCGTTTGGTTCGCCAGCTTACATGTGTACATAACTTCAGTTCAATCGGTCCAAAACTTTCAGAGGAAATTGGCTGTGTGACAGATAGACGGACGGACAGTCAAACTATTAGGGTTCCTTTTTCAGATTTCGTGGGCTTAGCTAATCTAAACTACATACCTATAACTTAGTATATCACTAGTTAATATTTTAATCCATTAAGAGGCTGACAACACCCGATAACCTTCAAATTGACTTTACTTAAACAGTTTTTTAGCTATAACTACTTTTTTCGGGAAAGTAAAAAATATATATGTTATTATTCATTATATTTGGAAGAAGTTTGTTAATTCCGATACACTGTTGGACGAAATCGGCTAGATAGAAAATAATTACAAAGTTATATTTTAAAATTAGCTTTAAAGTTATAAGTCTTTAGTTTCTTGGCTTATACGTCTGAAATTACACACAAAATTCCACCACACTAATACTAAAAACTTCATCATTTTATATTTCTCAATTAATGCGTAGTTTTTTTTATTCATCATTTTGCAAAATTTGCAATGAGATGATAACCGTAATCGTAGCACAGTACTTCTCTTTCAATCGCGCTGAAAAAGAAAGGGCCCTGCCTATCCCTAATTTGGCTGTTATCATCCCCTTAACCAAATGCTCTATTTATTTATGCAATCCTACTCCCGTATTAACACTGATGATCGTACTCGTTTCGGTATCGCAGGATTATGACAGTAATCTAGCTAATCCTTAGGCAATGATCTCCAGAACAATGTAGATCATAACTTGGTAGACAGGTATTACACGTATGTTATTAGGATTATAACGGAGTAAGCACAAGTACCTAATTTCTTATAATCTTCCCAGCGGGCTACAGTATGAGGTTTTTCAAAAAAAGAGTGAATAGGTTCCTAAAGGGTAGGCAACGCGCATGTGAATCCTCTGGGGATGCAGGCGTCTATAGGCTACGGTAACTGCTTACCATCAGGCGGGTCGTATGCTTGTTTGCCACCGTAGTGGTATAAAAAAAAACTAGGCCTATACATAGACTTCGTCCACGTACTACTTAGATAGTGAAATTACCTCTCTCGCCGCGCCGTTTTCGCTTTGTACTCTCGTGTCTTGAATGGAACCTGATTAGAACCTTCGCATATTTTTACAGATACGACGGTGGTTGACTACTGGGCGGCCACAGTGACCACCCCAAAAATTGCACCACTAAAAGTGTCCGAAAACAGAATGGACCAGGCCCCAGCCCTGAGTCTGTCCGACCAAAATACATGATGAAACCAACCTTATCTGCTGGATGAAACTTTCATCCTGCTTTTCGGTGAGGTAAAAACACCCCCAAAAATTGCACCACTAAAAGTGTCCGAAAACCAAACGGACCATGCTGAGGGCTGTTAACCAAGTGATTTGTGACCTATTAAATTTTTACTTTTCGATGAATAAGGTTCCAGACTGCTCCTCGATGAGGTAAGTGATCATACTGTGGCCGCCCAGTCCATAATGCATGTAGCTTTTGGACGTTTTCAAGTCCAGAGGTAGAATTAACATATTTTATTTAATCACTATTTTGGCAGGTTAAGGAGACCGTGTTTTTTACGAAAACAAAGGTATCAGTTTTTTACTAGCATATCAACCCACATATACTCATCGTACAAGACGACGACCTCATCACCTTATTGAGCTTAACTATGATAAAGATATTTCTATTTCTATGGGACCATGTTGGTTTGTGTAAGATTGTCGTATAATATTTAATACTTATTTATCAACTAGGTAATACATATAGGCACATAGCCAAGATGGCAGTCGTTTATCGACAATGCCAATTAAAAAGCAAAAATGTGTCGAATCACAAATATGAACAATAAATCACGTGATCGTTTCCATACAATATTATCCCTGTCGCGAACGCTTGTCTGTATGGGAAGGTATTGTAACTACAGTGGTAGAGTAAATAAAAATATGACAAGGCGTTGCGATGGATTAAGATAAAGATGTTTGAATCTTACCTTTATCTCCTTCTCTATGCCGTGGGTTCCAACTGCTCTCGCGCTCGGAGAGCTCGCCTGATTCGCAGTATGGGCCACGCCTGCAGGGTTTCAGCACACCACCTGTGGTTTTGAGTGATCTATGATTTAACCATTATCACTACTGAGCATCTCGGGATATCTTTATGGGAGTTAACAGAGCTACTATTGCTAGATGACATGATAAGATCTATGTAAGTAGCAGACGTCAAATAAGTACAGTAGGTCAGTAATGTCAGGGAGTATGTATTGTCACATTGTCAGTAAGTCAGTAGTCCAGGAGATTATACACATTCAATTGACTGTCGAGGCATTAACGCCACACGGGCTGCCGATACTTTTGGCCTCGTCAGGCACCTTCAAGGCATTAACGCCACACGGGCTGCCGATACTTTGGCCTCGTCAGGCACCTTCAAGGCATTAACGCCACACGGGCTGCCGATACTTTGGGCGTGGGCTGTCGAGGCATTAACGCCACACGGGCTGCCGATTCCATAACGCCAAACTGGGCTTAGACTGTCGAGGCATTAACGCCACACGGGCTGCCGATACTTTTGGCCTCGTCAGGCACCTTCAAGGCATTAACGCCACACGGGCTGCCGATACTTTAGGGCGTGGGCTGTCGAGGCATTAACGCCACATGGGCTACCGATTCCATAACGCCGAACTGGGCTTAGACTCTGCGAGGATATACGTTAACGTTTCAACTATAGGGACAATCATTATATTTACCAGGGAGGGTCTTTGTTATCAGGTCATGAGACAAGTGGCAAGATGGATAAGTTACGTTACGAGGTCAGATTACATGGTCACGATATAGAATGAAACAAATTATAAAGTCGGAGAATACTCAGCTTAAGGGAAACCAGCCCATGTGGTATCCTGCTTCTTAGGATAAATCTGCACCTCATTGCACTAACACACTTCACTATTCCGCTCGTTACGGCGGCAAAGACTGACTGCCTCGTTAGCGGTCACGGTCGAGGAGATGCGCCAGTGTCATCATCAGCGTTTAACCTGTCGTCTGTATCTATATTATTAGGCGAGCTGACTCTCTCTAGAGTACACTTTTCATTAATACTTTCAGTATCATGTAAAATTTCCTTATCCCCTTCCTCATTAAAGGGCATGTAGGCATGCAAGTGCGACTTCAATGTCGGTAGCTAAAATTTGTGAATCTTCAAGAACTCTCGAGTCTTCTTCGTTCACCGATGATGCAGTAGCTTCGTCGCTAGTGACATCTTCTACTTCTAATGGGTAAAATTGTGCTAGAGAACGAATGTATACTTTATTTCCTACCTTAACGCGGGCAACACGACACATATTGTCGCTCCCCTTCTCAAGAGATATAATTTTACCTACTCTCCAGTCTTGCCTGTTTTTGTTATCTGATTTAATTTGTACTACTTGGCCCTCTGATGGCTCCAGCTTGGAGGTGCACCTAGGTTGTTTTAGGAGTGTTAATACCTTTCTCTCAGACTCAAAAGGTACCGATCTATGAACATTCTTTTGAACTCTTCCAGTATGCTGATACATTTCTTCCTTTGTGGTATCCAGAAATTCTGACGAATGGTACCAAGAGTGTGTGCGTCTCCGACGTGATAATTATCACTATGAGTCCTCATAATGATATTATCTGTATATAAACTCTTAGGAGGTAGTAAGATTGGATATCGTTTGTCATACGTCCAATTAGCATATTGGAATCGCCCCTTACTTCTCAGTAATCCATCTTTATCTATAAAAAGGCCTAGATTTCTTTTTAAGCTAGTCTCTTTCCTAGCCAGTTCTTCGGGAAAGTACTTAGCTTGGACTGCCTTGATCTCAGATACCTTAGTATATATGATGCCGATGTCTTCGTGCGTCCCTTCTTTGGGTCCAGTTCTTGAGCTGTCGTCTTCATGTAACGTTTCTTCCGATCCAGTACTTAAACTACCATGTTCACCCTGTATATCTCTGTCGTTCAGTTCTATTTCCATTGGAGTACTCGACAGACCCTCCCCAACCAGAAGAGAAGTGTTACTTGATGGACTGAGTCTCTTGATAAGAACTCAGGTCCTGCCAACCATTTCTCCAGTTCCTCTTTGGTTGTGTGGGCCTAGTAGCCACGTCCGTTGGGTTTAAATCTGTTGGGACAGATCGTACCTTCAGTTCTTTGTTTTTCTTTATCTCTTGTATTATTCTTGATACAATCGGTGTTAGGAATTTATCTGAGTAGTACCAACCGATTATACGACCTGACTGTCCGTCCAGAGGATCTGTTCAGTTATTTCACCTTGTAGTGACTTCTTAACGTACTGAATTAAACGATGACCTATAAGAGATGCGATAAGCTCTAATTTCGGGATCTTCAGATCACCTTTAATTGGTATCAATCGGGATTTTTCCTATAACGAAGTTTCTCTGGTTGCCCTGCACTATGTAGACAACCGCTGCATATGATTTAGTCGAAGCGTCTGTGAAGCGGATGGAATAGCTCTTCTGCCGAAGGTTCTCTACACAGCACCGAAGAACATAGGTGTCCTTTAAGTTCTCAAGTTTTTTCTGGACGTCAATCCATCTCTTCGCCTTACTTCTAGTTAAATGGTTAGCCCATTTTAATTTAAGTTTCTACAAGTCTTGTAGAAAGGGCTTCGCTGATAGTGTAGAAGGTGCTACATACCCACAAGGGTCGTACACTGACGCGATGCATTGTAGAACTCCTCTCTTTGTACTCACGTTCCTTCAGTCGCAAGTGAAGTGTATCTGATTCTAAGTTCTAGTCCAGTCCGAGTACCTTAACTATTCTATCTTGACAGCTGTCTGGAACCTTTCTATGAAGTCACGTGAGTTGGAGCTCCACTCCCTCAAGTTGTTGAAACTCTTGCTTTGTATTTCTATATAAGTATATAGGCTCTTCTACAGTATCTGTGCCAGTTACCATAGTATCCTCGCAAAGGAATCTAGTTACGTCACGCTCTTTGTCTTGTAAACCTATTTGTAAGAATGATTTCTCTACATAGGCGCGAATACCTAATTTATTAGTATCTTATTGTCCTTGATTTTAGATGACGCGTCGTATACTATGCGCGGAGGCTTAATCTTCCTACATCCAAGTTGGTCTGACAATAAGTGATGACTTCCAAGTTATTGTCTGTTCCTATTTCTGGTTTTCCGCTACTAAGAGGTCTATCCGTTCACCGGAGGATCCATCATCCGCTAACTTGTATTCCAGATTCCATAATCTACGGTCAGATCCTAAGTATGGAACGCCTCTTGCAATCACAGGAATGACGTTGACATTAATTGAAACAATTTCACCGGTTTGTGTCACCATCTGGATCTTGACTTTGGGACTTCTTGGGGTTGGAACATAATTGTTTCGCTGTCCATTACTATTACTTATCCTTAACTCTATAATTATTTCTTCCTCCTCCAAATTTAGGGTTATTAAATATTTCACTGACATGTAGTGTCTCAGTAGTGTAGTTACCTGCAGAACTCATGCTTGTTTGAAAATAGAATCGACTGGCGTCCTTAGTTCCGGCACCGAATCATTTTGAACTCTTTGCTTCAGCTCGTAGACTATCTCTTCAGGGAACTTTTCCAGCATCACGAACCGAAGGTAGCTGTGAGTATCATCTTCACCTAAAGAGCTCAACACTCTGAGATGTGTTTCTATTTCGTTCAAAACGTTCCGGCAACTTCTTGAAGAGCTGTCGGCAGGCTTGATCTTATTCAGGGCAGAGTAATGGGCATCCTTAACTAACTCCACTCGTCCATATCGTTCTTTCAAAGTGTTGACAGCGATGGTGTAGTTCTTGTTGGTGGTTCCAAGACCGTCGATTAGCTTCTTGGCTTCTCCCTTAACCGCAGAATTGAGGTACATGAACTTATCCACGTCACTTAGTCGTCGACTATCTACTGTTTATATATTATGGAAGCCTGTAAATTGGTGCGCAAGCAACCAGTTCTATATACTACAGTAAAGAACGCCATTTAAGTGATTTAAATCTGAGACATAATAATGAATTAGCCATACCAACTAGTAACCTACAAATGAGCAATAAGCGCCCCCATGTAATGACTAAATATAAGATACACAATAATCTTCCTAAAGAAATAACTGCAGAGCTCAAATATGCAAAATTTGTTCAGAAGCTAAAAACATATCTAATAGAAAAGTGTTTCTACTCCCTGCAAGAATATTTTGATGATAACAAATACAATAAATACCGTTAGATTTGCCTAGATATGTATATAATTGGATTATAATTAGTTAAGTATGTTTTCCTATATTTTTTATTTTATGTAACAAAGCTTTATTGTGTGAGGTCTCATGTTGTTCATTAGTTTTAAACTAACTAATAAGACTATCTGTATCAACATGAAAGCAATAAAATTTATTATTATTATTTAAGGAGACGAATTGATCCCAAAACTGGTGCCAAGTTAGAATATCACCGTGACATTCTATTAAATTCATCTTAGGTAGCTTCCCTGATACTGGCTCGAGCTCTTCTGATCCTCACTTGCAGCTCACATAGATCCTCTTCAGCTGTATGACAAACTCTTGAGATCTCGTCGGCATCAGGCTGATTAGGCTATTCTAAAGTAGTTGTTCATTTCAGCCTTTATTCTAATCAGGCTGCTCTCTAACTTTGAGATTACGATTTCCGTTTCAAGGATAAACTCATCTGTAAGGGAACCAGGTAAAATAGATAAGAATCTCCCTCGCCTTAACTGACAGACGCTCTAAATGGTGGGCAGTAAATCTAAGTGCAATCTTTAAGCTTTCCTCCATGTTGATTAGTAGCGTAGATATAGACCTGTAATAGACACACAGCACAATAGCAATGCCATATTGTATACCGTTCACCGTACAATGTACCATTGAAAATGTTTTAAGAGAGAAGCTGGTTGTTCATCGCATAGTGTTGTAGGCATATAGCGTTTAGGCAGGTTTCACATATTATGTATGATTTGTTATTAAGGTGATTCCGTAAACATTATATAAGTCTAGCATAGCTTAAACTTTGACTCCATACAATTACTTAAATCTATGGGGTTTCAACGCTAAGTTGGTTGAGGTCGCAGGATGATAGCTCTTGGCTGGTCAACGCTTAGTGAAATCAAAGTTTTGTAATAATTTATGTCTAACTTAATGATGAAAGTATATTCCTCTGTTTATCTGTGTAAACAAACCTATTTGTTATTTAAATGAACTAAATGTTCCAAAGTGGAATGTGTATCCAAGGTTAAAATCTAATATTCTAGGAAAAAATTAAATACTAGCAGTATTTTCCAATACTTATTACTCATCAACAAATCTATTTAGATTATGGAAGCTAAATTATTAATAAGATATGTGTAATTTTATGTATCAAACAAATGAAGTTATGCAATCATAGATTAAAAAAGAGTCTATGTTGTAATATAACTAAAGAAACCTTCCATCCAATAAAATGATTTTATCATTGTGAACTAAAGTTGTAAATTTTCTTGGACATTTAGTATGTCTTAAGCTTACAATATATGGTCGTCACTAGGAATTATCACTAACTCTATATGGCAAATCAAGTAGGTGTGTATATTTGTTCAACATTACCTTGTATATAAACTACTGAAGTGTATCAAAGAAATTTATAATTTCAAAGTGTGCTGTGACAAGTCAATAAGTCAAGAAATATTGATCCAAGTATTATACATAATGAAATCAAGGAGTAATTAATTTAGTTTTAAGTTTAGTTTGTATTTGGTTATATTTTAAGTTTCACTTGTATTTAAGTATGAGTTCTATTAATGTTCCTTTATTTTTACAACCTATATCATCAAATCATGTATGAGGCGCATTTCACTGACACTATCTCATATAACCGCTGTAAATACACCCAAAGAAATATATGCAGGAGGTTTAGACACTGGGGCAGAAAATCAACACAAATATATATTTATTCACACCCAGCAAAGCAGCTCCCTAAATTTGTAAAATTCCAGACGGGCAATGCAAATAAATCTCAACGTTTGATGTAGCAATTAGTGAAGAAAGTTACTAAAATAAAGTTGAAACTCTTAAATGAACCGTTCACCTTTCACTCTCTTGGTCTTACTATTGAATTTGATTTCCAACAAACATTGATATCACAATATGAATATAGCATTGATAGTCAGAACTATTACTTACCACCCTTTAAATTAATGTCCCATTGATAGTAACAAGAATTTCATTATGAAAGTTGAGTTGACTATGATACTTTAGAAAAGTACGGTGAAGTTAGTACTAGTATTTACCTGTTTAGCTAATCAATAAGCAATATTCAAGAAATTAATTTATTTAAACGCATTTTATTTCAACTTCCAAACAAGTGAACAATGTAGTCCACAATGTAGTCCAATTTGGCTTTGTGAGAATTTACTCAATTTATCTCACACGTAAATCTATCACACAATTATGTCCGAATTAAATTACTCTTTTAGCTAAAGTGATTATAAATCTTGTAATAATAATTGTAATAGGTCACGCCGAATTTATCCAGTTAATGAAATACCATTTTCATATCCAAGATGACAAGACGCCCTGAGTAAGGCGTTTCAGGCGGCAGGCACAGGCATGGTAAATGTAGAAGCTCTTTGCATGGATCGCAAGTCGTATAGCAAGACGCTAAAGGGATTTAGATAAATAATATGTACTTACAGTGAAACAGACTGGGTCTCGCCTCAGATGACACCGGGCAGACGTTGCGCTGGCTTTGTGGAGAGTAGGTAGACTACGTGATGGCTGACGGCCTACAGGTACCAAACGAAATTCGTTATACAAAACTAACAATTAAGTTAATAAAAGAGGGACGCCTTTCCCTTAACTAATATCGACTAATTTTGACAAATGATTTACCAGCGAAACTAATTCTAACTAGAAACATCAAAAAAGCTAAATCTAAATGTGGGACGTTCACTGTGGAATTTATCGTACCTAGTTAAGTTTGGTAAATATTACTTTATATTTTGTCCAGCGTGACACCTTTATATGATTCGCGTTCACGAACGGATAATCTGCTCAATACAGACCGCACACTATACACTATTAAAACAATAAAAAGAACTTACCCCGCAGCAAAAAATAAACTTTACAAGTTTTGTCTCAGTGTTTCAATGTTGTAGGTAACGTATATGGCCGACGCTGGGTCCTAAGCCCTCGTACACCCACTAACACCAACATAACAAACCTAATCGTCTCCGGTGATCATACTCGTAATTGGGTCATGGTTAATTTTATAACTATTCAAGTTAATTTATCGTTAGATTAATGAAAACGAATATAGAAATGTGTTTCAAGGTTTATAGGGTGTGTTAAATGATTTTGACAAAATAATAATACCAACGATAGACCAACCAAGAGCCCTACCGATAACGCACTCGTAAACCCTCGTAATTCTAATCTCGTAATACTATTACATCCATTTTACGTAATAACAATACATAACGAAAATAAATATATTTTTGACCTTTTCATTTCATTTTTAATGAATATATTTTACGCTTGTTTTCCTGCAATTTTCTTAAGTATCGATGATTATGAATCGAATGAGTTAAACAACGTCCTTTGAGCATTAAACCAACCGGAGTCGCCATTGACAGGCGTTCTCCTCTGCCGAAAACAAATTACCAGTGGTCATACACATGTATGGACTGACGTTTATCTGACGTGGCTATTTGTACGTTACGTACAAATAGTCATACATTTGACGTTCCCCTCCCCCGCAAAAATCGGCAGACCTTGTGTATCGGAAATGACAGGCATGTCTACTCCATCCGGGTTAAATTCTCTAAGACAACATCCGATCTCTTGTTTGATGCTTATCGACTTATTGTATCGGCAATTCGCCATGAAATCAAATCCTCCTTTTATTGTTTACATTTAATGGCGTATATAAAAAATCGGCTCGGCTCGGGCAGCTGCTTGTAGGAAACTCAAACTCAAACTCAAACATTTATTCAGTAAGTAGGCCACAAGGGCACTTTTACACGTCAAAGTAAAAGAGAGAGAAAAAAAATCAAACTACACCGGTTCTAACCCTATACCTCTGACCCGAGAAGAATTATGTCCGGCAAGAAACTCGGCGGGACTTATTTTTTCAAAACAACAGTACATCAAAACTAAACAATACATATAGTGCGTTGTTCTATAAGAAAACATATCAAACCAAGGTTAGATTAACCAACAATAGGTTATAGTTTAAGAAAAATACCAAAGAAAAAAGATGAGTCCAAATCTGACTATTGAAAATAAATTACATACAAGTTTGATATACTTTCTTACCTGAACTGTGTCTTCTACATAAATTTCCAAATTATAATAATCCATCATCAACAGTTAGAAACAAACTTTGAATTTAAATAATATAAAAAAAAGTACTTAAGTGATTCTAGTATACAATAAACATACTATTTCTAAATTATACTTAGAGATGTATAAGGTCTCCAAGTGTCTTGAATAAAAAAATATGGATAATCAAGCACCGAATGTTGTGTCTAAAGCCAATTAAACTAAAATTAAATATGATTAATAAAAAGTTACGTAAATGTGTTGCCCCAGTTAGCCTAAACAGACCGGTCTCCACAAACAGCACCCGTTCACGAGTATGACGCATATCTCAGCCATCGCCTTCCTCAACCTTTCTTCGGGAAAGTGGCGACCCGATCAACGACGCCACCATAAGCAGAGCCTTTTAAGCGAGCATGACATGTTCAAGCTGGCGGGCTTTATTAATTAATAAAAACTATTCCCGCATTCCATTGCAAACTTTTTGCATTTCAATACTTACCCCCGAAATAAGTATTTTTAATTTTAATTGTTTTTATTTAGTTTAAGTTAGTTCATAGTTAATACACTTATTGTGTCCTCACCGACGAAATTAGTATACTCGTATACCTAATAAGTATGCAATGTATGCATGTCAAATTTCTCATATAAGTGAATATGTATATTCTTATGTTATGAGAAATGAAGTAACTTTAAACCTAAAATTAATATTTCCATAGCTTATATGAACTATATATTAGCTTAATTCTTTACCTGAAATATACATTTAACAACAAATACAACAACAATTCTGTTGCCTCTTCGTGTCTGAAATATAAAACTTTCTTCTATTCCCTGAAAGCTCAAAAAAAACAACATCGACTATTTGTTGACCCATAACGAGTTTAGGCATAGATTCATACATCCCAGCATCTCCACCATGTCGCGAACGCTTGTCTGTATGGGAAGGTATTGTAACTACAGTGGTAGAGTAAATAAAAATATGACAAGGCGTTGTGATGGATTAAGATAAAGATGTTTGAATCTTACCTTTATCTCCTTCTCTATGCCGTGGGTTCCAACTGCTCTCGCGCTCGGAGAGCTCGCCTGATTCGCAGTATGGGCCACGCCTGCAGGGTTTCAGCACAACACCTGTGGTTTTGAGTGATCTATGATTTAACCATTATCACTACTGAGCATCTCGGGATATCTTTATGGGAGTTAACAGAGCTACTATTGCTAGATGACATGATAAGATCTATGTAAGTAGCAGACGTCAAATAAGTACAGTAGGTCAGTAATGTCAGGGAGTATGTATTGTCACATTGTCAGTAAGTCAGTAGTCCAGGAGATCATACACATTCATTTGACTGTCGAGGCATTAACGCCACACGGGCTGCCGATACTTTTGGCCTCGTCAGGCACCTTGAAGGCATTAACGCCACACGGGCTGCCGATACTTTGGCCTCGTCAGGCACCTTCAAGGCATTAACGCCACACGGGCTGCCGATACTTTGGACGTGGGCTGTCGAGGCATTAACGCCACACGGGCTGCCGATTCCATAACGCCGAACTGGGCTTAGACTGTCGAGGCATTAACGCCACACGGGCTGCCGATACTTTTGGCCTCGTCAGGCACCTTCAAGGCATTAACGCCACACGGGCTGCCGATACTTTAGGGCGTGGGCTGTCGAGGCATTAACGCCACACGGGCTGCCGATACTTTAGGGCGTGGGCTGTCGAGGCATTAACGCCACACGGGCTGCCGATTCCATAACGCCGAACTGGGCTTAGACTCTGCGAGGATATACGTTAACGGTTCAACTATAGGGACAATCATTATATTTACCAGGGAGGGTCTTTGTTATCAGGTCATGTGACAAGTGGCAAGATGGATAAGTTACGTTACGAGGTCAGATTACATGGTCACAATATAGAATGAAACAAATTATAAAGTCGGAGAATACTCAGCTTAAGGGAAACCAGCCCATGTGGTTTCCTGCTTCTTAGGATAAATCTGCACCTCATTGCACTAACATACTTCACTGTTCCGCTCATTACGGCGGCAAAGACTGACTGCCTCGTTAGCTACGTGTCCGGAAATGGCGCTGACCATCGACACGTCTACCATAGACTAGATCTGATTTGCTTTCCATAGATACGCTTACCATAGATTTGATCTGGTCTACTTACCATAGATACGCTACTCCTTGGTAGGGTTGCCAGCGGTGAATTATTGATGGAAGACGTCATCGCGGTGCCCAGCACTCGCGACACATGCCCCATTTTATAGACTTGCGTATCTACCGCTAAAGTGCTAAGTAGGTACCTTGAAATTACTCTTTAATCTTACCCTCGTGAAAGAGGAACTTGGTCATCACCGGATGATGCACTGCATGTGTATTAACCGTTTTCATCGGCTTCTGTTAATCCTCTAGGGTTGCGTCCATAGGCTACGGTAATTGCTTACCATCGGGCGGACCGTAAGCTTGTTTGCCACCGTCGTGGTATGAAAAAAATTAGTCAACAAGAAAGTTATGATAGACTTCGAGTGGCCTTTCACGATGAAGCCCCAGCTCGTGCCACTGTTTACAACTAGTTTAATGAATTTAAACGTGGTCGCACTAATCTCACCGATGATTTGCGTGAGGGACGGCCTCGGTATTAACCCTGATGTACCCTTAAAATACGAAGGTTAGAGACGGTCGAGAAGAAAAAGGCAGTATTGTTCTCAAATACCTAATCTGTTTAAACGAACTCTTAACAGATTACGCGTAATGAGCTGGTCATAGAGTCAAGTGATCGTGAAGGCAGCGTCTGCGATAAATCTGCGACACAATGGCGACTTTCTTAACTTTCGCGCCCGCGAATAACGAGTTTTTAACTTTGTGGCAAAACGAAAAATGTCTCTATCTCCTTTACGCACCCATCCGGGGCTTAAGCGGAAGCGGTTGAGATTTTTTTGTCATGCGCAACTTTATCGGCCGCAGCATCTTGCTTGCATTTTGCCCAAGAATTAGTCCACAAAGCTATGGATTCCTCTATATGATGTCTACTTAGGTACTTAATGAAGTGCCTTTCTATGTTAGAAAACCATTTCACACCCAGGACAGAGAATTATCACGTGTTTATTATTTGTTGAATCTAATTCTTATACTCCTAAATACCAACACGAAATACACACCCACGAACGCTGCGGCTGTAGAATGAACTCCCTGTCGAGGATTTCGGTAGGTAACGGTAAGGGTAGGCGTCCATAGGCTACGGTAACTGCTTACCATCAGACGGGCCGTATGCTTGTTTGCCACTGTCGTAGTATTAAAAAAAATACAAGATACCTTTATAAACTACTAGCTGTGACCGCGGATCCGCCCGCGTGGAATTCGGTCTGTGTCAGTAAGCGGCTAATTCACCCCTGATTTATCTCCCGCTACCCTGGAGGCGGAACTTGAAGTAAAGTTGACAGAGGACGCTAGAGGACAGTAGTGCTAATAACATATTTTACAATTACCACAAAATGAAACTACACTCAAAAATGAATACTTTTTTATCATATTAATTTTTTTTGGCATGATTTAAACGACATAGAGTAGTAGGTGTATATCGGACGATAAAGGACCCTTTTGTATTTATACGTTCATGTCCACGGCAAATATCATCCAAATCGATCCTCCAGTCAAATCAGTCTAAGCATGCAAGGTAAAAACAGGCGCGGTTGAAATGGGGGGGGGGGGTCACAAATGCAGAAATGATTTATTTCTATTTGAGGTGCACTTGGAGGGGGGAGGGGGCCATGACCCATGCAAATTTAACTCAATCGAGTGTAGTTTAGACGTTGAATTTGAGCATGATGAGATGAGAACCGGCCAAGAGCATGTCGGGCGATGCTCAGTGTAGAGTTTCGTAAAGGCCGCCCTGTTACAAAACATCCCTTCAAAAGGTCGTTTATTAAGGGATATTTGGCGGCGCTTACGTCATTTTACTATTCGGCACTTCCTTTCACTACGCGTTTTTGACTGATAATTCAAAAACGGCTGAAACGATTTTATTCAATATAGTTTTTATTGAAAGTTCTTATCAGGCCTCACCAAATTTCAGCTTTCTAGTACGAACGGTAACTGAGCTAGGCCGCGGACAGACGGACGGAAATGGCGAAACTATAAGGGTTCCTAGTTGACTACGGAACCCTAAATTTAATGTTGAAATAAAATTACGGAACCCTAAATTGTAGAAATTGTTGAAATTTTTGAAATTTTTGAAATTTTTGAAATTTTTGAAATTTTTGAAATTTTTGAAATTATTTGAAATTTTTGAAATTTTTGAAAATTTTGAAAATTTTGTCATTTTTTACTTTTAGGTTTTCAGTTTTTTCACTTTTATCACTTTGTCACTTCTCACTTTAACTTTTCACTTCACTTTATTCTATTTTATATATTTTTTTATTTCATTCCATTTCACATGTTTCTCAATCGTATGGGTGTCGCGTTTTCGTGACGTGACGCTTTTTCGTGACGGTCACGTGACTTTTTTGGCCTAGCCTCCCATCCGCGAACCATCCGATAAGGAACTTCGTTCCAAAACTACCACCGGTTCTAACCCTACACCTCTGGCCCAAGAAGTATTATGACATTTATGACCGAAAAGAAACTCGACGGGACTTATTTTATTCAAAACAGTAAGTAATACATTATTATATATTAGAGATACAAAATAATGCGTAGTTCTTCAAGAAGACATATCAAAACAGCTTGAGAGACAGATAATGTACCCATTGTTTAATTATAAAGAAAAATAAATCCTAATCGGACTGCTTCAAAACGTTTGATATGTTTTCCTACCTAAACGGTGTCCTATAAATGTTAGATGATTTTGTAGTAGTTTTTTGGTTTGGGCCATGCATCTTTGTCCGTCATATATAGTCCTCGAACCTGGAATAACCCTTTGACATTCATGACATTATCAAATATTTCTTAAGAGCGGGTAAAGGTAAATTTAAAGCATCGACGGGTAACATATTATATTTATGAACACCTTGACCAAAAAATTACAAACTATTTCAACACCAAATTTCATCTAAATACGTACAGCGGTTATTGGTTGTTTCTTCCCCATGTAAACTTCCACCCCTTTTGCATCCGCTTAAGGGATAATTTTCCAGATAAAACTATTTTATTTCCATTTCCAGAATTCAAATTATCTCCATACCAAATTTTATCTAAATCTGCAGTTAATAATTCCCTATACAAATTTCCAACTTCCTTTTCATCCCTTTAGGGTTGATTTTGGGGTAAATACGATCCTTTGTCCTTTCTCGAGACCCATACTATCTCTATACACATTTCCATCTAAATCAGTTCAGCGGTAAAAAATTCCTCCTACCAACTTCCAACCCCCTTTTCACCCCCACAAGGGTTTGAAAACTATCCTATGACGTTTCTCGAGACTCAAATTATCTCCATACTCATTTCTATCTAAATCGTTTCAGCGGTTAAAAATTCTCCATACAAACTTTCAACCTCATTTTCACCCCCACCAGGGTTGATTTTCGGGATTAATAGTACATTGTTGCCGAGGGATGGAAAGAAAGGCATTTCCTGACGAGGTACCTAGATGCCAGGCCGAGGCTTGCCGAGGCTTGCCGAGGCCTGGCAAAGGTCCGAGTCGGAAAATGCCTGTTTCCATTGAGGTATACATAGTACTTTTCTCAAATAATGTGAGGAAATCAAACAAATTAAATTTCAACTATAAGTAATAAGTTTTTAATAAGGGTTAAGTGACATAGTACAATACAAAAAATAAGGCATGTTATTAGTTAATGTTAAATGTTATATTAGACATTCCAGGGCAATTTGTGAACGAAAAGGTATTTCTAGCATTTTGGCTGTCCTCCCACAGCATGAACGTACCATGTCCTAAGTCCTGTTATATTTGTCCCGCGACTTAGCAGGAAGCAAGTTGTTCATTATTAAGCTTGCTTCTTCTTTCAAATGACACGGTGTGCCGTCTATTTCCATCTCACTGTCGTCATTTGAGCTCATACTGTTTTCTATTTTAATTAATTTAAAGAAAAGGATTACTTATTTCACAACGAATTGCCGCCCTTTAGTTTGCATATTTTTTTTCAAATCTATTACCACAGACAAATAATCGTCCGATACGCGCATGCGCCAATGCGCGCGCATCTCGAATCGCGACAACGTGTTTGCGATTATTTTGACATTTGTCTGGTTGAACGAAGGTTTCACTTGGCTGAATGCAACATTTCCTTAGTCATTTATTTGCAATCGTTAGGATTTAAAAAGTTAACGCAGCGGATAAAAATGCATTTTCATACAGTCATTTTACTCCTAGGAGTAAAATGATTCTATGGAAACTCATTTTTTTCGGCTGCGTTTTAACTTTTTAAATTTGAAAAGAATAAAATTGAGCACTTTGCGTCTTCAATTTACGGGACTCAAACTATCTCTATACTAAATTTCATCAAAATCCGTTTAGCTGTTTTCACGTGATGCGCGGTCAAATAAACAGACAAACAGATAAACAGACAAACAGACAAACAGACAAAAATTCTAAAAATTGTTCTAACGTGTTCTGTTATCGATAAAAAATATCCCTAGCCAACTTTTTTCGATTATCTTCCATGTACAGACTTTCGACCCTCTTCAGCTTTAATATGTATAGATATTAAATCGTAGACTTATAAGATTATTATTTTTGTTTCGCACTTTTCAAATATTTTATAATGATTAAAATAAGTAAAATAATTTTAATATTTCCCTGCGGTGACTTAAAGAAATAAACAAACGTTGGCCGTCGACCGTTCTTTTACTAATTAAAAAAAAAAACTAGATACAGGTTTGTTCACTTTTTTATTCCCACGATATTATTTTTACATTAATTTGATTACAGAAAAATGAAATAGAAATATTTAGTTTAGTTACGACTGTTTAATTGTGAACGCTGCAACTTGATCTTTGGACCAAACCCTAAGGGGATCCTGTGGAAATTACAGAAGGAAAAACGGCCCTACTTTCAATAAAACTGTCGTCTTTATTTAACAGGGACAAAAGTTATCTCGGCCATTGTTTGGCAACTCCGCGAAAATATACAAGAAAAAAAGGAGTTCGTTAACTTGGCCTGTTGTTTACAAGGAACCATTGATTCTATAAATTACTTAACTAGCCGAGATTTTTCAGTGAAACGCGAGTGATTTTTTGTGTTTGTTAATCAAATTTACCATTTAGTTCGTTATTTTATAAATTTCACTTATAGTCTTCAAAATATTTTTTAATTAGCGTACCGTACTTATCTAAATAACTAATTGGTATATTTAATAGATTCCAGTAACAAATTTAATGAACCATCTGTTCTAAGAAATTTTCTTGCCTATTTTTTTCCGCATGTGGCATATAAAAAAAAAAGTGGGATATATTTACATAGAAAAAAAAGCACTATGTATCATGAATATCATGATATTTATTCGTGAATTTTAAGCTATGTTTTAATATTTTCCCTTTAGTGAGACAACTTACCGGGGCAGCATATAAACTTTCAAAATCTATTATTGAGAATGTGTTTTAATCGTATTTAATTGCAAAGGCGGATGATATCAAACTGAGATAAAAATCCTGTTGCAAACGTCCTAACCATTCACCAATTTTATTAGTGAGTACGGAACTTACAAGTCGTGCAATGTGCTACAAAAATCATGGCAGTCTTACATTGCTTACAAAATAAAATTGGAATTAAAAACTATAAATAAATAAATATATACATTTTAGTCTCCAATTATGATCAGGAATTTATGGTTAAAATCTGTCAGGTTACTCAGATTCAGATTATATATATATACAAGATGTCCCTTTCCGTTTAAGGGATTGGTAAGGGCGTTGGTATTCTAATTACGAAAAATTAAATTTTTTTTTAAATATTTACAAACAAATTGGTTTTATTTGGAGGGTTGTCGGATACTTTTTTTGTATGGGACCGTCTTCCCAATGACGGTCCCATACAAAAAAAAAATTCCGCGTCCATAAAATTTTTCTCCTATATTTTTCTAAGTCGCAATACGATACCAATTATGCCCTTAAATGCATCACCAGTATTTTTGTTACATCCTGTATATATATAATTTAATAATTAAGGCACATACTACAAGCAGTTCACTTTGAAAATTGATTTTCTCATGCCCAGTGAAAGGCACTCAATACATTCTAATTTACATATTATTTTAACATATGTATAAACAAAGTGGGAACACGTAACCGATCCAGTATCGAGTATCAGACGCTTATCGACAAAAAACACACCCATATATTATATTTCTGCTCACGATTTTATCGTAAATATGAAGGGTAGGGTAGGCCCGCACCTTCTGGCAGCTATTGCAAAAAGAGCGTAGCGCACTCTCCATAAAATATATCTGAGGGAATGTGGGGAGTATATTCTGGGGTTATACTACGGTTACACTTCTATAGTATTGTAGAATATCTTTCTGACGAACACCTGAAAGATCACTGAATAGTCAAATAAAAAATACCTGAATGCGTTTAGACTTTGGTGCTATTTTTATTCAAAAGAATAAACTAAAATGCTTCAGGTCATTTTTTTACATGCCTAAATAAATACCTACATTTTGAAAAGATACCCTTCGTGAAAGGCAATAAAAGAGTGGAATAGAACTTTAAATATTTCACAAAAACTTTTTTGATAACACCTTCAGGCTTTCCATTGTTCACTGATAACTTGATAAGATCGTTTAAATTTAAAAAATGTTGGTATTTTAACCAAGTTTTGTGAAATATCGGTGTCGATGGTATTGGTGATATTTTTAAATGCCGTATATACAATCAGGCAATGCTTACGCGGTATTTCGTCAAGAACAGTTTCATTCAAGTCTTCTACATTTTGGGCGAGACGTCCGCGCCCACCGCTCGAAAGGGGAAGAACAAAACGTATGTGTGATGTGAATAAAGCTGTTTTGCATGACAGCGGTGGTCTTCCCCGCACCGTTTACCACGCCGCAATTCGCGCTGCCGCGGCAGTATGCGACGCAGCAGCAGCAACGCATGCGACCGGCATGCCGGTCGCATGCGTTGAGTCTGCGGCATTAAAGAACATCATACATATTGGCTGTCAGCAGTGTCAGCACCTTCAGCGCTGAAAGCGTGAAAAACCTGCCAAGAACACACAACACACTCTTCGTTCGATCTTTGTCTCGAATAGCCAGAATAAGACGCCGGCGTCGTATTACATATTTATATGTGGGCGCCAGTTCTTCGCATATGTTCCTAGCTGTTTTATTTGCGAGAATAAAGTGCGTCTCGTTCCGTTTTTTAGGCTTTATTTTTTTGGCACTTATGACCTATGACGTACCTTACCTAGGTCTGCAATCTATACCTATTATAGACCTAGGTACAATCTATACAGATTATACGCCTATTTTGTCCAAAATATAAAACCGGTAATTTATCTACAATAATCTTTATTTAATTGTGTTCGGTGTGAGTGTCGCTCCTGTTAAGGCCTATCAAAATTCTCGTAACTAGTAAAATCTGCCCTGCTAGCATGACTTACATTGTCGCGCGACTCCATCCTTCAGGCGGGACTCGAAGTATGAAGTCGCGCGCGACAACGCATTTCATGCTAATCCGCCGTAAGCCGTATGGGGCGCCACCGTAAGCGGCTGCATGGGCCGTATTTAACTTAAATGTCAAAGGTCTATGTCGCGTTATTATTAGTGTCTTAAATATTGGGATTTTATGAAGATGTCAATTAATTTATCTTTATAGTCCGGATAATGATAAATGTACATAACATTAAACCGACTATCAAAATAGAAGGACGTTTAATTAAAATTTTTATACACTATGGGCTGGAATAACCCGACAGATCTTAACCACGAATTTCTAAAACCGAAAGAAGGAAAAAGTATTATGTGACTTTAGGTCAATTTCGCCAAAAAAAAAAATATTTTTTTTCGTTTTTTTTCCATTTTTTGAATGTTTATTGAAAAAAATTAGTTACTGCAAAGTTTTCCTTGTCACTGTGATATCTGTCAATAAGGACGTGTAAACTATGTCCAATAGTGGTAACAACGCCATTAGAAAGGCGTTTTGTGACGAGTTATAATAAAAAGTGTATTTTTTTAAAATTGGTATTAACTCTGAAACTAGGCGTATTCCAGAAAAGCTTATAGGACATTTTAGTATCTAAATATGATCAGGAATACACTGTTAAAATCTGTCTAGTTTTATGGGCCCACGGTGTACAAAAGACAATGTTCTGCCAAATATAACGAGTAAGCCACACAGCCCTTTCAATGAAAAGTTCCTCCTTAGAAATTGCCTGATCTTAAGAAACAATATGGCCGCCGCATAGTTGTTTATATAACCGCAGCATTAATGAGCGAAGTAATGAGAAGTGAAATTTTAAACATCTGCGTAGACCGGGGATAAATTTGGGCCGTAACAATAAAAACTTTTCCGACTTCTCACCTCCTTAATTTCTGGAGTTTGGGCCTTGAAAGTCTTTCACGTTGGATTATTCTGTTGAATATTTGAATACATTTTAGCGATAATAAAGGCGGTTTGCTAGACTTGTTTTAAAACATTGAAAGTCGTAGCGTACTTAGTCTAATCACCAAAGATACATCGGTTAGTACCTACTACGAATCTCAAATCTTTATCTCTCAAATCTTTCTAGTAGTAGGGTTTCCTCTCAGTACAAAAGTGAAAAAAATTGTGCGCATCGAGAAAAAGTTGTGAATTTTTGACCATGGATAGAGTGCCCCACGATGAATATTTTTTTGTATTGGAGGTCCGTAAAATTTTTGGACCTTCACGTCAATATCAGGGGTCCCGTGCTATATGTTTTTACTCTCTGGTTAAGGCTGCTAGGGGTTGTGTGGTATCGTTTACTTATAAAACAGACATGCAGAATTCATTTTTGATATTAAAAAAGTAAATATCTGTATTTAAAAAAAAAGTTCTGCGGAGAGGAAAAACACTCACAAAAATATTATTTTCTAGAACGTTATATAACTAATAAATGTCATTTATTAAAAAAAAATATAAGGAAGCATATTTAATGCAGTTTTTAAATATATACAATTTTAAAGCTTTGTACAGTCATGGTGTATATGTTTTCTCCATAGTAAGTATCGAAGATCAATGTGAAACGTGAACATCCGTAGCATATTGACCTTAAAATGTATATATTGTTTATTACGAGGAGGATGATGATTGTTTATTTTAGTGCAAGTGTTATTCAGATTTCTAGAAATTTTTAGTTATTCCCACTCCAATTCGTTAATTCCACGTTTTGTGATCTAATTATACAGAGACAGAAAGTGTCCCAATAATTCGAATTCACTATTAGTTAATTTTGCCCAGAGTACTTCTACTTCGAAGTGTGACATAGCTAGGTCATTTGAAAAATCATACTACATTTAAATTTACCTTTTTTTTTCGTGATAGAAATATAGTTTAAAGGCCCACCAGGCGTCAATTCCTGGCCCACTTTGCGATATGGTCTCGTATAAGGTTTTTTCTTCAATTTTAAGCAAATACCCATTTTATTACGAAACTAGACAAAATATTGCATGAAATTTATTTTCATTTCACGGGAATTAGAAATGCAAAATAAAAAGTAATTTCGATGATCCTTCCGCGAATCAAAGTTCCGCGATCAAAATAGTGCTAAATAAGTTGTTAACGTCTTTACAGCATTGACCGTGGGAGTTTGACACTATTAATGTATGACGTAACCGTCATCCATGTCTGCCGCATCAAGTTATAATTTCAAACTAGAGTGTGCTCTTCGGCCACAAGGTGGGGCCGAAGGAGTTGGTGGTATGGGGGGAATCACGTCTCGTTATGACTTTTTTTCTATTAAGTAATGTCTGATACTACCATGGATTTATAAAAAGTGGATGTAATTGTTGCACTTTTTCTCTACCCACAGATTATAAGGTTCATCTGATGAACCTTACTACCGTGTAAAACAGTCGTTCATAGGTACGACTAGAAAAAACGGTCCGATAGAGGGCATAATATGGGGGGGGGGGGGGCGGTATTTCACTCGAAATCGTTACAAAATTGACACACATTGACATTTTGACTTGTTGTCATGCTGGCATTATAACTCCCTAAGTCGAAGCGGGACGCGGCTCCCTAAATTACTCTCTCTTACGGCCTCGCTTTTTGTAAAGAGTGTACTCCGGTTTAAAATTATAACTTCATGGATAGGAGTAGTAGCGCACTAACAGTGCTAAACCTTATCTTTTTGTAATAAGTGCTACGATTGTTAAGTTAATAGTAGCAATGATGGTTTGACAGCCAGGGGTTAGAAAGAGACAAAAAGTAGCCTATGTCACTCTCCATCCCTTCAACTATCTCCACTTCAAAAATCACGTCAATTCGTCGCCCCGTTTTGATGTGAAAAAAGGACAAACAAACAAATCCTTGTTTACCCAAATACAAGGAATCAGCGGCAGGATCAAAATATGACTTTTTAATATTTTATTACGATTTTCGTTTCATTATCATGTCAGATTTTGTAGAAACTCTTAAAAAAAACCGGTATTTATTTGTGCTATACTTTAAATCATAAACATATACGCTTTAAAATATTGTCCTTATCACATTCATGTTTTTTCATTCCGATTTTTCAATTTTCCCGTTACATTTCATGATTATTTTATGACCACCCTGATCTAGAAATTAAAGCGAATGTTTTGATATCTATTTCATAATTATACACACCTTTATGACCTGGGGCAAATCGCCTAACAAAAATTGACGATCTCCTTTGCTGTGGTAATATTTTTAAGGTAAAATATTTATAGGGTATAGTGGAAAAATTAAATGTAACCCTGTTTTCATAAAAAAATACCGGCATATAATCAGAAGATATTTTGTCAATTTTTCAAGATGAATCTTTGATTTTAATTTCATTGGCCGTCTCGTATTTCATATAACTCAATTGAATTTTATTTAAATTTAATAAAAGCTACCTTTTTTATTGCGTAATTTGGAAATGACCGGTACGTCTAACTGCAAAATCCGGAAAGGCCTTCCATGACAACCAATTTTTTTCATATTTCACTCGTTAAAATGTAATATTTACTCCATTGGCCGCCTAGATAAAGAAATGAACTATTATTTGCATTAATAGTTGATTTAAAAACACTAAGTATTTTCACCATAGCCTTCGAAGAAAATGAGGCATTACGTTTAATTCGCGCCCTTTGGGAATAAGGCCTTAAATTGAAACTAAACCACAAGTGTTAACAATAACACTGGCAAATTAATCCCTTTAAAGGGTAACGGTACAAACCTATAAAATGAGCTAAACAATTACATTTTAGTGTATTCAACATTCCAAAATCAAATATGCGATTTCGTGATTAAGTTAACAATATTTATCATTTTGTAATTTTCTCGCAGCTCCTTTGATTCTCACACGGAAATGTAATTCTTAGTTTTATAACATTCTTTCCGCCTTTGCATTAAAACGTACCAATCTTCCCCATTATAATGCTGGATCAATATAAATAAGCATCAAATAGCACGTTGTGGTATATTCTTCACGTCTGTTTCATTTGATTCGATATCATCAAAAGTAATGTATATTTTTATTGCTCTCGTTCTGAGGAACATGTTTAAATAAATGAAGTTTTCAGATCACGAAGACGTAGTAAAGTGCGCTCAGTAAAATGATTTTTAAAGTGGACACGCAGCTCTATGGTGTATATACGACAGCTAAGTTTGTATAATAGTAGTAGTATTAGTAATAGTAGTTTATGTAACTGTTACGTAATAAGGGTTCTTAAAACATGAGTGTGGTTTTATGAAATGAGCCGCAGGCGAATTTCATAAGAAGATCACACGAGTGTTTTAAGGCCTAATTACGTACAGTTGCATACACTGCTTTATCTATACTCATATTATTTATTCTAAATGCCTTATTTGGAAACCATAGAATGGCCGCCATTGCACCGCCACCATGGCCAACTCTCGTGTGCCGGCGGTCGCGCGGGCGCGTGTCGGGCTGTCGGCGGATCCCCGGGAGGGTGCAGGTGTACATTATGTTATCAAAACTCATAGCACATCAATAATTGAGCATGAAAAGTGAAAATTACGTTACTGCTACGGATAAAAAGCTTATCATAGTAAAATCGGTCGTGGTAATGCTAGCCATTGCCTACCGTTTTCGAACACGTTTTAGAGAACTTACAATATGAGTGTAGATAAAACACTTTATTGTACAAGAAAACACAACGAAAGACATATAACACAACATATACGTACAAAGGCGAACTTATCCCTTCAAGGGATTTCTTTCAGTTAACCTTTGAGCAATTGAGAGAGAAAGTTGGAAGTGCTAGGCAGACTTAGGTATTGTACGATACGGTAAGATGAGTTCTATTATAATTTATGATCTACCTATAATTAGGTAGATACTCAGTTCGGTATCATACATAAATATAAATAACCTTCTTACATAAATACAAAATATATACTATACATACATACTATAAATACATACTACCTACATAAAATAAAATAAATAATATAAAAATTATTACCGCATATATGTATCTTACTGTTTATAATGTTGTATACTTAGGTGCGAAAAAAAATGAATTTGTATGAAGGGTTGGCCGTCTGGGGCGACGTGAACCAAACAAAAAAAAATTCGAATCAAAAAAAAATTTCTTCTACATTTTCTGACTCGGAATACGAAACCAATTGTGCCCTTCAACGGATCACCAGTGTTTTGTTACACCCTGTATATAGGCGGAGAATCATACAGTATTTTAACGGCGTCCTAGCCTAGTCGGTAGTGACCCTGCATGAAGCAAAAAGCCCCGGGTTCGAATCCTGGTCAGGGCATTTATTTGTGTGTTTATCACGGGTTCCTGAAGTTATGGATGTTTTATATGTATTTAAGTATTCATATATATTTATATATTATATATATCGTCACCTATTACCCACAACACAAGCCTTATTGAGCTTACCGTGGGACTAGGTTGATTTGTGTAAGATTGTCCCATAACATTCTTTATTTTATTTAAACCACGTAAAAAAGTATTTTCTTATGCTATTATCACAGAAGAGATAATAGTATTTCATACAGAATGGCCACGCTCCGCCCCGCCCCGATTAGAATTACCTCACTCCGCGGCGGCCGTTTGGTAGGCCGTAGGTAGGCCGTCAGCTGGTCGGCAGCGCGTCGAAGAAACAACGCAAAATGTTGCCGTACAAGGTGTATTGTCATGTTAATGGGTGTTTAGAAAGTAATTACATACAATAAGGAAAGAAGTATTTTTTCGGTCGAAATAACTATTATGCTTTATCGTAAGTATGTAGCACATGAATCCATGACGATATAATACATGATATGACGCATATTTTTGTTGTTCAAAGTAGAAAAGACGTGTCATTGATGAAATTGATGAAGGATTTTGGCAGTTATTTTTATCTATATTACTTATTTACCAAAAATATTACATTATGAAACAAAATGTGCGGCGTTGCCAGTGCTGCACTGTTGCCAGCTCGCGCACGCGTCTCGGCCGCGAGCCGCGACCTTGTCAGGTTATAGATTACCGCGAAATTTGAAAATCAAAATTTCGTTATCTGCATATCGTTCGCTCGTATTATAATCAAGTGCGACAGAGAGCACTGTTGCCAGCTCGCGCGCGCATCTCGGCCGCGAGCCGCGACCTTGTCAGGTTATAGACCGTAGACAAGAGGGTTTTACCGCGAAATTTGAAAATCAAAATTTCGTTATCTGCATATCGTTCGCTCGTATTATAAGCAAGTGCGACAGAGAGGGAGGTCACTAAATTTCCATGTTCGCGGTGGGCCCGCAGTGGGGTTCGTTAGCTCTCGTCAAAACGTCCAATTATTGGAGTAGCCAGGCCTATAACCGCTAACCTCTTCTTTCGTTCGATCGTCTATTTGCATCACTCTCTTTCGAATAGGCAAGAACGATAGAGACGGAGATGTAATGTGAAATAGATACTTATTTATTTTTAATATAACTTTACTTAAATTACAAAATAATTTATTCAAATATAAATTGTCAACAGCAACAGACAGAAAAAACAATAAATAAAACTCTTACATTATGACTAATTTACTCAAAAAGTCCCTCACGAGTTGTCCCTCACGCTAAAAGTGCAAAAGTTCCCATCACGCTAGCCGCGTTACCACGTTGAATGGCTATGGACAACCTGGACTATGGACTACTTAAATTTATCATATTTGATTCTTTTTTACGAATTACGAACAATGGCAAGTGGCTCAACAATCCAGGTTCGTGACTGTACATAACCGTTGTCATTTTACGCTTTTAGTCCACCTACGCATTCGCATGCGAAACAGTACCGAACAGGACACAACTATCTCAACTCGCTGTAGAGTGAGTGAGACGTTACGACATCGACAGCAGAAACTAGAAAAATAATTGAATGACAGCCCTGAGAATATACGCACACATTGAAGCGTGTACAGACGTGCCGTGCACACATAGGCGTTCAAAACAGCTTTGTAGTATGGCGTGTCCGCCCTGTGCTATTATTGCGTACTTTCATCTACATACGAGTGCTTGGCTACGAGCGTAGCGTGTACTTTAAAACGGATATCTACTGTTGATTTTTAGGGTTCCGTACCCAAAGGGTAAAAACCGGACCCTACTACTTAGATTCCGCTGTCCGTCTATCACCAGGCTGTATCTCATGAACCGTGATAGTTAGACAGTTGAAATTTTCACAGATGATGGTATTTCTGTTGCCGCTATAACAACAAGTACTAAAAACAATAAAATAAATATCTAAGGGGGTTCTCATACAACAGACATGATTTTTTTGCCGTTTTTATAGATAATGCTACGGAACTTTTCGTGCGCGCGTCCGTCTCGCACTTGGCCGGTTTTTTTTTATACTACGACGGTGGCAAACAAGCATACGGCCCTCCTAATGGTAAGCAGTTACCGTAGCCTATGGACGCCTGCAACCCCAGAGGATTCACATGCGCGTTGCCTACCCGGTTTTTTCAATGTGACTTAGCTGAGCTGCTTAACTAACTATAAAAAAACTAACTATTCTCTAATGTGAAAAAATGAAGTGTTAAAAGCTATTATTTGATCAATTAGCTCCGTCCCCGTCTATTAAGTTGCAGTTACAAATTAAGAAGTGGAAGAGCGGGTAAATCGGATTGGCCGTTTGTGTAAACAACGTAACGAGGCGGCACCGCGCAGCGTAGACAAGGCATCTGGGGGTGATTTTTTAGACTCGAGCGCTCGAATTCAAGGAAATTATACTCGAAAATAATCGCATACAAACGTTTGTCGCCATTATTTTCCCATGAAATTAATAGTTTAGTGAATCATGATTTTAATTTCCTATCGATGTTATTGATAAATTACCGTTTCATGGTTTTAGAGAGAGTTTTAAATCTCTGATTCGAGTGCCCCCCTGGGCTTAAACGTTCTGGGAGGAAAAAAAGCAAAATAACATTGTTGATACAACCATTTAATGCTTACTCTATTTTTCTTTCAACAGTCGTCTACTAACTACATATGTAATAAATTACGGACATTTTTTCACGACAAAAAAAATTTTGTATGGAGGATTGGCCAGCTGGGACGACGTGCTCCATACAAAAAAAATATTTTCACGTCCAAAAAATTGTTATCCTTATTTTTATTAGTCGCAATATGATACCAATTACGCCCTTAAACGGATCACCAGTACTTTTGTTACATTATGTATAAATAGAGCTTATAAATGTAACTATATCTACCTACATAACATGTCTCTTTACCACAATTTAAGGCTCCTTATTCCCTAAGAAGTCGAAAAACTGTATTAATGGAAAAAGCCGCATAAAATGCTATTTATAAGATAGTTTGAAGTATTAGTAATACGAAAAAATACTTTAGAACCATATTAATTATTATTAAGTACCCAAAAATACGATTATTCCAAAAAGTGTCCTGGGTAGTGTGATTTATAGGTCATTTTTAAAAATTCATACTATTTTTAAATTGACCACTATAGTAATGATATGTTTTTATCGTGATAGAAATATAGTCTAACTTTGTTATGGTAATATTTTTAGGGCTAAATATTTATAGGGTTTTCGTGGAAAAAATTAAATGTAACCGTGTTTTCATCAAAAAACTGGCATATAATCAGAAGGTATTTTGTCTATTATCCAAGATGAATCTTCGATTTTTATTTCGGTGGCCGTCTCAGACATGATATAGGTACTCAATTGAATTTTATTCAAATTGAATAAGAATTGTTACCCTTTTTTGCGTAGTTTGAAAATAAACGGTACAACTAATTGGAGAATCCGGAAAGGTATTCAAAGACAACCAGTTTTTTTCATATTTTTATTTTTTAAATGTATTTTTTTCTGCGATGGCCGTCTTCATAAAGAAATGAACTATTATATGCATCAATAGTTGATTTAAAAAAACTAAGTTTTTTTCGCCATAGCCTTCGAAGAAAATGAAGCATTTCGTGAGATTCGCGCGTTTTGGGAATAAGGCCTCTTAAATCGTGCGATTATATTACCGTATCCAGTTTTGTGACTCTTCATTGCACCAGTGATTACTCCGCTGACTAACTGCCAGACTTTACCGACTCACATTCTCACTGGAAAGTCGTGTTATGCCACCCTCCTTCTATACAGGGTGTAAAAAAGTACTGGTGAACCGTTTAAAGGCGTAATTGGTATCGTATTGCAAACAAGAAAAAGTAGGAAAAAAGTTATTTGGAAAAAAAAATGTTCTTAGTTTTTCATAAAAAGAATATGATGCCAATTACGGCCTTAAACTGATTACCAGCATTTTTGTTATGCTGTATATTATAGGCACTTTTTGTAGATATAAGTACTTATAAAATTCATGAAATAAAACAATTAAAAACGGATTTTATCGCGTGTACTGAGCTTAAATTACATCCCGACGTTTCGAACACTTTACAACGTTCGTGGTCAACGGGTCGACTGAGGAAAAATATACAATTACCTCCATTCAAAAACTATCACAATATGCAAACCTACCCACATATTAAATATTAAACAAATTCGTGTTTGCACATGCCAGAGGGGCCTTTATAAAAAACAAATGCTAATAATATCAAATACCTAATTTACAACGTCAAATAATTTTAAGTTACATAAAATATAAAGAATATACGGTCAAATAAATAATTCAGAAATTAAATTAGTATTAAATTATTATTAGTGTCCACACTGTCCTCCATTATGGTCTCACAGTCCTATGTCTAGCTTGCTCCTTAACCAAATGAATAACTGGATCCCAAGCTGGTGGTACCGAAACCTCTCTGTTGAAATTTGGATATTTTTTAATCTCGATCGCCTCTCGCAACATCCGGGGAATGTATCGTTTCTCCTTGACGAGGATTTGCGGTTTAAAGTGTTCGAAACGTCGGGACGTAATTTAAGCTCAGTACACGCGATAAAATCCGTTTTTAATTGTTTTATTTCATGAATGACTATCGCGGCAACCGAAGACAATATTACTTATACAATTAAATATGTACATTGTTTTATATCAATCCTACGATTAGAATCGTGCTTTTATCTTACTGTATCCAGTATTTGATTCTTTGTGGTGTCGGTTATTACTGAGCTGACTAACTCCCAGACTTTACCGACTCACATTCTATGGATACTTAAAGCACCCTCCTTCTAAATATAATATTTCGAGCGCATTTGATTGATATTGGCACAATTTAGTAACTAAGTATTTTTTTAATAACGCATAAGTCTCTTTTTTACATTGCATTTGTATGTCTTTCTCGTAGGTACCTACCCCCCGGGCCCCGTTTTATTTCAAGCAGAAGGTGACTCGCCCTCCGCAAGAGAGGCCGTCATAAAAAAACTACATCAAAGATGGCTCATTATTATTTATATATATTGAGTTTACATTCTAGAATAGAAAATTCAAGACACATTGTATATATATTTTTTGATTACTTAATACAATTTAGGCAAAGACTGGTAGAAACTGGTGATGACCACCAGTTTCTAGCAGTAAGTCAACATCTCCTCGACCGTGCACGGCTTATCGCAGCACTCCGATGCAATTCCGACTGACTTCTTCCCTCTGCCACCGTTCAACCTCTGAGCTATGGGAGCTGCCAGCCAAGGTGAAATATACTGTGATCCGTAGTCATAAAGTTCATAGTGCTCTGATCGTTTATCTTGATTGGAGTAGTTGTCATAGCAAAGCGCTGCCATAGTTCTTGCTAGTTGTCTTCCACAGTACACTTTAGCAGAATCTTCAGCTGCCAATGCAGTGATGATAGCCAAAAGGATGGTTATCTGAATCTTCATGGTTGCTTTGTATTGAAGTTGTAATTTACTTAGGCTCTATACTCTTTCAGGGGGTGAGCGAGAGTGTTGAATGATTTCAAGTGTAGCCCTTTTATACCATATGCTTCATAATTATACAGTATTTAATGTGGGATGGAAAATCTAAGGTTAATGAGATGAGACATCTAGACGTAGGTAGGATGCTTCAACTGTGTCATATGTGACGTCATTTCGTACATTATTGGTGTAAATTGTACGTATGTTTACCGATGTAAACGATGAGAAATAAATGCCCCCGCTCCCACGAATAATAACAGCCGTAACCGCTATTGAGAAAACAGATTTAAATTAAGAATTGCTGCATGGTAATGAGGTTTAACATACGAGTATGCATGTGTTTTGGAATGCACGTTAGGTCCCTAACGGTTAGGTCGTGATGGGGTAAAGTAAGACCCCGTTCCCACTTGTCGGATCTCGCGTTCAAATTTTAATCGGATATCGGCGTCGCATACGAAATCGGTGTCGGGCAAGTGTGAATATCTTCAATAAAAAGGTACTACAAGAACATATAAGTGATTACCAAGGTAATTAACTTATACAACATCGTTTAAAAACTCATAAACACTCAAAACAATATATTACAACGAACACAATAACTTAATAAAAATTAGAAATTAATTATACCGCAAAATTATTAGAGGATCGTGTAATATAACCCAGCAACTTATTGTTTTCGAGTTTTCATCACTGTTTTCGGTAGTTTATAATAAACTAATAAGAATAAGTATTTGTATTTGATGTCTAAGCGACCTGTCCTAATCTATACATATAATAAAGCTGAAGAGGGTCGAAAGTCTGTACATGGAAGATAATCGAAATAAAGTTGTCTGGGGATACTTAGAATCGATAACAGAACACGTTCCAACAATTTTTAGAATTTTTGTCTGTTTATCTGTTTGTCTGTTTATCTGTTTATCTGTTTATCTGTTTGTCTGTTTATTTGACCGCGCATCACGTGAAAACGGCTGAACGGATTTTGATGAAATTTTGGATAGATATAGTGTAACGTTATGCGTACATATTTAATAAAAATACAAACTTAAACCGATCTACTTACCTAATAAAAATAATATTTACAACTTAGAACTATATTATATACTAGTTTTACGTTAATACTATCTTATATAAATAATAAATAGGATTACAAAATCATCAACACGCTGATCGTTTTAAACATATCGCGCCGCCGTAATAACATTCACTCGTTCTAATGTTCTTACCTGGCGCATTCGCGAATCTATGAACGAATGCATCTGATCTTGCGCTGTGTCATCGCATGTAGCCGCTCGCTCGTTCATTAAGCCCTGGAAATTGAGTAGAACGCACGTCGCTTAATAATACCGATCTCTGATATGGAAAGATATTTTACCGTAATCGATCTTTTAACTTCGTCCCTACGTGATCCTCAATAAATATAAAAGCACTGTAGTGTTAAATAATGTGTATAAGGGTACCCCAAACTGGGTAAGTGGATATTTTTATTTGCTAATAGCTTAGTACGATTTAGCGCTGATTAAATGTTGTAAATTTAACTTGCCTAATTGAAATCATAACCATTTCATAACAATAGTGATTAAAATAGATTAATATCACTTCTTCGTAATAGTTTTGTTCATAACTAATAAATGCAAAGTGGCTAATCATCATGTCCATTTATTAAGCCACCCTCTAATTGTTATTAAAAAACAATTGCATTTAAATTTCATTATTTTACTTTTTAGCTCCGCCTTTTTGTAATCTCCGTATCTGAATTGTGAACACCCACGACAACACAACTACCAAAGTGCTTACCCGCTTGCCGTTGGCGTTCACAAAGACTTCTGGACCGTTTGTAATGCTTTGTTTGATGACGCGTTCCAGGGTCCAAAGACCAGAGTGACATTTTGTGGCTCGCTGCTTGCCGCCAACCTCTTGCAACGCTTTTGGCTGCTTTCCTGACTCAGCGCCACGTAATCGCCCGGTTGCGCTGAACTAAGCGCCGATGAGAAAACGCCGCGCCTATCAACTTGGCACCTTCAGGGGAGTACTTCGGCTGCAGGAGATTTGTAGAATCCGGTCTTAGTTGTATTTAGCACGATACCACGCATTTTACCACTTTACCAACTGAGCTGGTCCGGAAATAAATATTTTTTTAATTGACCGTTTTTCTGCCTCCTTATTTATAACTTCCCCATGCCCAGAGGGACAATTAGGAGGGCAGAACGCTCAAGGCGGGACACTGGCGCCCATTACACGTGGTTGATACATACCGGATTCTGCTTTTCTTTGTAGCTTGTAGTTAGTGTTTGTTTGTGGTTCATTTTGTGAAACGTTTTTATTTTTATTTTGCTTTCTTTTCTTCTTGGGTTTTTTCCTGCTACTGAGGTGTACGAAGTTATTATTATTATTCTTTATACATTCCAATTTATATGACTATCGTTTTATTGTGTGTAAAACCAGATAGAACCTTAAGTTTTGGACTTATACAACGTACCTGGCTACGTTTATAACTGTGTTTCTGTGCTCAATTTAAAGTCTCTTGTACTTTATTCTTGTTTTTAAAATACGATACCTAGTACACATTAGTAGCATTTTCTTTTTTTTAGTTGCATCTAACCATTTTATTTTTATTTGTACTAATTTGAATAAAAAAAAAACCAAACGTTCACCTTCATCATCCAAATTGTAACAGAGCGGAGAACGAGTTGATTATAGTTTTAAGTAGTTGCTTTTGCTTAGTACCACTTACCCGGAATATTTATTTGGTTCACCATGCTATCCGTGAAGTTCTTGTCTCTTCAAAAATCAGAGCTGGAGTACGAGGTGCGCATCAGAGGCACCACTCCTGCGCCATCCGTTGAGGAAATGCGCAAGCAAATTATTAAGCTATCCAAGGAATTTCCTTCAGAGCACATTTTAGAATCTCCACTCGAACCTAGACAGGACCTTCAGGGCTGTTTGGAGGTTCTCACTAAAATTCAGTCAAATTTACATGTCACTGACCCTTCTGCACCTGCGATGATGAGAACCCAAAACATGCTGAACCACTTACATAACCGTATTGCGAGGATCACACGTAGCGATGACATTAAGAGAGAATACGATGAAGTTGTCAAAGAATTCGACATTCTTACAAAAAAGTTCAAGACCCTTCAGGCAAATAAACCTTTTGCAAGTACCTCGGGCACTGCTTCCGGCATCTCCATTGAATCAGGACCTGCCATGCCGGAGTTGCAGAACGTGATCTCGGTGACGTGCGACCGTACCTCAACCGATCTTGCTAAATTAAAATTTAACGGCAAAACTTGCGTGCGCTCTTTCATTCAGCGTGTTGATGAGTTTATACTAGCGCGTAATATTCCTGCGAGTAAAGTTTTAAATTACTCAACAGAGATTTTCCAAGAAAATGCCTTACATTGGTATCGTTCTGTAAAAGATAAGGTAGGTTCTTGGTCAGAACTAGCAGCCTTACTGAAGAAGGATTTTGATCAGTCGGATTATGACTATAGGCTGGACGCGGAGATTCGCGCACGTACTCAGGGAGAACGTGAGAGCATCACCATCTATCTCTCTATCATGGATGGCATGTTCTCCCGTCTATCTAGCCCTCCTTCAGAGGCAGATAAATTGAAGATCCTTCTTCACAATATAAGGCCCTGCTACGCAAGCACTCTAGCAACAGTTGCTTCTATTTCGAATATGGAGACCTTGCGTACCTTGTGTCGTAATTATGAAAGTGTTCAGGCACGTCTCTCACAATTTCAAGAACCGCCTAAAGTGACATCAGCTACAGTTGCACCTGAATTTGCTTACACTTCAGATTCCAACAAAAACAACAATAATAAATATAACACTAACTTTAATAGGCAAAACTTCTCAAATACAAATAATTACAATAAAAATTACAATTTTAGGCAACAAAACAATAATCAAAACAATAATCAAAACAATAATCAAAACACTCATCAAAAAATACAGCAACAAAATTACATACACAGTATCCAACAAGAGAAAAAACAACCGTACTGTCCAAGGTGTCGTAACAATTCACATCACATTCGTCAGTGTCAAGCTAAACGCGACGTATTTTGTTTTAAGTGCGGATTGAAGGATGTGAAAACACCAGATTGTCCAGTATGCTCTAAAGGCAATAATACTGATAATACAAAAAACTAGATGGGCAGAGTTGTGGCAATTTTAATAAAGAGGATTGGGAAACTTGGCTTAATTTTATAAAAATATTTTCCACTTCTTATAGAATTTCTACAATTCTGCAGTCTAAACCTGATTATGATGATAGAGCCTATGTTAATATTAAAATCAACAATACTGAAGCCTGTGCCTTGTTAGATTGTGGAGCTGCGGTGACCATAATAGGCAATAATTCTCATAAAGATTTAACAGACTGCACCTTTCACGATAATCTTAATGCCATTGAAATGATAGGGTCTGGTCGTCATCATTTGAAATGTATTGGTTACATGAATTTACCCATAACATTTGAAGGCCAATACCACATAATTAAGGCTTATGTTATCCCTGAGGTTGAAAACTCTATCTTACTCGGCATAGATTTTTGGCGTGCTTTCAATCTGTGCCCAAAATATATAGGAAGCGTTAAATTGTCAAACAGCCCCATGTCAGAAATCAAAGTTAACTCCACTGATATGCATATTCATTCATATGACAATTTGACGCATCCTCAAAAGGTAATTGCTGATACCGTGATAAATCAGTTTCGGTCAATATCGACTGAGGAAAAAGGTTTGGGTCGTACAAACGTCATTATCCATCGTATAGATACCGGAGACGCCCAACCTATTAGACAGCGATACTATAGAATGTCCCCCGAGAAGCAACGTATCCTAACGGAACAAGTTGACGAAATGCTGGCATTAGATGTCATCGAGTACTGTGAAAGCGCTTGGTCATCTCCAGTCCTCATCGTCAACAAAAAGAATGGACAACCTCGGTTCTGTCTCGATTGCCGTAAGTTAAATGCAGTCACTAAGCGCGACGCTTATAATTTGCCGTATGTCACGGAAATCTTAGATAGTCTCCGCGATGCTAAGTACCTTACAAGCATAGATTTATCAAAAGATTTTTGGCAAATCCCTATTGCACTTGAAGATCGCGACAAAACTTCGTTTTTTATACCCGGTAGGGGCACGCTATGTTTCAAAACCACTGCTTTCGGGTTGACCAACGCGCCTGCGACACAACAACGTCTGGTAGACTCATTGTTTGGTGATATGGAGTTCAAAACATTCGCGTACCTTGATGACATTATTATCATCAGTTCATCGTTTGAGGAACATGTCTCACGTCTGTTGCGCGTTTTAGACAAATTAAAACAAGCTAACCTCACTGTCAACTTTGAAAAATGTAAATTCTTTAGGAGTGAGTTGAAGTACCTTGGTTACGTGGTCGATGCTCGTGGCTTACGCACTGATCCCGGAAAAGTTGAGGCTATAATTAATTTCCTCACTCCTACAAATAAAAAAGAAGTCAAACGGTTCCTTGGCACAGCCACATGGTACCGTCGTTTTGTGCCCAATTTTAGTACGGTAGCTGGTCCCTTGAACAAGCTTACCTCGAATGGCAAAAAGTCACCACCATTTGAATGGACACAGGAAGCTGATGCAGCTTTTAACGCATTAAAGGAATCCTTAGTATCTGCACCAGTTCTGTCCTGTCCGGATTACTCGTTGCCTTACGAAGTTCACTGCGACGCGAGTAATTATGGTGTTGGTGCTATGTTAACACAGACTCTCAATGGTAAAGAGCATCCTGTAGCTTATATGAGTCGAGCCTTATCCAACGCCGAGAAGAACTACAGCATCACGGAACGCGAAGCTCTTAGCGTCTTAACTGCACTGGAGCATTGGCGCTGTTATCTCGAGAACGGAAAGACTTTCGTAGTGTACACTGACCATTCTGCGTTAAAATGGTTCTTATCGCTTGAGAATGCTACTGGGAGATTAGCACGTTGGGGAGTACGGTTATCTTCATTTAACTTCGAAATTAAGCATCGCCGCGGAGTCGATAACGTTATTCCTGACGCCCTTTCTCGCGCTGTCCCAGTCAATGCTATTTCTCTTTCTAACTCAATTGTGACCACAAATGATGACTGGTACAAAAAGATTTATAATGGTTGTATTAATAATCCAACTAACTTCCCGAATTTTCAGATTAAAAATAATTCTTTGTTTCGGCTATGTAAATCAAAATTTGAACAGCTTACTTCAGAATTCGAATGGAAGGAAGTAGTGCCATTAGAATTTCGCGAACAAATAATAGACCAAAATCACTCAGAACCAACAGCTGGTCATCTTGGCATTTTTAAAACCTATCGGCGGTTAGCACTAAACTATTATTGGCCTGGTATGCACCAAGATGTAGTTAAGTTTGTAGGCTCTTGTTCTGTCTGTCTGTCGTACAAGTCCCAAAATCATACGACGCTAGGAGTAATGGGACGTCCGAAACAGTGCTCGCGCCCATATCAAATGATTTCGGTAGATTTTATTGGTCCGTTACCCGTAACACGCAAACAAAACAGCTACATTCTTGTTATCACGTGCTGTTTCTCTAAATATTGCGATATTTTCCCATTACGTCGTGCAACTGCCGATGCAGTAGTTAAAATTTTAGAGGAAAACATATTTTTGGTTCATGGCGTTCCCCAGACAATTTTCCTTGACAATGGCAGTCAGTTTACTAGCACAGCAACGGATTCTCTTTTTAAACGGTATAAAATCCCGAACATATTCTTCACGCCTAGGTATACCCCGCAAATTAATCTCGTGGAACGCTATAACAAGACAATTATTACCTGTTTGTCGACGTTTGTCCAAGACGATCACCGGACGTGGGACTCTTTTATCCCTAAAATAAAGTTTGCCATAAATAACTCCGCAAATGAAGCTATCGGTGGTTATACACCTTCTTTTCTTGTTTATGGTCGCGAACTTGTTTTATGTGGTTCGCACTATACGGATAATGACTTGGATAACGAAATATTATTCCTTCCGCGCGATATTTACGTAGAGAACCGTGGTTGTCTGGCTTCTGTGTTTAATGATGTGCATGCTTCATTGTGGCAGGCACATGTAAAAAACACTGCTCAGTATAATTTACGGCGTAAACCTGCAGATTTTAACGTTGGAGACATAGTCTTAAAACGCACGTATATATTAAGCGATAAAGGCAAATACTTCAGTAAGAAATTAGCGCCTAAATTTATAAAGTGTCGAATAATTGAAAAGAAGTCTCCTCTTGTGTACGTATTAGAGGATATGAATGGAAAAAATCTAGGGGTCTGGCATGTAAAAGACCTCAAGTTAGCCAAGCAAGCAAAGCAAAGCCAGCAGCCTTAGATAAAGTGCAAACCCTATAGTTAAGATCTTGTTATTAGTATAAGTCATATGTGTAATATATCACACATGCCTTTTGAATGAAAGGTCGCGTTGTCAACTTTAAAAGTTGCATTTGCTTCTGTGTCTAGGTGAAGTATGAGTGAATAATTTGAGAGATGATTGAATGTAAGTGTAATGCTAATAGCAATCCAATCGGGTTTTCTTTAAGAATAAAACCCTTTCGATGGAGCGGGGGGTATATGTAACGTTATGCGTACATATTTAATAAAAATACAAACTTAAACCGATCTACTTACCTAATAAAAATAATATTTACAACTTAGAACTATATTATATACTAGTTTTACGTTAATACTATCTTATATAAATAATAAATAGGATTACAAAATCATCAACACGCTGATCGTTTTAAACATATCGCGCCGCCGTAATAACATTCACTCGTTCTAATGTTCTTACCTGGCGCATTCGCGAATCTATGAACGAATGCATCTGATCTTGCGCTGTGTCATCGCATGTAGCCGCTCGCTCGTTCATTAAGCCCTGGAAATTGAGTAGAACGCACGTCGCTTAATAATACCGATCTCTGATATGGAAAGATATTTTACCGTAATCGATCTTTTAACTTCGTTCCTACGTGATCCTCAATAAATATAAAAGCACTGTAGTGTTAAATAATGTGTATAAGGGTACCCCAAACTGGGTAAGTGGATATTTTTATTTGCTAATAGCTTAGTACGATTTAGCGCTGATTAAATGTTGTAAATTTAACTTGCCTAATTGAAATCATAACCATTTCATAACAATAGTGATTAAAATAGATTAATATCACTTCTTCGTAATAGTTTTGTTCATAACTAATAAATGCAAAGTGGCTAATCATCATGTCCATTTATTAAGCCACCCTCTAATTGTTATTAAAAAACAATTGCATTTAAATTTCATTATTTTACTTTTTAGCTCCGCCTTTTTGTAATCTCCGTATCTGAATTGTGAACACCCACGACAACACAACTACCAAAGTGCTTACCCGCTTGCCGTTGGCGTTCACAAAGACTTCTGGACCGTTTGTAATGCTTTGTTTGATGACGCGTTCCAGGGTCCAAAGTCCAGAGTGACATTTTGTGGCTCGCTGCTTGCCGCCAACCTCTTGCAACGCTTTTGGCTGCTTTCCTGACTCAGCGCCACGTAATCGCCCGGTTGCGCTGAACTAAGCGCCGATGAGAAAACGCCGCGCCTATCAACTTGGCACCTTCAGGGGAGTACTTCGGCTGCAGGAGATTTGTAGAATCCGGTCTTAGTTGTATTTAGCACGATACCACGCATTTTACCACTTTACCAACTGAGCTGGTCCGGAAATAAATATTTTTTTAATTGACCGTTTTTCTGCCTCCTTATTTATAACTTCCCCATGCCCAGAGGGACAATTAGGAGGGCAGAACGCTCAAGGCGGGACAATAGTTTGAGTCCTGGGAAAGGATAATATATAGTTTTAATCCCGAAAATCAACCCTGGTGGGGGTGAAAATGGGGTTGAAAGTTTGTATGGAGAATTTTTAACCGCTGAAACGATTTAGATAGAAATGAGTATGGAGATTATTTGAGTCTCGAGAAACGTCATAGGATAGTTTTCAAACCCTTGATAGATTTTTTTTACCGCTGAACTGATTTAGATGAAAATTGGTATAGAGATAGTATGGGTCTCGAGAAATGACAAAGGATAGTTTTTTCTTCAAACCCCCCCCCCCCCCATCTTACTTTAGAACCGTAGGTCCAAAAAATTTCAAAAAAATAATGGAAGTGACGCCTGAAAGGTACTTTCAATAAAAACTATCTGTACATATAATAAACCTGAAGAAGGTCGAAAGTCTGTTCATGGAATATATTCGAAAAAAAGTTGGCTGGAGATACTTAGAATCGATAACAGAACACGTTCCAAGTATTTTTAATTAGTTAACGGCTGAACGGATAATGATGAAATTTTGTGTAGAGATAGTTTCAGTCCCGGGAAAGGACAATGAACAGTTTTCATCCCGAAAATCAACCCTGGAAGGGGTGAAAAGGGGGTTGAAAGTTTGTATGTTGAAAGTTGGTATTGAAATAATTTGTAATTTTTTGGTGTTCATATTTATAACATTTTACCCGTCGATGCTTTAAATTTACCTTTACCCGCTCTTAAGAAATATTTGAAAATGTCATGAATGTCAAAGGATTATTGCAGCAAACCAAAAAACTACTACAAAATCATCTAACATTTATAGGACACCGTTTAGGTAGGAAAACATATCAAACGTTTTGTGAAGCAGTCAGATTAGGATTTATTTTTCTTTATAATTAAACAATAGGTACATTATTTGTCTCTCAAGCAGTTTTGATACGTCTTCTTGAAGAACTACGCATTATTTTGTATCTTTAAGATCTAATAATGTATTACTGTTATGAAAAAAATAAGTCCCGTCGAATTTCTTTTCGGTCATAATACTTCTTGGGCCAGAGGTACACCTACAGGGTTAGAACCGGTGGAGTTTTGGATCGAAGTTCCTTATCGGACGGTTCGGGGATGGGGGGCCTAGGCGAAAAAAAGTCACGTGACCGTTACGAAAAAGCGTCACGTCACGAAAACGCGACACCCATACGATTGAGAAACATGTAAAATGGAATGAAATAAAAAATATATAAAATAGAATAAAGTGAAGTGAAGTGTAGTGAAACTGAGAAGTGGCAAAGTGATAAAAGTGAAAAAAGTCGAGAACCTCAAAAGTCGAGAATTTTAAAAATGTCGAAAATGTCTAAAATTTCGAAAATGTAAAAAATTTAAAATTTCTAAATTTCCAAATTTCCAAAATTTCCAAAATTTCCAAATTTTCCAATTTTCCACTATTTCCAAAATTTCCACTATTTCCAAAATTTCCAAAATTTCCAAAATTTCTAAATTTTTTTAAAAATGCAAAAAAAGTTAAAACTACAAAATTTACGAAAAAGTAAAAAATAAAATAAAATTAAATAACATAACTTCGTTCCAATCGCACTTGATTCACACACTTTCCACGACACTCACGTATTTTATTTTTCTCTGACGTTCATTAGTGCATTGTAATGTGCTTACATTGACGAATAATTATCTTGATCTACACCAATATCATAAATCCTCTATTCCGCGTTCGGAACCGTATGTAATTAATTACCAACATCATTGCAACCAATAACGTAACATCAGTGTATTATCTGTGACAGTGTGGTAAAAACGTATGAAAATTCATTACCTACGGTAACGTAATGAAAATCCGCCCCCCCGACCGCCGGCATGCCCCCCCGACCGCCGGCGCAATAATGTTGGTCATGGCGGTGTAATGGTGGTCATTCTAATGGTTTCAATGGATTTTTAATATGTGTGTAGGTAAAGCAGTGTATGCTTCTGTACATAATTAGGCCTTATTACGTAACAGTTACATCGCCATGTCAGTCCGTCTGTCCGCGGTCTAGCTCAGTTACCGTTCGCACTAGAAAGCTGAAATTTGGTGAGGCCTGATAAGAACTTTCAATAAAAACTATATTGAATAAAATCGGTTCAGCCGTTTTTGAATTATTAGTCAAAAACGCATAGTGAAAGGAAGTGCCGAATAGTAAACTGACGTAAGCGCCGCCAAATAAACGATCTTTAGAACGGATGTTTTGTAACAGGGCAGCATCTACGAAACTCTACACTGAGCATCGCCCGACATGCTCTTGGCCGGTTTTTTTTTCATTGTTATCCCGGAAATCACCCAATTAAGGATTACTAATTCCAATTCTAGAAAATCCCCAGCCAGGTTATACGTAGCCTATAAAAATTCAACGTCTAAAGGGGGGGGGGGGGTAGCCACTACACTCGATTGAGTTAAATTTGCATGGGTCATGGACCCCCCCCCCCCCCCCCGCCAAGTGCACCTAAAATCGAAAAAAACATTTCTGCATTTGTGACACACCCCCCTGGATGATATTTGCCGTGGACATGAACGTATAAATACAAAAGTGGTCCTGTATCGTCCGATATACACCTACTACTCTCTATGTCGTTTAAATCATGCCAAAAACAAATATAATAAAAAAAAAGTATACATTTATGAGTGTAGTTGCTTTAGTGGTAATTGTAAAATATTTTATTAGGACTACTGTCCTCTAGCGTATCCATCAACTTTACTTCAAGTTCCGCCTCCAGGGTAGCGGGAGAGAAATTAGGGGTGAATTAGCCGCTTACTGACACAGACCGAATTCCACGCGGGCGGAGCCGCGGGCACAGCTAGTAATATTATAAACGCGAAAGTAATTACGTCTGCTCTATTATATAGATATACAGACATATCGATAGGTATGGAACCTAGAGTCCCCCGGAAAGGCATAGGATAGCTTTCATCCTAGATATAACCCCTTAAGGGAGATAAGGAGCAAGAAATTGAATGTCCTTTAATTGAATATTTATGCAGTGCGTCGTGATGGCTAGCGCAAAATATGGTGCACTATTCTAACTTTAGATTACATAAACTATACCTACATTAAAAACACAACTATGTCCATCACAACACCAATAGACAACAAAGAGTCAACCAATTTTGGAGTTGTATTTGGAGGTGCATCGGAATAATTTTCAAGCAAATCAAAGCTGATTCAAACGTTGAAATGTCAGCTGTATTGCATAGTTAATGCATTGGAATTGGAGCGTGACTTATCGTATTTTATTTAAAGCTAGAATAGGAGCCTTCGCCCAGCAGTGGGCCACAAAATGGGGGTGCATCCCACGAGATATAACTACATAATATCTTATATCTAACGTTCGTTATACACCCTGAACGGTATATAAAACAAGCTTATACAATATGAGCGAAACTTACATACGAAATATTATTTGATATTTACCACTCGCTTTTCGGTGAAGGAAAACATCGTAAGGAAACCGGATCTAATCCCAACAAGGCCTAGTTTCCCCTCTGGGTTGAAAGGTCAGATGGCAGTCCCTTTCGTAAAAACTAGTGCCTACATCGATTCCTGGGATTAGGTTGCCGAGCGGACCCCAGGCTCAATAAACAAAAAAGCTGGGACATACGCTAGGAGGAAGAAGAAGAACATTTTATGTTCACGCGTACGAATTCGCGGGCAAAAGCTTTATATCATCATCATCATCATATCAGCCGAAATACGTCCACTGCTGAACATAGGCCTCCCCCAAAGAGTGCCACAATGACCGGTCCTGCGCCACTCGCATCCAGCGGACTCCCGCGACCTTTACCAGGTCATCAGTCCACCTTGTGGGGGTCTACCCACGCTGCGCCTTCCGGTTCGTGGTCGCCACTCGAGAACCTTTCCGCTCCAACGGCCATCGGTTCTACGAGCAATGTGCCCCGCCCACTGCCACTATAGTTAGCGATTCGGAGGGCTACATCGGTTACATCGGCTATATAATGGCCTCATTTGTGAAGCGATCACGCAGAGAGACTCGAAGCATAGCCCTCTCCATTGCCCTTCGGGTGACTTTGAGCCTTCTTATGAGGCCCATAGCAAGCGACCACGATTCAGTTCCATATGTCATCACTGGCAACACACACTGGTCATTCGTCTTTCGTCTTGAGACACTGCAGTATATCGGACAAAAAGATGTGCCGTAGCTTCCCGAACGCTGCCCAACCGAGTCGCATTCGTCGATTAACCTCTTTCTCGAAGTTGGATCTACCTAACTGGACAGTCTGCCTTAAGTATATACGAGTATAATCGTCCACAACTTCAAGTGTAAAGTCTCCGATTGTAACGGGAGTTGGTACTACATGGGCATTTGACATAAAGCTATATACCAGCACTATTTAGTCTGTGGCATACTTAAACTGTACGCACGATATTTATTATTCCCACGTCAGGTGAGCCCCAAAAAGGCTTTCAACCCTCCACAATTAGGCATTCGCAGTGAAATTTTGATCTTAGCAGTAACACTTAGAGTGTAAAGTATTATTAATTCAGAGGGCGGTTGGCGAGATACGGGTCACGGGGCTAGTGGGATTGGCGGCAGTGCGTTTGATCTATACTTAATTAATTCAGTATTAAAAATTAAAAATAAATACAAATTATAAAGGCTAGGTAAACACGTAAGACGTATATAAATCAATTATATGGTGGAAAAATTCACAGCCATTAGTCTCAGTAGCTTAGTTGCTTAGAGCGGCGGGCATGTATCCCGAAGTAGCGAGTTCGAGTCTCGCCTGACTCGCCCGAGGCAGTGGATTTTTCTAAGTTTCCTTTATTTTTAAGCATTGTGGTATCGTTAGCAGACGTTCTGCTTAGTAAGTTTTTTTTGCTGTGTCAGTTTCCAATTGCTTTCAAAAATTGTTATCACGTACGGGGTGCATACAATTTTGACTCAAAAGAATCTACAGAAGCTATCCACAAAGAGGTGCTTGTAGTTCAAATACAGTTGAGTGAAGCCAACTTCGGTGCCAATGCCATTCAGATACGTAGACAACCAAGTAGGTACACGTAAGAAGTACGTGCTTTGACTTCTCAAAAATGCTTACGTGTGTACTTTTACAGTAAACCTGGAAATATTGGTCCTATGATAAAGGTTTTAACTATTACTAATATTGTAGTGTTCCTGCTGGTGAGTAAAGTGACTAGAAGAGGATGCAGTGTGTTGACGACCTCCCCTCTCCTTCCATCCCTCCCTCTCGCCCCTTTAGTCGTCAACACAGTTAACCCTCCTTTATATTAAAGTATCGGCAACACACATGTGATACCTCTGGAGTTGCAGGCGGTCATAGGCTATGGTAGCCGTTAACCATTAGGCGGGTCGTAAGTTGTTGTTTACCACCGTCGTAATATAACAAATAGCCGAACTGAACAGAGAGTCTAAAGTGACAAGAAGTCAAGTGGTATGATAAATGGACCTACTGTTATTTTACTGTTTATTTAGGTTGCTCTGGAATGGTGCGTTTCCTTCACTGTTCTGAACTTATGATTAAAAGTATAGTTCCTAATATAGAAACAAAAATAGTAGGCTAGACAAACTATGAATTGCATTATGTTACGACGTTTGGCACTACTGTCCCCCAACAGGAATTTTTGGTAATGATATAATTTAATTACATATACAATTTCTCATAATATTGCATTAAATTCAGACCTCTAAGATTTGTACTCATAAAGAGGTTTGCATTCTTTGACTTGCAGATAGTTTACTAAACAGATGCAGATAGTTTACCAAACTAACGTTGCTCTCATTTTTGTATCGTATTTGACGTAGCCAGCTCTCCGTCTATAAACATGTCACATTCGATCTTCTGGACACAACTAAAATAAATAAATAAATAAAATAAATAAATATTACGGGACATTCTTACACAAAATCGATCTAGTCCCACAGTAAGCTCAATAAGGCTTGTGTTATGGGTACTAGCCGACGATATATATAATAGATAGACATGAATAAATACTTATATAACTCAGGAACAAATATCTGTGATAAACACACAAATGCCCTGACCAGGATTCGAACCCAGGACCTCCTGCTTCGCAGGCAGGGTCACTACCGACTGGGCTAGGAGGCTGTTAATTAATATCAGCAACATTGCTGCCGATTGCAGTGCTACAAGATATCAACGACCATCTTGAATCCTTGCGGCAATCCATCAGAGGCTATTCCAAATGTATAGAAACTCCATATTCAACGTTACCATGCTCATTCTATTTTAAACTTGCATGCCTCAACTCGAGTGGAGTTTTATTTCCCTTCCGGCGGCTGCCTAAATAATTCAGGACCACGTACTGAATTTACTACGACCCCGTATCTTAGTTGGAACTGAGGAATATACTGACTAGGAAGAAGTTAGGGTACCAGTGGTGGCGAGTCAGAACTATTCATAGACAAGTCGAAAATTATAGCTTACTTTCGTAACCTGTTAAAAAAGGAAGCTCTGGGAATTGAGTTCTATGGACCCTTCGCCACTGTTATCGACTTACTTTGTTTTAGAAGACTTCTTTCTTAGTGGCTCTGTCCTCATTTTTTCTCATCCATTTTTAAACTACACCCTTGAAAGTTTTATGGCGCCAAACTCGTCCGCACTTTGTTTCTATTATCTTACCAAATATCCAACACATACGTGTAAAAGAAAAAAAGTTTCCGCGATGACTCGAATATAACGCTGTTTTTACATTTTAATCTTTTTCTTTTCATAATTGAAACGGCCTCCTAGCCCAGTCGACTGACCCTGCCTATGAAGCAGGAGGTCCCGGGTTAAAATCCTGGTAAGGGCATTTATTTTAGTGTTTATGGCGAATATTTGTTCCTGAGTTATGGGTGTTTTCTATGTATCTAAGTATGTATTTATCTATATATATGTAGTTCAAGCTTTGCTTAGTTTGGGACTAGGTTGATTTGTGTAAGATTGTCCCCCAAATATTTATTTATTTACTATAATGTTTCTTTCCAGGTTCAATCTTTAACGTTTAGACTTTGCGTTGTCTATCTTTTGCCACTGTTTTATCAAGCTTATCTTATGTTATCTTTATCTCATCATATTTATATCACCTGAACTAGCTATTTATTTTAGCCACCAATAATTAAACCAATAACTTCGATTATATAATTTATATAATAAACATAAGCCTACACGTGGCCAGATGAGGATACAAAAGGTTGTGACAGACTATCTCTCATAGATACCGCATTACAAGATACGAGCCCTTTAAAAGCTACATTACGATTACTATAAATTTTGCTGCGCAGCTAAAGACTCCTGCTGCGCAAAAACTGGCGAAGTCACCTTAAATCTACATAATGCCTCACATTTAGTGCGATAAGAAATGTTTATGTGCAAATCAGGTTTAATAAAAAAATACCAGTATGCTCTTATCATCATTATCTCTCTCTTCCAAGTTATGTATCCCAGATGGTGGTGGTGTCAGCTTTCCGTACTTTTCTTCTCCACTTCGCCATAGGGCGAGGATAGCCTCGACGTCTTCTTCGGACACCTGACATTCACTCAGCACTCCTTTAGCACCACGCCCTTCCATCTTGTCCTGGGTTGGCCTCTATCTCTTTTACTCTTTCACTTTTCATCATTCATAATATTCATATCACAATTACCATTTCACTGTGATGTCTGGTTATTTGTTGGACAAGCCTTGCCTTTTCCTGTAACCTTGAACCAGACCAACCTGTAACTGCATTTTTTCTGCGTTGAGGATTTTCAAAACATAATATTTATAGCAAATATCGTACTACCATATGGTAATATTTACCATTTGGCATTAGGTCCGCCAATTGTAAATTGTCTTTTAAATAGTTTTGTGCAATAAAGTTTAAACAAATAAATACAGCCGCTAACAAATACATTGGAGCGGCCAAGTAAAAGTATCTGAACATGCACTTTATCGCCTTGACAATAGAAGCCTTTTCAGATATTTGTGACCACCTTGACCGCTGCGATATATCTAATGGCGACTGTACCACTAAATTAGTGTGAGAACGTCAAAATATATTATTATCTTGTGTCTGCAAGTTATATTATATTTTTTTACTACAATCTAGTCGTTATGTCTGTGAGTTTTGAACACCGGTATTAAAGTATTAAAAACAAGCCCGTTTGACAGAAACATATTCTGGCCTTCCCAAAGCCTGGTGTTAAGGGATGAGAGCGTTTGATATAAAGGAAATGCCTGAAACTTTACCTTAGTTTACCAAACCTTATTGTTATAATATTTCCAAGCGAATGCTTCCTATAATAATAATTATAGGTAGGTATTTAAGTAACTTATACACAAATTGAAATAAACAAGCTAATCTAATTGAAATAAAGAAGCAAACAAACAAAGAATGATAAGTATATTAAAGTAGGGATCTACTTTAATATACTTACCATTCTTAAATACGATAGTAACTCTGTCTGTTACCACTTCACCTGATTAGTTTAAATTATGTATTGTATTTTTATCATATTTTAATTCAATCATAGTCGGGAGGAATCAGTACTATTTGCTATTACCGAATGTTTTTCCTTATACTTTCAGCATTTAGACGTGCACGAAATCGCGAGCAATACAAAGATACATACCTATCTACTTACTTAAGTATAAAGAAAACATTCAAAACTCGGGAATAATTTAATGATTTAAAATATGCCCTAATCGAGATTCGAACCCAGGACCTCACGTTTTGTAAGCAGGCTACTGACTAGACTATGGAAGCCGTATCTTTAACGAAACGGTCTATCATTCTTGCGTGGCCTCACTTTTGTGCACTTCTGATTTATCGCGACCACTGCCCACAATGACAACGTCGCATAAAATTCCATTGTTTTTGAAGAAAAAAGATCCCTTCTTACGGTTATGGTTTCATCTATAGTAGATTGTACAACAAGTGCATAAAACGCACCATTTTACGCGAGGCGTTTATCCATCCGAGCGAGGATTGATATAAAGTCGAGTGTAAAATGGGTTTTATGGACGAGTTTTACACTCTAATTTTCACTTCAATGGCGAAGAAATTATTTATCGGGAATAATCGTAAAACAATTTCAAGTTGTAACAAACATATTAAAACGAAAATAAATATGGTTCCCGCCAATTATTCTTTTAATGTTTTTTTTATTTTTATTTTTAACATGTGAATTTAGACATAGATACTTCTTCTCTGCCAAGTCATAAAAACATTTCGGGGCATTTTTAAACTATTATCAACTTCTATTCTGTATGATTTCATTAATTTAATTATAGGAAACACAGAATTCAAGTGATTATAGCAAGAATAAAATAAAACAATCCGTTTCAGTGTTCTACGAAATTTTACTGCTCAATTAAATTGTGCAATATATTTTAACTAAGTTTGGCTGTTGAGCCTCATTACCTTAGTCTTAGAAGAAAATTTCACTTTATGCACTAGAGCTTAAACAGCGATTTTATGTCGTCCACGCACGACTTAAAGTCGAACTTTACGAGCATGAGAAGTGAAAAAATATTTTAATGATCGCATTTTTGTAAACGATTGTATTTTGAGAATTCACTCTTTAGAGCAATATAGTCTTTAGAATTATCTTTTTATCTTAGAAATTACTTCTGTTAGGATTAAAACTCAGAATCGTTAGCACCTTCGATCTAGTAAAAATATTCCCCATATTTTATAGTTTCTTAAATATTTTATTTATTTATTGCTATAATTAGAATGTTTTATTTAAAACTTTTTATTTTTTATATTATTTCTTTAAGGTTGTGTCGGACGCTCAAAAATATATAAGTTTCGAAATATAATAGAATATAGTTTATTCATAGACACACACGCAGAGACATAATAAATTGGGAAAGTAGTAGAAAAAAGAGAAAGTGCCACGAAATGACCTCATCTCAGCATGGTGCTAGCGATTGCTAGCGCTGATATTTCGATGAGACCATCAGGTGAGAAAATCACGACAGGTAACACAAATGAAGAGCAATACAATACAATAAAACAAGGAATTAATAAATATACAGTGAACAGCTTATGAAAACAAAACACAGCATGAAAACGAAAATTTTCGTTTCTCTACTGTCATATTTTTTTAATATTTAAACGTTTTTTTTTTGCTGCATAACTTTTCCAGGTTATAGTTTGAGACAACCGCGCACTCTTAACAGGTCTCGAAGACACGATTATTTTTAGGGTGATAACTAAGGTTGAGGTGAAATATTAGGGCCGTTATCTTACGTTAAAAGAATAAGCAAAAGAAGTGGTACCAGAAAATAATCTAATTGTAAAGGGGAACCATTCTCAAACACTACGTACTAGAAATACAGTATAATGTTTTTCTTTTACTAAAATACCGTAACGCCCAAGAGTCAATGAGTAAGTAAAAATTGACAATATTTTTATGAAAAGTAAAATGGGATCAATATGATTGCACTTTATCATATTGTTATTAGAATACTTACAATCGTTAGAAGTGACAACAATAAACAACCTAAGGTGGACTAAGACTTCGAGCAATGACCAAGTGAGCGAAGCTCACCCTTACACTATATTTATGTATTTTTCTTTATCTATACTATTAATATAGTTTCTAAGTAAAATGAGTAATGCATGTTCATAATTATATTACCTAAACTAAAAAAAAATAAAAAAAAATACCTACTTACTGACATCTGTTTTGGCAATAAAGTTATATAATGAGATTATTATGATTGCATAATTATGCCCTATACAACGTGACATGATATGTAGCGTATAGTGTAATTTAAATTTGTGTATTGATATGAACAGTAATTAATATTAATCTAAATTCGAAACGTATTAACCATGAGTTTAATAATAATTTAAATTTTCTTAAAGATTCGTTTTACCTAAATGGAATTTTCAAAGGTGACATATACAATCAGGTTGAATTTGTATGTTCATTTTGTGGTTTTATCGAGCCAACTTGGTGAACTAAGTATAATGTCACGCCTTAGAATGTCGTTAGATAATATTTATGCGTAACAGAATACCTGTTTAAATATCTTTCTATCACAAGATCCACCCAGGGGGCCGATTTTTGACTTTCGAGCGCTCGAATTCAAAAAAATTAAGCACGAAAATAATCGCACAGAAGAGTTTCTCGACATTATTTTTGCATGAAATTAATAGTTTAAATAATCGTCATTTTAAATTCCTATCGCTGTTATTTTTAAAGCATCATTTCATCATTTTATTCAGAGTTTAAAATGTCAGATTCGAGTGCTCGAACCTCAAAAATCGCCCCCCTGGGCCGTATTCTAATTTTAAAACATATTTAGAGACGATCCAACTTTAATACAACTCCAATTGATGCATTACTACGCAATACAGCTCTGCTAGCGCCTAAATCAGAAATATTTGAATTTTCTTGAAAACAATTCCGATGCAACTCCAATACAACTTTACTTCAATTTTGATTGATTATGTTATACAGGGTGTAACAAAACTACTGGTGATCTGTTTAAGGGCATATTGCTATCGTATTGCGAGTAATAAGAACGAGACATAAAAGGATATCAGGGAATGGACGGGGATAAAGACCGTTGAGAAACAACAAAGACAGTTTTAATGAAATGAAATGAAATCATTTATTTCAGGCACAAGTCCCATACAATGTTAGTTTTAATTATGACTTAACTTATGTTAGTAAGGATATTCATAAATTATAATTACAAAATATAATAAAACATAAAAACCAATATTTTTCCTCAGTCGACCCGTTGACCACGAACGCTGTAAAGTGTTTGAAACGTCGGGATGTAATTTAAACTCAATACACGCGATAAAATCCGGTTTTAATTGTTTTATTTCATAAAAACCAATTTTTTTTTAAACCAATTACAAAATTAAATTATCAAATTATTATTATTGTTTTGACGAGGCATTGGGTTCATGCAGTTTACCCCAACGCCTAATCAGTGGGGGTTTAAGAAGCTGACTGCCAACCTTCAGTAATGGAGAGGCACCTGAAGAAGAAGAAGAAGAACAAGGAGGAAAATTTTTTTTAACGCGAAAAAAAAATTTTGTATGGGACACGTCGTCCCAGCCGGCCAACCCTCTATACAAAACCATTTTATTTTTTCGCGAAAAAAACGTTTTATCTGATTTTTTTATAATTAGAATACGATACCAATTCACGATACCAATCGTTATCCCCTTAAACGGATCAGTATTTTTTGTTACACCTTGTATGATGGAGTGATATTTGAGATAAATTGTGTGCATAATGTATTGTTTATATATTTTAAAACTGGAATACTGCACCATTTATATTTAAAGCCATGGTTGTCACATTTGGCAAATGACCATAGCTGCAATATTTACTTGCATAATGTCGCATGGCACCTGCGACAGTGGCGCACGTTTTACGAGCCGCCCGTGGCGCGAATGGCAACTAACTGGGAATAGATGATATGATGTACGGATGAGAAGTTTGCGAGTTCACGATCAATTCTGATTATGATACTTTTAGGCCAACACTTAAACTGAAAATGTACCGTCATAATATGTAATATTTATAGAGGCTGTACTTGTGGTATACGGACAGAGAGTTAAGTGCGAAGTAATAGAGAAGTTCCTTCTATTTTCTTTACTCTTACGCTATGTTCAATATTACGTAAAACGCTTACTGTAGACCCTATTCATAGTATTGTGCTCCTGCCGGTGAGTATGGTTACCAGAGAGCTTCTTTATATAAAAGGATCAGAAACGCGCATGTGACACCTCTGGAGTAGCAGGCATCCAAAAACCACGGTGATTGCTTTCCATCGGGCTTGTTTGCCACCGTCAAAGTAAAAAAAAAGTTTATCAGTGTTTTTTTCTACAAAGTTGAAACCCGTGTGTTTCCGCCCTAACTGCCAATAACAGGCGCACTATTGTTGCTCAATACAAAACTCGTGTTTTAAGCCATTCGCCAGCTATTTACAATCATTTCGCGTCGCTCCAGAGCAATTTATAACTTTGTTCGAAATTGTACGGAGCGAGCACGTGTACAATTGCGGAATTATTGTAAAAACAGAGGTTCACCATTTCTAGTATACGGCTTTCAAACTAATCACGGTTTTACTGTGTTATACGTTCACTTAACTTTGTTTACAATAACGAGGGTTTCCTGAATTCCAGATGGCGGCACTGTGACGCGAGGTCTTTTTGACAGCAGCTGTCAAAATCCACCAATCAAAATATATGATTAATCATGATTAGTGGATAATGACTCTTGTCATGGTGCTGCCATCTGGCGAAAAAATCGATTCAAGAAACCCTCATTTAAATGACGGTAGACATCAAACCAATTTGTTACTTAAAGTTAGTATGAAAATGAAGATTGATTTTTTGGGTTACCCTTGAATAAGTTTTGGTTGATAGCAATAATTAAAAGTGCAATTACCATTTTCTTCTTGTTTTCTTTTTCGATGTTTTTTAGTCCATTTTACGTCATAATCGATGTAAAACAATTAAATTTAAATTTCACTTCACTCGTAACTTCTCCCAAGAGAGAGCAACAACCATTCACGAGGCACTTTCTTGAGTCAAATAGGGTCCCGGTTTACGAAACTTTAAAGCACGTTGTTCTACGATAGAACTCTAACAAACTTAACTTCAGGTTTAGCCGTTTCTTTTCCAGCCGTTGTTCGTGTTCCAAACTAGCCTTCTCGAAACTTCCCTCAATGTTTTCAGAATGCCTACCAGCGTATCCAGCCTTGTTCCGTATTCTAATTTTAAAATACATAAACAATACATTAAAAACACAATCATCTCCAACATAACTCCAACGCACAACAAATATTCAACCAATAGGTATTGAAGTTATACTTGAGTTGCGTCGGAATAATTTTCAAGCAAATTCTGATATTTCTGATTCAGACGTTTAAGTTGGGGCCAGACGGCAGATAGCCGCAGATTCTGCCACGTGACCTTGATCGAAGCGAGTTGTTGAAGCGAGCGTCTATATGGCTGACAACCAACCAACCGCTTCTACCAACGGTTGGCAGAGCACGCCTAACCACCAAGGGCGTTTAAAGGTCATGTGGAATTTGGCTTCAACCACTGGCTACATGGTTTAAAATATCTGTTTTCGGCCAAGGTTTCGTGGCAGAGGGCTGTGGTTGTATGCCGTCTGGCCATAACTTTAGGCGCTAGCTATTGCGTAGATAATGCATTGGAGTTGTATTGAAGTAGGATCGTGTCTAAACGTGTTTTAAAGTTAGAATACGGCCCCTTAACCAGCTAAAATACAGCTTTTTTCTGTCACACGTGTGGTTTTCAAACTTAATGATTTATGGTCGCTTCTAATAATTATAGACATTTTAATCCAACGGTGGAAATTGTAGTACGTGTATGCAGCTCATGCTTAGATATTTCGAGGCTCATTAGATATTACTTAGTACTTACACATTTTCCGCTCCTGAACCAAAATGTATCTACTTTTACAGCAGATATTAAATCAGTTGTAATATCCCAAGGTATGCTTTCTAAAGTAAAAATAGTTTTGACGTTTAATAAACAGTAGCTGATTTGACTCGTGATTAAAATAGCTTTTTACTACACACCCTAAAAGCTAGCCCAACCGAATCAATGTTTAATATTTTCTCAGCCTCACGAAAATACGGCCTGCGATTTTTTAGCCACGTGCGGCATGCCTCACGATAAAGAAGGTAATTTACGAATACTGCTCACTCAGCGGATTGCTAGCTCGAGTTATTTTCTAATCCAAATGAAAACAGTTCAGAGAAAAATTGGCCAAGTTTTAAGATGTACACATCTGTCTTTAATGAGATTGATGAAAACATTATTAGCTACTTCCATGTTTTTTTTAGAAGACATTTGATTATTGTTATATAGGCGTGAAATAATGCGTTAAGTTTTAAGATGTACACATCTAAGTCTTTAATGAGATTGGTGAAAAAATAATTAGCAATTTGCATGAGTTTTTTAGAAGAAATTCTATTATAATTATTTTAGGCCTGAAAGAATGCGTGTAAGTTGTCTTACATTTTTTTCTTGTTAGAACACAAGCAACTTAATTAATGTATTAAAAACTACAAAAAAACTTGCAGAAAATGAACTATGATAGTATATTGTTGCTGAATTCCACATTATTACATCAATTTTGTGTAATATTGTAGAAAGTTTTCAATGAATAAACTGAATTATTTATTTCACGCATGGTCTTAATTTGACTCGGTCCCATTCATGTTAAATAACTAATTTGGAATATTTTTTTTGTAGAAACGCGATGCTGATAACTATTAATTGCCTAGTCTCTGACCCGAAACTTTTTAAACGTTTTAAATTTGATGTAAGACTCGATAAATCTTATTTACGCCACAGTTCAAAAATGTGACAAACGATGGTGTTAATCCAGCAAGGTAGGCATTAGCTGTAGCACTTGAATCATCACTACAAGACTGTTTTTGTAGCACTGCATTCCATTCCTTGGCGAGAGCCACTTAGTGACATTCGACTATTTGACCAATCTTCTTCTTCTTCTTCAGGTGCCTCTCCATTACTGAAAGTTGGCAGTCAGCTTCTTAAAACTGTCTTTGTTGAGTGCCAATCTGAACAGTTCCTCAACGGTCTTTATCCCCGTCCATTCCCTGATATTACGGAGCCAAGACATCTTGCGTCCTCCAGGTTTGCGCTTCCCGGGTACTTTCCCCATCATTATGGTCTGCAAGAGAGAATACCGGTCGTGACGCACTACGTGTCCGAGATAGGCTACCTTTCTTTGCTTTATGGTACGGACAAGTTCTAGGTTTTTACCCATTCGGCGTAGAACCTCTATATTTGTCACTTTGTCCGTCCAACTAATACGAAGCATGCGTCGGTAAGACCACATCTCGAAAGCTTCAACTTTTCTGCGGAGCTCAGCTTTCATAGTCCACGCTTCACAACCATACAGAACAACTGGCCAAATGTAGCATTGAAGGAGCCTGGTTCTCAAGTCGATGGAGAGTTGACGACTACATAATATGTTTCGCATGTTCGTAAATGCAGCTCGGGCTATTTCGATGCGAGCTCGAATTTCAGTATCGCTTTCCCAGGTATCTGTGAGCCATGAACCCAAATACTTGTACCTATCAACGTTCTCCAAAATGTTACCATCAACCTGAATGCTCACACTGATACTCTGTGAGTGTGATATTACCATCACTTTGGTTTTTGAGACATTCATGTTCAATCCGACCTTTTTACTGTACAACGAAACCCTGCTTACGATCTCTTGAAGGCCCTCTTCTGTGCTTGCTATTAAAACAGTGTCGTCAGCATATCGTAAATTGTTAATTATTTGATCGTTTATGACGACACCGTGCCCCACGTTTTCAAGCGCTTCTTTGATAACTGCTTCCGAGTAAGTGTTGAATAAGATCGGAGACATGATACATCCTTGTCTGACACCTTTCTGTATGGAGACTGGATTTGTCTGCCCGCCATCTACCTGCACCGTCGCACTCTGTTTCCAGTACTAATTCCGGATTATGCGCAAATCCTTACCGTTTATACCAATCTCTTCCAACAACTTTATTAGTACCTCGTGTTTGACACGGTCAAAAGCCTTTTCATAATCTATAAAACAAAGATACTCGTTCTGTTGTTTATCACGGCATTTTTGGACTAGAACATTAAGCGCAAACTGTGCCTCTCTCGTACCCATACCAGAACGGAACCCAAATTGGCTTGTCCCCAGTTGGTTATCGCATTTAGCCCTTATACGATCGTGTATTATTGAAAGGAACATTTTTAATACATGACTCATCAAGCTAATAGTTCTGAAATCCGAACACTTTTTGGCATTGGCTTTCTTGGGCAGAGTGATGAAAACAGATTTTAACCAATCTTCGGGGATTTCACCGGAATCATAAATTGAGTTAAACACGTTGGTCAAAGTATCGATATTATCATGCTCCAGCAACTTAAGGACGTCACACGTAACTTCATCTGGTCCTGACGCTTTTCTGCTTTTTGCCTTATTCAACGCACGCAGTACCTCAGACTTCTGGATATTCGGTCCTAGCATTGGATCACCATGCACCAACTTCCATTACACATCGTGTGCCATCGGAAAACATCTCCTCAACATATTCTTCCCAACGTTTCTTCTTTAGTTGCGGATCTAAAATGATATTCCCTAGGTCATCCGTTAGGAATGTCTGACGTCGCCTCTTGTGTATGGCTGCCATGTCTTTTATTTCTTTATGAAGTTGAAAAGAATCATGTCGCTTCATGAGGAGCTCTACCCTTTCACATCGACTTTCGTACCATTGCATTCTTCATTCTTGCAGATTGGCATTTGCCGCGAATCATACGGTCTAGTTCTTTGTACTTAGTCTCATTATTGGTTTTGTGTACTCTACGTTCCTCAATCAGTTCCATAATTTCATCCGTCATCCACACTTGTTTCTTTTTGGCATAAGATTGGCATATGAGTCCGTTGTTTATAATGGAAATTTTAGATTTTAGACTTGTCCAGATGTCTTGCGTATCGCTGTTATTTTTGTTCACAATGGCCCATTCGTTTACATGAGTGTGAACTTGAGCATGTATCTTAGGTTCTACATATGTTCTACTTTTTTAGAGTGATATTTCTTTTTGAAAACATATTTTAAGTTGCACGAAAGCTCCACTATTACGGGGTTATGGTTGGAGCCTATGTCTGCTCCCGGATAAGTTTTTGCACTTTTAATACTATTTTTAAATCTGTTGTTTATCATTACAAAAGCTATTTGATTACGAACAATGTCATTTTTTGTGTGTGCTGGCGATGTCCACGTATATAGGCAACGAGGTGGAAGTTGAAACAAAGTATTGGCGTTGATTAAATCCTTTTCTTGGCAAAACTGTACCAGTAGATCTCCCCTGTCATTTCTGGCACCCAGAGCGAATTTTCCGACCGTGCCGGGAACTTCTCCTGATCCAACTTTTGCATTCAGATCCCCCATCACAATGTTTATCTCTTCTTTTTTCGTAAGTCTATAAAGGCTGTTAACATCCGCATAGAAATCATCGATTACAGAAATGTCCTTATCAGCAGTTGGTGCATAGACCTGAATAATGTTTAACTTTCTCGGCTTGGTCTTAATTTGTATCATCATGGCTCTATTGGAGATCGGTATAACATTCGTGATTGCATTTTCTATACGCCGGCTTACTGCAATGGCTACTCCGTGTACTTCTCTAGAACCGTCGCCACCGGAATAATACACAATTATTTCCTTCTCAGTATGGATTTTTCCCGTTCCGGGAAATTTTGTCTCACTAATACCCAGGATATGAATGCTTAAGCGAGCCATCTCTATGGCTATATTTTCCACTTTGCCGTCTCTTTTCATCCCTCTTACATTCCATGTTCCTAATCTAAATATCTCATTCTTATGTTTCCTCCCAGGGATTCTTAGCACCCCTGTCCCAGTTAAGGGACGCTGGGAACTTGGGGCCGTTGTTTTTATTGTACTGTCCATGATTGTTGTGTAGTCGTTGCAGCCGACCAACTAGGGAATTAATAAATCAGTGGTAGTTTCCCGTTGCTTTCCACTGTCAATGCTTTCAGGGGTCATTTACTCCTCAAGGTTATTGAAGCCTCTTCCATCCGAAGATGGGCTTAAGGTTATACCGCCTTTGCTCGGTCGCCATTGCCTCGTCTGTTCTCTAGCAGGGAGCACCACGGCAACCAATTGGCCGCCGCCGCTATTATACAGCGCGTGCAGGTGAGGTTGACTATTGGGTCGGATAAGATGTTGTGCCCGTTCTCCCCTTACTCCCCCCTTATTTGACTTTATTTGACCAATCGTAACCTAGAAAGTAAAGTGTCCAGGCGCCGTATTCTAATTTTAAAATACATAAACATCACATTAAAAACACAATTTATCTCAAACATAACTCCAACATACAACAAATAATCAACCAATATTGAAGTTGTCTTGGAGTTGCACTGGAAAAAGTCTCAAGCAAATTCTGATATTTCTGATTCAGACGTTTAGCCGCTAGCTGTATTGCGTAGTTAATGTCGTAGATCGTGTTAAAACGTCTTTTAAAGTTAGAATACGGCCCAGTCCTCACCTCCTGCTTTCACTTCTATTAGAGGATTTCACTTCTATTAGATATTTTTTCATCAATTTTGGAGACACGTTAATTTTAATTATTTGGTTATAGATCTACTATTCTGGTACCAGAATTATGTGGTACTTATTTTTCTTACAGTAGTTGTGAAAAGCACTATGTATTGCCTTGTCTAACGGGTCCACCCTCAAACTCACTCGTCAATTCAATTAAATCCAGTTCAATTCGTTTATTGATAAAAATAAAAATGTTTTATACGTCAACATTATAAACTTACTTGCTAGAATATTACATTGTTACAGCGTCCACCTTGAAGCGGTTTTCCTGCCTCTCCAACAATGTACTTCTATTCTATGATGAGATTTCATTCGCGCTTACCTTTCTAAACTTTTTAATCAAAGTATTGGTTTTGTTGTAGGTACTTACTTGCTTAAATATTCAGAATTGAAAGAACTCGTTAAAAAATGATTACATCAAAAATTACCATAATTTTCAGTTGTTTTATTGTATTGTAGAGTGTACGCTTTAAGCAGTTTATAATATATAGGTACTAGTACGGCTTGTTCCTGAACTTGGCTGGACAATCTGCCGTACATTTTCATCGAAACCTGCGGTTGAACGTAAAGGTAAGTAAATATTTGCAGAGTGGGATTTTTGAGGGTCAAGTCTTTAATGTAGGTTAGGTACAAAACGACAAAACTGTAGACGAATTTCGGAGGAAAATACCTTTTAGAAGTAAACTTTCGTTTGGCATAATAATGTCGAAGTAACCTTCAAGATCAATTGGGGTTAGGCATAAAATATAGATAAGCTACTTCTTTACACGTCCTTATTGACCACGCTAATGCCCAATAGTTGACACTCAACTGTCATATTTATTAGGAATGACTTAAGTGAGCACATCTACTGATACAGTGACGTTTACCTTATTAGATCATTATATCATATTGAATGGTCTCCAAATAAAAGTGTTGTTTATTTCAGTTACTGTCAGTAATCAAATTGTGCCCGTTTATTCAAATTATAGCGGAAATGCAGCTGTTCTTACAAATAACTAATTACTGTTAAATAAATAACCCAAAAAAACTGACAAAAACATCAAAAAAGTTAAGGTTGAGCAGCAGAGATTACATCAAGCCTCATTTGAACACTTTCTTATAAACACAAGGCACACAAAGTTGTATTTAGTTTATCGGACTCTACTCGAACACACACAAAGATAGGATGCTGAAAATTTAATTCCGAGCAACAGTCCTCGCGCGACGTGATCCTTAGGATCGTGATTTATTTGCGCGGATTATACTTTCGTTACTACTTTCTTTTTGTATACTAACATCTAAACTGGATTTGAAATATTTAAAATTGGGTTGAAAATTAGGTCAAGTGAGGAAAAATTATGCTATGCTAAAATATGGTCCTAAGGAAGTCCCCGATTCTTGTCTCTGTTCTAAGTTTAGGTATTTATACTCTGCCTATTCTGATCACTGGCGCCGTATTCCAACTTTAAACACGTATTGACACGATGCAACTTCAATACAACTCCAATGCATTAACTACGCAAGCTAGCGCCTAAACGTCTAAATCAGAAATGTCAGAATTTGCTTCGAAATTATTCCAATGCAATATTGGTTGATTATTTGTTATGTTGGAGCTATAAGTATGTTTGAAAAAGATTGTGTTTTAATGTATTGTTTGTGTGTTAATTATGATTGCGGCCAATTCTGGGGTAGTTTTTCAATATACAAAGGCTTTAACGTAAAACGGACGAAATATAAGTTTTGAGCATTTTTTCCAAAATAATTGCGTGAATTGTCTAAATATGGACCATCATCGCTACTGTGCAAAGTAGCTGCCTGATTACTGGTAATAGCCGAACTTATCCCACAATTATAGTGGTAATTTTTTAAGATGTCGGAATCTTACTAAGGAATTCAACCGACAATATCGATATCTTAAAAAAATCGTACTATAACTTAACTTAACTCACTGGCTCCGCAGAAAACCAGCGCCGTTGACAACGACGCTAAGTCGTGCCAACTGCATTGCTGAGTGGAGACCATTTCAGCCTCACATTTTTTTTAACCGACTTCAATTTCATAGAAGGAGGAGGTTCTGTATTAGGTTTGGGCTTTTTTTTAACGTTCACCGATTACTCCGAGATGCGTGGTCCGATTTGAATAATTCTTTTTTTGTTTGAAAGGGTCTACTTCCAAGGTGGTAAGGTGGTTCCAATATAATTCTGGTGCTGTTCTGATGATGGGATCTATGAGGAATTGAGGGAACTCCTCAATTTTTAAAGGCATACGTATAGTGATTTGGGTGTTTTCTTAAGCAACTCGAGGATTTTCTCTCAAAACCACCAATTTGATGAAGTGGACCTCTTGATGATGGTTGTTTTGATGATAATGATGATGATTTTTGTTAATGTAGGATGTTGAGCGATTACTCCGAGACCCGTGGTCCAATTTGAGGAATTCTTCTTTTGGTTGAAAGTAACTACCTTCAAGATGGTTCCACATTAATCTGGTGTTGTTCTGATGATGGGATCCATGAGGAATTGAGGGAACTCCTCAATTTTTAAAGGCACATGTATGGTGATTTAGGTGTTTTCTTAAGCAACGCAAGGATTTTCTCACGAAATCCACAAATTGGATGAAGTGAACCTCATGATGATGGTTGTTTTGATGATAATGATCATGATTTTTTTAAATGTAGGATGTTCAGCGATTAGTTACACATTAATCTGGTGCTCTTCTGATGATGGGATCCATGAGCAATTGAGGGAGCTCCTCAATTTTTAATGGCACATGTATGGTGATTTGGTTGTTTTTTTAAGCAACTTAAGCATTTCCTCTCCAAAATCACTTCTTTGATGGAGTGGACCTAATGATGAAGACCACATATGATATGTGGAACTTTACTTACATTGAGTACGTATCATGAACTTTTTCTTATATCTTCACCGATTATTGCGAGATACGTTGTCCGATTATGATAATTTTATAACCACTAAAAATGGAAAAATAAAAACTTTTTACAAAAAAAAGATAAACCGACTTCAAAAAGGATAAAATAAACTATTATATTATTTATATGCGTTACAAACTGATATATTTGAAGTCAGTGCCAAGCCAAAAAGTTACAATACCGGCAAATCAGCTTCAAGTCTGAAAATCACATAACATTTCGATTCCTACTTATATTGCAAAGGTGAATGTGAATCTATCTGTTACATTTTCACGTCTAAACTACGAATCCAATTTTGATGAAAAGAGGTACCCATATATATATACTCTGATACACGTCTACTTTGTCAATAATCAGAAAAAGGCGGCAAATTAAAAAAAATATATAAACACGTATTCCTTCCATAGAAAATTTAAATATCGCGCCTTTTTCTACTGAAAAGGTGGACCCCACACACCCAGTGTGTCTGAGTATAAAAAGATCAATTTTGCCATTGAATTCCTTTACACTTCGATATTACACCTTAGATGAAGTAGGATAAATCATTCAAACGGAAGCACGGGCTCCGTTCGAGATATGGTTAGTCCGAAAACTAGTAAAAAAGTTTATTAACAAACATCATAAGACGTGTGATTATACTTTCTCTCTGTACTTGAATGAAAACCTACGTGCAGTCAATACCGTATTAGAATAGTTCTATAGTATGAAGAACAAGTCACTGAACACATACGCCTCGTTCGTTAATACGATTTGATTGTTTTGTGATTTTCAGACTTGAAGCTGATTTGCCGGTATTATAACTTTTTGGCTTGGCACCGACTTCAAACATATCAGTTTGTAACGCATATAAATAATATAATAGTTTATTTTATCCTTTTTGAAGTCGGTTTATCTTTTTTTTGTAAAAAGTTTTTTTGTTATGTATACTTATTTAGTATTTCTGTATATGTGCATATAAATAATATAATAGTTTATTTTATCCTTTTTGAAGTCGGTTTATCTTTTTTTTGTAAAAAGTTTTTTTGTTATGTATACTTATTTAGTATTTCTGTATATGTGCTTTTGTAATGATGTGTTGTCTGAATACATTTTATTCTTTTCTATTCTATAATTATATCATATATTACAAAATCGTGGGCATAAACCGTTATTTTTTAAATAAATGGAATCGTCCCAAGAAAGAAAGTAGCTAACTGCATACTCATATGTACATACAAAACTAAGTAAATGGATTTTAAAAGGCTTTAAAGTAAACACTCGCTGAGAAATGGCGTCCGTACTAACCTGAATTTGTCTTCGCTTGTGTTGGTGTTGGTACACTGTACATATAAGCTTAACCAGTTGAAGCAAGCTTATTTTACGCAGCTTTAAATAAGCTGGATGTTTTATTTTAACACTTAGATAAGGAAATAGCATAAAAGTCATTCATTACTTTTTGGTGTCCTAGTTGATTGTTTATTTTAAGTTTACACAGCATTACAGTCTAATCACTAATACACTGCAAAACTACATAGATATCTACTATAAATCAAAATTATCATACTAGGACACTGACTGCCTAATCAGCTCGCAAAATCTCAAACACTCTTTGATTAAATTCTGCTCAAGATTCCGAGTACGAAACACCTTCATTTGAAATCCGAACTATACTTTGTCAACAGTATCATCATTCATCACCAATGTATACCATCTGCATATAGAGCACAGGCCTTCATTCACAAGCGGGTTTCCTATATGGGCTGGGCGACTTCATACCCACGCATGTTTGAATACCTTTACACGTCTTTTTACCGAATAGCCAGTCATGTTTTTTTTCTTCTTATGTTAGAATATAAACTTGTAATCAAGGACGATACAAACATAGATTGTGTCTGAACAAAACTTTCGATTTGATGCTGTCAGAATAACTTCATCATCATTCGATATATGGCGGTTTGATACGTAAAATTGAGGTGTTAGATTTCCGCTATCCCAAGGTTGTCTAGAAGCGCTCGCTCTCAAGCGATAAGATCGCCTGTTAACTGCCTCTACCTTTACTGAGTACTGTACTGTTCTATTTTATTGAGGTGTGCAATAAAGAGTATTGTATTGTATTGTAAATAAGATAAACCTGAATTTCGGAGGAACGCAATATTGCACAGATATTGGACTGGATTGCCAGGTATCATTCTTTAGATTCTCGTGCCGTATCCAGCACGCTTATATCTTAGAGCTCAACCTGGGTAAACTCCTTTACCCCAGATCTTGATAAGCCGCGTCTAGCAGGTCTTGCCGCTGTATGCAGATAGCTATAATTGTGGCATCATTGCAGAGAATACACACTTGTAATCTAGATGCATTTCCGTGGCAACTATGTAGACCCAACTTCAAAATTGCATGGACAATTTTGAAGAATAAATTCATTCATAATGTGTCGATTCAATGTTGCAGCACGGCTGAACAGTCGACTAACGTAAGCGGAATGAAATATGGACAACATTCAATTTCTTATAAAATAAATATGACATAGTTATCTTTCATAGTTTAAATAATGTATTTAATCAAATTAAACGCCAGAGTAAGTTTACTTCAATGCGAGGTTTCAAACGAAAGTTGTGGTACTTTATGTCCATCGCTGTCGACAACAACAATGTACAGATTTTTTAAGATCTAAATTTATCTTCCATCGGATAACTTTTTAAGGAAGCATTGTATACTTGACATTTTCACATTCTTGACCGTAAGATTATTGGTGTTCTCAAAATAATAAGTTACCTTGCCACGAATTTCCATTTTAAACAACATAATATTAGTCATTCAAAAATCCATAAATGAAAAAAACACCTGTTTTAAAATTTTTTGACCAGACGACGTGGCCGTATTTTCAGTTATTTTTTATTTATTTTTGGAGACGATGGGCGTAACTTGTCTTAATTGTTAACTGATACCTATGTCTTCAAGATATTTTAAAACAGTTTTACTGCCACATTTGAATGCCTTCCTGAGTTCTCTATCAGATTTTGTGACTTAGCGGGCTGTCATTTTCTTTAATCGATCTCTCTCAGCAAACTGGCTAATGCTGGAATGTTTCCCTGAACCAGGCTTTCTTGTGGCAATTTTTGTAAAGAAAAAGGACGCAAAAATATTATAAATAGCTCTTTAGCTCTATCCCATTTCTACAAAGTTTTCCACAGTCATCGCTTTCAGCCATAGGGAATTAATACTGTAGAAATTACATACTGTTTCGCGACGTTGTTCTCCTCGATTAACCATAATTTTAAGCTAAAGAATCCAATGCCCATTAAAAGTACGGGATTAATTAACAGATATATAAGCTTTCAATTTTATTGGCATTTATATAAAATTTGAGTTTATTTCTCTACTTACTTTTTACGTCTTCAAAACTTTGTCCAGATTTCATTCCGCATACGTTAGTTACAAAGAGATGTATTCACATTTTTACCTTGCGTTGTAAGTTGTAACAAGGTCCAAAAGTGGATTCATCTCTTTGTAGTCGACTGTACCACGGGAAAATTTAGAATGCTCGTATCTTTACCGTTGAAGTTTAATTTATTTATTCGTATGGAATTTTCAGTCAGTCGTTTACAAAGATATTTTTAAGTTTTGTTTCAACTGTGTTCCCGTGCAGTGGTAGGTGGCAGTGCTAGATGATGTACTCAATGTCCTGAAGTTTAATTAACTTATAAAACAAAAAAATAGTCATACTCCTACGAGTAAAGACGTGCCATAATTGTGGCATCATCATTCATTTAGATTATAAGTGTGTATTATCTGCAAGAGAATACACACTTATAATCTAAATAAAATTTCGTAACAACTATCTAGCCCCGGAATGCCTGTTTTTTACGGTTAAATAGTTGAATTTCAAAACAAATTGTAACTACCCATTATTATCATACAGCTTTATAACTTCACTACTATTAGTAGGTACATACAGTCAGCAGAAGAAGTAGCTTAACGGGAATAACGGGTGAGGTGTTCAGAATGACCTTCACACGCCCTTATTCTCTTAGCAATAAAGTCGTGTCCAGCTCATTTTGAACACCTAACCCGCTCAGCTACTTCTGTTGCTGACTGTACCTATTACTCCCTCATAATGATTTTTAATCATGAATATCATGCACAATTATGATTCTTCTTCTTCCTCCTAGCGTTTGTCCCGGCTTGGGGTTCGCTTGACAACCTAATCCCATAAATTAGCGTAGGCAGTAGTTTTTACAAAAATAACTGCCAGGACCTTCCAACCCAGAGGAAAAACTAGGCCTTACTTATTGGGATTAGGTCCGGTTTCCTAACGATGTTTTTCTTCACCGAAAAGGGACTGGTAAATATCTAATGATATTCTCTACGTAAGGTCTTACTCAGTGTTACGAGCCGGGGTTTGAACCCGAGACTTCCGGATTGAAAGTCGGATGTCTTACCGCCAGGCTATCAGCGCTTTTTATGCATAATTATGCTTTTCGCAAATATTATAATATGTAGGTATATTAGAACAGACTAGAAACATAGGAAAAAATAATTTGTATGTATAATAATTAATAAATTAATGCATATATCACACGGTAAGAAAACAACAGTTTATTTTAGCGCCATCTTTGTGATATCTTCCAAACCTTCACTACAGTACTTCTTAGTAGTGCCCTCTGTTGTCAATAGACGGAATACGTCTTCTGTAAAAGTCATCCCCGTTCAGTGCCGAAGTACCCCGCATAATACCAAAATAGTAACACAATTTTCACATAGATGTCACCTGCATGTAATGTCGGTATTAAATATTTATGGAACGTACTGTTCTTTAAAAAATGTAATTATGCCACTTATTTGGGTAAGTTTTTAAGAATGCATTTTATATAGTTAACGCTTTTAGCTATAAGTAATTTTACAAGCTAGCGATGTTTAGCCGGCCGGCCAGTTTCCTTTGCCTTGAGGACCGACCCCTGGGGACCTCTACCACCGCTCGTCATTGCCGAACACTAGCGTAAAGACCCAGGGGAGTACCTTCGATCCGCGGAAGCGGAACTTGGGCGTAAAGTACCCTGACCTGAGTTTTTAAATAAATTTGTGTTGACTTAAAGTGTCGTTCTTTAATTGGCAAACCGCCGTCTTAGACACCCGTCACAATGTATATCCGAAATCCGAATATCTAGATTATATCCCGGATTTATATGAAGTGGATCTAATTCTTACACTTTTTTGCTAACCACAGTTGAATCTTATTACCAAGTTAAACAGTCGTTCATAAGTGACAAATAAAAAGTACTAAAAACGGTACGATAGAGAGCATAATAAGTAGTAGGGGGCGATGTTTCACTCGCACTCGTTACAAAATTGTCACATTTGACACATATTGACATTTTGATTGTCTGATGACATTTACCTTTTTCGGCCTCACTTTGTGACCGAAGAATTAGACCCACTTCATATAAATCCACGGATTATATTTTTTTTAATAATATAATAATAAATTTCATTTATTTCTCACTACAAATAATTACGTAATTACATAGGTTTTAATACTAGCTTATGAATAGGTACAATTGATTTGTGGTGAAGTCTGGTGCCCGAACTAGGAAAAAACCTGTATGTCAGGTCACCAGGCCTCAATCCCTCGAGTGTCGCTAAACTAGGTATGTACTTATAACCAAGTAATTTACAATTTCGGATTGCGTAATGAAAATAAAATAAACAGAAAAAAAAAATCTAAAATGAGCAGACTTACGTAAATAAGAGCCAAGTGTGTTTGTGTGTGTGTGCGTGTATATTTGTGTGTGTGATTAGAGTTCATTGTATTGGTATCATCAGTTTTTCCGTAGAATCATAGTCAAGTTTTTGTAGCCACTCCGAGAACATTTTTTGCAGGATATTGGTAAGCAAATAGGGCATAATTAATTGTGTAGAAACTTTATTTGAAAGTGATGAAGACGTTGAGCTCGCATGAAAATAAGTATTAGTTACTTCTGTAACAATTATAAATGCTAACACAAATTTATTTTTCTTACATAGAAGACATCTACTTCATACAAAAATAGTATATTTAGTTAAATGACTCGTACCATATGTCGATACTCGTACCTACAAAACTTAAAAAGCACGATAAATCTAAAAAAAGAGTGACTAAATGGTACCTAGGTACCCTTCATGTTTAATACCAGGTATCTACTTACACTAAAGAGCAATGGAAAGGGGAGAAATAGATTAGCATTTCCATACAACAAGACTCTTTGCCCAATTATCAGGCCACATTAGGTTGCTTAGGCATTTTTTTCCGAGTACCAGTAACCCACAAAGCGAACTCTCAGTACGTAGTCGCTTTCCTCTACATACGCTAGGAAAACGCTAGGAACGCTAGGATCGTCTACAAGCGTAGCGCGTAGCAAGCTCTGGCACGGAAAGCGCTACGCTCTACGGCGTAGCAAAGATTGAACCCTTTGAACGCCCTACGCTATACAGTATACAGGGTCGAAAAAAATCAGGGGCCCCGGAGGAGATCTACCTTAAAAATTGATATAGCTCAATTCACTGAAAGGAAATATTGTTTAATTTTTTAAAGGGACATAACTGCATTTACAAATTTTTGGAAAAAGTACAGTTCACAAAAAAACTATTAATTTTGTAATGTTTGCCAAAAACAACTTTTATGAAAATTTATGCCAATCGATTCTATTTCCAACTAATACCAACAAAGTTTAGGGCACAATGTCTTGTGCCATAAATAATAATAAAAAGATTTTTCATACAATTAGTATGGTGTTCATTATAGTTTTAAAAATAACCCTCCAACCATAGTTCCCGCGCCGCTCATTGCTATTAAATGAGACATATGACCAGGGCCCGTAATTTTCATGCCGATGACATCAATTTGACGTCACGCTCCATATAGGGTGATCCCATATAGTTTTATTATAAATTATTAATCATTAGTCGTCAATCATTTTAATCATGTACAAATGACTTCATAAGTACTCTATTTACACATGGAATAAATAATACCTACTTGATACGTGAAACGTACATACAACTATTTGATTTGTTTTTATACATACATTTTATTAAATGGTATTGTTAACAACACATTACAATTGTTACGTAGAAAACAGAATTCCTCTCTAACGTAAAGCACGCCATCCTTCTTGCATTAATTCCCATGCAAAGAAAATCTAAGTCATCTTCGCGTTCATACGTACCTAACGCAATATTCATAAAAATCATTTTGTTTTGTAATCGTATTTTTGTTTGTTGTGTCACACATTTGGTTAATTATTTCAAATTCTCTGCTAAAAAGAAAATGTCAAAAAAAAAAAAAAATTCTAAATTATTTATTTCATAAATGCATACAGGGTTATGATACAGGGGATGGGGCCACCCGGTAAGCAAAATATTGCCTGTGTTGGGAGGCACCGCTCTTCCCTTAGGTTTATAAAAGTTAAAAGGGTAAAAGTTTTGTAGGTAATTAACATACGTCGTTATCGCGGGAGCAAGAACGATTTGACAGTACTCAAAGATTATGACAAATAACAAATAACAGAAGTGACAGTGAGTAGTATCAAGACATTTGCACCTGGGGACTCAAAGTGGTCGATGATTTTTCTGATATCTAACCTTCGTTCTCGACTTGATACATATAGTACATACTTAAAAAAAATAGCCTTGCAATCATAACGACAACCTCTTCAGTCATCAGTTATTTAAAACATTGTTCATTCGTGATCGATTTGTGTGAACTTGTAGATAAAGAACTATTTTAGACACACTAACAGTTTTTTTTTCTTCAAAAATCAACGTTACTCGTTATTATCATTTAAAAGAAACGAAATTTTAACTCTATTTAATACGCAATTTAACGAACGTAGAAAAGGAGCAAGACAAGTTTGATTGATTATTTCTATCAAAAAAATTGTGCTAGATATAAAGAACTTCTTAGAGGCTAAGACGTGTAGCCAGAATATTCTGTTTATGTTAAACGGACAGTCTGTTATATATATTCTTCAACACATTTGTTTTTGCTCCCGCGATAACGATGTATGGTAATTAATGGTTTTTAGCTTAGGCACTACATACATGGGACATGCTTGAACATACTTAATATTAGAATAATAGTAGTATGTGAGTGTGAGTGTATGTGTGTATGTGTGTGTGTGTGTGTGTGTGTGTGTGTGTGTGTGTGTGTGTGTGTGTGTGTGTGTGTGTGTGTGTGTGTGTGTGTGTGTGTGTGTGTGTGTGTGTGTGTGGTGTGTACATGTGTGTGTGGTGCTTCCTAGTATAGCGGTCGCAACAAACTCTCCGTATCCTCATAGGATTTCCTTTTGAGCCACTTTGTGATGAGCGATTTACACTCGTGGTATGGTTTTGAGTGTATGTCAAGTTCCCTGTTAATTTTGTTGTAATTTTGTATAATTGATGGACAATTTTTTTCTGATTTTAACAACTAATACAATTAGGAAATCAGTATTTTTATTTCTCAGTGGCACTTGTAACATTTTTGACAGAACGTTTTTTAATGAGCACGAATAAAAAAGGTTACATTTAAAAAGGTTTTATTACATATTGATTTATAAACAGCCAAGGAAATTGATTTGTGTAACATTACGTACTTTGTCATAGTGTCAATCAACATCTAGACGCTAGAGATTTCATATTATTGTCACTGTGACCAGGTTCTAAATGGTATGCAAATCAAAGTCCTGGGCCATAACTACACGAATAACTAGATACTTAATGATATTATTTACAAACGAGGTTTTGTACAGTATTATATACAGCCTTGGCCAGAAGTATTGAGCATCCTTGTGATTTTCATACAAAACTCGAAAGTTTAGACCGGTGTTTCTGACTTTTTTGAAGTTATTTTATCAATTAATTCAAACTGAACAGGCATGTTTTGTTGAAATGAGTAGTAACTGCATCGAATATTTGCAATTTTTCGCACCGACCTAAATTCGCATTTTTGGGACCTCCACTTTTCATATTTTATAGGTACCTTGAAAGTGTTATTAAGTGAAGTTTTCTAGATATATCAATAAAATATAACATTTTACGTCATTGTACATTGTTATGATAGGGAATTAATACTTAACATCAAAATTGCAAGCAAAAAAGAGCTATGCTCAACACTTCTGGCCAAGGCTGTACAAGTTAGTTTTGTACATACTCGTAATTATTTACAAATTAATTTAAAACATATTTACATTTCTACTTTTTTTGCCCCTTATATTTTGATTCGAAATTGATAATTAGAATTTGCGCAAGGTTTTTAGGGGTCATACTGCATCGCCGGTTTGTAAAAATCCATTTTAATATTAAAAAGGACCTTTCAACTTCTACAGATGTAATAGGGGCATACTTCTGGCCAAGGCTGTACAAGTTAGTTTTGTACATACTCGTAATTATTTACAAATTCATTTAAAACATATTTACATTTCTACTTTTTTTGCCCCTTATATTTTGATTCGAAATTATTAATTAGAATTTGCTCAAGGATTTTAGGGGTCATACTGCATCCCCGGTTTGTAAAAATCCATTTTAATATTAAAAAGGACCTTTCAACTTCTACAGATGTAATAGGGGCATACTTAAAATAAGACCATAAATCAATTTTCCCATTGCTTCCATCAAGACGAACTTCATTATTGTCGTTTAAGTCAGCCATTATTTGCATGGTTGGTAATTCCTTGTTTTTGTGTAAGACTGTTTTATGCTTTTTATAAATAAAATTTCCTTTTTCATGCAGACTAACCCTTGATAATTTGCCTGTCACAGTTTTAACTACTTGTAGCGACTCACTCAATGTCAGCTCTCTCAATGTAAACTCTCCATTTGCTTGGTAGCTTTTACTAGAACTCTGCAGCTTTCAGGTATGAATTTTAAATGATTTTTCAGATGATGTTTCCCAATTGCTACATAGAGTCATGCTGCATAGAGTATGATTCCAATTAAATTCGTCATAATTAATCATTTAACAACATTGATTTATACAAAAAGAGAGATACGGTACCAGGCGCTCGATTGTGTGCAATCAAATATAGGTTCCGGGACCTATATTGAATTAGTCGTGTGGCAGAGTCTCTCAGTTACACTTTGTGCAATACGTAAAATATGGAGGTCTCGCTTGCATAGCCGTGTTAACTATATAGGTTTATCTCTTTTGCCCTTGATACACATGTATTAACTGAGGCCACACAATCACGTAACTTTTTATTAATCATATTTAATTTTAGTTTAATTGGCTTTAGACACAACATTCGGTGCTTGATTATCCATATTTTTTTATTATTATATAGAATTTATAGATCAAGACACTTGGAGACCTTATACACACATACTTTTTTTTAAATTTAAATTCAATTTTTTTTTCTAACTGTTGATGATGGATTATTATAATTTGGAAATGTATGTAGAAGACACAGTTCAGGTAAGAAAGTATATCAAATTTGTATGTAATTCATTTTCAAATAGTCAGATTTAGACTCACCTCTTTTCTTTGGTATTTTTCTTAAACTATAACCTATTGTTGGTTAATCTAACCTTGGTTTGATATGTTTTCTTATAGAATAACGCACTTATATGTATTGTTTAGTTTTGATGTACTGTTGTTTTGAAAAAATAAGTCCCGCCGAGTTTCTTGCCGGACATAATTCTTCTCGGGTCAGAAGTGTAGGGTTAGAACCGGTGTAGTTTGATTTTTTTTCTCTCTTTTACTTTGACGTGTAAAAGTGCCCTTGTGGCCTACTTACTGAATAAATGTTTGAGTTTGAGTTTGAGTACAGCGGTGTGTAGCATTTTACAAGTGTGTAGGTGCTGGACCACATTTCAGTTTTGTTTACTATGAACGTCACTCATCTTCCTTTTTGTTTATGTCTATGTTGAACAACCTCTGCAGGTAACCGATATCGATACTTGAAATAATCAGTACCATGTCTAATTGACTTATATAGCTGTCAGCTTAAAATAATACATATTGTTGTGTTTTAATTATTGTTAATTTATTTGTTAGGTATTGTTGGATAAATGTAAATAGGTACAATGTCATCTTTACACCAGTTTTGCTACAGATATCCGTTTTTAATCGTATACGACGAAAACGTTTATTGTTCCTGTTGTGATCAATATATAACATCAAAAGTCAGCAATGTCACAGCACATTTGCAAACAACTAAACATATTGAAAGATAAGAAGGAAAATTAACACAAAATGAGTTTAACCTGGATCTTACGAATTTTATGGTAGCGTCAAACATACCATGGTTTCAATTAGAAAATGAAAATTTCCGTAACTTCCTTCAAAAATGCATTGATGGCAAGTATGCGAAAACAGCAAAAGTTCCATCGGAGTCAAACTTAAGAGTACAGTATTTACCTAAAATGTTCAAAAAGATTTTCGATTCTATCAGGAATGATATCGCGGATTCGTATATTTACGTAAGTGTTGACGAGACGAAAGATCAATTGGACCAAAATGTGGCCAATGTTATCGTTGGAGCACTCAGAAAGACTAACGCACGTAAACCACACATAATAGCTTCCAAGGTCCTTGACAGGACTAATCATGCCACTGTAAACAATTTAGTAATCGAATCGTTGAAAAATCTTTATGGAAATGACAATTACAATGAAAGGGTGGTGTTATTTTTGACTGACGGGGCTCCCTATATGGTAAAAGCAGGTAAAACTCTACGGAATTCATTTCCAAATATGATACACGTGACATGCTTGGCCCATGGCTTCAACCGTGTTGCTGACACAATTCGAGGTTTGTATGAGGATGTAAACGAGTTGATTTGTAGTATGAAAACGACATTTTTAAAATCCCCATCACGAACAAAAAAGTTAAAACAGTTATATCCTAATATGCCACAACCTCCCCGTCCAGTTATAACAAGATGGAATACGTGGATTGAGGCCTGTATTTACTACATGACTTACTTCGATGAAATCAAAAACGTTCTTAACAATCTCGATGACCAGAATACCGCAAAAGTAAGACGGGCTAAATTAGCAATTGGGAAACCTCATCTGAAAAAGCATTTAAAATTCATAACTGAAAGCTGCACAGTTTTAGTAAAAGCTACCAAGCAAATGGAGAGTTCTACGCTGACATTGAGTGAGTCGCTACAAGTAGTTAAAACTGTGACAGGCAAATTATCAAGGGTTAATCTGCATGAAAAAGGAAAATTTATTTATAAAAAGCATAAAACAGTCTTACACAAAAACAAGGAATTACCAACCATGCAAATAATGGCCGACTTAAACGACAATAAAGAAGTTCGTCTTGATGGAAGCAATGATAAAATAGATTTATGGCCTTATTTTAAGTATGCCCCTATTACATCTGTAGAAGTTGAAAGGTCCTTTTCAATATTAAAATGGATTTTTACAAACCGGCGATGCAGCATGACCCCTAAAAACCTTGAGCAAATTCTAATTATTAACTTCGAATCAAAATATAAGGGGCAAATAAAGTAGAAATGTAAATATGTTTCAAATTAATTTGTAAATAGTTATGTACAAAACTAACTTGTATATTATATTGTACAAAACCTCGTTTGTAAATAATATCATTAAGTATCTGGTTATTCGTGTAGGTATAGCCCAGGACTTTGATTTGCATACCATTTAGAACCTTGTCACAGTGACAATAATATGAAATCTCTATCGTCTAGATGTTGATTGTCACTATGACAAAGTACGTAATGTTACACAAATCAATTTCCTTGGCTGTTTATAAATCAATATGTAATAAAACCTTTTTTAAATGTAACCTTTTTTATTCGTTCTCATTAAAAAAACGTTCTGTCAAAAATGTTACAAGTGCCACTGAGAAATAAAAATACTGATTTCCTAATTTTAGTTGTTAAAATCAGAAAAAATGTGTCCATCAATTATACATGTTCATTTTAGCAGAGAAGTTGGAATAATTAACCACACAACAAACAAAAATACGATTACAAAAAAAAAAAAGATTTTTATGAATATTGCTTTCCGTATGAACGCGAAGATGACTTAGATTTTCATTGCATGGGAGTTAATGCAAGAAGGATGGCGTGCTTTACGTTAGAGAGGAATTCTGTTTTCTAATGAATTGTAATGTGTTGTTAGCAATACCATGTAATAAAATGTATGTATAAAAACAAATCAAATAGTTTTATTTACGTTTCACGTATCAAGTAGTTATTATTTATATCATGTGTAAATAGAGTACTTTTGAAGTCATTTGTACATGATTAAAATGATTGACGACTAATGATTAATAATTTACAATAAAACTATTTGGGATCATCCTATATGGAGCGTGACGTCAAATTGATGTCATCGGCATGAAAATTACGGGCCCTGCATATGACAGACGATAACCGATGCACCTATCGAAATGCACGCGCCCGGCTCACGACCCGCGATTTTTATTTGATTGTGATACTTGTGATCCAAGAAAGTTTTACGTGGATATCCTGTCCTGTCGTTCCCGAGCTGATTCCTGGTCGTGCCGTGTGCTCTCGACCTGCCTCCCAGCAGCCTAAAGGTACGTGCATCTGACAAAATCGGGAACATTTTTGGTAGCAGAGCGTGGTTAGGTCCTCTCTTTGAAAAAATCTTACCCCCTCACTAGTAGAAATCTTTAAAACCTCCCCTTTTCGTAACTTAATTAACCCGCTTATTAAATCACCTAAAGTTTTAAATCGTAAAATTGCATTCCGGATTCATTTTATAACCTAAAGTATCACGTGTTCGACCCGTGGCGCTTCCCTACTCGAACGCCGTAAGGAAATTAGTGCCTTATTATTTATTATCAAGTACAACGGTTCAATATTGCCTGCAAGTCTTAGAAATACATTTGGTTTTAAATCTGATTTTCATTTGTTTGTTGTTCCCGAAAAGTGATTTGCCTCAATTACGTCCCTAAAGCTCATTAGATATTGACTTAAATCTCGATTGCACCTACTCGTAGAATTGTTCTTAGATAATTAGTAGTTATATTGTTACTAACCAAACTGTTGCGCGTCCCTGTTGGACCTTATTTGCAAGATATTAAGTTTCAAATTAAAGTGTGCTAGGATTTATATTTAATTTTCCTGTTGCTTACTACTGTTTATTATCCAAGTTGAAATGAGTGAAAATAACGACACGATGAGATCGACTTTGTATACGGAAACAACAGATTACCGAAATTCAATCGGAAGTTTAAAGTTAACCAGTGAGTGGATTTCAAATGCACACGTACAGTTAAATACAACGGATCGCGCCCGATTAATGGTTTATGTAAATGACCTAGACGAGCAATATAAGGAGTTTAGGGAGGCTAGTGCTCAACTCCTAGGCGGCTTGGATCAGGCCATCGATGTTGAGGAATATACCTATGTTCAAAACCTTATTAAGGCAGTGCGTGAACAAGTTGTAGATATTAAGGTTAAACGTAACGAGATAGTCGCCCCACTTTCAGCGAGTACCCCAATGCGCTCAGCACCCGAACGTGATACTATTGTCACCGCGCAACATGTAATTCCGCGCCCCCAAAAACTACCTGATCTTCCCATCCCGCAATTTAACGGGCGTTCGGACGCCTGGATTAGCTTTATTGACCAGTTTGACGAAGTGATTTATTGCCAACACAAAAAATGCATTATTTAATGAGTGCCTTATCTGAGGAACCAAAACGTTTGGTACAACATTTGAAAGTCGAAGCCGGTAATTACTGTGTAGCCCGTGACCTTCTCAAAAGAAGGTATCATAATACGCGCGTCCTCGCGGACACTTATATCGCCCAGATAATATCCCTGCCCGATATCAGTCCTCGGTTGACTGGTCTACGGGCCACTTTTCTTAACCCTTTACTTACGGCCTATCGTTGTTTAGAACGCCTCGAACTGCCAGTGAAACATTGGTCTTATATCCTCGTTCATATTTGTTTTGGAAAACTCCCCACGGACTTAAAGTCGCGTTTCGAACGCCGCCACTGCGATGTCCAAAAGGAATTACCTACCTTTGACAAGCTGGTGGATTTCCTAGAAGAAGAATGCCGGCACCATGACAACGTTGGGAACACCTATTTAGTTGACGCAGCGCCTTCTTATGCCGAAACCCCTTCGGCACCGAGAGCCCCGCGTCATGCCTTTGTTGCCGAATCCGACACGCGCGCGTCTAAGTGTCCTATGTGTTCGAGCCAATCCCATTATTTGCGAGAGTGCCGTGATTTTTTAGGTATGAGCCCCCGCGATCGTTCGAATTTTGTAAAAACAAATGGCCTGTGTTATAGATGTTTGGATAAGCACTCTATTGCCTCGTGTACGCGCGAATATCGTTGTAGTAATTGCCGCCGACCTACGCATCATACGCTCCTGTGTTTTAATGACCCCCGAAACCCGGTTTACCCCCGTGAAAACCCACAGAATCGGTCAGTTGCCTTTCGCCGCTCTCCTGAACCAAGTAAACCAAGCTCCCCCCATCCTCGTACGGGCGGAGGCGCTCGCTATTATAACATGAGTCCTTCCTCTCCCCGTCCGATTTCACCGTCCCCACCTCGTGGCTACCCCCCTCCCTCTTCTCGGACATGGCACCGCTCCCCGAACCATTCACCTACGCGGTATGCTTCCCCACCCCCTCGTCGTGATGTGCGCTCCCCCACCCCTACCTCTAGTAGAGATAGGCGTGCAGCGTCACCACAGCTCTCCCGACCTGTACATTACAGGGACTCTCACCGACCTGAGAGTCAACAATAACTAGACTGCCCCCCTCTCCCGCTCCCTAGCCCTACCCGTGCTTCAATAATTATAAATTCAGATCTAGTCGTACTTGCTACGGCTATCATTCACGTGAAAACGTCTAACGGGTATTATGTTGAAGCACGGGCTTTATGTGATAATGGTGCCCAGGGTTGCATGATTACTTGTAACCTGGCTGCAACCCGACTCAATATGCATTTGCCTCCCCCTTCATCATCTCCAATGGTACTTTATGGCATTGGAAATATTCCTGCTTTGACAGTTCGCGGTTGTGTCCCCCTTACGTTCAAGCCTGTTCACTCCCCTTACCCGACAATTACAGTCACCTCAACTATGGTCGTAGATACCATCGCTGGTACCCACCCGGATGTGGAACTGCCCATTTCAGCCCGATCAGGATCGCGTTCGCTGTATCTTGCCGATCCCTTATTTTATAAACCTGACCAAATTGATCTACTATTAGGATCTGATGTTTTCGGCTCCCTCCTACTTTCAGACGTAATTCACCTACAACCTTGCGGTTTAACAGCTTTATCAACTATCTTTGGTTACATTTTATCGGGGCCAGTTCTGAATTTTCCTAGATCCACACCTCCTATGACCGCCCTCTCCTTAACTCAAGCAGTTGAGCGATTCTGGAAAATAGAGGAGTCACCCGAGCCTCCCCAACCAAATCCCTTAGATATTGAGTGTGAGACCTTTTTCAAATCCACCACTACTAGAAACTCCAATGGAACTTTTGTGACAAAATTACCCTTTTTGAGTGATCGTCCCTCTCTTGGTGAGACCCGTGGCATAGCAGAAAAAAGGTTCTTTAATTTAGAAAAGCGGCTACAAACTGACCCTCGCCTAAAGTAGAAATATATAGAGTTTATGCGCGAATATCAGAGACTAAATCACATGTCAGTATCATCGGCGGATTTAAACTCCGTGGAACACTGCATTATACCCCACCACGGAGTTTTTAAAACTGGTGACAGTGAAAAAATTCGTATTGTTTTTGACGGTAGTAATAAAAGCTCAAACGGAATATCCCTTAATCAGTGTTTACACACAGCTCCCAAGTTACAGCGCGATATTACCCACATACTTCTCAATTTTCGTAGACATGCAATCGTATTTGTCACTGATATCCGAATGATGTTCCGAATGTCGTGGATACACCCCGAGGACAGGCGGTTTCAGTTAATTTTATGGCGCGAGTCTCCATTGGATCCTCTCATCACCTATGAACTTAATACTAATACATATGGCTTGCGATCGAGTCCCTATATTGCGATTCGTGTACTCCTCGAATTAGCGGAACAGGAACGTTCTAAGTACCCTCAAGCAGCGGCAGTACTTGAGTCTGATGTGTATGTTGACGATTGTTTAACAGGTGCGTCAACCCTTGAAGAAGCCCGTAATCTTAAAAGGGAATTAGAATCCCTAATGAGTGCAGGTGGGTATGAATTGAGAAAATGGCTTTCCAATAAGCCCGAACTGTTAGATGACCTTCCTCCTGACCACCTTCAACCTCTTCATACAATAAGAGATAGTGAAAACCCCCAAACAGTAGCGGTCCTCGGAGTCCAGTTTAACCCTGTGACGGACGCCTTTACATATACGACACGTGTAGACCCCGATAAATGTCCAACAAAACGGAAGGTATTATCTTTAATAGCCCGCACCTTTGATCCTAGTGGTTGGATTTCACCCATTGTGTTTAAAGATAAGGTTTTTATCCAGCGTCTATGACTCTCTGGCCTGGATTGGGATGCATCACTTACCTCAGAACTAACTGCCGAATGGCTTACCTTTACTGAAGAATTGATGAATACAATACAGCAGATTTCAATACCTAGATGTATCCTTCCCACAGAACCTCAGTCTTATACATTACATGGTTTCTCTGACGCCTCAGAAGCTGGATTTGCTGCCGTTATCTATCTCCGCGCCGTTGACCAGCAGAATAATTGCTACGTTCATTTGTTAATGTCCAAAACAAAAGTTGCCCCGGTTCGAACCCGTTTAACAATTCCAAAATTGGAATTACAAGGAGCTGCGCTCTTATCAAAATTAGCCCAACACGTTGCCTCCTGTCTGCAGAAGTCAATAGTGTTGGACGCCATTTATACTTGGACTGATAGTCAAATTGTTCTTGCCTGGCTCAATACCTCATGAACTTCAAACCTTTGAAGCCAATCGCGTGTCTCAGATTAAAAATGCTGAGATCCCTTCTATTTGGCGCCACGTTCCTGGCAGCCTCAACCCTGCTGACTGCGCCTCTCGTGGCTTATCCCCACGTGAACTCCTGAATCATCCCCTCTGGTGGTGCCCGAAGTGGCTACTACAGCCACCGTCTAACTGGCCATCTGACAAATTATGTCCGCTCGCACAACTTCCTGGACTACGTTGTCTCTTAGTAACCAGTGTAAGTTGCATTCCAAGTCCCGACTTCTTTCTAGACCGCTTCAGTTCATTCCAAAAGCTAATTGGAGTCACCGGCTTCATTTTACGATTCAATAAAAATGCCCGTGCTCCCCAGAATCATGAAACTTCCCCTTTTTTGACTGTGACTGAACGAAAAAATGCCCTTAGCTTCCTTATCAAACTAGTACAACAAACCTCCTTCTCCACAGAAATTGATCATCTCAAACGCGGACTAACAGTTCGTTCCCCTATTCAAAAGTTAAATCCCTTCCTTGACACAACTGGACTAATCAGAGTGGGCGGACGCATAAGACACTCTGACTTACCTTTCGAAGCGCGTCACCGTTTGCTTCTTCCAAAAACAGGTAACTTTGTGAAAATTTTGATTCAGCAATACCATATTGAGAACTCCCATGCTTCACCCGGTGCCTTACACAGCATATTGGCTCGCGAATTTTGGATCCTATCCGTTCGTCGTCTAATTAATAATATAATATTTAAATGTCTGCCTTGTTATCGCTTAAATGCAAGTGTGAAACAACCTTTCATGGGTGACCTCCCAAAAGACCGCGTAACGGTCACACGTGCGTTTAAAGGAGTAGGTACGGATTTCGCCGGCCCGTTTTATACAAAAGTACAAACTGTCCGCAATAGAAAGCTTGTTAAAAGTTATCTTTGCGTCTTTGTGTGTCTTGCGACTAAAGCGGTTCACCTCGAGGTAGTGTCGGATTTAACTACGGAAGCATTTCTCGCTGCACTTACTCGTTTTGCTTCCCGTCGTGGATCACCCTCACTTATACGATCAGACTGTGGTAGAAATTATGTAGGTGCGGATAACCATCTCCTTGAAGTCCATAATTTCCTTAACCTAAATAAATGTACAATAGGCTCAGAGATGGCAAAACGGAATATTACCTGGATTTTTGATCCCCCGGCCACTCCCCACTGGGGCGGCCTGTTCGAAGCGGCCGTAAAATCAGCGAAAACCCACTTAAAACGTGTTGTCGGAGATACCCCCCTCACATATGAACAACTGTCGACACTTTTTACAAAAATTGAAAGGGTCCTAAACTCTAGGCCATTGTGCCCCCTATCACCGGACCCTAACGACCTTCAGGTCCTGACGCCGGGACACCTTATTATAGGAGAGCCGCTCACTGCCATTCCTGAATACCCTTTGAAAGATGTAAAAACCAATAAACTCACTCGATTTCAACTAGTACAACAGATGTTACAGCATTTCTGGTCCCGCTGGCAAACGCAATACTTGTACCTTGCAAACAAGGCCTAAATGGGCATCCTATACTGACCCCCCCCACCGTCGGGGACTTGGTTCTTCTCAAAGAGGACAACGTTCCTCCCTTAGAGTGGCGACGCGGTCGCATCCTATCAATACGTCCGGGAAAAGACGGTGTCGTACGTGTGATACAGGTCCGGACGGCTACCGGCGTTCTGACAAGACCTACCAACCGGATAATTCGCTTACCCCTAGATAAACCTGGAAATTAACTAACTCCGGAATGCAAACCCATTACATTTACACTAACAATTTTTTTTTTTTTTTCGTAAACATGGTCATGTTTAGGGCGGGGGTATGTTCATTATAGTTTTAAAAATCCCCCTCCAACCTTAGTTCCCGCGCCGCTCATTGCTATTAAATGAGACGTATGACAGACGATAACCGATGCACCTATCGAAATGCACGCGCCCGGCTCGCGACCCGCGATTTTTATTTGATTGTGATACTTGTGATCCAAGAAAGTTTTACGTGGATATCCTGTCCTGTCGTTCCCGAGCTGATTCCTGGTCGTGCCGTGTGCTCTCGACCTGCCTCCCAGCAGCCTAAAGGTACGTGCATCTGACAAAATCGTGAACATATGGAAAAAAGTGAAAATGAAGAAAAACACCGTTAATGCAGTTTTACTACTTAAGAAAAATAAAAGAATGTTTCCTTTCAGCGAATTGAGCTATCTCAACTTTTTAAGGTAGTTCCCCTTTATTTTTTCCATCCTGTATTCAATAACGTCACTCACGACGGCTCGTGACGTGAAGAGTTTATAAACTCGTCTACAACTTCCTTCCTCCCGCGGCATGGTCCGCATAGACTTTGTAATATTTTGTATACAAACAAATATAATTATTTTATTTTGCATAACAACGAATTGCATAATTTCAATTTGTATAATGAACAAGGATCGAACAAACGCCCGTCATTTCGAAAATATAACCCTGTTCCGTACAGCAGAGACTTCCTTATGTTAATTAAAAAAATAGTATTTTATGGATTTATTGGACCATAATTTATATCCAGTGACAAATTAATTAATGATTGACATTCAGAAAATTACTTTCGCCAATAAAATAGAATGACCAATTTTTTTTCTAAATTTTCCCTTTGAGCCTATAACGATGTGAATTTAGGACCCATTTATGCGTTGAAAAAGTCCGTTCACAGTCTACGGACATCATAGGGGCATATGTAATCGTTGATATTGGTATACTGTTTTTCCAATATGCTTGTGCCTCGGAGTTAATTTTTTCATGTATTTCTTTCACGGTGACGTAATCAGGATTCCTATTAAAAATCTATGTGATCTAGATCTAAAAGAAAAGATGAAGTTACACATAAAAGAATAATTTAAAATTGTTGAGGACATACATACTGTTTTACAAAATATTCCCGGGAGTTTTAGATCTAGAGCTATATCAAAATTTCAAGCAATTTTTAATAGGAATCCTGATTACGTCACCGTGAAAGAAATACTTACATGAAAAAATTAACTCCGAGGCACAAGCATATTGGAAGAACAGTCTACCAATGTCAACGATTACATATGCCCCTATGACGTCCGTAGACTGTGAACGAACTTTTTCAACGCATAAATGGGTCCTTCATTCAATCGTTATTCACATCGTTAGAGGCTCACAAGTGAAAATTTAGAAAAAAAATTGGTCATTCTATTTTATTGGCGAAAGTAATTTTCGGAATGTCAATCATTAATTAATTTGTCACTGGATATAAATTATGGTCCAATAAATCCATAAAATACTATTTTTTTAATTAACATAAAGAAGTCTCTGCTGTACGGAACAGGGTTATATTTTCAAAATGACGGGCGTTTGTCCGATCCGATCCGAACTTTTTTCATATTTTTCATAAATTATAATACCAATTTTGTTCAGTTTAATCATTTAACCCTTTATAGGGCAAGATTTTTTTTTTGGGCAATCTTCTTTATTTTTAGTTATATTGTAGTTTAGGTTTATACCGAAAATCTAATTTCTTAAAATTTTTGGAAATTTTCGGAAAAGCGAGATAATTGGCGGTCAACCATATGACCGTAGACTATTTGATGTTACTTCTAGGGTGGTCATCCATTTGACCAGTGATCATGCAGCGTTATACAATGCGGTCTATATATTGACCACTGCTCATTCACCTACAACTTATTTAAACCACACAATTAAACAACTTTTAAGAAAATAATATCGTTTTTATTAAATAATCAACTTTTAAAGTTTACAACTAACGAAAAGATTCTAAGGCACAAATGAGATCAATCATTGTTATTATATTATACTATTCTATAGGTTACACCTGAAGGAACTTTAGTTATATTGGACAAATTTTTACCTTTTATAAGTTATTTCTTATTTGTTATATTTTTACAATTATTTTTATGAAATGGAGAGTAACAGTCTATTCAAGGAGCTACATTGCATCCTATTCTACTATGCGAATAGAATAAATTTTTTATTAAATATTTTAGTGGCATTACTTTTGCAACAGCATCAACTCTAAAATTTTTGTTATTTGACCAATAAAGCCTCATAGAAGGTAATGTGTGAAAGCCCATAATAATAAGGATTCCTAAAAAGGCTTCCAGCTCAGCTTGAAACAAATTCAATGAAGTGCCCATTTGACTTGCATACCGGTTGCTCTCAACAATTATATTGGTCATAACATCATAGGTAAAAAATAAAGTGAATATTTTTAACGGATCGAGCAAATCAACTTCAACATTAATACCTGCATATGAACTGAATTTAAAACCTTTGTACTCTTGGGGGGTCCTGTAGATTCGTTTAAAATCAAACTGTTCCTGAGATGGCTGGCTTGCAGTTGCTTGAGTTTCTCCACATACTGCAGACACCCTACCACGGCTACCTATGCCACCACGGCTACCTCTGCCGCTATGGCTTCCTCTGCCACCATGGCTTCCTCTGCCACCAAGGCTACCTTGGCTACAGTGTTGCACTGATGACCCTGTTGCACTTGTGGATGGAGAGTTTATGTCATTCACAGTTTGTCGTTTAGATCCAGCGTTAGTGCCTCCTCTGGTTCTAGCTCCTCGTCTACGTTTTTCAGATGTTTGTACCTCTGGTGGTGGTGGTGATGGTGAAATAGTGCTGCCTGTCTCTTGGGTTATGTCTCCATTAGGGACTTTTCTTTTGCGAGAAAGAGGCTGAGGTTGTATTTCTTCCTGAATATCACAAGGTGGAGAAGATGTGGCTATATGGGTTGAAGCTCTAGTTGGTATGTTTCTTGTTCTGGCTGGTACATCTAAGATATCTTCCGCATCATCATCTCCTCCAATATCTGAATCCAGAGCCTGTTCATCAGTCAGTGAAAATAACTGTTCTATCTGATCATCTGATAGATCTTCCAGTTCCGCAGCGGTGAAGTATCGTTTCCTGTACATCTAAAACATAAGACCACGTTAATGTTTCTCATGGTAGAAGCTGGAGGAGTGAAAAGTGGACCTGAATTTAGAAATGATAAGGTTATATTATCTTTGCCGGTTGCAATTAATCAAAAACAATAATTGTAAATCAAAATATATTATTTCAGCTTTCCCAGAAATTCCGGCACAAAAGTATCCTATTTCCTTTCAATTTTTTCACCGGTACGCCAAATTTAATTATAAATTCTTTCAATCGATTTTGCCTAAAGGAGGAACAAATATTCGAATATACAAACATCTAAACATACAAAAATTGGCATGGATGTTAATCCATCCACTGTTAAGTGGCAATCATGCATATGTTCTGCCCGATGGTAAGCAGCTAACTTAGCCTATGAACGCATCCAACTCTAGAAGTGTCACATGCGCGTTGCCGACCCTTTCATATAAAAGAGGATTCACTGTGTTGACGGCTAAAGCACAGATTATATAATAGTTCTTACGAACAGATATGAATCACTCATATAAAAAGCAAATACCTACGGTTTAGGTACCTACGCAATAATACAATGGAGCGACCTTCAACGCGCGGCTCCCCGCACCTCCCGCGCACCCGCACAATCGCTAGGGTCGCCTAGCCTATGTTTGGAAATGTTTTATAGTTAAGGAAATAGGTATTTTGCATTGATTCAGTGTTTAAGTGGTTCGCATGGTGCATAACAATTATAGTTACATGAGTAATATTGATTGATATTTTGTTGCCGCGATGAGAGTATGATTAATCTTGACAGATTTGCCACACACTGTCAAAATTAATATGGATTGACAGCTATATCAATCTTCTTCTAATCGCCTTTTAGCAATATCATCATAGTTATTTGAGAGATTAATAAAGATAACATGTCCATTATTATAACATAAAGTGAATCCTCCTTTTTTGTAAAGCGTCGGCAATGCGCATGTGACTCCTTTGGAGTTGCAGGCGACCATAGGTTACGGTAGCTGCTTACCATTAGGCGGGCCGAATGCTTGTTTGCCACCAACGTGGTATAAAAAAAAAGTTTGTACCTTTCCCCATCCGTCGGCAGAGCGAAAAACGATAAGTTTTTATTAGCTTTGCTATTTTTACATCCAACCACATCGCAATAAATTTTTTTTTTCGTGATGACTTGTTCCGAGTTCCGAGTAGCGTCGCGCGCGGTACGACGTGCGTTCAGCGAGCGCGTTGGTAGCCCACTGACTTTAGCTCCCTCGAGGAAGGCACAAAACGTAGGTATATAACTCGCTCGCGCGGGCATGATTCATAGGCCTGGCTAAAGGGACAAGAGTCCCCATGTCGTCAACACAATGTATCCTCTTTGAGCTCTCTGGCAACCATACTCACCGGCAGTAACACAACACTATGAGTATGGTCTAGTGCTGTTCACCTGTGGTTTTCTGTAAGTAGATCTCGAACCCGGATTGTGAAGCCACTTGCTATTGTTCGTAATTTAGCCGTGTTATAAATGACCGATGTTACCGACTAGCTGTCAACTGTTAGTTATATCGGTCATTTATAACACGACTAAATTACGAACAATGGCAAGTGGCTCAACAATCCGGGTTATTGACTGTACTGCCCCGGTCGAGTAATTTATTATTACATTAGTAGTATTTATTGTAAATAGGCCAATTAATACTTTACTCGTAATTACTCGTAATAAAACAATCATCATAATGAATTTCAATACGAGATTTTGCTTTCTAAATACGAGTACTAATTGGTGGTTTTGTGGGATGACAATTGAATATCTATTAAACGTCGGTCGCTTTTTGAAATAAATTTCTTGGTATTGTTTATCCTTTATTCTAGTTTCAGAGACGAGTTAATTATACATACTGAGAAAGTACTCTTCTGATGTGAAACATATCACTTAGGTGCATTGGAGTAATTTCGCAAAGTGTGTAATTCTGAAAATCATTCAAATAACGCTCTTATCCCATTTTAATAAGAGTCAACTTTGGGAATTACCCGCCACTTTTTTCCTCTCGAAACTACCCAATGCACCCTACTGCATTTGTTCCGCCTTGTGATTGAAAACTATATTTCTTTTAAGTATGGGGTAAAACAAAGTATCTACTGTGTTGATGATTAAGGGAGTTTTAAAATAAAAGCACTAAAGTTATTGCCTCAACTTGTCAAGTGAGTTATATTAATAAAGGGTTAGCCACGCATTTATATTTAAGAGCTAAACATGACCCTAAAAGAATTCAAAATACTATATTCCGGATTCTAATTTAAAAATACATTAACAATACAATAAAAATACAACCTGTCTCAAACATAACTCCAACACACAACAAACATTCAACCAATATTAAAGTTGTATTGGAGTTGCGTTGGAATATTTCTCAAGCAAATTCTGATTTTTCTTATTCAGATGTTTATACCATAGCTGTATTGCGTTGTTAATGCATTGGAGTTGTATTGAAGTTGCATCGTGTCTATACGTGTTTTAAAGTTAGAATGCGGCCCTATGACTACCGTTTACGAGTACTACGAGTATAAATCAGGCAGGTTGATATCATCTCTTCTAAGTTTCCGTCCCTAAATTTAAATTTAATTAACTATTGGTGATGACATATGGTACTGAAACGTGGTCGCTTACAATGGGCCTCATAAGAAAGCTCAAAGTCACCCAAAGGGCAATGGAGAGGGCTATGGTTGGAGTCTCTCTGCGTGATCGCATCAGAAATGAGGCCATCCGCAGCAGAACCAAAGTAACCGATATAGCCCTCCGAATCGCTAAACTAAAGTGGCAGTGGGCGGGGCACATTGCTCGTAGAACCGATGGCCGTTGGGGCGGAAAGGTTCTCGAGTGGCGACCACGAACCGGAAGGCGCAGCGTGGGTAGACCCCCCCGCAAGGTGGACTGATGACCTGGTGAATGCGGGTGGCGCAGGACCGGTCATTGTGGCACTCTTTGGGGGAGGCCTATGTCCAGCAGTGGACGTCTTTCGGCTGATATGATGATGATGATGATATGAACTATTGAGTCAATATTTAAGCTATTATTAAAACAAGAAATACATTCTGCTTTTGTTTTTGAAACTAGCCATTAGTTTCTATTATTAATTGGGCTTAACTTGAGTCTTTTGTAATTTACTACAAGGGGCTCAAAGTTTATTCTTTAAGAGGGCTTAGGTATGAACAGAAATTATCTAACTAAAATATCTCTTAATATAAGTATTTTTGAGTTGATATTTATTGGGTTTGGAGCAAACAAAATGATCAACAATTCGATACTGTTGTCTGTATAATAATGAAAAAACAAAAACGAATATTTAACGGTCAAGGTTTTCATGGTATTTATTATAGAAAAACGGCTTCTTCAAAACAGAATATCAAACATTCATAGAAAAATGGTTAAAGTACCTACTATTTGCTTATTGTTAGTTAGTTTGACCTGTTACTAACTTAGTGTTTTTTCATGTTAAATACTATATTTAAGTAGGTAATTGTACAGTAAATACATTTATGGCATTAATTGTTTTGCATTAGGTTATTATTCAGGATGTAACACAAAACTGGAGATCCGTTTAATATTTCGTATCGTGTTGCGAGTAAGAAAAAGTAGGAGAAAATTTGTTATGAACCTAAAATAAAATACCTCCAATTTATTTCGCGAGAAAAATATTTTTTCATACTTTTTAGTGTTTCGTACCAATACTTGGTTTACAAAACACTTATGGGATCACTCCGGTCGCCGAAATCGGTAAAACGCGTCTTTCTCGGAAACGGTTTAACTTAGAAAGCTGAAATTTTTAATAGGTATAGAAAATGGCGGCTGTAACAAGGTACCGAGGCTTTAACTGCTTAAATTTAATTTTATGAGGAAGTTTAGGGGGATTAAGGGGGAAAGTGAATTTTATTTTTGATTTGTAAGAAACGTGTGGTACCAATAGAAAGCCTGCAAAAAGTTAGGACAGCTGACTGATTTTGACTTCATTTTACGAGCAGTAGTTTTGATAAAAAACGCATTTGAAAATGCAGTTTTTCATACAAAAATTACGGCTCTGTCCCCGCGTTTTTTTCAGAAACTATAGATAACTAGGAACTGAGAACTGAATAGTCCACTAAACAGACACTGCAGATGACGGCATAATTATTTGGTAGACCTATCTTTAACAGTTTCCAGACCATGGATTGACCTTAGGTTACTATAGGACTCCATATGTACCTACAGTCAATTTAGTCAGTCAGTGGTAATTTCCTATGATTTATATGACAAACAAATTCACTAATTACCTACTACCACAAGTATATAGCCGTAATGAACCGTATTGGTAACAAAACAAGGCGGATTTTAGTCTACTTATTTTTTTTGCAATTTGTAAGATTTAGTTGTCACCTGACAGTATAGAGAGTTCAACCGAGTTATACCCTTAGAGAATTCAACCAACCAGAGTCGCCATTGATAGGCGTCACCCTCTGCCGAAAACATATGATCAGTGATCATATACTTTTATGGAATGACTTTTATCTGACGTAGCGATTTGTACGTTACGTACGAATAGCCAAACATTTGACGTTCCCCTCCCCCACAAAAATCTGCAGACTTTTTTGTATAGAAAATGACAGACATGGCTACTCATTCGGGTTGAATTCTCTAAGAGTTTACTTCATGTCTATCCGGAAAGAGGAGTGTCGTAGTAGGTATGAGTTCCAGTACAAACCACTACACTTCTCTTTTCGAACAGACTTTAGTTAGACTCATTACTTAATATTTGAGTTTATACGACCACATTTAAATAATTTGATACAACCGCCTAACATATCGTCATATATCTATTCTATACGTATAATAAAACAAAGGAGGGTAGAAATCTGTACATTGGAGATATTAGCAAAAATATTAATAAGTAGCTCTTAAAATCGATAACAGATCAATATTCGACGATTTTTAGAACTTTTGTCTGTTTGTCTGTTTTTATATTACCAGTTGGCATAAAAACGGCTGAACTGATTTCTATAAATAATATTGACTTTATGGTTTTAGCGGGTTGAATAAAGTACGGTGAATGCAATTATTATAACGCTGAGTTTAAGTCACAAATTGATATTGGTTTATTTGGAGACATTATACATAAACTAGCTTTTTCCCGCGGCTTCGCCCGCGTACTAAAAGTACTAAAAAAGGAGGTTCTCAGTTAGACTCGTATGTTTGTATGTAGGAATGTATGTTTGTCCGCGATCATCTTGCGTTTCGCTGAACTGATTTAGAAGCGATTTTCGGAAAAGTATTCGTTACATTCTGGAGGTTTGGGTATACCACGTTTTGAAGACGGCGGTTCCCTCATTTTTTATTTTAAAGAAATTATTGCAATAATTGTTTAATTGTTACGCCATCAACGACTTACTACTGAGAGATTATGATTAATACAGATTTCTACTCTTGAATAGAAGCTTTTCCCCGCGACTTCATTTGCGTGGAATTAGTAATCCACCCTCCTTTTTACCCGCTTAAGGAATGACTTCTGGGATAACAACTATTATATATCCTTCCCCAGAACGCAAAATATCTCCATACCAAATCATCTAAATAGGTTCAACGGTTATTAATTTCTCATAAAAACTTTCAACCCCCGTTTCACCCTCTAGAGGGTTGATTTTCGAGATAAAAACTATCCTATATTGTTTACCGCGACTCAATCTATATAATATGTACCAAGTTTCATTTCAATCGTCCGTTCAGCGGTTAATAATTCGCCATACAAACTACCAACATGTTTTCTACCCCTCTAAGATTGATTTTCGCCTTAAAAATATTCTATATTGTTTCCTGGGACTCAAACTATATCCACAACAAAATTATCTAAATCGGTTCGCGGTAAAAAAATCTCCATACAAACCTCCAACCCCCATTTCACCCCCTTAAAGATCGATTTTCAAGATAAAAACTGTCCCATGTCGTTTCCCGGTACACAAACTATCTCTATACCAAGTTTCATCTAAATTGGTTCAACGTTGAAAAATTCCTCATACAAACTATCAACCCCCATTTCACCCCCTTAAGTGTTGATTTCGTAATCAGCGACCCGATAGACCATAGAAACAATACCCATGTTGATATTTAAATTTTGTCACCACATTTCCCCTTTATGGGTTGAATTCTCAAAAAAGCTGAAACACTTGTTTTCTCATTTATCGTTAGGAATACTCCTGTAAAGTTTCGAATAAAATAGTTGAACTAATCTCGTTTCCCATACAAACTTTGAACCCCATTTCCCACTTTAGGACGTAAATTTAAAAAAATAATTTCTAAGTGCATCCTTATGCCTTATAAGGAGCCTACGTACCACATTTGGAATTTCTAGAACCAGCGGTTTGGGCTGTGCGTTGATATGTCAGTCAGTTTCTTCTTTTATATATTTAGAAGAAGATTGCAATTTGGCACAAATACTTTCAAGAATTTTTATGTCCACAATATTAAATTTTAAAATCGATGCCATTTTCTTAATGAACGTCCCAAAAAATCACAAAAACGACACCTATATGGATATTTAGACATTTCAACCCCTAACAGTGGAGATGGTATTTCACGTCCGCCACGTCGGATTTTAAAATCGTTGTTGTTTTCGTAATCAACGACCCGATAAACCATAGAAACAATACCCATGTTGATTTTCAGACTTTTTTACCACATTTCCCCCTTTTAGGGGTTGAATTCTCAAAAAACCTGCAACACGTATTTACTCATTTATTGTTAGGAATACTTCTGTGAAGTTTCGAATAAAATAGACTAACTAATCTTGTTTCCCCATACAAACTTTGGACCCCCATTTCACCCCCTTAGGGGATGAATTTTGAAAAATCCTTTCTTAACGCACCCCTAGACCTTATAAGGAACCTACGTGCCAAATTTGGAATCTCTAGAACCAGCGGTTTGGACTGTGCGTTGATAGATCACTATGTCAGTCAGTCAGTCAGTCAGTCAGTCACCTTTGAGTTATATATATATAGATAATGTAGTAATTTTTTTCATATTCTTAATAAAAAGTATTTAAACATTGTAAATACGAAACCCTAAAAGCGGAAATCGAAAAAATGCCCAGAGCTAAATGAACCACAACGCTATCTCTCGCAGGATTGTCTTACTAACTAAGACGTCACTGAGCAGCAGTTATCTTACAACAAAGTTCGTAGTTTAGTTTAGGCACAAAAAAAACCACGTGATAGGTGGCAAAAAAGGGGCTACGGCAAAGAAAAGACTCACTAAACGAATTCTTTTCATACCATAAATGGTTAGGTTAAATGTTTAAGACGAGTATCAATAAAGTTAACTGCGTGGTAAATGCAAGCAGGGGGCACCAAGAAAAAATACACTAAACGATATTTATTAATACCAAAAACAGTTAGGTTGAATGTTTAGAACGGGAGAAAAATAATATTGATAGAGTTTACTACATGATAGGCGGTAACAGGGGGGCACAAAGAAAATACACACTAATCGATTTGTATTCATACCGTAAATGGTTAGATTAAATGTTTAAGACGGGAGCAAAACGAGTATCGATAAAGTTATCTGAGTGACAAGTGTAAGAGGGGGGCTCGGGTGGCGGAGCCCCCGCACAAAGGAAAAACACACTGAACGATATTAATTCATACCAAAAATAGTTAGGTTGAATGTTTAAGACGGTAGAAAAAGAATGTTGACAGAGTTTACTACATGTCAGGAGGTAAAAGGGGGGCACAAAGAAAAGACACACCAATAGACTTGTATTCATACCATAAATGGTTAGGTTAAATATTGAAGACAGGAGCAAAACGAGTATCGATAAAGTTAACTGAGTGACAAGGGCAAGAATCTAGTGGGCTCGGGGGGCGGAGCCCCCCGCACAAACAAAAAAAACACTGAACGATATTAATTCATAGCAAAAATGATTAGGTTGAATGTTTAAGATGAGAGAAAAAGTATGTTGACAGAGTTAACTAGGCTAGAAGACGCTGGTCCGATCCCAGCCCTGGGCACCGGAGGCCTAGGTCACTTTTTCCTTTGTATATGACATCTATATAAGTTTATGATTTATGTAGTAGTATGTCTACTTAAAATAAACAAATCAAAATATTGAAAATATATGTCATATTCTTCAGAAAAAGTGACCAAACCCTCCGGTGTCCGAGGCCAGACCGGAGGGATTGCTCACTTTTTCTGAAGAATATGACATATATTTTCAATCCTGCGAGAGATAGCGTTGTGGTTCATTTAGCTCTGGGCATTTTTTCGATTTCCGCTTTTAGGGTTTCGTATTTACAATGTTTAAATACTTTTTATTAAGAATATGAAAAAAATTACTACATTATCTATATATATATAACTCAAAGGTGACTGACTGACTGACTGACTGACTGACATAGTGATCTATCAACGCACAGTCCAAACCGCTGGTTCTAGAGATTCCAAATTTGGCACGTAGGTTCCTTATAAGGTCTAGGGGTGCGTTAAGAAAGGATTTTTCAAAATTCATCCCCTAAGGGGGTGAAATGGGGGTCCAAAGTTTGTATGGGGAAACAAGATTAGTTAGTCTATTTTATTCGAAACTTCACAGAAGTATTCCTAACAATAAATGAGTAAATACGTGTTGCAGGTTTTTTGAGAATTCAACCCCTAAAAGGGGGAAATGTGGTAAAAAAGTCTGAAAATCAACATGGGTATTGTTTCTATGGTTTATCGGGTCGTTGATTACGAAAACAACAACGATTTTAAAATCCGACGTGGCGGACGTGAAATACCATCTCCACTGTTAGGGGTTGAAATGTCTAAATATCCATATAGGTGTCGTTTTTGTGATTTTTTGGGACGTTCATTAAGAAAATGGCATCGATTTTAAAATTTAATATTGTGGACATAAAAATTCTTGAAAGTATTTGTGCCAAATTGCAATCTTCTTCTAAATATATAAAAGAAGAAACTGACTGACATATCAACGCACAGCCCAAACCGCTGGTTCTAGAAATTCCAAATGTGGTACGTAGGCTCCTTATAAGGCATAAGGATGCACTTAGAAATTATTTTTTTAAATTTACGTCCTAAAGTGGGAAATGGGGTTCAAAGTTTGTATGGGAAACGAGATTAGTTCAACTATTTTATTCGAAACTTTACAGGAGTATTCCTAACGATAAATGAGAAAACAAGTGTTTCAGCTTTTTTGAGAATTCAACCCATAAAGGGGAAATGTGGTGACAAAATTTAAATATCAACATGGGTATTGTTTCTATGGTCTATCGGGTCGCTGATTACGAAATCAACACTTAAGGGGGTGAAATGGGGGTTGATAGTTTGTATGAGGAATTTTTCAACGTTGAACCAATTTAGATGAAACTTGGTATAGAGATAGTTTGTGTACCGGGAAACGACATGGGACAGTTTTTATCTTGAAAATCGATCTTTAAGGGGGTGAAATGGGGGTTGGAGGTTTGTATGGAGATTTTTTTACCGCGAAGACGCTGGTCCGATCCCAGCCCTGGGCACCGGAGGCCTAGGTCACTTTTTCCTTTGTATATGACATCTATATAAGTTTATGATTTATGTAGTAGTATGTCTACTTAAAATAAACAAATCAAAATATTGAAAATATATGTCATATTCTTCAGAAAAAGTGACCAAACCCTCCGGTGTCCGAGGCCAGACCGGAGGGATTGCTCACTTTTTCTGAAGTATATGACATCTGTTTTCAGTTTATATATAGTAGTGTAACTACTTAAAAAAAAATTGCAAATCAAAAATATTGAACAAAATAATTTGATTTGCTTCAAGAAATCAAAATATTTATTATAAATAATTTGATTTGTTCTTCAGTTGCTATTAATTCATACCAAAAATAGTAAGGTTGAACGTTTAAGACGGGAGAAAAAGAATATTGACAGAGTTTACTACATGTCAGGATCTAAAAGGGGGGCTCGGGGGGCGGAGCCCCCCGCACAAAGAAAAGTTACACTAATCGATTTGTATTCATACCAATGATTAGGTTAATAAATGTTTAAGACGGGAGCAAAACGAGTATTGATAAAGTTAACTGAGTGACAAAACGAGTATTGATAAAGTTAACAGTGTAAGACCGGGGCTCGGGGGGCGGAGCCCCCGCACAACGGAAGAACACACTGAACGATATTAATTCATACCAAAAGTGGTTAGGTTGAATGTTTAAGACGGGAAAAAAATAATTTTGACAGAGTTTACTACATGTCAGGAGGTAAAAGGGGGCACAAAGAAAAGACACACTAATCGATTTGTATTCATACCATAAATGGTTAGGTTAAATGTTTAAGACAGGAGCAAGATGAGTATCGATAAAGTTAACTGAGTGACAAGTGTAAGATGGGGGTCGGGGGGCGGAGCCCCTACGCACAAAGAAAATACACAGTAAACCATTTATATTCCTACGCACGCGAGCGAAGCCTCGGGTACAGCTAGTATAACATAAAAACCCTCTTAAGGTCACACGGTGAGGATTATTTGTTAACCTTGTGGTACGAAACACTTGGTGTCCCGAGTTCCGACTCGGACTTGGCCAGTTTTTTTATAATTATAACCGGGACTTTTGTTACACCTTATAAAACAATCCCATAGTCAAATGCCAGCCCACAAGACATGCATTCTCTTACCCGATTCGATTAGTAAATTTACAAAATGTCAATCTATTCGTTGTTTGGCTGAGTGACGAGGGAGGCATTTTTAATTAACTTCGCAGAGTGAGGTGGTTCTTTTCAAAAATAAGACCGTGGGTTATATTACATTTTTTTATTGTTTATCTTTGACCTAGCTGTTGGGCTCTGACACAAAGAATTGCGTCGCCTACACGAGGAACGGCTTAGGTGTGTTGATGTTATGTTAACAGTTGATGTTATGATTATGCGGCTGGACTAAGAGCTGGCCACGTCAGATATGAATATGACACAATAACGAGAGCAACAACACTCTAGTAACCGTCTAGTTAGATTGCTATACTATCCTAATTGCTAGATCCCGGCATCTGGCAGCGGATAATGGGTCTCCACCCATTAGAGTTAGAGTGACCGACAAGCAACATTTTTCAATTGAAAATTAGTATTACCAAAATAATAAAAACTGTCAAAATTATAGAGGACAGGGCATTTTAACATTAGAACAAAAAACATTGCGTATTATTGTAGAAAAAAAAACAGTAGGCAAAAAACTATGAATTACATTATACGTCGTTTAGCACTACTTTCCCCCGGCAGATACTCTTGGCAATAATATAATATAATCTAATTATTTGTACAATTGTGACGTCACGGCCACGTCACAACGCAACAGCGACCGGAGCAGCGGGCAGAGAGCACCGGCCGCGTCCTCTCCGCGCGCCCACCGCCGCCGCGCACCTATATAACCCGGCGCGCACCGAGCCTCCGGGCAGTCGATGTTTCGAGCTCGCGCTAGAAACAACGGCTGCACAGTCCGGCGTTGCAGCGCGCGTCCTCGCGTCGTCCCGGGCTTCCCTAGGACCGAGTCCTGTATAGGCCGCGCGTGTACTCGCGTCGACAAGCCGGAGGACTCTTCCTTCCTTTCCCCCCGTAGTATAGCCTATCCTGGCCGCGCGTCGACAAGTCGGAAGGTTATCCCCAGTACCCTGACCCGTTAAACCTGAATAGGCCGCGCGTGTACTCGCGTCGACACGCCGGAGGTTTATTCCTGATCCGTGTTCCCCGGGGAACACTCCGCTATCCCACCGTAGCCAGGGCTCTCGATGCCAACCTATCGCGTGATACCGGGTTTGTTTATAATTGTCTTTGTAGCCTGCTCTCCCTTCAGGGGCAGATTAGTGTTAGTTAGGTTAAGGTCGCTTTATTGATAATAAAGGGCGTAATAGACCCAGATTTGTTAAGATAATCGTGTGTTTTTAATCACCTGATCCTCCATACCCTGAGTTAGCCTGTAAACCTTCACAAAGCCCCTCAGGCTGAAGGATATGTATGGTTCGCTCTCAGCGACAACCATTACACAATTTCTTATGATATTACATCAAACACTGAACTCTAAGATTTGTATTCTTGAAATGGTTTGCATTCTTTGACCTCCACCACTTGACAGCTGCCAAATGTCCGGATCTAAAAATAAGCATAGTATAGCAAACTAACTAGAGGGGTTCTGTTGCTCTCATTATTGTGTCATATCTGACATGGCCTGCTCTCCGTCTATGCGCTTGATGTCTAAATGAAATTAGTTTAGTAAAGTCTGAATGACTAACAAACACCCCTTCCCAGCACGTAGTCGCTATAGCTGCTATAAGTAGGTACGGGTTTTAAATAATGAGCCTCACGCAGGTTTTAACAATCATGTTAGCACACTGTTAGCACCCACCTCATAATAGCATTTACGTGCCTTTGAGTCAGCGCTAACTTACATTTACAGGCCACGTCTCGTTGCCATTTCATTTTAAGAAATTGAAGTATTGTCGTTATCTTTACTAAACTTATTCGTAGATTTCATTTAAACATATACTTTAAAGAACCTTGCCCTTGCTCATCCGTGGCATTTAAACATTTGTTGTAATTGAACAGACGAAATATATTTTATTGACTAATGTAAACACACTTGTTAAGCAAAACTAAATTTATAAACTAATTTAGGACTTGTCTATGCGTTTGCTTTTTACTACATCAGATGGCAAAGTATCGTACAAGTATGTTTACTGGTTCAGTGACTGTCCTGAGAATTGTGTCGTTATCTTTTATTATTTTCATATCGAAATATTGACAGTAAAATCTTTTCCTGATAAAAATCTGACATATTACTGAGCTTAGTATTACTTGAAGCAACATATTTTGAGGGTGCGTTAAACGAAGTGGAATGATGTGATAAGGCTAGAAAGTTTATTACAACATGGGAAAATGTAAGTTGTGTTTTATCACACACATCATTATTTTTTTCGATATTGAATATTAAAACACAGGGAAGGCTGGCTCGTTCAACCAGACCAACTTTAAAAAATTCTGGTGCTATATTGTTGTAACGAGGCCTGGGCCTTGATTCGACATGCCAAACTGTGAGACGTGGACGTCACACTTGTATCGCTAGTGGATAGAGTGATATCCATCAGTCCACACGTGTCCACACCTAACTGTCAAGCTGTCAGTAGGTCTCGCTAGAGCGTTTTGTCTATGGCTATGGCCACCATTTTAGAACTCACTCTTGAGTGATTCCACCCCAAATTTCAACTGTCACAAAAGTGTGATATCATAGTTGCCTTTTTTTGTTTTTTTTTTTATACCACGACGGTGGCAAACAAGCATACGGCCCGCCTGATGGTAAGCAGCTACCGTAACCTATGGACGCCTGCAACTCCAAAGGAGTCACATGCGCGTTGCCGACCCTTTACAAAAAGGAGGATTCACTGTGTTGACGACTAAAGGTCCGTCATCGTCAACACACTGGGTCCTCTTTGAGCTCTTTGGCAACCTTACTCACCAGCAGGAACACAACACTATGAGTAGGGTCTAGTGCTATTTGGCTGTGGTTTTCTGTAAGGTGGAGGTACTTCCCCAGTCGGGCTCTGCTCCAGATTTGAGCGATGATATTCGCTGAACGTGCCCTACCACACTTAGCGAGATGTCATTCGCAGTACCCATACCTCTCTTTTTGGCGTAGTTTAAGGACATACCCAGGTCCGGACGTAGTTTAAGGACATACCCGGGTCCGGACGTAGTTTAAGGACATACCCAGGTCCAAAAGGTGTCTCGCAAGCGACTGTCAGTTATGCCATGCCGAATCGAGGCCGTATCCACGATACGATGCCATGTCGAATCGAGGCCGTATCCACGATACGATGCCTGAGGACGCAAACAGAGTGAATGTTCGACGTAAAAAACATAAACAATACATTAAGACCACAATCTTTCTCAAACATAATTCCAGCATACAACAAATATTCAACCAATATTGTACTTGTATTGGAGTTGCATCGGAATATTTTTCAAAACAATTCTGATATTTCTGATTCAGACGTTTAGGTGTCAGCTGCTTGCGTGGTTAATGCATTGGAGTTGGATCGTGTCTAAACGTGTTTTAAAGTTAGAATACAGCCTCGTATGTTACTTGGCCTTCGGATAATGGTTACCTATCTAAAATATTTTAGTCTTTCATATAATAATAATAAAAAGAACTAACTTCACTTAGACTTTTCCAAAAGGAAAGGCCCGAGCTACTGTAAAATATATTTAAACCACTATAGGATAATACTTATTTGAAGAGTTCCCTATGTTTCTCCAGGTTCCCATCATCATATCCTGACCTGGTTACAATGGGACCAACTGTAAAGTATACTCTTTCGACCAAAATAATAATTTTTCAAATCGGTCCAGTCGTCTTCGAATATTCTGTAAACATACATAAAAAAAACAAAGATCCCGACGAATTGAGAACCTAATCCTTCTAAATATTGAAGTCGGTTGAAAACTTAAAGAATTCAACCCGGATGGAGTAGCCATCTCTGACATTTTCTATTCAAAAAAAGTGGGAGGGGAAAAACAGGGGAGGGGAACGTGTATGGCTATTCGTACGTAACGGACAAATAGCTACGTCAGACAAACGTCAGTTCATACATGGGTATGACCACTGGTCATATTATGTTTTCGGCAGAGAGAAACGCCTTTAAATGGCAAGGTTGAAAATGAAGACGTTTGACTGGTCAGGTCACAAGCTTAGATGGAATTGACATATACTAACCACTATAAATTTCGCAGATCACAAAATGGATAAAGCTCTTCATAGGATTTCAGAAAAGAATATTTTAGTGTCTATATTTTTTTACCTTTGTTCGTACCTATATTTTATTCACAAAAATATTTTTTATTTCTTTTTTAGTTCAATAACCCAGAGACATTTAAAGCTTACTCAACGTCAAAAATATATGACTATTTACACTTTATAGGCGGAGGGCTAATAATGAGAGCGACGAAACCCCTTTAGTAATTTTTTAGATCCAGACATTTGGCAGCTGTCAAGTGGTGGAGGTCAAATAATGCAAACCACTTCAAGAATACAAATCTTAGATTTCTTGGTTTGATGCAATATTATGAAAAATTTTATAAATAATTAGATTATATAATTGCCAAAAGTTTCTGCTGGGGGAAAGTTGTGCTAAACGACGTATAATGTAATTCATAGTTTGTCGCCTACTATTTGTGTTCCCGTAATAATACGCAATATTTTATTGTTCTAATGTTAAAATATAGGCCCTATTCTTTATAAATGTGATAATATTTTATTAGACCTATTTTCCAATTCAAAAAATTTGCTTGTTTACACCAATTAAAAGCTCGCAGATGCCTGGATCTAGCAATAAGAATAGTATAGCAATCTAACAAAAATGTTGCTAGACTGTCACTCTGACCTCCACCCATTACAAGCTGCTAGATGCCCGAATCTAGCAATAAGGATAATATAGAAATCTAACCAGACGGGTTTTGTTGCTCTCATTATTGTGTTATATCTGACGTAGCCAGCTCTTAGTATATATTAGCACCTTACTACAAAGGAGTAAACTACAAAAATGTTTTCATTATCTTTGCCGTCGACTGTACCTACAAGGAGTTGTCCGTATCTGGCCATTGTAAAGACCCCATTCTTTTGTCCCTCAATTTGGTCTTTATACAAAACAGATTGCCCGTTAATTCTGTCCTTTCACAGCACATTAATTTAGTTACAATCTAATCAACCCTTTGTTTACTACAGAAGCCTCTGCTTTTTCTGATTACGTTTAGTCGAACACAATAATAATAATAACAGAGAACGAGAACCTCGTGAAGGCCGAGACGGACAAGTCCAGCAAGTACCTAGACTTGGCTCACGAGGTAACCGCCATGTGGGAGGTCGATTCGGCGATCATTGTGCCGATAGTTGTCTCTGCAAACGGTCTCATAGCGAAGAGTCTTGACCAACATCTTGAGAGACTTTCGCTACGGGGTTGTGGTTGGATTAGGGGTCAGATTCAGAAGGCGGTAATCTTGGACACGGCGCGCATAGTCCGAAGGTTCCTCACTCTGCGGCCCTAACCACCGGCAGCCTGGGCCCTGCTCCGTTGCCGGCGGCACCCTAGTTTAGGTTTTTTATAATGCTTTTATTGTTTTTATATGTTTTAGATGTATTTTTATATTTTACTTTTATAAAAATATTGTAAAAACCCTAAACTAAGAAGAAAAATAAATAAAGAGAATAATAATAAAATAATAAATATTCTTTATTGTGCACCACATGAGAAAAGAGAAAAATATACAGCGATAAAAACTAGGTAACAACAGGCTGTCTTATCGCTAAAAAGCGATCTCTACCAGACAACCTTTGGGTAGCTGAAAACTATGAACTCAAAACAATTAACGGTGAAGAGAACGCACCGGGCGTTCCTAGCTCTAACATTATTTCTTTACTCTACAAGCTAGAGCAGCTATTGGAAGCTACTAAACGACGGTACAACTTAGAAAGCTGAAACTGAAAAGCTTAGAAAGCCAAAGTGGCTCTCTATGAAGGAAACCCTCTACCCCGTCTGAAACCCTGTAATACTAAAATGTTCTAAGCTCTGATGACTATACATACTTACCTCCTGAAAGGAACACTACAACCCTGCGTTAAATACTATAACCCCAATAATCTAATTTCCTATATAAACATGATTTGTCAGACAATTTCGGCGGTTTTTCCTAACAATGGCTCGTGAAAGTCTAGTAGTAGATCCCTAGTTATGTAGTAACCCGATAATTTTTAGGAGACTGATAAAGAGGTTGTTGAAACAAAAACAAGGATTTTTATTTTAAACTTTATTTCCTATAAATGGTACTTTACAAGGAAAAGATATTAAGTAAATAGGTATATAAAATTAATTAGTAAATTAATATTATTCGGTTATAAGTTCAAGCTGTTGATGCGGGAAAGTTAGTGGTAAAGTTGTAGAATGGTGTCAGGAATCTGTAAAAGAAACGGCTATTCGGTAGTTTCCATATAGACAAAGTCTTCCCAATATTTGCGGTGAAGATTAATGCTAGAAAATTATTTTGTAAAATTTTGTTATTGATGATGAAATTAACTCTTGTCTTATTTGAATATTTTATTTTACTACAAGCAAATATGTTTTTTTTTATTTATCCCCTACGCCCTAAAAGCGACAGTGTTAACGAATACAGACAATAATTATACAATTAAATTATTTTCTTAGAAAAATTATTTATTTATTTTAAACATAGTTAGGAAGGGTAGCTAATGTGTGATAGGGGTTTCTTTTCCCAAATACACACGCCTGTAGTTCGTGCGGTGGGGTAAACTGTCTCATATCCTATCTAATTATTATTATTTTTTTTATATATTTTATTAAAAATAAAATATTTTTATTTTGTCTTTCAATGACTTTATTAAGTGAAGCTACCAACGTTTCGTAACCTACACACCAGAGGAACGAAACGCCAAGAAAACCTCTGAGATGCCTAGCTAATTAATTAAATCAAAATTAAATCTAAAATTCAACCAAAGGGACTGTGGTCATGCCGAAATAAATCATAGAAATATGTCGTGTTAGGCAGTTATGCTAATTCAAACTTCAAGGATAAGCAAATAGTATAGTACGTAGAGTAAGGCATTGTTTCTAACTACCAAACTCTTCATATAATTATCAAATTTTACAGATGATGTACACTATTGAGTTGAAAGCCTGAATTAACTTATGAACTATTTTCGTTCAGTTGTAGTTGATATGGATTCCCACTACTCACTCCAGCACGATTCAATCTCTCAGTTGAATTTCAATACTTTATTATAGTGGCTTTCTCTTTGCCAATAATTGTATTTCCAAAAATACAATAATATTTATTCATCAATTATCATAAATGGTGATAAGATACAAGTCTCACTATGTCAGAGAACATGTTAAAATTTTCATAATATGTTTTGTTTTACAACACAAGGGTGGTACATAGTCAGATGCCTTATTTCAGCTCAAAAGTAATAAATAATTTCAGTTATATAAATGACACTTCATAGAAGGATCAAGGTAGTGGTTATGAAGAATGAACATAATCGTTCAATGGTTAATGTCGGTTATACTGTCATACATAAATAATGTTACAATCACACAAGTAATAATTACTTCAGTTCAAGTCAATGCTTATATACCAAAGCATATGAACCGTAAGTATAATAGAGGACACACTCTTTTAAATTCATAAATCAGGTACGTAAAACACGCTAAAAATCGTTCCCAAAATAGGGTAAACGTCTTAATATATACTCAATTAAATTCATATGCCGCAACCGCATAAAAATATCACGCATTCCGCAATAAAATTCGCAAAACATATAAAATTATAACGCATACGACATATAGGATATAGGAAAAAAACGCATCCACAAAACGTATAAAAATATAACGCATTCCGCAAACTTATAAAATAAAACGCATACGCAATATAGGATAAACGCATCCATCCCTATTTCGATAAATTCGTAAAATGTTTCCGCATACTCCGTTAAATTCCGTACGCATATATATTGCATATAATAATTCAACCAAATTTCACATAAATTAAATACAAGAACCACAACAATAAGGAAAATGTTCATAATATAACAGTCAATTAAAAGCACTTACTCAACTCCAAGGCCTAAAGAGAATACACAGGAAAGAAATAAATTTTATCATTAAAGTGAATAAATTTTGCCTCACCAAATAAGACTTCTTTTGCTGGTCCTATTGGCAGCTCAGGGCGGGGCCTCGGTGTGAAATGCTGTTCAGCAGCAGAGGTCAGGTGAAGTCCCGTAGTCCGAAGGTAGAAGTGTTCGTAGATCTCAGGTCGGAGGCAAAGTGAATCCCTACGGTACGCCCTTCCCTTATATAGCATTAAAATTACGTATATAAACGCTAACTACCCCCGTGACGTCAGAGAGGTCCGAAACGTCCGCCTTGTGGTAGCTTGGTTAGATTGATTTAAGCCAATTTGAACCTTATTGAACCTTTAGTTCATATTATTTTAAAGACCAAATTCCTATACTTAAGTAACCTCGTTCGATAACCTCCTATCTCCCATAGGGAATGTTTTTCTTGAATATCTATCCAATTATGCAATTTCCAATAAAAATGTATATGAAAATAGATGAAAACAATAGCCCCGCGTATGATTTAATAAGCCCCTGTAAGTATTAATGTCTATTTTCCCCGTAAAATGCCAGTATATCTTTGTATACCAATTTGATTCTTAAGATCCCTACACTACATACTTCTATAAGAATCAAGTTCCTATGAGCGCCCTGCCCTTTTTGGAAAACCTAACCTCTAAGAAAACGATTTTCTTTAATTCAAACAAAGTAAGCTGAATTTATATAATTTATGATGAAGATAATTTTTCTGCATGTAATATGACAAGATCCTATCGGATTTACTGCGTATTTACTCTGCAAAATACCAATATAACTTTTATAAGGCAATTCGCTTTTTATCCTAATTTTCATCACTTTCCTTTATTTGTTTTGATCAAAATTGTGTTTATCACACGTTTATAAGCTAAAACTAGCCTAGAATTCCATCAAACACCAGTAATTTCAAAATCCTTACAATCTTTTTACGACAATTTTTGATCATAAAATTTGTCTATTTTATCCTGGCCGCGCGTCGACAAGTCGGAAGGTTATCCCCAGTACCCTGACCCGTTAAACCTGAATAGGCCGCGCGTGTACTCGCGTCGACACGCCGGAGGTTTATTCCTGATCCGTGTTCCCCGGGGAACACTCCGCTATCCCACCGTAGCCAGGGCTCTCGATGCCAACCTATCGCGTGATACCGGGTTTGTTTATAATTGTCTTTGTAGCCTGCTCTCCCTTCAGGGGCAGATTAGTGTTAGTTAGGTTAAGGTCGCTTTATTGATAATAAAGGGCGTAATAGACCCAGATTTGTTAAGATAATCGTGTGTTTTTAATCACCTGATCCTCCATACCCTGAGTTAGCCTGTAAACCTTCACAAAGCCCCTCAGGCTGAAGGATATGTATGGTTCGCTCTCAGCGACAACCATTACACAATTTCTTATGATATTACATCAAACACTGAACTCTAAGATTTGTATTCTTGAAATGGTTTGCATTCTTTGACCTCCACCACTTGACAGCTGCCAAATGTCCGGATCTAAAAATAAGCATAGTATAGCAAACTAACTAGAGGGGTTCTGTTGCTCTCATTATTGTGTCATATCTGACATGGCCTGCTCTCCGTCTATGCGCTTGATGTCTAAATGAAATTAGTTTAGTAAAGTCTGAATGACTAACAAACACCCCTTCCCAGCACGTAGTCGCTATAGCTGCTATAAGTAGGTACGGGTTTTAAATAATGAGCCTCACGCAGGTTTTAACAATCATGTTAGCACACTGTTAGCACCCACCTCATAATAGCATTTACGTGCCTTTGAGTCAGCGCTAACTTACATTTACAGGCCACGTCTCGTTGCCATTTCATTTTAAGAAATTGAAGTATTGTCGTTATCTTTACTAAACTTATTCGTAGATTTCATTTAAACATATACTTTAAAGAACCTTGCCCTTGCTCATCCGTGGCATTTAAACATTTGTTGTAATTGAACAGACGAAATATATTTTATTGACTAATGTAAACACACTTGTTAAGCAAAACTAAATTTATAAACTAATTTAGGACTTGTCTATGCGTTTGCTTTTTACTACATCAGATGGCAAAGTATCGTACAAGTATGTTTACTGGTTCAGTGACTGTCCTGAGAATTGTGTCGTTATCTTTTATTATTTTCATATCGAAATATTGACAGTAAAATCTTTTCCTGATAAAAATCTGACATATTACTGAGCTTAGTATTACTTGAAGCAACATATTTTGAGGGTGCGTTAAACGAAGTGGAATGATGTGATAAGGCTAGAAAGTTTATTACAACATGGGAAAATGTAAGTTGTGTTTTATCACACACATCATTATTTTTTTCGATATTGAATATGAAAACACAGGGAAGGCTGGCTCGTTCAACCAGACCAACTTTAAAAAATTCTGGTGCTATATTGTTGTAACGAGGCCTGGGCCTTGATTCGACATGCCAAACTGTGAGACGTGGACGTCACACTTGTATCGCTAGTGGATAGAGTGATATCCATCAGTCCACACGTGTCCACACCTAACTGTCAAGCTGTCAGTAGGTCTCGCTAGAGCGTTTTGTCTATGGCTATGGCCACCATTTTAGAACTCACTCTTGAGTGATTCCACCCCAAATTTCAACTGTCACAAAAGTGTGATATCATAGTTGCCTTTTTTTGTTTTTTTTTATACCACGACGGTGGCAAACAAGCATACGGCCCGCCTGATGGTAAGCAGCTACCGTAACCTATGGACGCCTGCAACTCCAAAGGAGTCACATGCGCGTTGCCGACCCTTTACAAAAAGGAGGATTCACTGTGTTGACGACTAAAGGTCCGTCATCGTCAACACACTGGGTCCTCTTTGAGCTCTTTGGCAACCTTACTCACCAGCAGGAACACAACACTATGAGTAGGGTCTAGTGCTATTTGGCTGTGGTTTTCTGTAAGGTGGAGGTACTTCCCCAGTCGGGCTCTGCTCCAGATTTGAGCGATGATATTCGCTGAACGTGCCCTACCACACTTAGCGAGATGTCATTCGCAGTACCCATACCTCTCTTTTTGGCGTAGTTTAAGGACATACCCAGGTCCGGACGTAGTTTAAGGACATACCCGGGTCCGGACGTAGTTTAAGGACATACCCAGGTCCAAAAGGTGTCTCGCAAGCGACTGTCAGTTATGCCATGCCGAATCGAGGCCGTATCCACGATACGATGCCATGTCGAATCGAGGCCGTATCCACGATACGATGCCTGAGGACGCAGAGTGAATGCTCGACGTAAAAAACATAAACAATACATTAAGACCACAATCTTTCTCAAACATAATTCCAGCATACAACAAATATTCAACCAATATTGTACTTGTATTGGAGTTGCATCGGAATAATTTTCAAAACAATTCTGATATTTCTGATTCAGACGTTTAGGTGTCAGCTGCTTGCGTGGTTAATGCATTGGAGTTGGATCGTGTCTAAACGTGATTTAAAGTTAGAATACAGCCTCGTATGTTACTTGGCCTTCGGATAATGGTTACCTATCTAAAATATTTTAGTCTTTCATATAATAATAATAAAAAGAACTAACTTCACTTAGACTTTTCCAAAAGGAAAGGCCCGAGCTACTGTAAAATATATTTAAACCACTATAGGATAATACTTATTTGAAGAGTTCCCTATGTTTCTCCAGGTTCCCATCATTATATCCTGACCTGGTCACAATGGGACCAACTGTAAAGTATACTCTTTCGACCAAAATAATAATTTTTCAAATCGGTCCAGTCGTCTTCGAATATTCTGTAAACATACATAAAAAAAACAAAGATCCCGACGAATTGAAAACCTAATCCTTCTAAATATTGAAGTCGGTTGAAAACTTAAAGAATTCAACCCGGATGGAGTAGCCATCTCTGACATTTTCTATTCAAAAAAAGTGGGAGGGGAAAAACAGGGGAGGGGAACGTGTATGGCTATTCGTACGTAACGGACAAATAGCTACGTCAGACAAACGTCAGTTCATACATGGGTATGACCACTGGTCATATAATGCTAGAAAATTATTTTGTAAAATTTTGTTATTGATGATGAAATTAACTCTTGTCTTATTTGAATATTTTATTTTACTACAAGCAAATATGTTTTTTTTTTATTTACCCCTACGCCCTAAAAGCGACAGTGTTAACGAATACAGACAATAATTATACAATTAAATTATTTTCTTACAAAAATTATTTATTTATTTTAAACATAGTTAGGAAGGGTAGCTAATGTGTGATAGGGGTTTCTTTTCCCAAATACACACGCCTGTAGTTCGTGCGGTGGGTAAACTGTCTCATATCCTATCTAATTATTATTATTATTTTTATATATTTTATTAAAAATAAAATATTTTTATTTTGTCTTTCAATGACTTTATTAAGTGAAGCTACCAACGTTTCGTAACCTACACACCAGAGGAAAGAAACGCCAAGAAAACCTCTGAGATGCCTAGCTAATTAATTAAATCAAAATTAAATCTAAAATTCAACCAAAGGGACTGTGGTCATGCCGAAATAAATCATAGAAATATGTCGTGTTAGGCAGTTATGCTAATTCAAACTTCAAGGATAAGCAAATAGTATAGTACGTAGAGTAAGGCATTGTTTCTAACTACCAAACTCTTCATATAATTATCAAATTTTACAGATGATGTACACTATTGAGTTGAAAGCCTGAATTAACTTATGAACTATTTTCGTTCAGTTGTAGTTGATATGGATTCCCACTACTCACTCCAGCACGATTCAATCTCTCAGTTGAATTTCAATACTTTATTATAGTGGCTTTCTCTTTGCCAATAATTGTATTTCCAAAAATACAATAATATTTATTCATCAATTATCATAAATGGTGATAAGATACAAGTCTCACTATGTCAGAGAACATGTTAAAATTTTCATAATATGTTTTGTTTTACAACACAAGGGTGGTACATAGTCAGATGCCTTATTTCAGCTCAAAAGTAATAAATAATTTCAGTTATATAAATGACACTTCATAGAAGGATCAAGGTAGTGGTTATGAAGAATGAACATAATCGTTCAATGGTTAATGTCGGTTATACTGTCATACATAAATAATGTTACAATCACACAAGTAATAATTACTTCAGTTCAAGTCAATGCTTATATACCAAAGCATATGAACCGTAAGTATAATAGAGGACACACTCTTTTAAATTCATAAATCAGGTACGTAAAACACGCTAAAAATCGTTCCCAAAATAGGGTAAACGTCTTAATATATACTCAATTAAATTCATATGCCGCAACCGCATAAAAATATCACGCATTCCGCAATAAAATTCGCAAAACATATAAAATTATAACGCATACGACATATAGGATATAGGAAAAAAACGCATCCACAAAACGTATAAAAATATAACGCATTCCGCAAACTTATAAAATAAAACGCATACGCAATATAGGATAAACGCATCCATCCCTATTTCGATAAATTCGTAAAATGTTTCCGCATACTCCGTTAAATTCCGTACGCATATATATTGCATATAATAATTCAACCAAATTTCACATAAATTAAATACAAGAACCACAACAATAAGGAAAATGTTCATAATATAACAGTCAATTAAAAGCACTTACTCAACTCCAAGGCCTAAAGAGAATACACAGGAAAGAAATAAATTTTATCATTAAAGTGAATAAATTTTGCCTCACCAAATAAGACTTCTTTTGCTGGTCCTATTGGCAGCTCAGGGCGGGGCCTCGGTGTTTGTAGCACGGTGCTTGTAGCTCTGTTCAGCAGCAGAGGTCAGGTGAAGTCCCGTAGTCCGAAGGTAGAAGTGTTCGTAGATCTCAGGTCGGAGGCAAAGTGAATCCCTACGGTACGCCCTTCCCTTATATAGCATTAAAATTACGTATATAAACGCTAACTACCCCCGTGACGTCAGAGAGGTCCGAAACGTCCACCTTGTGGTAGCTTGGTTAGATTGATTTAAGCCAATTTGAACCTTATTGAACCTTTAGTTCATATTATTTTAAAGACCAAATTCCTATACTTAAGTAACCTCGTTCGATAACCTCCTATCTCCCATAGGGAATGTTTTTCTTGAATATCTATCCAATTATGCAATTTCCAATAAAAATTTATATGAAAATAGATGAAAACAATAGCCCCGCGTATGATTTAATAAGCCCCTGTAAGTATTAATGTCTATTTTCCCCGTAAAATGCCAATATATCTTTGTATACCAATTTGATTCTTAAGATCCCTACACTACATACTTCTATAAGAATCAAGTTCCTCTGAGCGCCCTACCCTTTTTGGAAAACCTAACCTCTAAGAAAACGATTTTCTTTAATTCAAACAAAGTAAGCTGAATTTATATAATTTATGATGAAGATAATTTTTCTGCATGTAATATGACAAGATCCTATCGGATTTACTGCGTATTTACTCTGCAAAATACCAATATAACTTTTATAAGGCAATTCGCTTTTTATCCTAATTTTCATCACTTTCCTTTATTTGTTTTGATCAAAATTGTGTTTATCACACGTTTATAAGCTAAAACTAGCCTAGAATTCCATCAAACACCAGTAATTTCAAAATCCTTACAATCTTTTTACGACAATTTTTGATCATAAAATTTGTCTATTTTAGCGCTTTACCGAATCGAACTCGTTATGTTTTATAAAAACAAAGCTCCCAAATTTATTTATTTCCGTTATTTAACTTCATAATACGAGTCTTTACATAATATTCCCAAAATCTATTTTGGACTAAAAGTAAGTTCTTAGTTTTTTCACGCTTAATTCATTCAATTTCGTTAATATACTTCCTGCAATATAACTTTAATTACTTTCCCTTTAATTTAAGTATCGATTTATAACAATAATTAAGAAATTAAAAACATAACCTCTCCATTTGGACAAATTTTCAGACAAAGCTAAAATATTATTAGATACTACTTTTTGTTATTGAATAAATCATCAATAATACATTTATTCTATACAATAAACTACATTTCATCTCGAAAATCCTATTAAAAGTATCGAATAATTAACAAATTAAAAACATAACCTCTCCATTTGGACAAATTTTCAGACAAATTTAAAATATCATTAGATACTACTTTTTGTTATTGAATAAATCATCAATAATACATTTACTCTATACAATAAACTACATTTCATCTCGAAAATCCTATTAAAAGTATCGATTTTCATCATTACTTAACGAACAATATTCTCAGTTGTCGGTCATTCCCTTCCCTAGGTATTCTCACAATGAAAACATAAGAAACTGATGATAAAGTAATTTGTAATCAAAATACTAATTTCTAAATGGGTAAAACATCCTGTCTATGTTACTAACAGTTTTTACTATGTCATAAAATGTCTTTAGTAAATCATATATTCTTGTACCTAGCACAAATCTCAAGAATGAAGTAAATATTTCTAGAACATACTTTATATATGTACAACCCCCTGCTATTCTATGAGTTTAATTTTACCTAATAATACATTCCTTATTGAAGGAATCCATAACAAGATTGCTAAAACTTTATGACAAATCTAGTGCGGTAACCAAATTACTGTTTGTCCACTGCAAATAGTACAAACGGATATTTCAGATAATAATTCCCCAAAATGTTGCATACTTATCCTGTTAAGTTGTTATTCATAGCCTCTGTTCCTGTGAAAACTAAAACATACATTAAATATCTACACAAGCTGCATATATAAATTACATATGAATGCCATTTATGGTCAAAATGCCATTTTAAATACCCAAATAATAATAATAATAACCATTATTTCTATCTAAAATAGAACTATGCAAAATACATAATTAATTGACCAAGATCATGAATGTTTCAAAATCTTGCTAATCAACGGTGAACAATATTTAGCAAAACTCTATGGTATCAATTGCTTATGCAATAATTCAAAAATAAGTAATAATATAAATATAATTATATCTAAACATAATATAATTTATCGAAAACTGTGAGAAATCCTAGTAAAGATTTCAGGTTTTATATTTTCCAAATATTCTCAGTTGCTGAAAGCAATGATAATAGCTTATCATTAAAGTTCAGGTATGTATGGTTGCTAATAAAACACAATGATGCTTATATACTTCCATTTATTTTATTTCCTTTGTCAGATCATTAACTTGATCTTTTCTTACATACTAAAATAAAACCAATATGTAATAAGGTGAGCCTCCACTCTCATACATACTATGTGAATCATTTATTTTTCATTTTTTCATGAACTTTACTCCTGAAAATATCATGTAAAAGCTTACAAATGAAGCTCTATCAGCCTTTAAAGTCATTTTGCTACTTTTCGTACATAGAGGACCCTGTGGACCGCTACAGCTGGTAGTGCCGATATGATATAAGTATTCTAGTAATAGTAAGTACTTACTTTAAAAACTTATACCTACACGAAACCTACATTACATTATTTTAAAGGTGATGTCAAGTGATGTGATTTCCTTCATGTAGCTATTTTTTTTTCTTTTATGTAAATATGAAATAAATACATAACACGAAACCTACATTACATTATTTTAAAGGTGATGTCAAGTGATGTGATTTCCTTCATGTAGCTATTTTTTTTTCTTTTATGTAAATATGAAATAAATACATAACACGAAACCTACATTACATTATTTTAAAGGTGATGTCAAGTGATGTGATTTCCTTCATGTAGCTATTTTTTTTTCTTTTATGTAAATATGAAATAAATAAATATTATGGGCATGCTAATAGATCTAGTTCAAAAGCACGAATGACTTACCCAACAATATATCACACACGATAATAAAAGGCGAAAACATCTCCAATATTTTGTTATATTGCCACTCTTTAACATGTGAATACATACTTTTCCATGTAAATGAAATTGGAGGGCTGAATCAATTCAGAAACTTATTCCTCGAATCTTTACTTTTGTTATACTTCTTAGTAACGTGTTTTTCTATTACGAAAACCGTTCCTGTCGGTTTCTTTTTGTAGCTGTACGTGGTGACAAGCAGGTCTATTAGGAACCATATAATTTCAATGATGCTAATAATAGAGCCACCCAAACATAAACCGAATATTCCGCCGAGGTTAGCTAGAAACAAATAAATAACAATTTCACTTCTCATGCTCGTAAAGTTCGACTTTTAGTCGTGCGTAGACGACATAAAATCGCAAGTTAAGCTCTAGGGCATAAAGTAAATTTTTTTTCTAAGACTAAGAATGTGGCTCAACAGCCAAACAGAGACAAAATATATTGCACAATTTAATTGAGCAGTAAAATTTCGTAGAATACTGAAACTTGTTCTTTTATTATATGCTTGCTATAACTATTTGAATTGCGTGTTTTCTACAATTATATAAATGAAATCAAATAAAATAGGAGTTGGTAATAGTTTAGAAATGCCCCGAAATGTTTTTATGACTTGGCAGAAAATTTCTAAATTCACATGTTGAAAATTAAAAAAAAAACATTAAAAAATGAATTGGTGGGAACCTATTTGTATTCATTGTAATATTTTTGTTACAACTTGAAATCATTTTACGATTACCGATAAATGATTTCCTCGCAATTGAAGTGAAAATTAGAGTGTAGCCCTCGTCCATAAAACCCATTTTACACTCGACTTTATATCAATCCTCGCTCGCAAGCTCGCTCGGATGGATAAACGCCTCGCGTAAAATCGTACGTTTTATGCACTTGTTGTACAATCTACTAATTATACCGGCCAAACTTACGAAAATTTTCAAAAGTGACTTTTTTCTACTCGTCGACTATAATGCTTGAATTAAGACTTTGTAGACCGAACTACTAGCGCATACTTTTCGATGGAGCTTTTATGGTTGTAAATTTTAGCATCGTCGCGGATGCTCAAATGGATTTTCATACAATACTATCAATGGTCGGGGAGGAGGCCCGTAGTCCTCCCTGACCGCCGGTCCGACCCGACGGGATATCGAAGTTACTAAATTTTATAGAGAGAGCAGGTTGTGTAAGGATTCGTCGAACTTAATTCTTACCGACTTCCATATTTTGAGCACTCGTAGAAAAAGCATTGTATACAATAGTGACATAGTTAAGCTTTTCAATCTCGTACCTTATATAGACCACTCAGCAAGCTTCGTTGCCTAAACACGGTAGTCAACTGAAAAGCTCTTTATTATGTCACGATTGTATAATGCTATTATTTTACTGCTTTAAATTATAATATGAAATAGATAGCTTTATTTATATTCGGCGTTAATAGAAAAATAAAATAAGGTTAACAAATATGACGGCTTTTTAGGCAAAAAAAGCATTTGACACATGACAAATATTATAATAGAAATTAGTTTTCACTCGAAAACGAATATTTTTACTTAAAATTAATACAAATAACAAGTTTATGTGTGTAAGACGACAATGAAACCACGGTTTTTTAAAAATGCGTGAATGCGAAGCAATAAAGGTAAATGCGTTTGTTTACATTATTTAATCTACACTCACAATGTAAATCTTCTAAAATGTGTTCAAAAACGGTAGGCAAAGGCCAGCATTACAACAAACGATTTTACTATGATAAGCTTTTTATCTGTGGCAGTAACGTAATTTTAACTTTGCATGCTCAAATATTGTTAAGTTATGAGTTTCAAAGTTGGAACATCGAATTTGATACCGTAATAAAAATCCAGCCCTCCTCCCCGACCGCCAGCACAATCAAGTTGGCCATGGCGGTGCAATGGCGGTCATTCTTATGGTTACCGAACACGTCATTTAGGATTTATAATATGTGTGTAGATAAAGTATTGTATACAACTGCACGTAATTAGGCCTTAAAACACTCATGTGATCTTATTATGAAACTCGCCTGCGGCTCGTTTCATACTACCGCACTCCCGTTTTAAGGGTCCTTATTACGTAACAGTTACACAAACTACTATTATTTTCCTATTAACGCCGATTATTCAACGTTACGTTTACAAACTCGACACTACGAGTAGTCCACCGGTACCTATGGCTGACAGGGAAGCATCTGTACGAGTGTACGCGTCTGCCTACCACTGTAGATTGATAAAACTGAGTTAAAAAAAATGTAATTACACTGTCAGTTAGGTTAGATAATCAAAAAATAATACTATTTTTTTATCAAGCCAAGAATAACAAGGGCAACTTTTGTCCAACTTCGGGAGTGGGGCAGTTACGTGGTTCTTTATTGTTAAAAACAAGTAGTCCATTATTAAGGTTATGTTATGAAGAAATGTTAGACACGTAATTTTTCTTTTGATAATTATATAAAATGATGGAGATGTAGTGAGGTTATGAAAAAATAGGTGTCTAATATTTCTTCATAACCTTATTAATGGACTACTTGTTGTTTTTTTAAGTCTACAACCAGGGGTTCGTTTCTCAAAAGCTTGTAACTTGTAATATAAGCGGATGTCACTTTTCGACATCTTTTGCTAGAAAGCGACTTCCGCTCGTCTTACAAGTTACAAGCTTTTGAGAAATGGGCCCCTGTTGGTTGAGCGTTGAACATTCGACGCCAGGAGCCTGCGTTCTGTAGATCTAGGGTTAGTGTTATAAATGTTAAAGCGTGGTTACACTAAAAGCGTGGTATAAATGTTAAAGCTTTTGTATACTTAATTTACTGTCTGTTCATACCTAACATCTGATCCCAGGTATAAATAACTTCTCTCCTGTACTTCAAGCAGGTGCTGGCAGCATAGGCGATTGCTACTTTAGTGAAAGAGCTGTTCTTGCGTCTAGCACTAAAACATTTTTTTTATTATTAATTTTTTACTTATTTAGTACTGTATAAGGCAGAAGTAGGATAAAACCTCACTAACCGAATCGTATCGGTAAAATAACCAAAGGATTACCTAGAGATCATTATAGTTTCGGACTTTTACCGATGTAGACAGTTCACTCGGTAAATCGTGGGTTTTACCACAGCAATCGGTAAATAAAAAAATCTATGAGTCCTCCGTTTGGTCAAAGTTAATTCATTAAGATTAAACTAGACAAACCTACAGGACACATCCAATAATCAAGAGCGAATCAACTAAGTAGCAATACAGTTTGGCAGTGCTATATCTACGTAACTCCCATGTATTAACTTCATGAAATAAACAACAAAAAATTACGGATAGACCGATTCATGTTAGTACGTACTAATTAATGTACCAGCGAAAGATAATCTGAATCTCCGTTTAGGTCTGTGGTTTGTACCAGTTTGTAGAGTTTTTCGTAGTTTATTGCCTCATACTTGGTTTTCTTTACATGACCGAGCTGACATTTCTTCAATTCTAGATATATCTGCTTATGATCAGACATAGCTGACTCTACTAATGACAGGTGGAAGTAGTTTTCTGTTAGGTTTGTACAGACGTGGTCTATAATCGTGCTTGTACTAACTGTAACTCTCGTTGCGTAGTTTTCATTTATTTTGTTTAGTATTCGTATCCGTTTTCCTCCACGGTCTGTTTGTAGTTTAATGCGGTTCGATCGTTGCTCAGCATATTGATGTTAAAGTCGCCGAAGACAATGGCTCTTGAAGATTTGCTTAACTGTTCCGAGTATGTATCTAAGAATGATTGAAGGTGTACATTTTCAGGTTTCCTGTAGATAGCACCAATGTCTAATGCATATTTTTCTATATGTATCCATTGGTAGTGATTTCCATTTGCATTCATACTAGTAATTTCGCTATGCTTCAACGTGTTAAGCACAAGTATGGAAACACCACCACCTCGCATATCTGTCCTGTAGTTCGAATAGTGTGTATACTCCGGTATTTGAATTCGCTCAAACTCCTTGTCGGATTTTATCCAGGTTTCTGCTAGAATTATTATATGAATAGGATTTTTTATGGCTTTTATGGTGCATTTCAATTCGTCGAGTTTTCCCGGCTTTATTATGCTTCGTACGTTTGCATATAAAAAATTTAATGACTTATTGTTTCTTGCAATGTTCTCGTAACTATTTGTAAGTTGGTAAGTGTTTCCCGCCGTGGTGTTCTGGTCCGTTAGTTTTTTGCTTGCAAGTCGATTATTTTAGGAGTACCTTTGTGATATTTTATAGCTAGGTTTAGTTCACCATTTGCTGTTCTGTCTTCTAATTCCTTTTTTAGACTGTTGAAATGGTTTTGTTGCTGAGGGGTTTTATCGGAATATATTCTGATTCCTGAGTCGGTCCTGTTGCTGTGGTTGCTGAGGATTAATTTTGCATCTTCTTTGGAGCGGAGACACACTTTCAACATTCTATTTTTGTTATCCTTACGCTTGCCTAATCTGTAAGTTTGAAGGGGGGCAGGACTTGCAGGTAATATTTTTCTTATTATCTTTAAACTTTCTTCCATATCATGTGCCTGCCGTTCTTCTGGAAGAGAAAGGTCCGATTCTGGGATTCCCATTATAATGATGTTGCATGCTCGCACCTGTCGTTCCTGAATTTCCGCAATTAAATTTTCAGGTGACATGCTAATCTGGATCGCATTGGTTGAGGATTCTTTTTTAAGCTGAATTACTTGAGATTCAATCGAGTCGATTCGTTTCTCGGTCTCAGTAGTAAGTGACATCAGGTTGTCGATTCGGGATTTGATGACGTTTTGTTCTGTGGTTAATTGATCCATGGTTGATTTTATATTTTTCATTTCATCCTTAATTGTGGTAAGGTCGTTGGAAATTTTGCTGATAGATTCTGATTGTTTCTCAGTGGCTACTTTTGAAAACTTCATAACTACTACCATCTCTGCCAGCTGCGTTCTAATCTCAGACATTTCAGTAAGTAACTCTGCATTATTATCTGTAAATTTTCTTTTGCTATTCCGGAACGTTACCTTCTGGTCCTCTTTAGTATCGGGAGATAGCTCCGACGCCGATGCGTCGGGTAAATCTGATTGCGAACCGCCGAGGCCACTTCTAGTAAGGGAGTGCTCTAAAGACATCTTGATCCGTGTTCAGCGTCGGCGTACTTGCGTAGATGCAGCGGGTTAGTTTAAATGAAAGGGTCAAAAATATGCTCCCGTCTCGTTTACCCGAAGAGGTGAAGAGCCGTTACCGCGAACTTAACTAAGCACTTAGAAGTAATTGGCGTAATAGCCCACAAATTCTTTACACGAATTTGACACGTTTTGTTCTACTGTTTATGATTATTTTTGTGTAACGATTGTTTAAATACTTTAATTTAATTTAGCAATACGTCTGCTCTCGTTGCTCACTAGACGCAAACTTCTAGTTGATTCATTAAGATTAAACTAGACAAACCTACAGGACACATCCAATTATCAAGAGCGAATCAACTAAGTAGCAATACAGTTTGGCAGTGCTATATCTACGTAACTCCCATGTATTAACTTCATGAAATAAACAACAAAAAATTACGGATAGACCGATTCATGTTAGTACGTACTAATTAATGTACCCGTGAATGGGTTCTAGCGGCAGCCATCAGAATGAATAAATAAATATTATGGAACCATCATACACAAACCAACCTAGTCCGACAGTAAGCTCAATAAAGCTTGTTGTAGGTCTACGGTATATACAATAGATAGATATAACGGCCTCCTAGCTTAGTCGGTAGTGACACTGCCTATGAAGCAGGAGGTCCCGGGTTCGAATCCTGGTCAGGGCATTATTTGTGTGTTCATCACGGAAATTTGTTCCTGAGTTATGGATGTTTTCTATCTATTTAAGTATTTATCTATATCTATCTAAATATCGTCGCCTAGTACCCACAACACAAGCCTTATTAAGCTTACTGTGGGACTAGGTTAAGTTGTGTAAGATTGTCCCTTAATATTTATTTATTTATATAGATAAATACTTCAATACATAGAAAACATCCATAAACTAGGTACAAATATTTGTGATAAACACACAAATAAATGCCCTTACCAGGATTCGAACCCGGGACCTCCTGCATCGTAGGCAGCGTCACTACCGACTGAGGCACTGGTCCCACCAAGAGCGAGTAAGCGATGAGCTATCGGTGATTTTCTCGCCTAAGAAATGAACAAAAGATACATGCTCCCGTGTAAATAAAAGAGAGAGATATATATTTATAGTTCATCGCTGGCTGTTCACACTAGGAGGTCGTTAGCCGTTATCGATACATGATGATTAATACTTTTACGAGAGTAAATACATGTCAAAAATAACATACGACTACATATGAAGGGTACACGGAAAGAACATGTCTAGTCACTTTGACAACATTTTGAGTTATAGCGCTTTTAAAATTTGGAACGATTCAATTAACCATACTATTTTCGTAACTAGGTGGTTTTTATGAGTTAAGAAGTGGATATACGTTAAGACGCAAGTCTTTGCAGTTGTAACATAATTTGTTACTAATAGTTAGCAATGGCTAGCTCTACAGTTTGATATAAAAATCTCATTTTACAAAAAAAGTGACTAGAGATGTTCTTTCCGTGTACCCTTCATATAACTATAAGTAGCACACATAACAGATTTATTTATTTACCTAAGCAACCTTATGAACTCCGCTGACGGAGCATACTCTGCGTAGTCACATCTTTGGTAGCAATTGTTCATGTCTATAACCGTTTGCATGTCCGCTAAATACATTTCTAGAAAATGTGTATTAAATTAGGACAAAGTTTGAACCAGTTCGTTAATAAGGTCAGGTGGGTTAAGAAGAACACTGGGGTAAGCTAACACTTTTACGGATTTTATATATTGTTTCTTTTTCCTAGGACAAAATAAATTATGTTTTTCTTACCTTACCTGACCTAAGTCAATTTACATTTTATTTAAATTAAATATGATAGTCAGCGCATTTCACCTCGGCATGTCGACAAAGGACAGACATACATGGAAATTGCTCCACCGACAAGAGCCCAGCTCTTAAATAATTGATGATGATGTCGACAAATACTCAATTTAAAAATAATAACTACATATTAACCTCTCACGTTTGATACAAGTTAATACATATAACAGTTAAATTCAAACGTCATTCAACGAGCATTCACTGACTGAATGAAAAACAGATCAAAAACATAGCCTGCTTCCAAAAGACGGTGCGTCGTGAATATGGTGTAAATGCAATCCAAATACCAAAAACAGGAAATTATTTGAGTAAACATTTAGGTATTCACTATTAAAGTCCTTAAAATATATTTAATTAATATCCACGGAACTTGATACGTGTTTATACTTGAATTATTATGTCAGTAAAGTCCCACGCATCTGGTAATTTTTTATATTGAGTTGTCTTATCGACTCATTTGCTTTTGCCACAGCGACTTTTATATATGTATGTAAAAATTAATAAGTAATAATGTGATATATTACAAATAAAATCTAAATATAAAAAAGTTCTAAATACAGAAACGTGACCGAAACCAAAACGTGAGAGGTAATTTTCTATAAATTATGGACGCAGTTAAGACCTACGATTACTAAGTACGGTACGGTAGGTATCTAATTTATTTTTTATTTATGAGTTTATTGCAGACAACAATGATACATAGTTAGTATATTAAGAACAAAACAAAATTAACTTATTACTATGTTAGTACAATTCTAAAATTTAAACTTAAATACTAGATAAATTATAGGTATGTATGTACAGTCATTTGACACACCGATACACCGGGACATGCAGTGAGGCCCAGTATTTAAAAAAGGGGCTGTCAAGCCTCCTGCCTATTTCGGCCAGCAAGCTGTTGGCACTGCCTCGTAATTACGTGATTTTACTATATCACTTACCCAACTGCGGATAGACACATAAGTACTGCTCAAATATGCAACTTGGATAATTCTCGACAGACAAGGCTTCAGCTGAAAAATATGAATTATATTAAATCGTTTTAGTTGCATTACAACCAATAATATCACAGAGACAATCATTTACATATACAAATAAGTATCGATAATATCTTATTACTACTATTATCGTTATAAATAAAACATTATTCCCTCTCGCATTAGGCCGCGTTTCCACCAGAGATGAGCGAGAATGCGTTGCGCGGAATGGTATATTAAGTGATTCTATTGGTTCTTAACAGAGTTGAGCAAAAATGAACGTGATTGAAACTGTTAAAAATGAGAACGTTACTCTTAATCATAAATAAATAAATAAATATTATAGGACAATCTTACACAAACCGACCTAGTCCCACAGTAAGCTCAATAAGGCTTGTATTGTGGGTACTAGACGACGATATATATAATAGATAGATACAGATAAATATTTAAATACATAGAAAACATCCATAACTCAGGTACAAATATCTGTGATAAACACACAAATAAATGCCCTTACCAGGATTCGAACCCGGGACCTCCTGCTTCGTAGGTAGTGTCACTACCGACTGGGCTAGGAGGAATCATATGAACATGATTACGAATTTAATCATGATCTTTCTAATCTGATTGAGCACCGACATGAGTAAATCATGTCGATTGTCAGTTTCAATCATGATTAGCTGAAGTGATTACATTAGTAAGACAGATGCTTAGTTAAACTAACGATTTAGTTGATTACATGATACGATTAGATTTTACTTTTTTCCCTGACAGAACAGAGGTGGTACCTAGGTAAGTATGAGTATAATATATTTAGGATAAATGACTATTTGTGAAAATATTTTTAAAGGTATCATTTGGCGTTTGGCGCTCACGTCACTTATGACGTATGTTGACGTATGTTGAGTTGTATAGTGCAGATTCAATATTGAGCATTAAAAGCGTAAATGCCAGCGGCCAAATGTTATCTTTACCAAAATACTGACACATTTTTTGTTAGTTTTTAATATGAGTGTACAAATGAATGATCCCATTGACTTTGAAACGGCCTGTTTGATTTAATTGCGATTTTCGGCTACGATTAAGGCGGCTATCACAATGCTGCGGTTTCCGCATGCGCCGACGATGTTCGAGCAAGATAGCGCTTAGCACGTGAATAGCGCTGTTTCCTTGAAGAGTGGTAAGATATGAGTCAAAACGTTTAGTTTATAAGCTACTAGTGAATGTATGAAAAATATGGACACTTTAGTCATATTGAATCTTAATGCGAAAAAAATTAAATTAAAAAAAAATTGATAAAAAATATTTTTATTTTCATTTTTATTTTTATAGGTATATTTTATGGAACTCTGTTTAGCTTGACAGGAATTTCACTAACCGCAATTTTTAATAAAATTACCCGTAAAACAAAGTGTAAAGTGTAAATAATGAAAATTTCTACATAGGTATAATATGTGAAATTCAGAACAAACGCCTTATTCTAGTAATAAAATAAATCAACTTAAGAACATTGCAATCATACATTCGTCAATCATATTGAACAAATCATGATTAGCCTTTAGTTGATTAGCGTTACTTTAGTTTCAATCAGCGCCCGTCGTTAGTGATTTACTCTTGGCGAAATTACTTGATTCTTTTGTGTTATGATTTAATCAACTATGATTTGTAATCAAATCACCGATTTCAATCAAGTGTGCCCAACTCTGGTTCTTAACAAACACATTCCTCGCGACGCCTCTTCACTCATCTCTGGTTGAAACGCAACCTTAAGGTGTAGCATGTAAATAATCACATGATTGTCATGACACTCATGACAGAACTGTCTTGGTTTGATCATGGACATGATAGAATATGTAGGCACCACGTTATAAAGTAAAAAATTCAATTGTCCTAAAGTAAATAGGTTTTGCTTATTTTGTGACTAACTTTATCTATATAAAGTTTTAGTATAATTGTAGGAAGGAAAGTAAAGAAGTATATAAATAAATATTATAGGATAATCTTACCCAAACCGACCTAGTCCCACAGTAAGCTCAATAAGGCTTGTGTTGTGGGTACTAGACGACGATTTTATAATAATATAGATATACCCGTAGACTAAAATATAAATAATATAGATACGGACCCGGGGTATGTCCTTAAACTACATCCGGACTTGGCAGTAGCGTGCCCAGAGGTTTGGAGTAGGGCAAGCTTAAAGACATGATTTCGTACTAACTATTCAATCTTTATATACTCAAAATGTCATCATCTTTCGAAAAAAATATGCTACAACAGCAATATAAGTTATTTAGAATGAAAACAACTAACAATCTAGCCTAGTGTATTTTGTAAGCAGCCCTACTAAATTTTCGCTTATGCAACTGGCTTATCTGAGACATGCCTAATGCCTACAAATAACACAAGCCGGGTATTAGGTTTAACGACACATTGATTTTGAACAAACTTCAGAGATTTTACCTTGCCTTTGTTGATTTGCGATGATCAACACTTGGACGTACCTCAAACAGTCACAAGGAACGGCTTCATCCATTATTAATAAGTAATTTTAACACTTTTACAAGTTTTACAAAAGAATTAAGCACTTTTACTAAGTCGTAACCTCACCTCACCACAATACCATTCAATTCACATTGACTTGCTCAAACAATTAATTTGTATATCAAATTCGACTTTTGTAATATAATACACTTGAAGTTGTCCGTTAACGCTCACTTGCGTCGCGCGATCTTACGGCATGCGGCCAACTTCACACCAAAAAGCTGGTTTTAAATCGCCGTATTTTGCTATAGGTACACCGGGCAAAAATTGTTGCTCGTTGTACAGACACCAATAGGGCGATTTGTATAGGCGAAATGAATGCCCGCTTGTATGCCGCTTGCAAGGCGGCGGCGGTGGTGAGTGCGAGCGGGACAGCAGCATGTGCTACGTTTAGTTTCGTTTGCCTCAGTCGTTTGCGCGGCAGTGGCGACACTTTGTTGCGTGTGGCAAAATTTATAAACAGCTCACTCAAAATAATTAACACGGGTTATTTAGCGCGACGATTAAAATACGTAATTTCGGTGAGGCAACTAGGGCAAGCCCGGCTTTTGGGCTTGTATGGAAGTACCGCCACTGGGACTTGGGTATGTCCTTAAACTATGCCAAAAAGAGAGGTATGGGCACTGCGAATGGCATCTCGCTAAGTGTGGTAGGGCACGTTCAGCGAATGTCATCACGCTCAAACCTGAAGCAGAGCCCGCCTGGGGAAGTACCTCCACCTTACAGAAAACCACAGCCAAATAGCACTAGACCCTACTCGTAATCATAGTGTTGTGTTCCTGCTGGTGAGTAAGGTTGCCAAAGAGCTCAAAGAGGACCCAGTGTGTTGACGATGAGGGACCCTCTTGCTCCTTTAGCCGTCAACACAGTGAATTCTCCTTTTTGTAAAGGGTCGGCAACGCGCATGTGACTCCTCTGGAGTTGCAGGCGTCCATAGGTTACGGTAGCTGCTTATAATCAGGCGGGCCGTATGCTTGTTTGCCACCGTCGTGGTATATAATAAAAAAAAGATAAATACTTTAATACATAGACAACATCCATAACTCAGATACAAGTATCTGTGTGTGTTTACACACAAATAAATGCCCTTACCAGGGTTCCAACCCGGGACCTCCTGCTTCGTAGGGAGTGTCACTACCGACTGCATGGGCCAGGAGGCCGTTTACGAAAATAAGATGCCTAATTGTTTTTTTTTTAATCACGACGGTGAAAAAACAAGCAAACGGCTCTGATAGTAAATAGCTAGAGTAGCCTATGAACGCCTGCAAATCCGGGAAAGTTTAGTGTGAATATGTTATTTTGACTTAATCCCGTACGCTTACCTTTATTATTTTCCTGACGTTTCGAGCATGCCGTAACGCTCGTGGTCGCAGGCAGACTCGTTTTCATCAAAATAATGAGTGAAAATCGTGTCAGTTTAAATCAGTGTAAATATATATATATGTTGCCGACCGTTTAACATAAAAGAGGATGCACTGTGTTGACGGCTAAAAAGAGAAGAGGGTCCCCCCCCCCCCTGTTGTCAACAAACTGACTGCATCCCCTATGAGATGCTCCTAATGCAGCTCGCTCTCGAAAAATGTATTAAAAATCTCTATAACATGAACACAAAGCGTTCAATATTGTATTAAATGTTTTGCCTCTATGTCAGACAGTCTTACGAGGTATGATCGAGCGAGTGAAGCGTCTCAGTTTCAGCTAGACCAAAAAAGCTTTCGTGTGTCCGGATTTCCGGCTGGTCCTCTACGGGTCGCACGAAATTTTTATAATACAGTTCAATAATAGTATGTATTTTTTATCGATTTTTTTGTATGATATTTTCGTGGCGGAAATACAAGGTGTAATACAAATGCTGATGATCCGTTTAAGGGCATAATTGGTATCGTATTCTAATTATAAAACACTAAGAAAAAAAAATCACGCAAAAATATTTGGTTTTGTATGGAGACGGCCGGCTGCGACCACGTGCCCCATACAATTTTTTTTAGGCAAAAAATTTTTTAGCTACTTTTTCTTAGTCACAGTGCGATACCACCTTAAACGGATCACCAGTATTTTAATTACACCCTGTAGATCCAAGCGCCACTCGGGTCTGTGGCACTGGCACTTAGGATTATTTTAAGTTCGCTGTGATAATAAACAATAAAGGAAGTATTGTTAAATTTGTAATGTTAAATAGCAGGTATAATAAAATACTTAGAGGTTTCTAGTATGTGACAGTCTGCCTACACCAAAAGGTACCATTCGCGGCCGGCGTTTTCGCTCTTATTTTTCGAGTACTAGGTACGAATATACACATTCAGTGCCACCTAGTGCTACGTGCTACGCTCGTAGCCCGTTGTAACGTATTCGTCGTATGTAGCGCGTAGTAGCTACGAACAGAGTCGGGGACTAGGCCTTGAATGTGTTAAGGGGCTTACAACAGCTTAATACCATCCCTATATTTTACAGCGCGAGTAAAAGAGAAACACTGTGTTACGAATAGTATGGGAGCTCATTGCAAATTTCGCATAATGATGAATTTAAAAAAAACTACGCATTCATTGAAAAATATAAAATAATTAAGTTTTTAGTATTAGTGTGGTGGAATTTTGTCCTTCATAACAGAAGTATAAGTCAAAAATCTAAAGACATACAACCGATTAAAGATATTTTTAAGATGTAACTTTGGAATTATTTTCTATCGAGCCGATTTCGTCCAATCGTGTATCGGAATTACCATTTTTTTTTTTTGCCTTTCCGGAACAAGTAGTTATAGCTAAAAAAACTGTTTAAGTCAATTTGAAGGTCATCGGGTGATGTCAGCCTCTTAAGCGCCCTCAGCCAAATGATGCCTTATGATATAAACCGTCACATATGCTTACCTACACATGTCACTCATGTAAGCGTATTGGCGTAGGATGTCGTAAGAGAACGTAATGGCTTTCCCTGCCTATTTGTGTTGCGGTTTTCCCTATGTAGCCTATTTCCCACGTGAATCAGCCTAATGTCATAATATATTAGGGAATTTGTGCCCAGGTGTGACGTCGGTATCAACATAATGTCGGTATCAACATAATGTCGGTATCAACATGTGCCGTGTAGTTGTCGCCAAATAACGTTTCATTTGGCATACTGCTTTTTTTTCTGAAACTATAAGAATTTCAGGATTGTTATAAAACAAACCTAACTTAACCCATGTGGTTCTACACAATGATTAAAAAACACACCCTGAAAAGTTTACAGTTTCAGAAAAAAATGCAGTATGCCAAATGACACAGTTGACAAATGATACAGTTTGGGAAACGTTATTCGGCGGAAAGGCCAGGATCCCGTGCCGTGTTTTAGTTGATGAAATATAATTTGGTAACATCTTACTAACACGTTTAGAACTCGATGCAAATTATAGGTCGGCAATCTACGAAGCGCATCTATTAATGTAAAACGATTTTTTAAAGCTGTATTAGATTAATTAATATTTCGGGTGAGGTCAAATGTAGGAAAAAATATTATACCTCAGCCAACTACAGTTGCCGTATGGCAAAATTGGGAAGGGATACGTGCTTTTTTCATTATTTTTATGAAAAATACCAAATAAAAACATTTTTAACGAGAACATAAAAATTAATTAAGTAATCCATCCTTCAAAAGAATAACCGCTTAAGTTACCTGAATACATCCATGGTAGACATTTACAATAGTTCACAACTTTTCTCATTATCAATGTAGCAATGCATGCCCTATAGCGCCTTCCACTAATGCCTTCATCCTGAAAAAAAAAATATATCTGTTACACTAATCTTATTATAATAGAGTGCTGAACTTAGACCTAAGGCTAAATGTTTTCACAGTTTATCTGCAGGGAAGAAGTTAGGACCAGACGGCAGATAGCCGCAGATTCTGCCACGTCACGTGACCTTGGTTGAAGCGAGTTGTTGGAGCTAGCGTCTACATTGTTGACAACAAGCGCCCAACTTCAGTGTGTTCGAAGCGTGGCCAGCCAATGGTTGGCGGAGCACGCCTAGCCAAGTAGCCATCAAGGACGTTTAAAGGTCAGGTAGAAATTGGCATCAACCACGGGCTACATGGTTTAAAATATCTGTTTTCTGTCATTAATTCATTATTATATGAACTTTGCGGCGACAGCACGGCGACACGTCACGACTGATCTGGCGGTTTGCATTTTTCTGCCACAACTCTTTCAGAAGGTAATCATGCTAATCGTGACAATAATGTCACTTTCTGACACTGTACGCATGCTATATGCATAAATAATAGTATTTTATACAGAATGGCCACGCTACACCCCGCCCCAATTGCAATTATCTCAACCCGCGGCGGCCAATTGGTAGAATATTAGTAGGTTATCAGTCAGATTGGCAGCGCGTCGACAAAACGATGCAAATAGTCGGTGAATTGTCAAACGTCATTTACGACAACGGAAACTTGAAAAATAATTGAATGAAAAGCCCTAAGAACTCATGCACACATACATAAACGCTTAAACGAATCTTGCAGTACGACGTGTCCACCCAGGGGGCCAATTCTCGGGCCGTTCGAGATAATCTCTATTAGACATATCTTGAAAAAAATGGCGCATGTAGAACGAAAACTAATTTGCGTATTCTCGAAATCTCCCACTCGAGATATGTCTACTCTCAGCGTTCGAGATGCAACGAGTGGTCGTAGCGATCGAGATGACTGTTTTTTTTTGACATTTGATATGCGATGGCGGGAAATTTTGAAAGGTTAGTAGTTGGCCGAAAGTGAAATTAAGCTACGCAAAATAAATATTTTATTAAAATATGTCGCTCTACGCAATGGAGTTAGTTGAAAACGTTATAAACGTCGCCCAAGTTTTCGTTTGGCAAGCCAATCTGTCAAATCAAAAAAGGTGCGATTGCGCTCCATTTCTCGTAGGCGTATTAGCGAGCAAACACTTAAATATTTTTGATGTCATTGATGCACTTGAATGTTGATTGATGGTTTTGATGTGTTAATAACACACCATAACAATGCATTGTATTATTGTAAATTAATAACACTTTTGGTTTTGGCAAACACACGGTTTACACTTGATTGAAAACAAACACAATCGAGAAAAACAGAACGCGTATTGTAATAGACATTGAGATCGCCATTCGACATTAATGTCCATTGTACCCCAGAATCCGAAATTTTGCATCCTTCGAGATTTTGGTGAGATTTTTCAATAGAAATGACGTCCTTCGAGATCATCTTGAAGAGTGATAATCTCGAACGGCCCGAGAATTGACCCCCTGTGCCGTAGGTACAACTTACACTTTCTATTGAACATTTCCTGGACTTCAGCGGCAACGCTTTGACCTCTAACGAGGAATCGATAACAAAGACCTCTATATCTACATCATAGTAGCAGCTATGGGACATTGATATCGGGCTTCCCATATAGGTTGCATTGTCTGCTGTGTCGAAAATGTATATCTGAAAAAAAAAAAACATGGTGACATTAGCTGCCTATTCAAAACATATTTTTTTGGAAATTAACATAAACTGAAACATTTATTCAGTAAGGCACTGGTCCCACCGCGGGCGAGTAACTATGAGCTATCGGCTATTTTCTACCCCAAGAAACGAACAAAAGATAATCGTTTCCGTGTAAATAAAAGAGAGAGATGTATATTTATAGTTTTATCGCAGTGTGAACAGCCAGCTATGAACTATAAATATATATCTCTCTCTTTTATTTACACGTAAGCGATTATCTTTTGTTCGTTTCTTGGGCTAGAAAATAGCCGATAGCTCATAGCTTACTCGCTCGCGGTGGGACCAGGGCCTTAGTAGGTCACAAAGGTACTTTAACACGTCAAAGTAAAAGAGAGAAAAAAAAAACTACACCGGTTCTAACCCTACACCTCTGACCCGAGAAGAATTATGACCGGCAAGAAACTCGGCGGGACTTATTTTTTCAAAACAACAGTACATCAAAACATAAAAATACATGTGCGTTGCTCTATAAGAAAACATATCAAAGCAAGGTTAGATTAACCAACAATAGGTAACAGTTTAAGAAAAATACCAAAGAAAAAAGATGAGTCCAAATCTGACTATTTGAAAATGAATTACATACAAGTTTGATATACTTTCTTACCTGTATACCAAATTATGAAATTAAATGCTCATCCATTGAATAAATATGTAGAAATCAGATCAACTCAAAAATAAGTCCCATAATAATACTGGGCTGTTTTTTCTTATTCTTAAATATAAAATAGACAGACAACGCAAACAGGAAATTTGATAAATGACGAAAAAGTTAATATATTTTTCCAAAATTCAACCATTAACAGATTCTATTCTTCCAATAGATTTCTAAGTAACTGCCTTAACAAGGGTATTTCTTTGTTGATACTGTGTTTATTGTGGTGCCCGTCGGAATTAAATTGTGTTGTACAATACAAAAAGGTTCGTTAATATAGTTACTCGGAGATAATTTAATTAGAGTCTGGCTACTCTATTGTGGCCCTGCGATTTGTTTAATTTTTTATATTTTGATTGTTAAATGTGTCAATGGTCTGTTATTTGACGTGAGAGCATGTGACATTTGGGAAAAATACATAAAATATTACGATTTTTTCATTGTTTTCATATAAATCCTTGATAAAACCATGAAATGAAATCGCATCAATTACCTACTCTTTATTATCTTCTTCTTCCTAGCGTGCGTCCCGGTTTTTGATACGGCTCCATTGAGCCTGGAATCCGCTTGGAAACCTAATCCCAGAAATTGGCGTAGGTACTAGTTTTTACGAAAGCGACTGCCATCTGCCCTTCCAACAAGAGGGGAAACTATGCCTTATTGGGATTAGATCCAGTTTTCCTTCACCGAAAAGCAACTGGTAAATATCAAATAATATTTCGTACAGAAGTTCCAAAAAACTCAGTGGTACGAGCCGGGGTTTGAACCCGAGACCTCCGGAGAAAGTCGGGAGTGTTACCGCCACGTTACTAGCGCTCTTTCAGTTACTTATTATTAACAGCAGAGCAGAAAGTGATTTTGATACAAAATTAACGAACATAAGAAAGGCATCCAGACATCGTACACAAGAACGCTGTGATAATTCTGATATTGGATATCCCTACATACCTATAGTATACAACAAAGTCACTTTCCGCTGTCTGTCCCTATGTATGCTTAGATCCTTAAAACTTCGCAACGCATTTTGATGCCGTTTTAGGGTTCCGTACCTCGAAAGGAAAAAACGGAACCCTTATAGAATCACTTTGTTGTCCGTCTGTCTGTCAGTCTGTCTGTCAAGACCATTTTTCTCAGGAACGCGTGGAGGTATCAAGAATCTGAAATTTATATCAAATACTCAGGTCTATTGTCCCTTGGAGCTGTGAAAAAATCAAACTTAAAAGTCAACGCAATCAAAAGATACAGTTGTTTATGCTGCAAATTTTAGAGATTTTCGGCACTCGCAAAACCTACGGGGTACTTCCCGTGAACTCAGAAACTTGAAATTTGGCACGAAGCGACGGCATATAGCATAGACAATGGAAAAATTACAAAAAGTAGACATTTTTAGTAAAATCATACAAAAAAATATTTTTTTTGTACGATTCTACCTTTTTCCTCGTAAACGCGTGGAGGTATTAAATTGAAATTCATGTCAAATATTCAGGGCAGGACCTTTCAGATGTAGCAAAACCAAAATTTTATGTCAACGCAATCAAAAGAAATAGCAATTTAAGTCGCATATTTTGAAACTGAGTACTCGCAAGAAACTCAAAACCTAAAGGGTACTTCCCGTAAACTCAGAAACTTGAAACTTGGCACGAAGAAACTAAATATAGCACAGACAAAGGAAAAATTAGGACAAGTAGACATTTTTAGTAAAATCACACAAACAATATTTTTTAAATTTTAAACTTACTACCTTTTTCCTCGTAAACGCGTAGAGGTATTAAATTGAAATTCATATCAAATACTCAGGTCTATAATACCTTTAAGCTATAAAAGTTTGTACGGAACCCTCGGTGCGCGAGTCCGACTCGCACTTGGCCGGTGTGATTCTAGAGGAATGTTTATATGTATAACTAGCCTTTTCCCGCGGCTTCGCCCGCGTACTATAAGTACTCAAAAAGGATACGATACCCATATGTTGTGACCACATTTTCAACTTTTAGGGGTTGAATTTTCAAAAAACCTGAAACACGTGTTTACTCATTTATCGTTAGGAATACTCCTTTGAAGTTTCGAATAAAATAATCTAACAAACCTTGATTCGCCATACAAACTTTGGACCCCCATTTTACCCCCTTAGGGGGTGAATTTTGAAAAACCCTTTCTTAGTGCACCCCTAGACCTTATAAGGAACCTATGTGCCAAATTTGGAATCTCTAGAACCAGCGGTTTGGGCTGTGCGTTGATATGTCAGTCAGTTAGTCAGTCAGTCAGTCAGTCAGTTTCTTCTTTTATATATTTAGATACATGCATAATTTAGCAGAGCCACACTGATAATTTTAGAGGTTTCTAATGTGATGTCGCACATAAACACATTTTTTTGCGCTTATATTGCAAACGCTGGCTGAACCTATTGTACACCTTAAGGTCTACAAAAAAGTCCGAGATGGTATATGTTTATCTCTTAGAGATAAACCACAATAACCATTATTATCCCGTGCGAAGCCAGGGCGGGTCGCTAGTGCAGCATAAAGTAACAATTCCAGAATGTACTTTTTGGACTGAATTTAATTTTCTGAAGTCAGCTTGTAGTACAAAGCTTATGTTACACGCCTCAAATATACAATCATTGTAGAAATCATAAAAATATATCATTAATATCATTATGTACATGATACACATACCACATGCATACGTGTGCTAACTCGGGGCACCAATACTAAAGTGATGTAGCAAGATCTTTTATCGACAAAAAATATATCGATGTTATTCTCATCATCTAGATGTTGGTCTTCATAAAGAAATATTATTTAATTTAATTGTAACAATCGTAGCGGAATATTACATACAGCCTTGGCCAGAAGTGTTGAGCATAGCTCTTTTTTGTTTACCTACAATTTTGATGTTAAGTATTAATTCCCTATCATAACAATGTACGATGACGTAAAATGTTTTATCTACACTCACATTGTAAGTTCTCTAAAACGTGTTCGAAAACGGTAGGCAATGGCTAGCATTACCACAACCGATTTTACTATGATAAGCTTTTTATCTGTGGCAGTAACGTAATTTTAACTTTACATGCTCAACTATTGATGTGTTATGAGTTTTGATAACATAATGTACACCTGCACGCTTCCGCGCGACCGCCGGCACGCTCCCTCCCGACCGCCGGCACAATCGAGTTGGCCATGGCGGTGCAATGGCGGCCATTCTATGGTTTCGGAATACGGCATTTAGGATAAATAATATGAGTGTAGATAAAGCAGTGTATGCAACTGTACGTAATTAGGCCTTATTACGTAACAGTTACATAAACTACTATTGTATAAAAATTATTGTTTATTGTTTAACGGCCTCCTAGCCCAGTCGGTAGTGACACTGCCTACGAAGCAGGATGTCCCGTGTTCGAATCCTGGTCAGGGCATTTATTTGTGTGTTGATCACAGATATTTGTGTCTGAGTTATGGATGTTTTCTTTATATTTATGTATTTAACTATTATATATATCGTCGTCTAGTACCCATAACACAAGCCTTATTGAGCTTACTGTGGGCCTAGGTCGATTTGTGTAAGATTGTCCTATAATATTTATTTATTTATAAAATCGCAAGGGTGCTCAACACTTCTGGCCAAGGCTGTATTATTCTTACTCTAGCATGTGAATGGTACTAACCGAAAATTGTCTTATTTTGATTGAAATGACATCCGCGCAATTTTATTATCTTTAGAGGCTCGATATCAGACATGATATCGATAATATCGAATCTTTTTAAATAGTAATCAAGGATTTTCAATTAATACATTGTATTAACATTATATCGATATCAAATCCCTAGTACTTGCCCCGAGTTAGCACAGGTATGCATAGTTTGACACTACCAAAGCAAAGATCATATGTTTTATGCTGGAACCATACTTCGTTATGTGTTATTCGTTATGCGCGTTATTTGTCCGAATACGACGAAGTGTGGAGGACCTATTCGTCTGTATTTGCCTTATTCGCACGCATAACGCATAAGCGCAAATAGCAAATACGCGTATCCGTTCACTTGTCGGTTTTTTGACACACTTCAAAGGACACGAGTAATTATTCGCCAAATACGGCGAAGTGTGGTACCCCCTATTTGTTGTTCGCTTCACACATAACATATATTAACATATATTTAGGCAAATACAGCGAAGCCGCATAACGAATAACACATAACGAAGTGTGGGTTACATTACAATTAATTGATTGCAGCAGGTAAGAGTAATTTCCGCATATCTGATATGAATGTGTAACTATGTCGTAAGAAAAAATATTAATTATTTTTCGCCAATCATCATTGTTTTTTATAAATAAAATTCTACTCCAACAACCTGTTTTGCGCAATGTTTATTTTTTTGCTAAATTTTCGTTTGACCTAACGCGATTTTTTATTTCAAATATCTATTTTTTTTTTACCTAAAAAAGCATTGTGTTAGGGCCGATCATCAAGTAAAGGTAAGATTTGTGTCTTAAAACCCAATTTTTTTGGAAAAAAATGGATAAAAAATTTACAAAATAAATTGAATATAATAGTAGTTTGACAAGGGTCTAAAGTAGGCCATATCACCACGAGGTGGTTATTTTCCCGAACGAAGTGAGGGAAAATTGTTCTAGTGGTAATATGGCTTTTAGACCAGAATAATGCATACTATTTGTCACTTCGATTCCGAGAAAATAACATAAAAATACATATTATTTACGCACAATAATTAAACTAAAGTGAAATAATGGTTTAACTTGACGGTCTTTTAATTTTTTTAACTTCTTTGACATAGATACAAAATATAAATACCGCGAATAAATGCCACAGACGACGGTATAATTAGCTCTTTAAACAGTTTAAACACACTTTAAAGCGTTTCCAAAAAAATAAAATATTTTTTAATGATTGTGAAGTAGGAACTAAAAAACACCTCATGTTTTGAGAAATAAATTTCGTTTACTGATTGGTCGATTTTAACATTGCTGTATTCTGATTGGTTTTTTTAGGACTTAAATTATTTACACAGTATATACGCACCAAATAAGTATAGCGTTCCGATTAACTTCGATAATAATATGTGTTGTGAGTGGAGTTAATATGGTGAAGTGTTCTGATTGGTCAATTTCAAATGTTTTGTAAATCATAAATATGTATACATATTAGCCCTAGAGGATAAATGTACTACTTTAGTCCGCCTTGGTAAGCATAATAGGACACACTTTTTGAGCATGAGAAGTGAAATATGAATAAGGCTATTGAGGGAAAAGGTTAGACTAACAACTGGGCTATTAGATGAGAAACCGAACGCCTGTCTAATAAAACGGTATCCATTTTGTCTTCGGCAGACGGTGACCCTACCCTAGTTTGTGCGGGAAGAGAAGTGTCGTGGTTTATATAGAAAACATGTGCTGATGAATACTATGAACGCCAACTTTTCACAACTAACTCGTGACATGTCCGAGCTTAAAAAAAGCTTCAACGGCAGTATCGACGGGCTAGCCGACAAAATCGAAAACTGGTCATGCAAGTTCTCACAGCTTGAAGACACTATTAAGAGCATGCAGGCCGACATTAGTGGCATTTCTGGTAATAATGTCTCCATTCGAGCAGAGTTGTCGGACCTACGATCTGAGACTGCTGAGCTGCGTTCTGATACTGTTGAGTTGCGCACGGAGACCCAGCAGCTTCGTACAGACTTCGATAACTGTGACTATAAGAAAAGCTTAAACGAAGCTAATAATACGATAGAAAAACTATTAAAAGAAAATAATAGTTCTAAACAATTTTCCCTTATAAATAATTTGGAAATTTCGGGTATACCGTTTAACAAAGGTGAAAATTTAATAACGATCTTACGTAATATATGTGTTAAGGTTGGCTTTACACTGCAAGACAGCGATGTTGACACGATACACCGAGTTCGCCGTTACCAAACTGCTGAGACGGGTTCACAGAAAACCACGCGTCCCCCCGCAATCATCGTTCGGTTTACGCAAAGGAAGCGCAAAGATGAGCTCTTATCAGCTGTTCGAGCTGGCGGGGGATCACTACTGCGGACATCGAGCTCCCGGGGCCAGCCTCCAGCGTGTATGTCGGCGATCACCTGACACCTGACAATAAACTACTCCTTAAACGGGCCAGAGAGATTAAAAATGAATTACAATATTCGTATTAGTGGATACGTGACTGCAAGATACTAATGCGGAAGAAAGATAATAGCAGGGTAATTTACGTAAACAGTCACGCGGATTTAGACAAACTAAAATGACGTTGGTGTAGGTTATTGTCTGTGTTCGTTATTCAAGCAGTTTATTTGTTTTTCTGCAATTGTGCGAAAATGTTGTTGCTTTATTATACTGCGCATCTGGTTCGTTGTATTTTTAATTGTAATGAGTTTTGTTCGACTTCTTGGAGTATTTATATGCCTATTTTATACGAACTCAACAAAAAAAAATATACTTTTGGTATTGATTGGGATTGTCTCACAGTTTATTTAATTGGGTTTTTAATATTTCGGTACATTTTCTCATCTGAAATTGATATATTTATATATGTGACAGAAAGGGATGGAAAATACTTGTTTGTTTACACTATGTGTTCGTTTTGTTCTCGTACTCAAATACAATTATCATCTGTTCTTAAATATCACACTCTGACATCGGCATCGCTTAACAAGAAAATCAGTTTACTTTTATTGATAAATCGTGAATATAAAATCTTTTAACGGTTATTACCAAAATGCTAGGGGCTTACGTACTAAATCGCATATTTTTTTATCACATGTTGCTCAATCCGACTACGACTTCAAAGGTATATCTGAAACTTGGCTAACTGAGAACTTTTATGACCGGGAATATTTTGATAAAAGGTATAGTGTGTATCGTTGCAACCGGTCTACAGCGGATACCGGAGCCACGCGCTTGGCGGTGCGGTCTGAGTAGCAGCCCGTGCGTCGCGACTGGGACGTGCCTTCACCAGCGGGCTGTGAGTGTGTGTGGGTATCGGTACCTCTAGCCACCGCACAGGCCAATAACACTATTTTAGGACCAAATACGCGAACTACTTCCTGCCATTTAAATATTGCTTGCGTTTATATCCCAAATGGACCTTGTTTTAGGGAATCACTAATTTCATTTTTTGATATAGTAAGCCAATTAACAATAGACCATACTAATGACATATTTCTAATAGTAGGTGACTTCAATGTATCTCAAGCGCAATGGGTATTAACATCGTCAAGCGAAATGGAGTTATCGCCTAGCAGCAATTTAGCTTCGCAAAGTTTAGCAGACTTTTTATGTTTTACTGACATGAAACAGTATAATTGTATTTTTAATTCGTGTAATAATCTGCTGGACTTAATACTATGCAACAGGTATTGTAAAGTTTCCCTGTGTGATGTGCCATTGGTGCCTGAAGACGCATTATATCACAAAGCACTATTTATTGATTTAGAAATTAGCTATATACCACTTTTTAAGTCTCCTGCAAAAGAGGTTTATAATTTTACTTTTTTTTTTTTTTTTAAGCTTATTACGACAATATTAACAATGAATTGGAAGATATAGATTGGTGTTCTTATTTTAGCAATCTTAATTGTGAACTTCTGTCGAAAAATTTTATAATTTATTAAGCCACTTAATTGATAGGTATGTTCCACGACGTAAATTACGCTCATCATCTAAATTACCAGCTTGGCATAATAAATCTTTGAGGAAAATCCTTAATGAAAAACGTAAATTTCACCAGCTCTGGAAATTATACGGAAACCCAAGTGGGTTTCCGTATAATCAAGTGATTATGATAGTTTCAAACTTCTGCGGAAACGGGCTGAAAAAATGGAGCAAAAATGCTATCGTGACTTTTTATCACTCTCAGAAACAAATATAAAAAATAATCCAAAATATTTTTGGACTTATATTAAATCAATTTTTTCGAGCAATGGGCTTCCGCAAACCATGGCGTACAAGGATACAGTAACATCTAACGGCGAAGAAATTTGTAATTTGTTTAATAGCCATTTCCATTCTGTCTTTGAGGTATATGACAAGAGTCCTGCTGATATTGACAATTTACCGGTGCCTACTAATCCTTTGATAGATATAAATTCAATTGATATTAATGAAAATATTGTAAAAAGATATCTAAAATCTATTAATATTCATAAAGGCGCAGGACCTGATGGAGTACATCCGTTATTTATTAAAAATTGTTATTCATCTCTAGCAGCTCCAATTGCGATTCTATTTAAAAAATCTATTAAAGAAGGTTGTGTTCCTGCAATTTGGAAAAAAGCATGGATAACTCCTGTGCCCAAGGGCTCGGTTAGTCGTGATATTGAAAAATATCGGCCCATATCCATACTTTGTCAGTTTAGCAAACTTCTGGAAAAAATTGTTACTGACCAATTATCTGCTGTAGTGCGATACCATATTGTACCTAATCAACATGGTTTCTATAGGGGCCGTTCCGTTGATACTAATTTGTTAACATTCACAAATGAAATACTAAAGGCTACGCCGTGTATACTGACTTTGCCAAAGCGTTTGACATTTAATCAACTACCTACGTACGTGTACCTTTCAGTGCTTTTTTATGCTTTTTTGTGTTTTCTCGTAAATTTATATTAATGTTTAACAAATGATATCAGATAACTGAGTGATTTGTTTTTTGTGCTACATCATGTTTAATTCTAAGTTGAAATAATACTGGAAACTATAGGTCTAAAGTTAAGCAAATATTTTGTAAATTTAACCCTTGTATGACTGTTTGTTTCATAATAAATTAAATAAAAAAATAAAAATGTGATGTATGGGAAATGTATATTCCTCAACCTAACCTACTGATTGAAATTCTATGCCGTAGGAACCGTCACCGGCAGGCGAAATCAAATTAAGTGTAGAACAATGGACATCCTTTTCTTATTTTAGCTAATTACCTTCTACGTGAAAGCAATACACACTCATGCTGAGTGGCAACCATTTTGGTGTAAATTATAATTAATTGTATATTTCATGTTATGTTTCTGTTCGCTTTGCACCAAATAAATATTTTTCATTTCATTTCATTTCAATAAAAAAATGAGGTTAGTGTATTTAATCACCTTCTTCTTCCTCCTCCCACCTAGTTTGTCCCAGATTTTTTTGCTGTATTGGGCCTGGGGTCCGCTTGGAAACCTAATCCCAGGAATTGGCGTAAGCACTAGTTGTTAAGAAAGCGACTGCCATCTAACCTTTCAACCCATGAGGGGAAGCTAGGCCTTGGGATTAGAACCGATTTCCTCACGATGTTTTCCTTCACCGAAAAGCGACTGGTAAATATCAAATGATATTTCGTACATAAGTTCCGAAAAACTCAGTGGTACGAGCCGGGTTTGAAACCGCGACCTTTGGATTGAAAGTCTGACATCTTACCGCCAGGCCACCAGCGCTTTTCAGTGTTTTTAATCACCATTTTTTTAATAACACCATTTTTCCTGCCGATACAAGAGCGTGGGTTAGGTATGCGTATGGCGCGGACGCTTGCTGCTGTCGCTTTTGTTTAACCCTTGACAAAAAAGAGGGGTATTATAAGTTTTATTTTCGTGTGTGGTATTTTTTTTAAATGAAAGTCTTGATTGTGGAAATATAACATTAACAGGTTTAAATGGGTTGTTGTGCGTTTTTTATGATAGGGTTATTTACGTTTCCAGTTTCACACTTGACAGTTTTTTTAGTTGACCGGTCAGATTATTGAGATTCCAAGATAACCCCTGAGTGTAACGTAATGTAATGAATAGTTTCGCCTGTTTCACCCTCTACTTAATCTGACGACATAGATTAGTCCTTTGAAGAGGAAATAAGTGGGGTCACTAAACCCTGCTCGTGACAGCTAAGTACGATCACAGTATAAAGAGAACCGACCGTTTTCAACCGACTTTAAGATTTGTAAGAAGGAGCTCTCTTTTTTATGTAAGTAGGTAATTAGTAATTATAGACCGAGAGCTGGCCACTTCAGATATGACACAATAATGAGAGCAACGAAACCACTGTAGTTAGTTTGCTATACTATGTTTGTTTCTAGATCCGGACATCCGGTAAAGTGGTGGAGGTGGAGGTGTAGGATGCAATTAACTCGAAGTAAAGAAATCTTAGATTTCTGGGTTTGATGCAATATTATGGGAAATTATGTAATTGATTAGATTATATCATAGCCTGAAGTTTTTGTTAAGGGAAAGTAGTACAAAATGATGTATAATGTAATTTATAATCACTCGCCTACTGTTTTTGTTTCCGCAATAATGCACAATGTTTTTGTTATAATGTTAAAATAACCCTGCCCTCTAACAATGACAAAACTTCGTCAGCTTTTACCTCTTTTGGTATTACTTTTTTCCAAGTGAAAACTTTTGTTGGTCTGTCACTCTGAGCTCCACTCATTAAAAGCTGCCACATGCCCGGATCTATCAATAGGGATGGTAAAGCAATCTAACCATTCAGGTCATTGCTATCATTATTGTGTAATTACTGTCATGGCTAGTCCATTAATCTATTAGTCCAGTAATCTTAGTCCATTCACCTCCAAGACGAAGACGACGGATCGCGTTACATTTTTTTATTTATTTTTTATTTAAAAGTGTTTAGTAATTGACAGTTGGTACTATTGTCATCAGGCCGGGATCTGATGATGGGATCCTGGAAAAATCGAGGAAACTTCAAATGGTATAGGTACATCTATAGTGATTTGGGTATTTTTTATTACAGTAGCTCATCGATTGCTTTTTGTTTTGCAGTACCTAGATAATTTCTGATTGTAATTTTTTTTATGAGTTTCGAATTATGATTTCTGGTATATTTAATATATCTGATTTTATAAAGACAGCCCTGTCTCTGGAGTCATGTCTAATCATGACTAATTCAGACACATTCGTCGCTTATTTCGTTATTGTGCAAAAAAACTTAAAGGCAGAATCTGGGTAGTAACATTTGAACTTTAAACAGCTGATCTTTATGAATATTTAGGGGTTGCGCAACCTGAATATACCTATATTATGTCATACTGCACAACAAAAGAAACTTTGTGCTTTTTTATATATGGCTTTTACTCCTCGCCGTTTTTAGCGAGGTGAATTCTGCCAATGTCGAGGTGTACTTTTGATTTGATTAATTTTTAGTAATATAAATAAAAGCAACGTGGTTCGGTTGATGCCTTGCTGATTGTAAGGTGATAGCCTCCCTAAAAACACGTGGGTTGCCGAGACCCCGGATAACCGTTTGTTCAACTAAAAGATGGTTACGCGCGTTTTGAAACTAATTTTTCATTAGCTGCACGCTTGTTCGTTAGGTCACCGCACGATAAGCTATCAATATTACACACTGAACTACGTAAATGAGCAAAAAACTAAAAAAACTATTCCATACTAAACTACGTAAATGAGCAAAAACCAAAAACTATTCTAAAGACGCCGCAGCCATCTTGAGCTGAAACGATTATCTACAACTTTGTGCTTATTTCACTTACCGAAACAGGTCCATCTTTGACAGTTCCATTTGAAAATGACTTGATTCCATTAACAGTAACTTCGAGACCTTCTACAGTAGTGAAGCCAGGTATAAGCGTTGTATTTATGGGAGCATTTCCACTGAAACAACCACAATGCATTATTTTTAAAGCAGGGAAGGCAATTGATGGTTACAGTAAAACTCGCTTAAGACGGTTTTGAGGAAACCCAGCCAATAACGCGTACTATGCTGGACTAACCTGCGGGACCTGGTGAGTAAAGTAAAGTTGCTAGGACTGAAATAAAATGGCGTGTTATGCTAATAATTTTAATGTAAATCTCATTTAATTCAATTATTTTGTACTATATTGTAATTTATTATTTATTTCATCAAGTGGACATTAACTTTATATAACATTAACTGTATATGTAACTATTAACTATCTGATGTATTTTATCTTACAAGCGTTTTGGTGTCAACTGTAAGCCTGTAAGATTTATTTTTACAAATAAATAATTAAAAAGTCATAGATAGATAGATATGGTTCATTGCTTCTTCTTCTTCGTCCTAGCGTTTGTTCCGGCTTGGTGTCCGCTTGACAACCTAATCCCATGAATTGGCGTAAACACTAGTTTTTACGAAAGCGACTGCCATCTGACCTTGGATTAAGTCCGGTTTCCTTACTATGTTTTCCTTCAACGAAAAGCGACTGGTAAATAATATCAAATGATATTTATTCCGTACACAAGTTCCGAAAAACTCAGTGGTACGAGCCGGGGTTTGAACCAGAGACCTCCGGATTGAAACTCGGACGTGTAACCGCCGGTTTATTGCGAGCGGTTAGTTACATATATATCAAGTGTAAAATACACAATAATTTTAAGCAATTGAAGAACGTTATGCATAACAGTGCTGTGGTCTCCGCCGATTTTTTTTTCTTTTAATTAATGGCTTTTACTCCTCGCCTATCTTAGTGAGGTGAATTCTGCCAATGTCAAGGTACACTTAGGATTTTATTAATTTTTGTAAAATAAAATAAAAGCAACGTTGTTCGGTTAAGGCGTTGTTGATTGTAAAGTGATAGCCTCCTTACAAACACGTGGGTGGCCGGGACCCCGGATAACCGTTTGTTCAACTAAAGTGTGGTTACTCGCGTTTTGGGACTAATTTTTCTTTAGCTGCACACTTGTTCGTTAGGTCACCGCACAATAAGCTATCAATATTACACACTGAACTACGTAAATGAGCAAAAAACTAAAAAAACTATTCCACGATTATCCTCCGCCGATTTAAAAGATCTTGTTACTAGTTAGACGTCAATTATTTTAAGTTTACCTACCAATTAAGTATTTTTTCACATTTATGTTTTTGATAGAATATGTTCACTGCAGTGACTTTTACCGTTAAAATACAGTAGGCAGTAAAAGTAACGTTCACGTTCTTATATTCTCTTAAAAATAAAATCATGACATGATTATTTGAGACACCTCGGCCGAGTAGCTACTTTCCTTCTGACCTGTACGAAGCGTTCGCTGATCTTTTGATGTAATACTATTACAGAATTCTGAAATTAGGTTATCCTGCAAAGGTTTTAAGAGGAATAGGAGTCCGGGTTAACCCCGACAGATTGAACAATCTATCAAGGGGTCGTTCCAATTGCAAACCCAATAGGACGAGTCTCGGACTCGGACCAGAAATGGGCAAAATGTAATTGACTGATGATTAACATCGACGATAAAAATTATGATTAATTTATCGAATAAGTCGATTAAATATGTCGATTAATTTAGTTATGATTAAATTAATCGTCTATTAATTATCAACGATAAAAAAAATTGTAGACTAATCAATCTGATTAATAGGTATTAGGAACAAGGTACCAATACAAGGTGAAATCAAAATTGAGAAACAAATAAAACCTGAACATATTTCTGATGGTGAACAACTTTTACTACGGGGTCAACTTTGGATTCGAAAATGAAAAAGATAAGGATAAAGATGTAGATGGGATATGTTAAATGGAACATGCAAATTGTAAAGTGGAACTGGAAAACGAAAACGTAAGTGGAAATGGAAATGAAATCGAAAATGGAAAGAATTGAAAATGAAGTTACCAAGCAGACCACGCTCAAATTGATTATCTCGATTCTCGGCTGCGGTTTTGATGTTTTTTTATAACAAACTGAGCGTCTTATTTAAATAACCGTTAAGACGATTGTCGCCGGAGTGTCCTTGAGCGTTTGGGCGCTCTCTACGCGCGCCACCCGCGTACCCTTCTCATTGCGATCGTGCGTAAATCCGCCGCGATGCACCGCAATAATGTTCAAAGAATATGACTTTACTCAGAGGCGCGCGGGCAGATTTATAATAATCATACCTAATCCTTTTGTGGATGTTTTGTGATTTGAATACTGTGATTAAGTACTACGGTGACATTTTTTAGGAATGCTACTAAATAAGATAAGTAATAACGATCTCGATTAGTAGATTTTTATGTAAAAAAATGAAAACCTAGATTTTGAATTTGAAGTACAGTGAGCGGCAAAATATTTATGAATTTACGAAATATGGTTAAAAATATTCCGCATATCAGAAAAAATTAAAAAAATACTGACTAGTACAGCAAAAAAAACTGAATGCACATCAAAGCGGTGTTTTCATGTGAATTTGGTTTTTTTTGCTGTGCAAGTGAGCTTAATAGATGGTTATTTTTTTATTGCGATTTTAAATATTAACCGTAAAAATTCACTTAATTACGATAAATTAACAAAACTAAGCCTGTTGCGAGTTGCGAATAGTAAAAATGCACATGTAAGGAGCGGTATTTGTGCACGAAATCGTCATATAAATGAGAGCTGTAAGCCCATTAAATTTAGATCTTTAAAATATAACACAGCGCAAACACTTCTTAGGGTTCAATTGCCAAAATGGTAAAAACGGAACCCTTAAAAGTTTTTTGAAACATGTCCGTCTGTCCGTCCGTATGTCACAGCCATTTTTATTATAAAACATATATTACTGAAATTTTATCTAGAGGTGTGTTTCATGTGCCGCTGCTTAGTTTTCTGGCTAAATTGCTAAAAAAATCTTTTAGGTGAGGCACTCCATACATACAATGCCAAACTAAATGTCAAAAATATTTTTTTTTGTAAATATGAACATGTTGTACGATACGGCTTTAAAAATATCTTATAACACAAGCAATAAATTAAAACATAGATTCTACAACTACAACTTTTGTTCAACAACTTTAAAAAAATATGTAGTCTTCAGATTGTCTCTTTTTTAAACAAACTAAATAGTATTTTCAATGTACGTTAAAATCCTTCTCATTGACATTGCTTGTCAGTCTTGTCACCTTACAGACATAATCAATTTCGCAATACATTGCGTGTTCGAATAAACTTTAAAGTGTACTAAAAATCAGACCACAAGTTATTTTTCAAAGTCGCTGAACAAAGGTTGTTTACTTTGAGGAGTAGAATCTACATTTTAATTTATTGCTCATGTTACAGGCAACACCCAGTATATAAAGTATTTTTAAAACTTTTTTATTAAGTCAATATTTTCAGAAATAATTGCTTCGAAAGTCTAAATATAATAGCCCCCATCTAACTTTTAATCCGTAAGTCTAAAAAATATGAAAAAATACCAAGAAGGATTAGTACTTAATTTTCTACGAAAATTATTTCACATATTATCGGTTCATCCGTTTTTGAGTTATCTCCAAGAATCTACTTACTACGGAACCCTACATTATACATGGTCCGATACAAACTTGGCCGGTCTTTTAAAGATATTTGATAGGTAGTATTAACCGTTAGTAGTAATTTATTTATTCACTTGTGTTGATAATTAATATAAAATTTGTATTTATTTGCATTTCACCGACATAGTAAAGTTTATTTTAGGGTATTCAACGCGCATGTGAATCTTCTGGGGTTGCAGGCGTCCATAGGCTTTATAACTGCTTTCAATCAGGCGGGTCGTATGCTTGTTTGCCAGCGTCGTGGTATAAAAAAAATATTTTTTTCCTTTATTCTTACAAACATTGAACTCTTAAATATCAGCAATTTTTTATTAGATTCTCAATCAGGCTTTGCTCAGTGATAGTTAGTAGACTGAAATTTGGTATGTGTAATTATGTGTTTTAATTACGCCTACAAAGTGGTAAAACAATAAGTATCTGAAACCCATTGTTGGATAGGTCTTTCAAGAAGAATATGCCTTAAACAACTTTTGGATGAAACGAATACTTTCGTAATAGCTTCGAAAGTTAAAAAGCTCTTTGATTTTTGAACCGTGGGTCCAAAAAAATTGGGAAAATTCCTGGAAGTGAGGCCATTGAAATACTTATCACGTATTTTAAATAAAAACTATATGGAATAAAATCGGTTGAGCCGATTTTGAGTTATGCCTATAGTAAAATAACGTAAGTGCTACAAAATATTTCTTTATAGACTACCTTTTGAATGGATGTATTGTAACAGACCGGCAACTACGGATCCCTACACTGAGCATAGCCCGATATTCTCTTGGCCGGTTTATCTGCAATCCTTTGCAGTTTACTTCGCAATTTCTAGATTTGAGAAATTAGTATAAAGTATAACATTAAAGATTGTTTTTAATCTTAAAATAAAACGCATATTACATTCGTTTAGAACACGGTATTCTTAAATAAATATGTTTAAATAAATTCGGTCCTTTGGAGTTTTTTATTAAATTAATTATTAGTCTATTGTATTGCAGTACTATCAGATTTCCGCAACTCGACGACTAATGCCTATTTTGCGTGATGCATGCGTTTACTAAAACATAATAATTTTAGTTTACCTTACATGACCAAATTTGTTTTCAGAGCAATGTGAGATTTATGATTTTTGTTTTATTTCATTTGTTTTTTACTTGTATTATAATCTAAATAAAATACACTTTTTATACGAACGTACATAAACATGCATACGAGTACATTATCTTAAAAGATAAAACGTCTATACATTATTGATTCCGGGAAGACACGTTATATCCGCACCGTATGAACCCTCTGCAGTTATTTAGTCTTTAGGCACAGTAAGTCCGATATTATTGCTAACGGGCCAAGCACAAGTATATGTAGTACAAGGGAAGCACGGAGCGACGAGCGACACAGCCTCCTCGTCTCAAAGCTAGCTCACGACTGCCAGAAACGCCGTTTTCGAGCTAATAACGCACGAAATGTGGAATTATGATCAAGTTGTTTAAGAAAATTTAATCAATTTAAATATCCTACGTTGAGTTTGTAGTGTTCTGTAGTACATATTTTTTAGTTCAACAATATTTTAAATCGAATGAGCCGTTCAGTAGATATAAGCAAAATTAACCGTAAAACGACTTTTCGTTACATTTACATAACGGAGAAACTATACGTTACACGAGTTATTCAAACGTTGACAATGTTATACATGAAATGGTAAATAACATATATTTTTTCAAAATTTTTGAATGACCCGTTATTGAGATATAACCCTTAGAAAGTAACAGTTTTCGGCCACAATCAGCGCCTAGCGCCTTAAATTGACGATATAATTGTTATTGGAACAACCAGATGATTGCGATTCAATTGCGATGAAATCGGCACGATTAATTTTATTTTACCGATTAATTAGTTTATTTAAAAAAAACGGCCAAGTGCGAGTCGGACTCACGCACCGAGGGTTCCGTACAAACCTGTAGGCATATAGGGGTAGTAACTGTAAAATTATTAAAATTATTAAAAATACTTTATATGATGTTATGGTGTACCTTTTATTATATGATGTAACTAAAAATTTACGGTTTTCGCAGTTTTTACTTTATCTGTGCTATAAGACGTTACTTCGTACCAAATTTCAAGATTCTGAGTTCACGGGAAGTACCCTGTAGGTTTTGATTCCCCTTCGAGTTTCGAAAATTTGCGGATATTTGCGGCATAAACGGCTGTATCTTTTGATTTCGTTAGCTTAGTTAAGTTAGATTTTTTGACAGCTCCAAGGGACAGTAGATCTGAGTACTTGGTATAAATTTCAGCTTGATACCTCCACGCGTTCCTGAGAAAAAGGATCTTGACACACAGACGGACGGACGGAGGGACAACAAAGTGATCCTATAAGGGTTCCGTTTTACCTTCCGAGTTACGGAACCCTAAAAACATCGATTAATGCCTATCCCTGGCTCGGACTAACCGAACGGCTAAACATTAAAAATCTGAACTTGATTTTTATCTTATTTAGTTCCTTATCTTAATTCATTACTCTGTATATGTGGCCATAACTTTGAGCTATATACAGGCTGATTTCGGGGTCGTGGAGCAAGATAATAATTAAGGCATAATACATAAATTTAAGATAAACCTAATGATGGTGCTTATTATTTGTTTATCACCAATATATTGATGATTATTTTTCAGATGATAAGTTGAAAAAGACATGATTTCATACGATTTGGTCACCCTACTCAATGTAACGTCTTGTCGTTTTCCATACAGCGTACCTATGTCAAAAGTCATACTATAGGGTGACCATGATTTACTTAATATAAGATTGAAACTTGAAAAATAAGAAAAAAACAATTAATTCTGTTTTGAAAAAATACTACCGCACTATAATGTTGATCAGCTACAGAGTACAGAGTCCGAAAAAGTGGTTCTGGATCATGACCCAGAAATCACCCTGTATAGGCACCTATATTTCTTAACTAATGTGAATTTGGAATTTATTGCAAGAGAACGTTAAACAATTGCATGAATTTTTCTAGCTGTTACTATTTACTATACTGGCCGTCTACACTAGGAGTATGTATGCCATGAAATTACATACTAGGCCTTAGAGAATAGGCATGATGACACATGTTGAATTATGCAATAAAATTTAGTTGATAGGATGCAAAATGATCAATATATCCATCTAAAGTGAAAATTTATAAATTCTATTGAAATGGCTCAAAGATATTAAGCTGCAAAATTTCTAAATTTTACGATTTTTTAAAGTGCGAAATTAAAAAAAAAAACAAAGATACCATCCGATTTTTAACATTTTACTGTAAAATAAATTGTACAGCAACCTTATACATAAAGGCAACATTTCACTGTAAAAATAGCAATTTCATACTTTAAACATGGCGACTACGATTGTGACGTCACTTTTGCACGTCATTTTGTTAGGAGCGTTTTGAGAAACAAATGCGAATCTCGGACTTTAAGTCTCATTTCTGACTTTTTTGTTGCTTTAACGCAATTGGTCCCATATAGACATTTGATCCTCACAACAAAACGAATCAATTGATACCATACATGAAAAAAATTCACCATGCCTAATCAACCCGGAGTAGCCATAACTGTCATTTTCTATACTTACAAAAAAGTCTGCCGATTTTTGCGGGGGAGAGGAACGTCAAATGTATGGCTATTCGTACGTAACGTACAAATAGCCACGTCAGATAAACGTCAGTCCATACATGTGTATGACCACTGGTCATATGATTTCGGTAGAGGGGAATGCCTGTCAATGGTGACTCCGGTTGGTTTAATTCTCAAAGTACTAGGCACTACTATAGTAAACCAAATCAGCAACCTATTACAACCCACACGAGGGAAGAGGTCCTTGCCTAGCAGTGAGACCAAATTGTAAGCTTAATTTTTAACAAAAACAGGTCGGTAATATAAATCTCGATGGTCATGAGAACATCGACAAATCCTTCTTCAAAGCGCGTACTATCTCGCAGGTGGCGCCATCTCTTAACAGTTTTGTCAAAATCATTAACATTCTACCCTCCTACGCTCTCGCGGTCAACGGACATGGCGAGAATAACATCAAGTAATTTAATTCCAAATTTAAATTCGTTGGCACGTCTCAGGCGCTTCAGAAACGTCGATCATTCTTTTTTAACATTAATTCAATATGAAACCGGATTTAAATTCAATATTTCACACTTTAGTAGGGTACTTTTAGAAAAAAAATCAAATAACCGTCTGTAAAGAAAACTTCTTGCCTCATTTGAAGTTTGAAGGACGCTTAGTTTTTTAAGTATTTATTTTTATTTGAAATTTATTATCAAAAATAGATAAGTTAAACACGTTAGTATTTATTGTCATATAAAAAATAATATTTGAACAATATTGTAGGAATAAGAGCACAGATTCTGAAAAATCTATTAGCTATATCGTCAATTCGACAAAACGACCACGCAGATTTGATTTTTGTTTGAGAACCTATTTGTCATGTCTCTGAGCTCTGCGGTGAGCGTAAGTCCCTAATCCTTTAATTAAGCATTTAAATGTCAATCCACGGTTCAACATCACGCCCCGACATCGCTTGAGAGTTCATTGAAGAGATTACGGTACTCGTATAGCGGATTATCTTAGATTAATCGTATTACGATCCGGTTTATTTAGTATCACATCCGTTTGGAATAAACTTGGAAGTTTTTGATTTGTTTTAAAATGTATAACCTCCTCAATCAATATTTTATTTTAAATGAAGAGAGGTTTACAAAAACAAAATAACTAAAATTTTTTTGGGGATTTGTATTATTGATGTCATCATGTTATGTTATTTCGTCTCTAAACGGGCTGCGAAACGTGAAAAAATCTTTATCTAGAAACTGTTCCGTGTGTCGAAGAATTGTCATTAAAATTTCCTGCATAGTAGAATAGTATTTTATGCAACAGTTGTATAGGCGGGGTCAAAAAAGGTGAGTGGCGTGGGTAACAATTTGAGCCATAGGCGCAGCCGGAGGCGAAAATTGTTAAGGAAAAAGCCACGAACATTTTTTTACCTACTTATACGACGTTGTATACAATACTTTTTCTACGACTACACTTACTTTTACATAAAATGCGAAATTGAAAACGTCATGGATATCGCAGTTATAGTCTGGCCAGCCAACGAACGCAGTAGCAATGTACAGCGAACAAAAGTATGACAACACTAAGAATCAGTGAAAAAGCCAGCAATGATCATCAAATTTTATGTTTTATTTTTAGGTGGTATTTCCACCCCTTTCATTAGGTGACATTTACGGTGTGTAAAAAGGAGACGGATATACTTCGTCTGATATGTCATCAACTGCAACAGATAATCTGGTTGAGGCAATTGACATGTGGCTTAAAAATGAATTTAAATTTAATTGGGAACGTTGCAGAAGTTCTATCTCACTCGCGCTTAAGTTGAGAGAGTGAAATGCACTAGAAACAAATTCAATGTGAATTGAAATGTTCGTCATGAAATACTGTGTCTCATCACAAAGGGTTGCCACATGTACGTATTTTGAATTTTCCGCGCGTTTCTACTGACAGAAATGGTTTGCCAGACTATATTTTGTCAACATAATCAATAATCACTTAAGTTTTACCTTTTAAAACACAATTTTTCAAGAATACTAACATTACTAACACAAATACATACTTACCATGGTTATTTGATCAATTATTAAAGAGCTACAGAGATTAGTAAAAATACCTGAATTATATTCAAAGTTTGCAATTTGCCCCTACAAACGAACGGGAAACGTAAAATAACTACAGAGTAGGTTTGTGGTTCTATTATTTTTTTCTTTTTTAAAGTTTTTTTTTCTAAAAACGCTGCGTTTATTTAGGTTTCTTCGGTTAGCAGTAATTTATTTTATATATTAATAGTCGTGTTTGCACGCGATTACGCGATACTATTTTGGCGCTTTTATAGAACAAGTGTTATTTTGGGGAATATACTAGATAGACTTTTCATCGAGTATATTATCTATGTTCTTATAAAGGTGTTGACGAATGTATAAATGACAGATGAAAGTACAGGAGTAGTAAAAGAAACATATTTTGTTATGAAGAATTGCCATTAAATTTTCCTACTTAATAGAAATAAACATATTCTGTTTTCATTGTAAATTTTTAAGGATAAAAATCCTTAAAAATTGACGATTAAAACAACGGGATTAAGATTTTTTTTTTTTATCTTAGTCTTAATACGATACCAATTATGCCCTTAAACGGATCACCAGCATTTTTGTGACAGCCTGTATGTCCACAAAGTTACGAATAGCTCTTTATTTGTTATAAAAAAAAACAAAAAAAAAATTTTTTTCAGATCAAAGATCCATAATATGTTAGTACATTATACTCTAGACTTAATAACTATGTTAGTTTGAGCAAACACATAAAATAAAAACTAAAAACAAAAAAAACTTCCTATTTGGCCCTTCCGATGGCGACATCGACCCAGTATTTAGTTGTAGGGCAGTCTAGGCTTTCCGACAATATCCTGAGGATCCTGATATTATAAGGCTCTTTATTTTTCAGAAATGATATGAAATAAACTTTGTCACTTATGCTGTTTTTGTAAAAAATCGAGTACGTTGTTCTATTAGGATTTTTTTTGTTACATAATAAAGGTATATCTTTATTATCCCTGAAAATCAAGGTTTAATCATTATTATTTAAAGATAAATTGAGTTTTATCGATCTCCTGTAAAATCATGCCCAAGGTATTTATGTTGTTTTGTAAACATCCCTTGAAATATAAAAAAAAAGTGTTTATGCTTAGATATTTGATTTTTTACATGCTTGTTGACATTGAGTGGAGATGACATGCTTCTGAATTTTTTTTCGCTAGTAGTTTAAGTGACCGGAACTTGAAGTCTATACATTCGCTCTTGGACCACTAACATGATGCCAAGCAACTGATAAAGTTGATGATACGACGAAAAAAAATTGACCCCCCACTTCATGTGTACCTAGGTACCAGAGGTACCCTAACATAATACATTTTCAGAATTTGTTTTACCACTACAACTATTTTCAGAATTTGTTTCACCACTATAACTATGTCCCACTATAGCTTACAGCCCGCCTGATAGTAAGCAGCTACCGTAGCCTATGGACGCCTGCGCAACTCCAGAGGTGTCACATGCGCGTTGCCGTTTACAAAAATAAGGATTCACTGTGTCGACGAAAAAAGGAACAAGAGGGTCCCTCGTAAAGGTTTGCTATTATTAAATTTAAACTTTCGTGATGTCTCACGAAAATATAATAAATAGTATGTCTACTATCACTATAAAATATAGCCACTATTATCCAGGCGGACAATAAGAAAGTCCAGTAATTTCAACAGGTTTATTACTAGGTTTTAGTACACAATAAAATTACAAAAAATAGCTCTGAGCGGCGCGTGCGCGCTGCAGATTTGACTCGCCGACTGCCGGCCCGAGCGGCCGCAATCCTCGACGTTGCGTCCCGCACCCCTCATCCCGCGCGTCATCAGGCGCTCGTACATCCTCCCGGCGTTGAAGCAGGCCAGGCTGGCTTTCAACTATGCAAAAGTTATTTGAGTTGCCTTTCACGGGTCTAGAATGGCGATCTAGTCAACCCTTCAACATGTGGCGCGAGGTGACTAAAGTGACGTGAATGTAAATATTTTATAGGGTCCCTCGTCGTCAACACACTGGGTCTTCTTTGAGCTCTTATACTTACTTTTTCCGATTAATTTAGATCACGAAAATTGAGTAAGTTTTAAATCAAATTAATATTACTAAGTTTACTAACCCGAAATAAGCAATGTCAAAGTAGCAGCAATGGCCGACAGTGGTGACGACTTCGTAGAACATATCCGTGCAGTTGTATGGCTTCGATCGCCAACTGCACGACACTATGGTAACGTTGCACGGCTTCTTTAACTGAAAATAAAATTCAATAACCATAAACGCACAATTCGTAGATGGAAATGGAGCTAACAACATAGGTTATGCTTTGGAAATACACTCTTAAGCATCATATTCCTCGCAATCGTCAATATCCTCGGATCATCTGTTTCACCACGGCCACAATTGTCACAATTCCTGACACATCCAATGGCGTTGTAGACGTCCATAGGCTACAGTAACCGCTTACCATCGGGCGGGCTGTATCCTTTTGCAACCAACATGATATTATATCGTCAATATATAGGTGTCACGAAAAAAAATAGGCTCAGAAGTAAAGAGACACATTTAATGACGTTTTTCCTTAAAAAAAATTTTTTAAAGAAATAATGCAGGTACAACGACCATTGGTGGCAGTATTGTGAATATACATTATTAGGATTTTCAGGTAGGTAGGACCCGGGGTATGTCCTTAAACTACGTCCGGACTTGGGTATGTCCTTAAACTACGCCAAAAAGAGTGGTATGGGCACTGCGAATGACATCTCGCTAAGTGTGGTAGGGCACGTTCAGCGAATGTCATCTCGCTCAAATCTGGAGCAGAGCCCGACTGGGGACCTTACAGGAAACCATAGCCAAATAGCACTAGACACTACTCATAGTGTTGTGTTCCTTCTGGTGAGTAAGGTTGCCAAAGAGCTCAAGAGGACCCAGTATGTTGACGATTAGGGACCTTCTTGTTCCTTTAGCCATCAACACAGTGAATCCTCCTTTTTGTAAAGGGTCGGAAACGCGCATGTGACTCCTTTGGAGTTGCAGGCGTCCATAGGATACGGTTGCTGCTTACCATCAGGCGGGTTGTATGCTTGTTTGCCACCGTCGTGGTATAAAAAGGTGTCGTATTGGGATTAGGTCCAGTTTCCTCACAATGTTTTCCTTCACCGAAAAGACTGGCACATATCATTATGATATTTCGTACATAAGTTCTAAAAACGCAATGGTACGAGCCGAAGGTCGAACCAGAGACCTTAAATTAAAAGTACCATGTTACCAACGCTTTATGCCAAAAGCAGTGGTTGCTTCTACAAAATTTTCAATTACGACAGTTTCATTTTCTTTTAATTCGAATTTACTTTTTGTTGGTGTGTAATATTAATATTGCACTATTATTTTAAAGTATCCCTAATTTATGCAACTGTAAATATTTCATTGAATTATGATAATCCTTTTTGCCCACTCGGAGAATAAATAATTAAGTTTGCATATTTAAATAGCATTCAGCGTATACGTTTCGTATTAAATGAAATTTGAGTTCTGCAAATTTCATTCATCACGTAGTCATTTGGGGCAACATTTTTCGCGACAAATTGCGCAAAATACGTAAATTAATACCTACATAGGTATATACATATATAGAGATGTAATTGCGGAGTTAGGTACAGCTGTATAAAGCTTGGACGATTTTATTTAAAATTTTGCACAAGTTTTTTTTTGCAAAAATGTTATGTGACTTCTCTGAATCATGAGATCATTCGATCCTGATAGAAAAAGTATCCCAATGCATAGGTATACCTACAGGTATTTTCCAAAGAATAATATATTTATAATACAGGCCTTAGCATGGACCCGGGTATGTCCCTAAACTACGCCCGGACCCGGGTATGTCCTTAAACTATGTCTAAAAGAGAGGTATTGGGTACTCCGAATGTCATTTCACTATGTGTGGTAGGGCACAGCTCAGCGAATGTCATCTCGCTAAAATCTGGAGGCAGAGCCCGACTGGAAAAGTACCTCCACCTTACAGAAAACCACAGCCTAGGTTAGAAAAGCACTAGACCCTACTCATAGTGTTGTATTCCTGTCGGTGAGGAAGGTTTCCAAAGTGCTGACGATGAGGACCCCTCTTATTCCTTTAGTCGTCAACGCAGTGAGTCCTCCTTTTTTAAAAGGTCGGCGACGCGTAGGTGTCCCTCTGGAGTTGCAGGCTAGGATACGGTAGTTGCTTACCATCAGGCGGGCCGTATGCTTGTTTGCCACCTTCGTGGTATAAAAATAGGCTTACAATAGTTTTAAGACAGTCAGCAACTTGATAATTAGCAGTGGCAGCGCGTTAAAATTTATTTCCTTCTTTCAAAAATACTCGTAGGACAACACTTTCCTTTTGTTTCAAAGCTTTGGTAAATAGTTAATTACTCAACTAGCTGAGAAACAGATGCTCCGCCGCTGACGACTTATCATTTAGAAGAGCTAAATAAAATACATACCATTTCAAGTAGAGTTTCCAGTGTAAGTCCCATATCCTGCAGAAGCGAATGCATGTTCCTGATGTACGTTGGAGGCACATACGAGGTGGTGAGGATGTCTAGAAAGCTGTTGTAAAACATGACGATATCCGTTTTGCTGTAGCCCTGGCTGCTTCTGTAAAAAGCGCCTTGTTCATAATCCTACTAATTGGCCGACCAAGTGAAACAAGCGAAGCGTCTACGGTTAAGCTAGAGCAAAAACTGCTTCACGTGTCTGTCCAGTTTCTCTACAGACCACATTTTTAGTACAGCACGGACATATATTATTACACTATGTTTTATGTGGACTCATATGTCTGGCTTTAAAATTATTGGGGACAAACGCGTATATATATCGTTTTGGATACATGATCTATACACCATATATACCATATATGGTTGTCAAACTAGGCGAAAAAAGTCTGAAGTTGTAGAAGGCTAAAAAACAGTAACCTCTCATTGGGGGGGGGGGGGGGGGGTATTTTAAACTTATGGGTCTGACACCGTTTGCTTATCCTTTAAAAAAGAAACATAAAAATAATCTAGTCAATGCGCATAACTATTGATTTTGCTGCTGATAAGTTATGCCACGTAAAACCAATCGGCACTTTTAACCAAATTTTATTCCATGAATCCATTAAAAACTGTCAAACCCCCTTAGATAAAATACTCCAAACTCTTATATATTAAGGTAATGCGGCACGTAGCCTCGAGTTTCCCGTAACTGTCCTTTTGAGTATCTCTTCTAATCAACTGTTCAGAAAAAATACCCAAGTACGTGGACTAAATATTTGTTCTCTTGCTGGCATGAGAAAAAAGTCCCAATACTTATATGAAGTTACCGTTACGACCGAAGAAATATGTCAACATATTATATTATATTCACTATCACTTCTAACGCCGTTGGTGTTGACTGTGTTAGCCGAAATATGATACTCCCTCTCCTTGATTTGTTTGTTCCTATTATCACCGGTATTCTGAATTTTTCCATTTCATCAAGTACTTTTCCCAGTCTGTGGAAGGATGCCAATATTATTCCTTTACCCAAAAAATCCAACCCCAGTTCCTTCTCTGACTATCGCCCCATCTCCATTCTTCCTTTCTTATCCAAAGTCCTCGAACGGCTAGTGCATCAGCAACTAACTTCCTTCCTGAATAGAAATGACCTCCTAAACCCATTTCAATCTGGTTTTCGTCCGGGCCATAGTACTACCTCGGCTCTTGTCAAGGTTACCGATGACATCCGTTTGGGTATGAATGACCAGAAGCTTACAGTTCTTGCACTTCTAGATTTCAGTAATGCCTTTAACACGGTCGATTTTGACATTTTGCTCGCGTTCTTACAGTCTCTTAACATATCGGCTGCAGCGATTGACTGGTTCCGCAGCTATTTGGTTGGTCGTCGGCAAAGAATAAAACTAGATTCTTCGTGTTCTTCCTGGTGCAGCACATCAGCTGGTGTTCCACAGGGTGGTGTGCTGTCTCCTCTTTTATTTTCTATCTTCATTAATTCCATAACTCTTGATCTCTCCTCTTCGTATCACCTCTATGCCGACGACCTTCAAATATATTCGCAGGGTATGCATAGCGATCTCAATTCAGTTATAGAAGCCACGAATCTTGATCTGCTCCGCATATCAAATTGGAGTCAAAATTACGGTTTAAAAGTAAACCCCCTAAAGTCACAGGTAATTGTGATGGGTAGCGCTAAACAAATCTCCAAAATTGACTTTCTCAGGCTCCCTCCGATAGTCTTCGATGGTATCCAAATTCCTTTTTCCAACCAAGTGAAAAATCTTGGCGTAATCATGGATCGTTGTCTATCATGGGTGCCTCAGGTGAGTGAAGTGAGCAGGAAGATGTTTGCTGCCATAGGGTCTCTCAGACGGCTCCGGAATTTCCTGCCAAATGCTACTAAAATTGCGCTTGCTCAGTCGTTACTTCTCGCCATTCTTGATTATGCAGATATCTCCTATTTAGACCTAACCGAGGAGCAACTTAATAAGCTTGAGCGTATTCAAAATGCCTGCATTCGGTTCATTTTCGGATTACGCAAATTCGACCATGTTTCTAGTTTTCGTTCTCAACTCAAATGGCTCCCTATCCGTCACCGCCGTAACTCTCACATACTTTCTTTACTCTTTTCTATACTTTTTAACCCTGCAACTCCCCGCTACCTCAAAGAGCGTTTCTCTTATCTTAATTCTATTAGATCCTCTCAAAAATTGCTCCTAAAAGTGCCATCTTCATCTTCCAAATTTTATAATTGCTCATTTACGTTCCAGGCCGTTCGTTTGTGGAATTCTCTCCCTCTCAACATTAAACGCGCGCAATCTATTGGTAGCTTTAAATCGCAACTTAAGGAATACTATTTATCTCTTCCTTAGGTTTTTAAGTTGACACTGTTGTTTCTTATTGTGTGTATTATATATGTATATATGTACGTATATGTATGTTTATTTTGTATTTATTTAAGTATGTATATTCATATGAATGTGCTGTGTTATCTATTTCGTCTCTTTTGTTTCTATGCACCACCTACTGCTTATTGTTTTTCTCTAGTCTCCACTACCCAAAGGTTGTCTGGAAGAAATCGCTCATTAGCGATAAGACCGCCTGTTGTTACCTCTACCTAAACTTATCTAATTGTAAAATTTGTGCTTGTAACTGTATGAGGTGTGCAATAAAGAGTATTTATTATTATTATTATTATTATATTCATATTATCGGTATGCATACTTTAGTTGCGTGTGCACAATCCATAAAAAGGTCAAATACTGCTTTTCGTGAACAAAGGATTTCCTTCTGCCTGATTATTTCTTAGGATCCAAGGATGGATTTGAGAAGTAGAGCCATCAAGATTTTTGATGTAAATTTTTAGGTGGGGAGGCTCTCAACTTTATCTTGATATCTCCATCAGTTATCAGTTAACCTACTAGGCCAAGTTTGGTATCGTGTTGACACCATTCTGAAGCTCCCCCCCCCCTAAGAATTTACATCAAAAATCTTGGTGGCTCCACTTTTCAAATCCATCCTTGGGTCCTAAGGAACAATCATGCTGAAGGAAATCTCTTGTCCACGAAAAGCCGTATTTTTATAGCTGCAACTGCCACTACTTGGGAAGGTAATGATTAAGTAACATGGTATCAACACAGGGCGGACACGTCATACTATAAAACTCGTTTGAGCGCCTTTGTGTGCACGGCACAATGTGTGCTTGCGTCTTAGGGCGCTGTCGTAATGACGTTTGACAATAATGAAATAAAAAATAAAAAATATATTTTTCAGGTATAAACCCAATCAAAATTACATTGAAATAAAATAAAATAAAATACACCGATATTTTGCTTTTTATCGATGCGTTGCCAGATAAGCCGACTAGTTCCCTACCAATCGGCCGCCGCGAGGTAAGGTAATTCCGTAAGGGGCGGGGCGTAGCGTGGCCATTGTGTACGTAATACTATTATTTATTCTGTGGTATCACTCAAGTATCACTGGTTTGTACAAAATGAGCTTCCAAGTTTTGACACCGTTAAAACAAATCTTATGTTATTAGCACAATGGTACCAAATTTTTGTATTCATAAGGATACGTTTAATAGACATCAATACTTTAAAATGGCGCTGCGGAGTGCTGATGCCGTTCGCTTGATCTCTTCACTACACTGTGTAACTAAATTCAAGTCCAAATATGTATATAACCTTTCTCGCTCACTATTCGCTTGTATTTCTCTGAATAAAGGTAAAAGAAACTGCTGTTTTAAATCAAAGGATTAAAAATACGAGTAAATATAAATTAATTATTTCACTGTGGCTTATTAAAATAATTTTAAACAAAAAATAACCGACTTCACTTAGCCTCCATTTTTCCAGAAGCAAATGCCCGAGCTACTGTAAAACATATTCAAAACACAAAAACACAATAGGTATATATCATATTTGAAGAGTTCCCTCGATTTCTCCAGGATCCCATCATCAGAACCCCACCTGGTGACAATGCACAGTGGCTTAGGTCATAATTTAAAAAAATGCATGTGTCATTTTTAAATATCCAATGATCGTTTATTATTCACCTATAAATGTACTCCAATCGGGTATAAATAGATCTTGGATTATTATAACTATTTTCATTCTCTTACGAACCTCGAAAGTGACCATATCACCCGTTTCGGCGCGCTCCCTTATCAGCGACTCATTAAGCGATCGGTCATTAGTAGTGAATTCCTGTGAAAGTTGGTATTTTAGTGATTTTTAGTATTATGGATCTTCAAGAATCAGGTACGTTATTTTGTTTTACATATAGATTTTGTTCTAACATGTAATATATAGTAATAATAACGGGTCTACGCCATGACTAACTTACATGCGAAACATTATAAGAATATTTTTTTTAATGAAAGTTTTAGTTATGTTATTAAACTCGCTGAAGGATAAAATTACCTTCATTTGAAAGCTTGATCTTTGTAGATTAATAGACATACAACTTTGTTTGCCTAATTATGCCTATTTAGTATTTAGAATCCTGCTACGCCAAAGTGGGCCTACGCGTAACGGTACTACAAAAATATTACGTTACAATATTTTTATTTTTTTCAGATGATATGTACGTCGGATCATTTACAAGGGGATTTGTATTTGAACTTTGGCTGTCTAAGAGTGGTTCAGGTGAAGAAAGGCGTCGCCAAGAGATACAACATTTGATTGAAATGGGCCCATATGCAGATAACGTGAATACTAGCAACTTAGAAAAAGTCATAAAGTACATTTGCGAACGAATTGTGTTTTTTTCGAAATCGTGTTCGAGAACCAAATCTAAAGTTCTAATGAAACATTCTGAATGGTTCAACGAGTTGCAAAGTGTTAATCTCCTTAAAACATGTACGTTAACCAAAAATACCTTGAACGTGGAATCCGATCAACAATCCGCTATCCGCTGAAATCACCGGTATACAACAGAACCTAATAGAAAGGTGTTAAACTATTTTGGAGTGCATATGATCTGGATATAAAATAAATGTAAATAAATAAATTTGACGAGTATGCTACAGAAACGGCGAAAGAACTGATGAAGGTATACGATTGGTATCCTTTACCATCTTCTGTACATACAGTGCTCGTACATGGTGCTATAGTTATAGAAAACGCTTCAGTTCCTATAGGTGAATTGTCCGAAGAGGCTGAAGAGTCAACGAATAAAAATATAAAGATCTTTTGACGCAACCACACACGGAAAATATCTCAGGATATCACTTACAAAGATCTTATTCAGAGGTTTCTGCTGAATTCAGATCCATTTGTCACCTCCAGTAGAAAGTCACCCCGAAAAAAAAATCTACTCTCTCTATTGAAGTTTTAAGTTTATTAGATGTTACTGAATAACGTAGAATTTAATGTTTGAATTTATGTATTATTTAATTTATATATGCACTTATTGTTTTTATTGATATTTGTTTTACATGAGTTATTATAAATGTATATTTATTATTTATATTGTAAGGCCTGTTATGTTTAAGAAATAGTAAATGTCTAGTTTAAGGAATAGTAATAATTAATAATCATATACTTTTAAGGTATTTTTAAGTTTTTTTTTACATAAACACAAGGTTACAGTAGTTACTTGTAGGCTAAAATTAACTTGCTGTTACTACATTGTTTGTTACTTATTAAGTTTCAAGTGAAATAAAAATAGAGTATTAAAAACCGACCAAGTGCGTGTCGGACCACGCATAGGAGGGTTCCGTACCTTCAATGGAATGAAATGGAAGAAGTTTTTTGGAGATAACTCAAAAATGGTTAAACCGATAATGTTCAAACCAATTTTCGTTGAAAGTATATAATAAGGCGCATCTCTTCAAATTTTTTCATATTTTTTGAACTTACGGTTCAAAAGTTACGGGGGGGGCTACACAACTTTTCTGACTTTCGAAGCGATTATTTCATAAAATATTCACTTAATCACAAAATAGTCAAAGAAACCTCAATGTTATTTTGAAAGACCTATCGATTGATGTGTCATGTTGATATTTGGTTAAATTTTTTTTTTGTTAATTTAGTTACCTGTATGGAGCGCCCCCCTAAAAATTTTTTTTTTCAAATTTAACTACATAACTAAGTAGCTGCATACAAAATACACCTTATGTGTAAATTTTATTCAGATACGTTGTATACATTCCGAGTAAAATGCCTGTGACATACGGACGGACAGACAGACAGACAGACATGACGAATCCATAAGGGTTCCGTTTTTTTCCATTTGGCTACGGAACCCTAAAGACATGACGAATCCATAAGGGTTCCGTTTTTTGCCATTTGGCTACGGAACCCTAATAACTTCTTACTCATTTTCCATTCGAGGGCGAGAAAAACGACCCGAAGCGGTATTCGAACGTAAAAATATGGAATTGTTACTAATTATTGTTTTCAAATTGATATCAAAACAAACTGTCATTCATACACTCAATGGCCGCGATTCGAAAAATAAACACACACTGGACAGACATAGCTCCAACCCTTTTTTTTTTGTTTAGGGGGGAAATGCTTTACGCATACCACTCGAGTGCGGGTGATGGCCCGAGTGATTATGTGGGACTCCCGTCTTGGCTAATGAGGCCCGTGGTGTACCCACTAAAAACTCCCCCCATATGCCGCCTCGCCGCCTTTGTTGGCGGGGTTACAGGAACGCTTGCGCTTACATCCGCGACCCCGCCAGCGGCAGCTGCTCGCGAGCGGCCCCTCCACGGTTGCCCGAAGGCCCACCACGCTAGGCGCACCAGATGGTTGGGCGCGCCTTCCTCCACGGCCTCCATCCTGTGGTGTGACGGACCCCCCCGAGCCCGCCACGTGGAAGCCATGGGTGCCAGAAGATTTGCCGGCAACCAGCGGCGGATCAGGTCTAAGGTTCCGCCGCCAACCACAACTCGGCTGCAGAAGATAAGAAGAACGGCGACCCTTATCACCGGCACTTCTCTTCTTCTGCAGCCCCACCGACCGACGCCGTTCCAGCGGAACGGCCCCGCCAAGGTCGCAGGGGGTAGTGGCGCACCGTAATACCATCACGCCTCTCCCCCTGCGATCCCACCTCGGCCAAAGAAGATAGGGAGAACGGCTTACCGCAATACCGGCACTCCTCTTCCTCTGCGGTCCACCTCTAATGCGTCACAAGCGGGCTCAATGAGCCCACTTGGAGCGCCCTCCTCGGGCCAGCTGGTGGCCCAAGCCGGCCGGCCGTGGGTGCCTCTTCGCTTCACCGTGGGCGACCAAGCCACGGTTACTAAGCCCCTCCACCACAACAAGGTGGGCACCCGGCGGGGAGGGACATAGCTCCAACCCAACTTCAGATTTTCATTAAATATTGGTCTCACATTAGTCTCACATTGGTTACACATTGTACCAATGTGAGACCAATGTTGAATGAAAATCTGTTCGAATAGCAAATGTCAATATCGTTATAGCGTTGAGTTGAGTTGGGTTGAGTTGGGTTGCAGCTGTGTCTGTCTAGTATGTTTATTTTTCGAATCGCGGCCAATGTCACTAAAACGTTTGACATCGTGTTGACACTAAGTAATTTCATTTTGATTTGATTTAATTCCATGGAATTAAAAATTATGTAGACAATCGTTATTTTTAATAATACACACATTTTCTCGTTTTCAAGGGTAAACAAGTCCACTGGATTGCTTTAATATTTGGTGAATGGGCACTCGCCAGTGAGTTGGAATACAGTAGAGGTTTCAAAAAAGATTTACCGAAAATATGGCTCTTGTTTGTAACCGGCCAGTGTTATCACTGACTAAAGTCTAATAAATCTGACCGAGAAACAGCTGTACGAATCGTTCTTACAGCACTATTATAGGGCCATTTTTACGGGCCGATTGTAGATCTAGTTCTTTATTACATATTGGTAGCACTCGCTGATAATGTGGTCCATGTCCTGTTTAACTTGATGATTATATGACATAAACTAGAAAAGATATGAATAAAACAAACGCCACAGAGTCCGATAAAGTTTTTTTTCGATTTCGCTCAACTTTTCGATACTATTTTACAGTAACTAATAAGACTACTATTATTTTGTATATTTCGTTTCTTTTTAAACTGTATAAGTGACACACTTTTGATTTTATGTTTCATTTATAAATAAGTCACCTTAATCTCACAGCTGTTTCGTAATTTTGTGCTTGGAAAGGTGATGTTAAACTAGTATGTAAAATATATAAATACGTTGGGTAATGAGTCGTTTAAGGAATACGTGAAATAGTTTTTTCATTTTCATACATATTTTTTAAGCAAGAGTATGTTTACCTAGAACAATTTCAGGAAAATTGCCGAAGTTTAGGTGGTATTTTTGGAAATGTATTAAAATATTTCATAAAATTTTTAATGTCGAAGTAAACTTGGCCTTATACTTAATTAAGATAACATACATATTGGAGGGCATGGCAAAAAATAATAATAAATCAATCGACAAATTTGCACATTTCAACGTCCACACTAAACAAGCTCTGCAAGAATTAAGTTTTAGGGTATTAAAGAATAATAAATGTGGACCAAAAGTATTTTTTTGCAACAAGCCTTCAAGCTATCTTATTAAATGCAATTTATGTGCGTTATTTCATTATCAGCGATTTTCGTTTTCAAATCGTTACCGGACTCTTAACACATTCAATGCTGTTCAATATCAAAAGAGCAAAACGAAATCAATGCAACAGCAAATTTTCTTCTTAAGAATTAGGAGCAAACTTTCCGGGAAGAAGAGATGAAAAAATATTCGCAACAAACACCCACTTTTGTTTGATCTACGCGTAGGAGCTTAATTAAAATTGTCCATTAATCCATTACCAAACGTACCGAAACAGATAATTAATTTAATAAAGAAAGGTCCAGTTTTAAATACCAATTATATTATTTATTGATAAGATGAAACGGGTAATTTCTCGAATGTTATAACCATATCCCTTTCGTAATAATGTTTGGCGATTTTGGTCTTAATTCTAGATATCATCACCGACTACTTGGTCAGGTCATTTACATGACCTGACCAAAATGCTGCATGTTGCTCGAGAAAAATTATGGCGTGGCCAGCTCTTGCCACTTGTCCCAAGCTACTACCTATTGTGGCTCAAAACTTACAAATGCACATGCATAACATTTGCACCTATTACATACAAGGATTTAACAAGAAAATAAAACTTTAAAGATAATTTCCACAGAAAAAAGCCACATAATCTTATATCATACTCACTTATAAAGTTTTTACCCCAAATTGTAAGAATTCTGTAGCTTAGATTATTATTTTATTAACACGACGTTCTTATCTACAATATTTTACACGAACATAATTATTTTTTGTAAATCATTATAAAATCATAGCCGAAGGCGCGCAAAGTATGGATTACTGTTAATTAATACTTACAGTATATGAGACACATTTTTGGTTTTGGCCCCGTACACTGGATTTGGATCGCATATCATAACCGCGGGGAACGGAATCTGATCACTCGGATAGTAAGTGGACTCCACCTTAAAAATGCAATGCAAATTAAAACATCCCGACGAATTGATTGATACCTCTCCTTCGAAATCTTGAAGTATATAAAAAAATGTGACACTGCACTTCGAATTGGACCATAGTTTATAGATTTAAAATTTCAAAATTAAAATAACCTCGTTGACAGAGTAAGAACAGTACTGTACTTATGCCAAATTATGTGCCTGAGGCGCCCCATAGGGCCAAGCCAGCAATCGTAATGGCGCCCCACTATGGGCGGATCGACGTAAAAGCGGACATTAGTACATTTTGGCAAAAATGTATTTAAAAAAATTGCACATACCTAATTTGGGATACTATATAAAAATAAAGACATTTAATTTTTTCCGCTTTACATATGCGTTATTTTGAAAACTACGTATAATAGAGTATTTTTCTTAAATATTTTTTTCGCAATAAAGTACGAATGTGCACTTTTTCATCGATTCGCCCCATAGTGCGCCCCGTCCTTTTGGCAGATATAATACGCAACGTAGAGCATACAGTATACATACGCAGATTAATGGAAGAATGCCTCATTTGCATCATTTTATATAACACACAAAGACATGCAATGCGCTGTCGTTGATTCCATTATCATAATAATATCCGCAAGTCCCTTTTTCGAAGATACCACGCGCTTTTGATACTATTGTCCTTAAAATTACAAAATAAACATTGAATTTACCACTGTGACCGTAGGATCAGTGCTGTACTTATGCCAGATCATATGACTGAGGGCGCCCCACAGCGCCAAGCCAGCAAGCATGATGGCGCCCCATGCCATGCAAGCGCCCCGCCCTTTGGGCAAGTAATACGCCCCGTGGAGTGTACAATAAACGCAGAACAAACGCAGCTTTTCCAACAGTATGCGCTTTAGAGGTGCGTCCATTTTGAACTGAAATTAAATGATGATAAATGGATAGTTGGAAATCAATTAATTAATACAAATCATGCGATGAAGAAAATTTATAACACCTAATTAAGCACAACTTTTGGTACGGTTAATTTATGCATGTAAGGTATGGCAAAAATTAGGAATAATACGGCTTACACCTACGTTCAGTAGTACGTACCGTAAAATGGGGTAATAAGGGATAGCGTGGGCAGTTGGGTCATGAATGGGGAAAGTATGGAAGATAAAGGGGCGAGTAAAGTTCGTGTTTGTAGACCAGGGTTGTCATATAGCTACATAAATAAAATATTCTCTTAACAAGTGTCAATGTTTATAATCCTAGAGGTAATTAGATTACAAACAGGGAATACACCAGAAAATAATAAAAATCAACAGCATGCGAATACACGGCGCTGGTGGCCTGGCGATAAGACGACAGACTTTCAATCCGAAGGTCGCGGTGGGTTCAAAACTTCAAACCCCGGCTCGTACCACTGAGTTTTTTGGAAGTTATGTACGAAATGTCATTAGATATTTACCAGTCGCTTTTCGGTGAAGGAAAAAATCGTAAGGAAACCGGATCTAATCCCAACAAGGCCTAGTTTCCTTCTTTTAATTCAGTCACTTTCGTAAAAACTACCCAACACCAATTCCTGGGATTACGTTGTCGAGCGGACCTTAGGCTCAATGCAGCAAAAAGAACATAATGCGAGTTAGTACATTAATAAACGCTTATTATCAAAACATAATTTCGAGGAACACTTCTCATAGATATTTAAAGTTTTAAATAATAGGGTAAAATACAAATGAAATACTTTAGAACAAAAAACATCAAATACCTATCAACCACCAAAGCTGTTAGCACTTAGGTACTTTTTTTGTTAATGTAAAGAATAAAATCATGAGTTTTATTATTTTAATTACTACCATTCATTTTATCACGCAAAGCAAAGTTAAAAAAAAGTTGGTCCATAATTGTTAATCTTATTGAAAAGTTTTGAAATTCAATTAATCTACATAAATTCAGGGTCCCTTTATCATTAAGTGCCAGATGTTCCGTGAAATACCTTAAATGAATAATATTATATAATCTGTGCTTAAATGATTGTGTATATAGCCTACATTTTGGAGAGCTAACGATTACGTCACGTGGGCTTAGCCTACACTGTATACAGGATGATTCATGAGACATGAGCAGGCTTAACACTACGGATTCAGTTAAAAATAAGCTATTGTTTGATATCAGTATTAGTGTGATAAGCGCAAAAAAAAAATTAAATAAAAATAAAACGTTTGAAATTATTTATGACACGCATGGTCACTCTACAATTAGAATACTCCGTCGAGTACCTACTGATATTCTCTTGTTTTTCTGTGATATGTGTCAAATTGATGTCTGGTTACTTTTGAAACATCGTATCTCACTTAATTTTTATTTTATTTTTCATAATCAAAGTGCTGTCATGATTGTCAAAGAGGTTTTATCTTTATTCATTTGTTTATGTGGGGTGACCATAATTACAGAGAATAAAATTTCTACGAAACAAAAAGGTAAAAAAAAATTGAAAGGCGTTATTGTTTCACTTAAACATGATGGCGTCGATTCATTATCGTTAACTAAGTGTGTAGGGTTGTTCCTGCTCACGTCTCATGAATCATCCTGTATAGATAAACTAGTCATTTTTAAAGACTACTTGTTTTTGGAAGCGTAGGTAACTTCAGAGTAGCTATTGGGTGTATTTTTATAAGATGCCCGAATGATTTTCGCTTACGTAAAAACTAGAATAGGTTACCAATCTCCCATTCTGACCCCAGATTCCATTGATGACCAAAAACCGGGACAAACGCTAGACCAAGAGCAGGACGTAGCCAACCCTACCTCATCGAGTAGCAGAATTCGGCATTTGTAGGACATGCACGGTGGAACAGTTACGTATTAGTACTTGGTAGACTGAGCTAAACTTTGGAGCATTTTGTACAGCCAGCAAAAACATAATTATAAAATGAGTAGCAAATTGAACCTTGTCGAATCAAACATGCCATTTGAGAGTACTAATCAACCTGGTAATAACAAAAACTGGTAGCAGACTTTAAACCCAGAGCTTTTGTTATTTAGCCGAGTCTTTTTTTAAAGGTGAAAATCGACTAATGTAAGTACGACGTGCAAATGAGTTCACGGAATGGTTTAAATGCAGTTTTACGCGGTACATAAAACACTGTTTATCAACAAGTGCCAAAAAATCAACCTTTAAAGAAAGGAAAATTCTAAAATGTCAGGTTTGCGCCACAATTTTTTTGGCAGATTTAGATGAGCACTATCAAATGAGTCACGTGTCCACTTGCTACTCGATGAAGTACTTTTTGTCAAAAGTAGGGTCATATTTTTCTGACCGTACAAATTGCTCCAACTTTGGCTCAGGTTATATAATATATAACTTTTTACCGTGCAGTGCCCTTCCTCCAGCACAGTGTGAAGAGAACGCAACGTGCGTTCCTAAATAAATATTATTTCATTATGTGTAACCTACAAGTAGAAGCTATTGGAAGCTACTACAAGAAGACCAAAGACTTTACTGAAAACTTAGAACGCTTAGAAAGCCAAAGAGCTCTACCCCGTAAACTAAAACCCCTGACTACTAAAACTTTCCCTAAGCTCTGATGACTATACATACTTACCTCCTGAAAAGAAACACTACAACCCAGCGTTATATACTACAACCCTAATAATCTAATTTCCTATATAAACATGATTTGTCAGACAATCCTAGCGGTTTTCCTAACAATGGCTCGTGAAAGTTTAGTGGCAGATCCCTAGTTATGTAGTAACCCGATAATTTTTAGGAGACCGTTAGAGAGGTTGTTGAAACAAAAACAAGGATATTTATTTTAAACTTTATTTCCTATAAATGGTACTTTACAACGAAAAGACATTAAGTAAATAGGTATATAAAATTAATTAGTAAATTAAATATTCGGTTATAAGTTCAAGTTGTTGATGCGGGAGTTAGTGGTAAAGCTGTAGGATGGAGTCAGGATATCTGTAAAAGAAAAGGCTATTCGGTAGTTTCCATATAGACAAAGTCTTCCCAATATTTGCGGTAAAAATTAATGCTAGAAAATAATTTTGTATATTTTTTTTTATTTAACCCCTACGCCTACAAGCGCTAATGTTAACGAATCCAGGCAGTAACAACTTTTCAAATTAGTTGTTTTTTCTGATTATTTTGATTAGATATAATTTTGCAAGTATTTAAACAAAAGTTAGGATGGGTAGCTGATGTGTGAAAGGTTTTTCCTTATCTACACGCCTGTAATCCGTGCGTGGTTATTAGCTCATAACCTGTCTTAATTTATTTTTATTTTTTCTTTTTCTATACTAGTGATGCTACCAACGTTTCGTAACCTACACTCCAGAGGAAAGAAACGCCAAGAAAACCTCTGAGATGCCCAATTAACCCAAAATTAAACCAAAATTCAACCAAAGTGACTGTGGTCATGCCGAAATAAGCCATATAAATATATCGTGTGAGGCAGTTATGCTAATTCAAACTTCAAGGATGAGCGAATAGTATTGTACATAGAGTAAGACATTGTTTCTAACTACCAAACTCTTCATCTAAGTAATTATCAAATTTTACAGATGATGTACACTATTAGAATGATAGTCTGAATTAACTTATGAACTATTTTCGTTCAGATTTAGTTGATATGGATTCCCATAACTCACTCCAGCACGATTCAATCTCTCAGTTGAATTTCAATACTTTATTGTAGTGGCTTTCTCTTTGCCAATAATTGTATTTCCAACAATATAATAATATTTATTCATCAATTATTGTGAATGATGATAAGATACCAGTCTCACTATGTCAGAGAACCTTGTTAAAATTTTCATAATATTTTTGTTTTATAACTCAATATTGGTACAAAAGTTAGATGCCTTATTTCAGCTCAATAATAATATATAAAAATATAACGCATACGCAATATAGGATAAACGCATCCATCCCTATTTCGTTAAATTCGTAAAATGTTTCCGCATACTCTGTTAAATTCCGTACGAATATACAGGGTGGAAAGACACAACGATCCTTCTCGCAAAGTGGGGTTAATTTATGTGATGGAGAATCGATTCGTAATGTTTAGATTTTTGTTACGAACAATCAGTAAAAATATTAAAATTAATTAATGTTCTTCTTAGTGACAACCCTACTATTACTACGTACTATCTACCTACATGTAAGTGTAATGTGACACTTTATGTTTACAAAAGTATTTACTTTGTGATAAAGAGGTGGGTAGGTATGCAATGGGAACAATTCGAAACAAACAATAACTACTTTATTTACCTCCGGGCATAATAATGCAGGCTGCAGCCCGTGCGCGAGTATGCCGGTGTACCTTTGCTAATATTCCCTGTCGGACGTTTCTACGGCGCAGGCTGGCGAAAGCAATGGTTAACCTTTGCCTCATTTCTTCGGCGTTGTCACACTCCGTTTTGTACACTATATCCTTGATAGTCCCCCAAAGAAAAAAGTCCAAAGGCGTCAGATCCGGAGATCTTGGCGGCCAACGATGCGGTCCAAACCGGCCGATCCATCTATCTCCGAATTCGTCGTTCAGCGCTAGCCGCACTTCGTTAACAGAATGGGCCGGTGCACCATCTTGCTGGAACCATACTTCTCTACGCTCGGCCACTGGTAACTCGTCAAGGTAATTCTGCAACTCCGTATTCAAAAGTTCCAAGTATCCAGCTCTGTTCAAAGTTGGAGGCAAAAAAACAGGTCCAATCAGCGTAACCCCGTGTATTGCAGCCCAGACGTTAACGGACCACCGATATTGGTGACCCGAATGTCGGTATTCGAACGGGTTTTCTTGTGCGTAGATATGTTCATTTCGCCTATTCCACATACCGTTACGCGAAAACAAACTTTCATCGCTCCAAATAATGCGGCGGATGAACAGGCGATCTTCCTCCAGTTTATCCAAAAGCCAACGGCAGTATGCTTCTCGTACAGGGCAGTCCCTGGGCAGCAGAGCTTGAACCCGTTGAATGCTGTAAGGGTGAAGACGTGCAAGTTTCAATATTTTGAGTACTGCGGTATGAGTTAGGCGAAAATGTCGAGCTGCCTGCCTCGAACTAGCCCTTGCATTTTGCTCGAAATACCGCAGCACTCGCTCTTCAAGCCTTGGTGCAATGCGAACTACACCTCCTCCCCGTTGGTCATTTTGGCCCGTTCGTGGTACTATGGGCTGATTATTTGCCACGCGATCTAGCGGTACGGTATTACAAACAACTAGTATCAACTCTACAAGTTTCCTCGTTGAGTTGGTGACAAAGCATAAACTTTTTGATGTTCAATTTAAAGCTATGACTACTTTTTAGGTCCCTCAATGGCGGTGGAATATGGTTCCAGCATTTTGACGCCGCATATCGAAAGCTCCCTCGGAAAGCGGCCGACGCATGACGAGGCGTCAGCAAATACACCCTACACTCCCGGCGTTCACGTAACCTGATGCCAGCTAGCTTTTCAAATAGATAAGCAGGACTCTTATACTGAAGCACTCCGAACAGCAAGCAAGCCAAATGAAGCTTACGACGGTGGTGCATTTTAAGCAAGTTGTGCTTATTAAGAAATGGGGTAACATGGCCTCTCAACGGGACACTAAAGCAAAACCGAGCGCAAGCATTTTGAACCCTTTGGATGAGTTTTTTTGTTTTAGAGAGAAGTCTAGGGCCAAACACTGTGTCCACGTAGTTCAGTTTAGATAAAACAAGTGATTCAACTAACCTGATACGTAAGTCTTCATTAATATTATGCTCTAATTTGGTACAGAATCTTAAGTTTATAGAAAAAACTCCTAACAGCCTCGGCTACATGCTTTTCATATCGAAGCCCATAGTCAATTAGGAGGCCCAAATTACGAGCCTCATATACCCGCTAAATGGGTTCCTCCATCAGCCTAATGTCTAGTGCACTACTGATACCATCCAGTTGTTTTTTGGTGCCAAAAATAATGTATTTGGTTTTACTGGGATTAAGTACAAGGCAGTTTTCTCTGGCCTAGCTTGCAATACTAACAAGGTCCAGATTAAGCTTCTCCATGGCACTATTAATTTCTTTTGGCTTACTAGAGATATATACCTGAATGTCATCTGCATAGATGTGGTACTTGCAATGAGTGATGTGGAACTTTATATCAGCGGAATATAAAATGAATAGTAGCGGACCGATGACTGATCCCTGAGGAACCCCTCTAGTAAGGCCAGTCCTGTCCGAGTACAGTGAGGAACCATCACTGAGACTTACTTTCACTTTTTGGGACCGCTTATAGAGGTAGCTGTCAAACCACTTAATAGTACTATTGTCAAAACCATAGTATCTCAGCTTGGACAGTAACAGGCTTATATTTAAACAATCAAATGCCCGGGAAAAATCAAGGAGTACTAGTATTGTGCACATTCCCTTATCTTGAGCATCCAAGATGTTGTCAGTGACATCCAGTAAAGCAGTCATTGTACTGTGACCTTGGCGAAACCCTCACTGAACATCCGGCAAAATATTGTTACTCTCTATGTAGTGCCTTAACTGGTAAGATACTGCTTTTTCCAATATTTTTGACATACATGGCAGTATGCTGATAGGTCTAAGGTCTTTAATCTCAGTTGGGTTTGAGTTTTTTGGTAAGGGCTGTACAATGGCTAATTTCCACACATCTGGAAAAGTGGATGTAAGTAAGGAGGTATTTATTATACTTATAATAGTGTCAATGGTATGCGGGAGTGTCATTATCAGCATATTTAGATTAATACCGTCACAGCGTTCAGCATTAGATTTTAAACTTTTTATAATTTTAATAATCTGGTCAGAGCTAATGGTATCTAAATGAAAAATAGAATCACTGTACCTGTGGAACTCTAAAAATGTCAACTTTGATATAGTGACATCTGAAATACCTGGCAGGCTAAGAAAATGTGTGTTTAAGACTGTAGGATTGTTGAGACAAGAGGGTATTTCAGTGATTTTTTTGGGCAGCAAATAAGATTTTAAATTCTTCCATAATGCTTTAGGATGATTTATTTTATTATTAATATTTAGATTAAAACAGGCAATTTTTTCAGTATAAAATGCTTTATTTACAACTGATTTTAGGTCTTTGTAATATTTTTTCTTAGACTCACATTGGTTTTTATGGAAGTCTGCAGCAGCTTTGTCTCGCAATCGCATCATGACCTTGATTGACTGTATCAGTATAATCATGTAATCATCCTAATTTTATTTATTTCCATTATTTAGCTTCTTATACGAGTTTTTACATAATATTCCCAAGAATCGATTTTGGATGTGACGATGATTTCTCAGTTTTTCATGTTTATTTCGTTTGATTTCATTAGTATACTTGCTGCAATGTAACTTTAATTACTTTTTCTCTAATTTAAATATCGATTTCTAACAATAATTAACAAATTAAAAAGATAACCTCTCCATTTGGACAAATTTTCAGACAAATCTAAAATATTATTAGATACTACTTTTTGTTATTGAATAAATTATCAATAATACATTTATTCTATACAATAAACTACATTTCATCTCTAAAATCCTATTAAAAGTATCCGTTTTCATCATTACTTAAAGAACAATTTTCTCCGTTGTCGGTCATTCCCTTCCCTAGGTATTCTCACAATGAAATCATAAGAAACTGATGATAAAGATATTTGTAATCAAAATACTAATTTCTACATAACTTATAATGGGTAATGATCCTGTCTATGTTCAGGGTTGGGCAGTATTTCAAATACATGTATTTGAAATACAAATACGTATTTTGTATTTGTATTTCAAATACTGTCTTCGAAAAGTATTTGTATTTTATATTTTAGATACTACACGTACATGTATTTAGTATTTTGTATTTCAAATACTTTAAGCTTTAAAATACATTAACATAAAATACATTATCTTAATTCCATAATCATAATATGGACCGATTTTTAACTATAGTTAGTTAGCCATTAGGCCTGTGGTAACACTGAGTATAAGTGTCAACGCGAAACTTTAAGTATCATGTCAACAGTTTAGATCGTTACGCGTTACGCGCATAGACATACTAGCCATAGACCTGTCATGGTAATAATAATACCAAGGTCCCAGAAGTAGAAGTACGAGTAGTGCTAGTTTGAGCAAGAATGGTGACAATGACTTCATCGTCTTTGCTGACTAGAGTCAGCAGTACGTGTAGACTAGACTACTGTAGCGACTACTACTGTAGAGTAGACTCTACGCATGTCAGACCCGCGACAGCTAGGATGGAATTAGAAATGTTTAAGTGACAACGGGGAAGAACTAAAAGTGTCCTTGAACCCAACCCAAATATTAGGAAAGTATTCATAAAATTTTATTCTAGCCTGTGACCTTCTGTGCCAGTCGACAGACTGTTTTCATTGGTTGGTTACATTCGGTGATCTACGAGAGGCTTATCCGACAATACTTTTAGGAATTTAGTTTTTATAAAATTCCCTCTACAATGAGGATAAACGCGCAAAAATATTCACAGATTTTGTTTTAAAATCTAGTGCCTATGCCAATTCCTGGGATTAGGTTACCGAGCGGACCCCAGGCTCAATAGAGCAAAAAGCTGGGACATACGGTAGGAGGAAGGAGGTTTGTTTTAAATTCCAAGAGGCGGAAATACACTTTTTCGTATAAATGGTCATGGTAGCCATTTTCGACTATTTAGGGTGTGTAGATTTCGAAAATGATGTCTGTTTTACAATCCAAGATGGCGCTTATATACTTTATTCTGAAAAATCGTCATGATAGTCTAGTCCTTTTCGGCTAATTAGGGGGTGTAGATTTCGAAAATTATGTTTGGTTTATAATCCAAGATGGAAATACACTTATTTGTACAAATGACTATGACATAGTCATTTTAGACTATTTCGGGTGTGAAGATTTCAAAAATGATGTCTGTTTAAAAAAAAGTGAGATGGCGAATATATTTTTTTTTTCTGAAAAATCGTTATGGTAGTCGTGTTTGGGTAATTGGGGGGTGTAGATTTCGAATATTATGTTTGTTTTAAAACCCAAAATGGCGGTAATACACTTTATTCTGAAAAATTGTCATGGTAGTCGTTTTTGGCTAATTAGGGGTGTAGTTTTAAAAATTATGCTTGTTTTAAAATTAAAAATGGTGGAAATACACTTTTATGTATTCACTAGCTGTGCCCGCGGCTCCGCCCGCGTGGAATTCGGTCTGTGTCAGTAAGCGGCTAATTCACCCCTAATTTCTCTCCCGCTACCCTGGAGGCGGAACTTGAAGTAAAGTTGACAGATGGATACGCTAGAGGACAGTAGTCCTAATAAAATATTTTACAATTACCACTAAATGAACTACACTCATAAATGTATACTTTTTTTTATTATATTTGTTTTTGGCATGATTTAAACGACATAGAGAGTAGTAGGTGTATATCGGACGATACAGGACCACTTTTGTATTTATACGTTCATGTCCACGGCAAATATCATCCAGATCGATCCTCCCGTCAAATCAGTTGGGGGGTGAGGGGGGGGGGGTCACAAATGCAGAAATGATTTTTTTCTATTTTAGGTGCACTTGGAGGGGGGGGGGGTTCATGACCCATGCAAATTTAACTAAATCGAGTGTAGTGGCATTGAATATTTATAGGCTACGTATAACCTGGCTGGGGATTTTCTAGAATTGGAATTAGTAATCCTTAATTGGGTGATTTCCGGGATAACAATGAAAAAAAAACCGGCCAAGAGCATGTCGGGCGATGCTCAGTGTAGAGTTTCGTAGATGCTGCCCTGTTACAAAACATCCGTTCTAAAGGTCGTTTATTTGGCGGCGCTTACGTCAGTTTACTATTCGGCACTTCCTTTCACTATGCGTTTTTGACTAATAATTCAAAAACGGCTGAACCGATTTTATTCAATATAGTTTTTATCGAAAGTTCTTATCAGGCCTCACCAAATTTCAGCTTTCTAGTGCGAACGGTAACTGAGCTAGACCGCGGACAGACGGACGGACATGGCGATGTAACTGTTACGTAATAAGGCCTAATTATGTACAGAAGCATACACTGCTTTACCTACACACATATTAAAAATCCATTGAAACCATTAGAATGACCACCATTACACCGCCATGACCAATATTATTGCGCCGGCGGTCGGGGGGGCGGATTTTCATTACGTTACCGTAGGTAATGAATTTTCATACGTTTTTACCACACTGTCACAGATAATACACTGATGTTACGTTATTGGTTGCAATAATGTTGGTAATTAATTACATACGGTTCCGAACGCGGAATAGAGGATTTATGATATTGGTGTAGATCAAGATATTTATTCGTCAATGTAAGCACATTACAATGCACTAATGAACGTCAGAGAAAAATAAAATATGTGAGTGTCGTGGAAAGTGTGTGAATCAAGTGCGATTGGAACGAAGTTATGTTACTTAATTTTATTTCATTTTTTCCTTTTTCGTAAGTTTTGTGGTTTTAATTTTTTTTGCATTTTGGAAATTTTGGAAATTTTGTGAAATTTTGGAAATTTTGGAAAATTTGGAATTTTTGGAAATTGTGGAAATTTTGAAAAATTTGGAAATTTTGGAAATTTTGGAAATTTTGGAAATTTTGGAAATTTTGGAAATTTTGGAAATTTTGGAAATTTTGGAAATTTTGGAAATATTGGAAATTTTGGAGATTTTGGAAATATTGGAAATTTTGGAAATATTGGAAATTTTGGAAATTTAGAAATTTTAAATTTTTGACATTTTCGAAATTTTTGACATTTTCGACATTTTTAAAATTCTCGACTTTTGAGGTTCTCGACTTTTATCACTTTGCCACTTCTCAGTTTCACTACACTTCACTTCACTTTATTCTATTTTATATATTTTTTTATTTCATTCCATTTTACATGTTTCTCAATCGTATGGGTGTCGCGTTTTCGTGACGTGACGCGTTTTCGTAACGGTCACGTAACTTTTTTTCGCCTAGGCCCCCATCCGCGAACCGTCCGATAAGGAACTTCGTTCCAAAACTCCACCGGTTCTAACCCTGTAGGTGTACCTCTGGCCCAAGAAGTATTATGAATTTATGACCGAAAAGAAATTCTACGGGACTTATTTTTTTCAAAACAGTAATACATTATTAGATCATAAAGATACAAAATAATGCGTAGTTCTTCAAGAAGACATATCAAAACTGCTTGAGAGACAGATAATGTACCTATTGTTTAATTATAAAGAAAAATAAATCCTAATCTGCTTCACAAAACGTTTGATATGTTTTCCTACCTAAACGGTGTCCTATAAATGTTAGATGATTTTGTAGTAGTTTTTTGGTTTGCTGCAATAACCCTTTGACATTCATGACATTTCAAATATTTCTTAAGAGCGGGTAAAGGTAAATTTAAAGCATCGACGGGTAACATGTTATAAATATGAACACCTTGACCAAGAAATTACAAATTATTTCAATACCAACTTTCAACATACAAATTTTCAACCCCCTTTCCACCCCTTCCAGGGTTGATTTTCGAGATGAAAACTGTTCATTATCCTTTCCCGGGACTCAAACTATCTCTACACAAAATTTCATCATTATCCGTTCAGCCGTTAACTAATTAAAAATACTTGGAACGTGTTCTGTTATCGATTCTAAGTATCTCCAGCCAACTTTTTTTCGAATATATTCCATGAACAGACTTTCGACCTTCTTCAGCTTTATTATATGTATAGATAGTTTTTATTGAAAGTACCTTTCAGGCGTCACTTCCATTATTTTTTTCAAATTTTTTGGACCTACGGTTCTAAAGTAAGATGGGGGGGGGGGGGGGGGGGGGTTGAAGAAGAAACTATTCTTTGTCATTTCTCGAGACCCATACTATCTCTATACCAATTTTCATCTAAATCAGTTCAGCGGTAAAAAAAATCTTCATACCACCTTCCAACCCCCTTTTCACCCCCACAAGGGTTTGAAAACTATCCTATGACGTTTTTCGAGACTCAAATAATCTCCATACTCATTTCTATCTAAATCGTTTCAGCGGTTAAAAATTCTCCATACAAATTTTCAACCCCATTTTCACCCCCACCAGGGTTGATTTTCGGGATTAAAACTATATATTATCCTTTCCCAGGACTCATACTATATCTATCCAAAATTTCATCAAAATCCGTTCAGCCGTTTTCACGTGATGCGCGGTCAAATAAACAGACAAACAGATAAACAGATAAACAGATAAACAGACAAACAGATAAACAGACAAAAATTCTAAAAATTGTTGGTACGTGTTCTGTTATCGATTCTAAGTATCCCCAGACAACTTTTTTTCGATTATCTTCCATGTACAGACTTTCGACCCTCTTCAGCTTTATTATATGTATAGATTGTCATGGTAGTCCTTTACGACTATTTCGAGTGTGTACATTTCAATTTTTTTTAATACCAAGACGGTGGCAAATAAGCATACGGCCCGCCTGATGGTAAGTAGTTACCGTAGCCTATGGACGCCTGCATTCCCATGCTTTAGGAACCTATACACTCCGTTTTTGAAGAACCTCAACCTCGGCAGGAAGGTCATTCCCCAGCCGCAGCGTTCGTGGTAAATTATGTCTGTTTAAAATACAAGATGGCGAATATACTCTGTTTATGAAAAATCGTCATGGTAGTAATTTTCGGCTAATTAGGGGGTGCAGATTTCGAAAATTTAACTCCTGAGTCCATCAAAAGACCCCGGATTTTATCTCAAGCGGAAGTGCTCATCAAGGTAAGTCTAATGAGCCCAAACACGATGAAGTTATGATGAGTAGATAGGGAGTGCTGGTGACCGACTCCTGACTCTATCATGAGACCATGGACCTCATCTCAAGCGGAAGTGCTCGTCTAGGTAAGTCTTATGAGCCCAAACACGATGAAGTTGTGACAAGTAGATAAGGAGTTCTGGTGACCAACTCCTGATGAGACCCTGGGCCTCATTTCAAGAGGAAGTGCTCGTCAAGGCAAGTTTAATGAGCCCAAACACTATGAAGCTGTGATGAGTAGATAGGGAGTGCTGGTGACCGACTCCTGACTCCATCATGAGACCCTGGATCTCATCTCAAACGGATGTGCTCGTCAAGCAAAGTCTAATGAGCCCAAAAACGATGGAGTTGTGATGAGTAGATAGGGAGTGCTGGTGACCGACTCCTGACTCCATCATGAGATCCTGGACCTCATCTCAAGTAGAAGTGCTCGTCAAGGTAAGTCTAATGAGCCCAAACACGATGAAGTTGTGACAAGTAGATAAGGAGTTCTGGTGACCAACTCCTGATGAGACCCTGGAACTCATCTCAAGAGAGTACTCGTCAAGGTAAGTTTAATGAGCCCAAACACTATGGAGCTGTGATGAGTAGATAGGAAGTCCAAACACGATGAAGTTGTGACAAGTAGATAATGAGATCTGGTGACCAACTTCTGACTCCATCATGATCCCTAAACCTCATCTCAAGCGGAAGTGCTTGTCAAGGTAAGTCTAATGAGCCCAAACACGATGGAGCTGTGATGAGTAGGTAGGGAGTTTTGGGCTGAATTCCGCTAAATGTATGTCGCGCATAAAAAGTATTTCATAAAATATATTTTGTATTTGAAATACATCATTTTGAAAACTGTATTTTGTATTTCGAATTTCAAATACCTGTCGCCAAAGTAGTTTGTATTTTGTATTTTAAATACCTGTGGCCAGAGTAGTTTGTATTTTGTATGTCAAATACAATGAACCCAGTATTTTGCCCAACCCTGTCTATGTTACTAACAGTTTGTACTATGTCATAAAATGTGTTTAGTAAATCATCAATTTTTGTCCTTAACACATATCTCAAGAATGAAGTAAATATTTCTAGAACATACTTTATATACAACCTCCCGCTATTCTATGAGTTCAATTCCACCCAATCATACATCCCTTATTGAAAGAATCAACCATAAGATTGCCAAAACTTTATGACTCATATGATTGTCACAAATCTAGTGCGGTAACCAAATTACTGTTTGTCCACTGCAAATGGTACAAACGGATATTTCAGATAATGACTCCCCAAAATGTTGCATACTTATCTTGTTAAGTTGTTATTCTTAGCCTCTGTTCCTGTGAAAACTAAAGAATACATTAAATATCTACACAAGCTGCATATATAAATTACATATGAATGCCAGTTAGTCATAATGTCATTTGAAATACCCAAATAATAATAATAATAATCATTAATTCTATCTAAAATACAACTATGTAAGGTACATAAGAAAGTTTAATTATTGATTTTAAAATCTTAATTATAAATAATTAAAATAGGAAACCAATTACTTATACTTACAATTATGTAACAATAATCAATGACATATGACTTGTAAAAATGTATCTTATTTTTACCAATAAATGCTGTATTCCGTATTCTGTATTCATAAGCCGAATTCTGCTACTCGATGAGGTAGGGATGCACACGGCCTACTCTTGATCTACTAGGAGGATGAGGAGGAGGAAAAAGTCTAGTATGACGAATGGGAATCCTTGTTATACACTCATCTCCGTCCACATGTATGGAACACAAGTGTCCTGGTACGTGTTGTCTTTACCCGTCCCCAGACGAGCTAACAACAATGTTCAGTAAATTGGTAACTTAGTTGTAGACCTACGCAAATAACGCAAATACATTATTCAAGAGGTAACTATTTATTACCTACAATAATGAATATATAATGTTAAATGTAAACCTTGATTTATTATAATCAATAGAAATAATTAATGCTGACTTTTAAAATAGCACCACAAAATATCTGAAGAAGCGCTTTAAACAGAAAAAAACCAGAAGATGGAAGAAGAACCAAACTAATACCAAAAGTTCCTTTCTGATGCCTATGGAAGAAGTTTTTTTGAGGTAACTCAAAAATGGCTAGACCGATAATGTTCAAAACAATTTTCGTAGAAAGTATGTAATCATTAATTATATAATACAAGACGCATCTCCTTAATTTTTTTCATATTTTTGGAGTTACGGTTCAAAAGTTACAGGGAGGGGGACACAATTTTTCTGACTTTCGAAGCGATTATGTTATTTTTAAAGACCTATCGATTTATGTGCCCCATGTTGATATTTGTTTTTTTTTTAGTTACTTGTATGGAGCGCCCCCCCTAATAATATTTATTTCTGCAATTTAAGTACATAACTAATTAGCGGCATACCAAATACACCTCATGTGTAAATTTTATTCAGATACGTCTTATAGTTTCCGAGTAAAATGGCTGTGACATACGGACGGACGGACGGACGGACAGACGGACATGACAAAACTATAAGGGTTCCGTTTTTGCCAATTTGGCTACGGAACCCTAAAAACAAATGAGAATATCTAAATATATAAAAGAAGAAACTGACTGACTGACTGACTGACTGATTGATTGACTGACTGACTGACTGACTGACTGACATATCAACGCACAGCCCAAACCGCTGGTTCTAGAGATTCCAAATTTGGCACGTAGGTGCCTTATAAGGTCTAGGGATGCACTAAGAAAGGATTTTTCAAAATTCACCCCCTAAGGGGGTAAAATGGGGGTCCAAATTTGGTTTGGCGAATCAAGATTTGTTAGACTATTTTATTCGAAACTTCACAGGAGTATTCCTAGCAATAAATGAGTAAATACGTGTTTCCGGTTTTTTGATAATTCAACCCCTAAAAGTTGCAAATGTGGTCACAAAGTCTGAAAATCAACATGGGTATTATCCTTTTTGAGTACTTATAGTACGCGGGCGAAGCCGCGGGAAAAGGCTAGTAATTTTATACGATTATAGCTAATCATCTCCCAACATTCGTAGGAACTCGTACTCGCCTCGCGTCGCCTTAAACTATCTGTCCCCGGCGCGGTGTCGCTTGAAGTAAGTATGTATGCCGCATGAACGATTATATGAAACCTATCCCGAAAGGGGGTGACACGTCTGACGTTGAGAACTATAGACCAATTGCCGTTCTTCCCACTCTTGGTAAGCTCTTTGAGGCCATAATTCACCAGGCTCTGTCTTCGCAGGTTCGACCCTTTTTGTCTGACGCGCAGCATGGCTTTCGGTTTAATCGCTCGGTTAACACGAACCTTTTAACACTAACCGACTCCATTGTTGTGCACCTTGACAGTGGTATTCAAGTCGACGTCGTCTATTTCGATTTTGCGAAAGCTTTCGATCGCGTGGATAACGACGTGCTACTTAAGAAACTTGATGAAATTGGTTTCGCTCCCAAGTTGCTTACCTTTTTCGCTGATTATCTGTGCGATCGGAAGCAATTCGTTCGACATGGATGTTTTGTCTCGGCTCCTTACCATACCCAGTCTGGTGTTAGTCAAGGCTCCATCTTGGGGCTATTCTTTTTCGGCATTATGATTAACGATCTCCAATCGGTTCTTCGGGCGGCTCAGTGCCTATTGTATGCCGATGATCTCAAGTTGGTATACGGGATTGAGCAAAGAGCCGATTGTGAGACGTTACAAAAAGACATCGACTCGGTGTTGCGGTGGAGTATTGAAAATAAACTTCTTTTTAACCCTGCGAAATGTTGTGTGTGTACATTCAGCCGCTCTAGCAACGCTATACATGCTCAATATTTGCTTGGGTTGAATCAAATAAATCGTGTCTCCTCTGTCAAGGATCTTGGCGTTGTGTTCGACACGCAGCTCACTTTTCACGAGCATATTTCATCTCTCGCTAAAAGCTGCTTTCGAAGACTGGGTTTCGTGATCCGAAATCTCCGCCATTTTCATGACCCGGTTTCCATAAAAATGGTTTACAACGCTCTGGTAAGGAGTAAGCTAGAAACTTCGTCGATCGTATGGAACCCCTACGAATCGACGTATACCTTACTTCTTGAGAAGGTTCAGAAGACATTCTTAAGATTTCTTTACAAGAAAATGTTCGGATTTTACCCGTATCTCTACCCAACAAAATTCCTACTCGGATCCCTTGGGTACAACTCGTTGGAGGTCAGGCGAAATTACCATTTGCTAATTGCAGCATGTCGTGTCTTGCGTGGCGAGTCGGACTGTCCTGAACTCGTAGAGCGTCTCGTACGACTGTTCGTTCCGGACGTGCCCAGGATTGCCCTCAGACCGCGGCGCCGCAACCTGTTGGCCGTGCCGTCGGCGCGCACAGTGTCGTGCAGGAACTCGCCGCTGCCCCGAGGTCTCTCACAGCTGAATGCGCTCCTGGCATCAACACCGGAGTGCGACTTGTTTGCTTGGCGATGGGCGGCAGTGTGTAATAAATGTCTGAAATTCTGTGAGGCGATGGATGATAGGTGCTCTACTGTTCCAATATAATCTGTTTGTTTGTTACCAGTTATTTGAGTTACTTAATGTACATATTTCTAGTTTGTTAGTCTAAGTTTCGTGACGCATTGGTAATGTAACTGTTATGTCATGTAAACATTTTTACAATAAAAAAAAAAAATATATTTACTTTTAGAACTTAGTACACTAATTAAGTATGACAAGATCACCTTGTTTTTTATGTGAGTAAGCTTTCTATTTGATTATTAAAAAAATAGAATATTCTTAATGATATTTTAATGTCTCTGAAACTTGAGCTACTGTTAGTTTCCTCAAAGTAATTAAGAAATTAAATTAACAATTCATCAGTCTCATCCATCACTATATGGAGACGACTAACTAGTTTTTAATTATTCTTCGGGCCATAACATTGATTTATGTATTGGATACTGCACTAGTGCAGAAGTGTAAAGAGCTGTTTAAATTTTCATACAGGGTGTAATAAATAAAATACTGGTGATCCGTTTAAGGGCGTAATTGGGTACTTTCCTGGGTAAAAAAATATAATTCTATTCAGTGGGTCCATATTGGGTTGCATAAAATTTTAAGTCATATCCTTGCTGCGCATAACCACTTGTTTCATAGTCATCATTGCGCATACAATTAGAAAGTTATATTATTTTGTGTCATATATTTTTAGTCATAAGAATTTTGATCATACTCAGTAGTGGTCATATATTTTTTGCGCAGATAAATTTAAATTATAATATATTAAATGTCATAACAACTAGGAGCATAATTGTCAATAACTATAACGTTAACCCGCATAACCATTTTAAGCATAATAATAATCAACCATAAAGCTTTAAAGCTATAATATTATTATGCACCGTTACACGCCCGTCCATAACGCGTTGAAATAATAGATAAACAACAAACTCCTTTACAGTTTATAAAATCAAAAAGTATCATTTGCAACATTACTATGACGAATCCATAAGGGCATTAATTTCCTTTTTCTACTCCAGCACTTCTATATGCCAATTGAATGACTGTTAGTGGTATCTAAAACTACATCATTTAAGTGAAGGCGCTAAAGTCTATTTGTCTATAGGTACTTTCTATAACTGCTAGCAGTCACACAAAACATATTGTGCAACTGTTTTTGTTTTTTTAATACACTGACTTCCAGGTGCCATGTCTAATAACAGTTCGTTCTTGTTTACAATATAAATTATATTTTTAAATTGATATATACTTGAAATTATTTTTGCACAAACTATGATAAAAACATTATCATGTCTTTTTTAAAGTATTAATATCTTAAATAATTTAGTTTTCATATTTATGAAAAGCATAATAGTACTTTAATGTAAACTTTTGCATTGAGAGTTACTTGAACGAAGCCATATTTTTTTGCAATTGAAAACCAACTCGTGGTCTGTCTATGACATTTAGTCAAAAAGTTAATATTTAAAAAGTTTCAACACAATGTACGGCTTAATTTTTGTATTTAAACTCGTATATTATGTTAATATCAAGAAGTTTATGTTAATTTTCATAAAATAAGTGACAAAAAAACTTCACAGTGAATATCCGAAGACTTCGGCACAAAAGTAAGAGTTATTAGTTGATAGAAAAATCTTAAAACAAAATTGATTTATGTACTCGTGATACTTAAGATCTTTAAAATAATTTATTAATTACGTTTTTGCTACTGTCGTAGAAAAAGTTTCGTGTGCAACGGTACATAATTAGGTCTTAAAATTCTCGGGTCTGTTATTACAAAATTCGGCTTCGCCTCATTTTGTAACTTCGACCCTCGAATCTTAAGAACCCTTATTATGTACCTGTTGCACAAAATACTATTAAAGTTACAAATGACACATGAGAGGTAGATATTTTTAATATTTTATATAATCTTCGTAATAAGCAATTAATATTTTTTCTACATTTTCGGATTTTTTACTGTTCGTTTCTGTAGGGGTCGCAATTCTAAACCTAACCTAACCCACTTTTCTAGTAACAGTTCGTTTCTGTGGGTTTGCAGTTCTAACCTAACCTAACCCACATTTCTGGTAACAGTTTGTGCCTGTGGGGTTCGCAATTCTAACCTAACCTAACCCACTTTTCTGGTAACAGGTTGGGACTGTGGGGGTCGCAGTTCTAACCTAACCTAACCCACTTTTCTGGTAACAGTTCATGTCTGTGTGGGTCGCAGTTCTAACCTAACCCACTTTTCTGGTAACAGTTTGTATCTGTGGGGGTCGCAGTTCTAACCTAACCTAATCCACTTTTCTGGTAACAGTTCATGTCTGTGGGAGTCGCAGTTCTAACCTAACCTGACCCACTTTTCTGGTAACAGTTTGTGTCTGTGGGGGTCGCAGTTCTAACCTAACCTAACCCACTTTTCTGGTTACAGTTCGCGTCTCTGGGGGTCGCAGTTCTAACCTAACCCACTTTTCATAATCTAAGTCTCTTCCTAGTTTCGTTCTCGTGTTTCTGTAAAGGGTGTTTCATTCAAGTAAATTATCAATGGAATAATAATATTTGAATTAAAATACAAGAACCAAATAATACGTGAAAATTTTTCTGTATAACAAAATTCTATGAAATTTCTATCTGCGAATGATGGGGACACCGTTTTTTGGCTTATACTGACTTCTTTATAATTTGCAGGTTTTATGCAATTTTGTCCCGCCCAAGAGTAGATGTAGCCCCGCGAAGCAGGGCTCCTATTTCCGGACAAAAGATACCGCATTGTTCATAAGCTAATTCAAGCTTTGAATTTTTTTATGAATAAAATATGTTATGAGCCTTAAATATATGACTAAAATTTTTATGAAATATTAATAATATGCGTTGCAATACTTATAATTAAAGACAATTATGGTCATCAAACATATGATTAAAAATATGATGCCAAATAAAAGTATGACTATAAAAATATGCTTTAGCTCATTTATGACAAAATTCGAGGTATGTTCAAAAAGAATTATGACAAAAAATAATTATGACCAGGGCCCGTAATTTTCATGCCGATGACATCAATTTGACGTCACGCTCCATATAGGGTGATCCCATATAGTTTTATTATAAATTATTAATCATTAGTCGTCAATCATTTTAATCATGTACAAATGACTTTATAAGTACTCTATTTACACATGGAATAAATAATACCTACTTGATACGTGAAACGTAAATAAAACTATTTGATTTGTTTTTATACATACATTTTATTAAATGGTATTGTTAACAACACATTACAATTGTTACGTAGAAAACAGAATTCCTCTCTAACGTAAAGCACGCCATCCTTCTTGCATTAATTCCCATGCAAAGAAAATCTAAGTCATCTTCGCGTTCATACGTAATGCAATATTCATAAAAATCATTTTGTTTTGTAATCGTATTTTTGTTTGTTGTGTCACACATTTGGTTAATTATTCCAAATTCTCTGCTAAAAAGAAAATGTATAATTGATGGACACATTTTTTCTGATTTTAATAACTAATACAATTGGGAAATCAGTATTTTTATTTCTCAGTGGCACTTGTAACATTTTTGACAGAACGTTTTTTTAATGAGAACGAATAAAAAAGGTTACATTTTTTTAAGGTTTTATTACATATTGATTTATAAACAGCCAAGGAAATTGATTTGTGTAACTTTACGTACTTTGTCATAGTGACAATCAACATCTAGACGCTAGAGCTTTCATATTATTGTCACTGTGACCAGGTTCTAAATGGTATGCAAATCAAAGTCCTGGCCCATACCTACACGAATAACTAGATACTTAATGATATTATCTACAAACGAGGTTTTGTACATTATTATATACAGCCTTGGCCAGAAGTGTTGATTACCCTTGTGATTTTCATATAAAACTCGAAAGTTTAGACCGGCGTTTCTTTTTAAACTGAACAGGCATGTTTTGTTGAAATGAGTAGTAACTGCATCGAATATTTGCAATTTTTCGCACCGACCTAAATTCGCATTTTTGGGACCTCCACTTTTCATATTTTATAGGTACCTTGAAAGTATTATTAAGTGAAGTTTTCTAGATATATCAATAAAATATAACATTTTACGTCATTGTACATTGTTATGATAGGGAATTAATACTTAACATCAAAATTGCAAGCAAAAAAGAGCTATGCTCAACACTTCTGGCCAAGGCTGTACAAGTTAGTTTTGTACATACTCGTAATTATTTACAAATTGATTTAAAACATATTTACATTTCTACTTTTTTTGCCCCTTATGTTATGATTCGAAATTGATAATTAGAATTTGCTCAAGGTTTTTAGGGGTCATACTGCATCGCCGGTTTGTAAAAATCCATTTTAATATTGAAAAGGACCTTTCAACTTCTACAGATGTAATAGGGACATACTTAAAATCTAAATATATAAAAGAAGAAACTGACTGACTGACTGACTGACTGACTGACTGATTGACTGACTGACTGACTGACATATCAACGCACAGCCCAAACCGCTGGTTCTAGAGATTCCAAATTTGGCATGTAGGTTCCTTATAAAGTCTAGGGATGCACTAAGAAAGGATTTTTCAAAATTCATCCCCTAAAATGGGGGTCCAAAGTTTGTATGGCGAATCAAGATTTGTTAGACTATTTTATTCGAAACTTCACAGGAGTATTCCTAACGATAAATGAGTAAACACGTGTTTCAGGTTTTCAAAAGGGGCAAAGTGGTCACAAAGTCTGAAAATCAACATGGGTATCGTATCCTTTTTGAGTACTTATAGTACGTGGGCGAAGCCGCGGGAAAAGGCTAGTAAGACCATAAATCTATTTTCCTATTGCTATGCTTCCATCAAGACGAACTTCCTTATTGTCGTTTAAGTCAGCCATTATTTGCATGGTTGGTAATTCCTTGTTTTTGTGTAAGACTATTTTATGTTTTTTATAAATAAATTTTCCTTTTTCATGCAGACTAACCCTTGATAATTTGCCTGTCACAGTTTTAACTACTTGTAGCGACTCACTCAATGTCAGCGTAGAACTCTCCATTTGCTTGGTAGCTTTTACTAAAACTCTGCAGCTTTCAGTTATGAATATTAAAAGATTTTTCAGATGATGTTTCCCAATTGCTACATAGAGTCACGCTGCATAGAGTATGATTCCGATTAAATTCGTCATAATTAATCATTTAACAAAATTGATTTATACAAAAAGAGAGATACGGTACCAGGCGCTCGATTGTGTGCAATCAAATATAGGTTCCGGGACCTATATTGAATTAGTCGTGTGGCAGAGTCTCTCAGTCACACTTTGTGCAATACTTAAAATATGGAGGTCTCGCTTGCGTAGCCGTGTTAACTATATAGGTTTATCTCTTTTCCCCATGATACACATGTATTAACTGGGGCCACACAATTACGTAACTTTTTATTAATCATATTTAATTTTAGTTTAATTGGCTTTAGACACAACATTCGGTGCTTGATTATCCATATTTATTTTATTATTATATAGAATATATAGATCAAGACACTTGGAGACCTTATACATCTCTAAGGATAATTTTGAAATAGTATGTTTATTGTATACTAGAATCACATACTTTTTTTTTATTTAAATTCAAAATTTGTTTCTAACTGTTGATGATGGATTATTATAATTTGGAAATTTATGTAGAAGACACAGTTCAGGTAAGAAACTATATCAAACTTGTATGTAATTTATTTTCAAATAGTCAGATTTGGACTCATCTCTTTTCTTTGGTATTTTTCTTAAACTATAACCTATTGTTGGTTAATCTAACCTTGGTTTGATATGTTTTCTTATAGAAACACGCACTTATGTATTGTTTAGTTTTGATGTACTGTTGTTTTGAAAAAATAAGTCCCGCCGAGTTTCTTGCCGGACATAATTCTTCTCGGGTCAGAAGTGTAGGGTTAGAACCGGTGTAGTTTGATTTTTTTTTTCTCTCTTTGAGTTTGAGTACAGCGGTGTGTAGCATTTTACAAGTGTGTAGGTGCTGGACCACATTTCAGTTTTGCTTACTATGAACGTCACTCATCTTCCTTTTTGTTTATGTCTATGTTGAACAACCTCTGCAGGTAACCGATATCGATACTTGAAATAATCAGTACCATGTCTAATTGACTTATATAGCTGTCAGCTTAAAATAATACATATTGTTGTGTTTTAATTATTGTTAATTTATTTGTTAGGTAGGTATTGTTGGATAAATATAAATAGGCACAATGTCATCTTTACACCAGTTTTGCTACAGATATCCGTTTTAATCGTATACGACGAAAACGTTTATTGTTCCTGTTGTGATCAATATATAACATCAAAAGTCAGCAATGTCACAGCACATTTGCAAACAACTAAACATATTGAAAGAGAAGAAGGAAAATTAACACAAAATGAGTTTAACCTGGATCTTACGAATTTTATGGTAGCGTCAAACATACCATGGTTTCAATTAGAAAATGAGAATTCCCGTAACTTCCTTCAAAAATGCATTGATGGCAAGTATGCAAAAACAACAAAAGTTCCATCGGAGTCAAACTTAAGAGTACAGTATTTACCTAAAATGTTCAAAAAGGTTTTCGATTCTATCAGGAATGATATCGCGGAATCGTATATTTACGTAAGTGTTGACGAGACGAAAGATTAATTGGACCAAAATGTGGCTAATGTCATCGTTGGAGCACTCAGAAAGACTAACGCAAGTAAACCACACATAATAGCTTCCAAGGTCCTTGACAGGACTAATCATGCCACTGTAAACAATTTAGTAATCGAATCGTTGAAAAATCTTTATGGAAATGACAATTACAATGAAAGGGTGGTGTTATTTTTGACTGACGGGGCTCCCTATATGGTAAAAGCAGGAAAAACTCTACGGAATTCATTTCCAAATATGATACACGTGACATGCTTGGTCCATGGCTTCAACCGTGTTGCTGACACAGTTCGAGGTTTGTATGAGGATGTAAACGAGTTGATTTGTAGTATGAAAACGACATTTTTAAAAACCCTATCACGAACAAAAAACAGTTATATCCTAATATGCCACAACCTCCCCGTCCAGTTATAACAAGATGGAATACGTGGATTGAGGCCTGTATTTACTACACGACTTACTTCGATGAAATCAAAAACGTTCTTAATAATCTGGATGACCAGAATACCGCAAAAGTAAGACGGGCTAAATTAGCAATTGGAAAACCTCATCTGAAAAAAAATTTAAAATTCATAACTGAAAGCTGCACAGTTTTAGTAAAAGCTACCAAGCAAATGGAGAGTTCTACGCTGACATTGAGTGAGTCGCTATAAGTAGTTAAAACTGTGACAGGCATATTATCAAGGGCTAGTCTGCATGAAAAAGGAAAATTTATTTATAAAAAGCATAAAACAGTCTTACACAAAAACAAGGAATTACCAACCATGCAAATAATGGCTGACTTAAGCGACAATAAGGAAGTTCGTCTTGATGGAAGCAATGAGAAAATAGATTTATGGCCTTATTTTAAGTATGCCCCTATTACATCTGTAGAAGTTGAAAGGTCCTTTTCAATATTAAAATGGATTTTTACAAACCGGCGATGCAGTATGACCCCTAAAAACCTTGAGCAAATTCTAATTATTAATTTCGAATCAAAATATAAGGGGCAAAAAAAGTAAAAATGTAAATATGTTTCAAATTAATTTGTAAATAATTATGTACAAAACTAACTTGTATACAATACTGTACAAAACCTCGTTTGTAAATAATATCATTAAGTATCTGGTTATTCGTGTAGGTATGGCCCAGGAGTCTCAGGACTTTGATTTGCATACCATTTAGAACCTGGTCACAGTGACAATAATATGAAATCTCTAGCGTCTAGATGTTGATTGTCACTATGACAAAGTACGTAATGTTACACAAATCAATTTCCTTGGCTGTTTATAAATCAATATGTAATAAAACCTTTTTAAATGTAACCTTTTTTATTCGTTCTCATTAAAAAAACGTTCTGTCAAAAATGTTACAAGTGCCACTGAGAAATAAAAATACTGATTTCCTAATTGTATTAGTTGTTAAAATCAGAAAAAATGTGTCCATCAATTATACATTTTCTTTTTAGCAGAGAATTTGGAATAATTAACCAAATGTGTGACACAACAAACAAAAATACGATTACAAAACAAAATGATTTTTATGAATATTGCATTACGTATGAACGCGAAGATTTTCTTTGCATGGGAGTTAATGCAAGAAGGATGGCGTACTTTACGTTAGAGAGGAATTCTGTTTTCTAATGAATTTTAATGTGTAACAACAATAATGTATGTATAAAAACAAATCAAATAGATTTTTACGCCTCCCGTATCGAGTAGTTATTATTTATTTCATGTGTAAATAGAGTACTTGAAGTCATTTGTACATGATTAAAATGATTGACGACTAATGATTAATAATTTACAATAAAACTATTTGGGATCATCCTATATGGAGCGTGACGTCAAATTGATGTCATCGGCATGAAAATTACGGGCCCTGATTATGACAAACTAATATATGCGAAAAGTGTTATGACAATTTAAAATATGACAATAGTTTGTATACGACCAGAGGGAGACCCCTATTTAGTCCGTCAGTTAGATTATCAAAAAATATTGGACACGTATTTTTTATTTTATCAACCAAACAAAAACTGGTGAAGATATAGGCGGTTAAAGTTCCGCGTGACGTCACATTATGCTAAAAAGAGTAATAAAATTGTGACATCACATGGAACTTTAACGGGTTATATATTCACCAGTTTTTGTTTGATTGATATATATTAATAAAAAAATACGAGTCCAATATATTTTGATAATCTAGCTGACGGACTAATTATACTTTTTTAGGAAAGTAGCCAATTGGTATCGTTTTGCGACTAAGACAAAGTAGGGGAAATTTTTTTTGGACGCGACGATAAAAATAAAATTGTTTGGGGAACGTTGTCTCAGCCGGCACGACTCTCTACACAAAACCATTTTTTTTTCTGCGTGAAAAGTAGTAGATTGTACAACAAGTGCATAAAACGCACGATTTTACGCGAGGCGTTTATCCATCCGAGCGAGCTTGCGAGCGAGGATTGATATAAAGTCGAGTGTAAAACGGGTTTTATGGACGAGGGTTACACTCTAATTTTCACTTCAATTGCGAGGAAATTATTTATCGTTAATCATGGAACTATTTCAAGTTGTAAGAAAAATATTACAATGAAAATAAATATGGTTCACGCCAATTAATTTTTGAATGTTTTTTTATTTATTTTAAACGTGAATTTCGACATAGATACTTGTTTTCTGCCAAGGCATAATAACATTTCGGGGCTTTCTTATTAACTATTATCAACTCCTATTTTATCTTATTTCATTCATTTAGCTATAGAAAACACGGAATTAAAATAATTATAGCAAGAATATAATAAAATAACAAATTTCAATATTCTACGAAATTTTACTGCTCAATTTAATTGTGCAATATAATTTGGCTCTGTTTGGCTGTTGAGCCTCATTCTTAGTCTTAGAAGAAAATTTTACTTTATGCACTAGAGCTTAAAGAGCGATTTTATGTCGTCTACGCACGACTTAAAGTCGAATTTTACGAGCATGAGAAGTGAAAAATTATTTTTCTTAGTTTTTCATAATTAGAATCCGATACCAATTACGTCCTTAAACGGATTACAAGAGTTTTTCTTACACCTTGCATTTCTATTTTTTAATAACAGGGTATGGGTCTAAAATGGCGTAAGCAAAAAGAACAATCACAAAAAAAGGACGACGGTAATATTCCGCGCACGTTTTTAGAAAAAGTCACAACAATTCATGGGACGAATCAGTTTCAACTGAAATCGGGGAAAAGCCGGGCACTTTGGTGGATGTCGATGGCGGCTACTCTTGTGATCACTGGCGCCTTCATAATGATAGTTCAAGAAAAGTTGCGCAATGATCAAATTTATACAAAGGTAATTTAATTAATTATTTTATCTACACTCATACTGTAAGTACTCTAAAATGCGTTCAAAAACCGTAGACAATGACAAGCATTACAACAAACGATTTAACTATGATAAGTTTCTTATCTGCGGCAGTAACGTAATTTTAACTATGCATGCTCAAATATTGTTAAGCAATGAGTTTCAAATTTGGAACATCGAATTTGATAACATAATGTTACCGCCATGGCCAACTCGATTGGTCCCGCGCGAGCGCCGGCACAATCGAGTAGGCCATGACGGTACAATGGCGGTCATTCTATGGTTTCCGAACAATTAATTTAATATATATAATATGAGTGTAGATAAAGCAGTGTATGCAACTGTACGTAATTAGGCCTTAAAACACTCGTGTGATCTTATTATGAAATTCGCCTGCGGCTCATTTCATAAAACCACACTCATGTTTTAAGGACCCTTATTACGTAACAGTTACATAAACTACTATTATCTACACCAATATCATAAATCCTCTATTCGCGTTCGGAAACCGTATGTAATTACCACCATTATTGCAACCAGTAACGTAACATCTCTGACAGTGTGGTAAAAACGTATGAAAATACATTACCCACGGTAACGTTACCAAGATCCGCCCTCTCCCCGAGCGCCGGCACGCGCCCGCGCGACCGCCGACACAATCGAGTTGGTTATGGCGGTGCAATTGCGGTCATTCTACTGGTTTCCGAACACATAATTTAGGATTTATAATATGTGTGTAGATAAAGCAGTGTATGCAACTGTACGTAATTAGATATGCCTTATTACGTAACGTCATATTTTTTACAGGTAGACGCAACCTGCCAGGTCAACCAGGTGCCTTTTCCATGTGTGAGCATCTGCAACTTAAACATGGTCTCCATGAAAGAGACCGCCAATATCGCTAAACTTCTGTAAGTCATAGTAGACACATCTTCCTCCTAGCGTTTGTCCCTCTCAGCTTTTTGCTCTATTGAGCCTGGGGTCAGCTCGGCAACCTAATCACAGGAATTGGCGTAGGCACTAGTTTTTACGAAAGGGACTGCCATCTGACCTTTAAACCCAGCTGAAACTAGGCTTTGTTGGAATTAGATCCAGTTTCCTCACGATGTTTTCCTTCACCGAAAAGCGACTGGTACCTAAATATCAAATGACATTTCGTACATAAGTTCCGAAAAACTCAGTGGTACGAGCCGGGGGTAGTAGACATAGATCAAACGATGTATTCCCATCTGTACCCGATGGGGACAGATGGAAATAGGGTGTTTCATAGTAATCATTCCCATTTGACTACGTCATGGCCATACTGCATAGATGAGACAAGTTTGAAATAATAGCAAATCCGAACGGGATAGCTTTGGAACTTTCAACAGGTGTGACAGAAAAAGCGCTTATAATATCTATCGTTTGTCTTTATCACAATCTTACTGTTAAATTATTGTCTACTCCTAGGTCTTTTAAATTAAAATATTGGTTGTTTATTCCCCACCAAAGCTTGGCGGGTAGCAATTATAATCTTTATCTACACTCACACTGTAAGTCCTCTAAAACGTGTTCAAAAACGGTAGGCAATGGCTAGCATTACCACAACCGATTTTACTATGATAAGCTTTTTATCTGTGGCAGTAACGTAATTTTAACTTTACATGCTCAAATATTGATGTGCTATGAGTTTTGATAACATAATGTAAATCCTGTGCTCCTTCCTGACCAACGGCACGCGCCCGCGCGGCCGCCGACACGCGCCTCCCCGACCGCCGGCACAATCGAGTTGGCCATGGCGGTGCAATGGCGGTCATTCTATGGTTTCCGAGCACTTAATTTAATATATATAATATGAGTGTAGATAAAGCAGTGTATGCAACTGTACGTAATTGAGCCTTAACTCGCCTGCGGCTCGTTTCATAAAACCACACTCGTATTTTAAGGACCCTTATTACGTAACAGTTACAAAAACTACTATTATACAATACGTAGACTGATTATGGTGTGGTATTAGCAATTTTGAAATGTGTTTTGAAATTATTTTCATTGCATATGTTCTAATTCTTCTTGGGTTCACGTGTTTCTACTATATAACTAGTTAATCCCAGCTAGCAATTTTACGTCGTAGTGACGTCATATTAAAGTTATTTCTGACGTAATGACGTCACACCTGACGAAGTACCTGCGACGTCGCAAATGACGTCGTGATGTCGCGACTTCTGACGTCATTTCCTGTCGTCGCACAGACGTTATCTCAAGACGACATGTTACCGACGTCACAAGGACGTATCCTCAAGTCGTCAGGAAGCCGATTGTTCTCACGTAGCCAAGACGTCATTAAGACGGCCAAATTTGGACGTCAAGACGTCTTGATGGCACGTCCTAAAGACGTCACGAGGTATAGTAGTTTTGACGTAGCCAAGACGTCATATACTGTAACGTCTTGAGACGGTCAAATATGGACGTAGCTCAGACGTCTTGGCAGGTTTGCTTGTGACGTCCTGAGAACGTCTAATAAATTTGGACGCCAAGACGTCTTGATGGCACGTCCTAAAGACGTCACGAGGTATAGTAGTTTTGACGTAGCCAAGACGTCATACTGTAACGTCTTGAGACGGTCAAATATGGACGTAGCTCAGACGTCTTGGCAGGTCTGCTTGTGACGTCCTGAGAACGTCTAATACCGACGTCGCGCTTATTACAACCAAAATAGAGCAGCTACACCAGCTCGAAATCAGAGCGAACGCCTTTATGAGCGCGTGAAAGGGATACGCACCGCAGTTTCGGTTCGCGTTCACTCCGCTTCCGCGCTGGTATGTGCTGTGCCAAACAGAACGATCGATATATTAGACAAGTTACTCAAGAAGTCACAAATAATGACGGTTAACGATCGATATATTAGACAAGTTACTCAAGAAGTCACAAATAATGACGGTTCAATCAAACATATCAAAATTTAGTACAAAAGTTATATTTATAAAATTGAGTGTCACAAGCATCGTTATTCAATAATAATAATGATCACATAATGGGAATGTTTCAAATTACAATAAGACTATTACGACCTAGTCATATAGAATCAAACAGTGATTTAAATAGGTAAAAGTACAAAAGTTACATTCCTAAAGTTGTGCTACAAACATCGTTATTCAATAATCATAATGGGAATGTTTCAAATTATACTCGTAATACTACAATTACGACCTTTATAAGCATCAATCAGTGATTCAGATAGGTAAAAGTTTAATACAAAAAAGTGGCAAATACATAAGTCGTTTAAACAGTCGATAGCAAGTATATGCTTCATAAATCTAAGGCATGGCACGTGCTTCTAATGGCATAATGCTGAGCGTGGTCGATAAGAATCATGCGGCGAAAAGCACGCGCCAATTAAGGTTAAACAGTACCTACGTGGCTCCCTCGTCGGTTTTTAATTAATTGCAACAAAGCTACAGAAGATATAACTATGGTAACTTTTTAACGACAACCATGCAAATACAGTGTTTTAGGAGTTTTCACTTTCTCTAAAAAGATTTTGTGGTACTTACGTATGTCGTTTTTTGTTAAAAGTGACCACTTTTTTCAGAAATGACATACATAACTACCTACCTCTTCTGTAGCTTTGTTGCAATTAATTAAAAACCGATGAGGGAGCCACGTGAGGGTACTGTTTATCCTTAACTCCCAAAACAACCGTACGACTAATGTAACCGGATTAAGCATGCGGTCTAGAAAACACGCGGGCCAGAACGACCGTCATGCACGGTACTTTTGCAAACGACGAATGTAAATGCGCCTTTATATTCATTAATTTGAGTACGACAAACATGTTTCAAATCAAAATACTACAATTACGACCTTCATAAGAATCTCAGTAATACAGATAGGTAAAAATTTAGTACAAAAGTTATATACATAAAGTTGTGCTACAAACATCCTCCAGGTATATATATTTTGTGTGACTGTGTTTTCAATAAATAAAATAAAATAGTCTTAGTTGCATCCATTACGCGCATAGCACACAGGTAAGTAGCGGCGGCGTCGCGGCGGAGGCGCGTCGAGGTCTCGATTGAAGAGTCGCGGCAGAGGCGCCTAGTATCATCTCACTGATTTAGCATACAACGCCTTGAAACAGAATAACAAGAGTCGCGGCGGCGTCGATGCGGCGGCGCGGCGAATCTAGCAGTGTACGCAGGTTTGTGTAGAAAGGCTAGAAGCGCGACGCCGCCTCGACTCTTTAGTCATGTGTGCGATGCGCCAGGGGATGGTGCAAAAGTCACAAGGGGGTTCAGTACAAGATATACCTTTGTCACTTTTTCTATTGGACTCTATTACAATAAATGTGAGCAATAAAGGATTTATATACATGTTGATTTGGTTAACAATTACAGGGGTTTCTAAATACATGATACTGATTACAAAAAAACTATCAATATTTTTTTAACACAATTTTATGTTAGTTTTCATTTAAATTCTTAACTTCAAAAATTTCGATAGCTGAATGGGTCAACTAGGGCAGCAAAAGAAATGTTGTCACTTGCCTAGGCTCTGCATAGTCTCTGGTATAAATTTCTGACATTTGTCAATACCATTTTTTTTAAATAAATTGTTATTAATCTTGAAGCAAATCAAATTATTTTGTTCAATATTTTTTGATTTGCAATTTTTAAGTAGTTACACTACTATATATAAACTAATTATAATTGTTATTATTCCTAAGCAGCAGCAAAATACCGGTGAAAATATTCGACACTTTGAAATTAAATTTTTTAATGAAAAGTAACATAAATAATATGCTAAATTAATAGGAGTTTTTCATTATCGTTTTATCTATCTTATAGCATATTCCGAATTGGGGCTTTCCGCTTTTGCCTGGTCATCCATTCTTATCCCACTTTAGTGATTGAGTTCTTATTACTAATTTTAGGTGTCTACTTACTAATCAATAGTATGAAGCAATGGAAAACATACACGGATACTTTTATCATCTTCAGTAGGCACTGACAAACATTTTGCTGTAATGCACTGCACTGATATTACTTCGAAATCGCTTGACAGTTTGGAAGCAACGCAGATATTGGTCAATTTAGAGTCATGTGGATACACATAAAGTGAATCGTATTGAAGAAAACGTTTGCCATAAACAAACAGGGACTCTCTGTCATTAAGAACACATTTTAAGATGTTATGTACTTCAAACACATTGTCGTTTAAATAACAATATGAGTCTCTTTTACGGTATACATGCACGTAAATAGAAAAACCTTTAGAAACAAGTTTTCTAAATCGTTCACATTTACCAGCAGGTACTGGTCCTGAGCTGTGTGACATAAGTGCCTCGTTTTGACTTGAGGAGATCAGTGATTTTTGGGTTTGTATTTCTTTCAAACGTTTCACAATTTGTGCCAAAGGTTTATTTGGTGACCTGACAAGTTGCTTAATGTGTTGCAAATAATGTTCAAATGGAAAGGCGGAAAATGTATCTAGTGCGCCAAATAATTCAACATCATCGGTAATGTGGCTCATCATATGAACATTATATATCAAAAATTTGGCCCCGTAAACAGTTTTGGAGTGATTTATGAACATTCTTAATAGCTCCTTTGCCAAGGGTGTGCCTAGTTTGTGTATAAGTTCGTTTGAGCAAAGGATTGTAACAGCAGCGTGTAATAGAAGGAAATTTTCATAAAGTGCAGTCGTCAGTAAGGTTTTTAGGACCATTGGTCCCAAGTACAATAAAAACATTCTGAATTCAGTTGCTTTGTAACGAGCCAGATCATCAAGTCCACGCGGACGTCTATTGAATTCTATTGGAATGTCTTGAGCACATTTTTCTAGTTTCTGAGAGATCGCTGTGACGGAACTGCTTCGCAAACGTACTTTCAAGTCCCCACCAACCCAAACGTTCAAAAGTTTTTTCATGATCCCAAGGCATACAGCATGCATGTAATCGATCGGAAATGTTTTTACTAAATTTAAAGGCAGTTTTACAAGTGGAGTTGTGCCTTTATGGTAATCTTCGTCAGACTGATTACGGAACGTTTCATCTGTTCTCAGACTGGCAGAGGTGATGCTAGGGTAAATAACGCGACCTTGGCAGTATTCCCCAGGTTGTACACATTTGTCACATGCCGAATACCCACTGTGATATTTCGTACATTTTATATATGCTTTTGCGGGTGAATCACAAATAAAATGCAGTACTTCTACCGTGAAATGCTTTCCTTCAAAATCAAAGCCGTCTTCAAGTAAGATATTCAGTTCAGTTATAAACGGGCCCAGATATTTTGACAAAGGGGTAGGTTTTCCTTTTCCACTAAACAGAGATATTACGAATGGTTTGAAACCAACGCAATTTTTTATTAGTCCTAATATTGGCCACAATTGGATGGTGCTACTTTTAAACAAGGGAAGACCGTCTATGTTGAAAGATAGTTTTAGTTCAGAATCTTCAATTAAATTAGAATTTAATTGGAGTTTCAATTGATTTAGAAGGCCAAAGTGCACAAAGTCACCATTCTCGAAAGGAATTGTGTTTACTTCTTCAACAGAAGTGCCAAGGAATGTCCTACTATCTTTTGGTAAGTTGGGACATAAAGGTAAGAGAATTTTTAATAACCCATTCAGGGCCTTATGGGAGATTCTATTATCTACTGTGGCCCAATCTCTTAATAAAGAAGGGAAAGAGTCTAAATATGATTCTGAAGGTTGGCTTTCATTGTCTTTAAAACTGTCACGCACTGTTTCACTTGTGTGTCCAACATTTGAGGAATGTATGAAGACAGAAAAAATTTCATTATTTTGACTGAGTGATGGGGATGCTGAAAGTTGAATTTCATCGTCGCTAAAGCTAAAACTGTCACGCACTGTATCACTTGTGTGTCCAACATTTGAGGAATGTATGAGTAAAGGAGAATTTTTATTATTCTGACATGTGAGCGATGTGGACGCCGGAAGTTGAATTTCACCATCGCTAAAGCTATCACTAGGCACTTGAGTAAAACTAGCAGGCACATTAGAATTCACATTACACGTGAATGAATGTGAAGATTCTAAAATTGTGTCACTTCTACTTTTTTGTATGATCTCGTTTTTTTCATCTCTGATCCGTCTTTGATATTGTCGCAGACCTATGTCTATTTTCTTAGGTCTAGGTATTTTTGACATTTTTTGGCTTATATTTCCTACAAAAACACAAATTGAAATAATATTTTTAGTTACCGAATTAAAGAGAGATCCTTAACATCTAGATGTTAGGTGTCCCGTTTACACCTACGGTACGGAACCCTAAAACAGATTGAACACCGACCAGCTGATTAGACAATGTATGAAAACCTAAATTTTAAAACCTACAGTATAAAACCATAAAGAGATAAAAGACCAACTTACCGATAACGCAGTGGCGAAGTCTTGATTCTGAAAACGGTTTCTTGTCAGATCGTTTTCCGTAGTAGTTGTACTGTCTTGCCAAGTTGTCGGCCAGTGTGAACTTCATCAGTCTTGTTACTTTATCTTTGACTTCGCGGCCTCCTAAGCTTTTTAGGTATGACACCTGTAATTTGGAGTTGACATATTTTATAACAAGCAGACACAAATCTAGCAGAACCAACAACTGTTAAGAGGGCGCATGAAATATAACAAAATAGCACATGATTGTATAACTAACTTTTCGGTCAATCAGATGATCAACCTGCAATGTCCCAACCAACCAACCCTGAAAACTTAAAGTTGTACCCCCGGAAATTTGAACCAGAGGCCTCCTCTGGCTGGCTTGAGACAAACCCTCTACCAACTGAGCTACAGAGCCGGTTAATTAATAACTACCAGGTGTAACAGAAAGGTGAAATAAATTTTTAGGGGGGCACTCGGTTACTGATATGGAACAACTTTTCCAAAGAAACATAGGTCGAATTCCGAATTTAAAACTCCGAGTTTTCATACTTAGTTCGATCAGCTGGTCGGGGTTAGTGTACTGAGAGGTCAATATTTTTCTTCGGAATTCGACCTGTTTCTTTGGCAAAGTTGTTCCATAACAGTAGCTGAGTAGCCTCTTAAAGTATTATTTCACCTTTCCTTTACATCCTGTATAATCTATCTATAAAGTATATTTATAAAAATAGGGCAGTTGAGATTAATTTAGAGTAAAGCACTTGACATATTATACAAATACTCTTTATTGAACACCTCAAAAGAAAAACAGTACAGAAAATGTATAAAACTAATCTGGAGGTAAACAACAGGCGGTCTTATCGCTAAGAAGCGATTTCTTCCAGACAACCTTTGGATAGCGGAAACTCCTTAAATAAACTATGTAGGTAGGTGTTGCAAATTAACAGAAAAGAAGAGTTTTTGGGAAAGAGTCACAAAACAAGGTAATTTTAATAAAATAAATAACCATAATAATAATAATTAAAATTAAGTATATAATAGTAGTTTATGTAACTGTTACGTAATAAGGGTGTTCGTGCTATTGCTGTGTTCGGAAACCATAGAATGGCCCCCATTGCACCGCCATGGCCAACGCGATTGTGCCGGCGGTCGGGGGGAGCGTGTCGGCGGCCGCGCGGGCGCGTGCAGGTGTACATTATGTTATCAAAACTCATAACACATCAATGTTTGAGCTTGTAAAGTTAAAATTACGTTACTGTCACAGATAAAAAGCTTATCATAGTAAAATCGGTTGTGGTAATGCTAGCCATTGCCTACCGTTTATGAACACGTTTTAGAGGACTTACAATGCGAGTGTAGATAAATAAAATAAGTAAATACATATTATATACATACATACATATACAGTGCCAGCAATAAAGTAGAGAAGATGACAAGTGTCACAGACGAGACAATAAGTGTAATTTAAGGAGCTTATACCTATTATACCTATTTGCCTACTAATAATACTACAACTAATATCTACCAATGCTATTCCTAAATACCTATTACTACTGCTATTTTCACTAATATTACTACATTCTACTTTCCTGCCTCCTATGCTGCGCCTCAGGAAATCGTGCATCTAGACTACTGAGGAAGGCAAGTTGAGGCCTTCTTACCAATTGCTTTCGCTTAGAATCTTCAGCTAAGAGTGTTTCAGTTGTTATCATTTCTTCTTCATTTTGGATTGGAAATTTGAAGTCTTCATGTAATGGTTCATAATATGTGTGTGCTGAATTGGTTAGCAGAGCTATGATTTTTTGATTTTGAACTTTTATTTCGCTTAAAAACGATATGATTGTGTCTGTAAGTACTGTGAATAATTTCAAATAATTAAGTAATATTCGTTAGTGCCTAAGTCAACCTAATCAAAAAGGTGGGTCCACAAAATGCACACGATATTGGGGTTGTCAGGCAACTGGGATCACTTCAAACTAAGTCCATATGGTCCCAGTTACCTCAGGTAGGTAACTTACCTGATCCATGATTTACGTTATTAGGGTTTTTTCATACAAATAATGGCATACATTCAATCATCTGCACATTCTACGAGTAGTTCTAATCTATCCAAACTGAAACCGTTCAGTAAACAAGTTAAAGGTTATGATTTTTGTTTCCGCACTTAGTCCTTTTATTGTACATGAGCCATACTAGTCACGGGTGACAGGTACATCTAGGCTCACGATGTTTTCCTTCACCGTACGCGTATTGGTTAAAAATTAATTGAAAAACTCATTGGTATAATATGGTCACTCGGTATGATTCGAACCCGAGATCTTATTTGCGATCTCGTGATCGCAAGTAAGGTCTCGGGTCGAACGTTCTACCGTTAGACCACCAACTTTAAAAAAACTGAAGTGTATGTTAAAGGAATAATAATAATATAAGGAGAGCTATCCACTTACCGATCTTAGTGTTTGGGTTTTCAGGCAATTTTGGCTCAATTGGTAAGGCTTTTGTCCCAATTCCAGAGCCTCCTGGTCTTTGCTCAATTAATAAGGCTTTTGTCCCAATTCCAGAGCCTCCTGGTCTTTGCTCAATTGATAAGGCTTTTGTCCCAATTCCAGAGCCTCCTGGTCTTTGCTCAATTGATAAGGCTTTTGTCCAAATTCCAGAATTGACACTTGAGCCAAGTGATTTCAGTGGACTCGGCGGCTTTGGTTTTTTGACGTTACCTGGAAAGGCCATAATTAAATACGCGCCTGAAAGATTCACCATCTCTCGATGGCCAGTCTGACGACGGTATAAGAAAAGTGACCTCGATATCTTAACGTTTTTTACCTAATGTTGCTGCCTGCTACTGGGGTGCAAACACTGCGAGCAGCAGGCAGCACATTCTGCTGTGTTTTGTATTTTTCATATAAGTCCTATGGAAACCGATGTGACGGCAGCAGCGCATTTTAATGGCACGAATTCGCAGCAGGCAGCATTTCCATATATGCAAGGCCAGCACCTGACCTTGAATGTATGGAAATGCTGCCTGCTGCCCGCTACGAACTTGTACCTTAAGGGGCACCCCAGAGTCAATTAGCGGTACCATCATCAAAAATTAATATCTCGTGATCCAGCGTACTTATAGATATTTCCACCGTTGCGATTGTAAATCTCCAAACATAGATTTTTTACTTATTCAAAAAATTGCTAAGTAATTTTTTGAATAATTAAAAACACAGTTTAGTTACCAATACAAAAGTAACGATACTCGTTTTAAAATCTGGTTTCTTGTGGTTAGCAAATCCGCCATTGAATCTTAACATTAGTTACCCACCAATAGTGGCAGCAAGCCATTTGACAGGTGTAGTATGTTCTGTATGTTCTACGATGTCGGCGTCGTCAGAGTTAATTACATCATCTTGATTTTCTTTATTGTTGTCTTGAACTGGAAGTCATACATACATACATTAAATTAACATCATCATACCCTGGGTCAGCCCTATCTTATATTTTTCTACACAAACCAAATTGGTCTGCGTACACTGCCAGATTCGCGGAGGCAGCGCGGCAGAGTCGCGCCGGCGAAGTCATCCAACTGACGTTAATATAATCTCGTCATTTTCACGTCTCATTGACACCCAACTAGCTGACGCCAGGTTTGTGGCCAGTGCGGTACGTTTTCACGACGTCGTTTAAAGATTAAAGATTTTTTAATTATCACACAAAAGCTTACAGTAAATAACCAAATCGTTTAAGTGGTAGCTATCTTACAAAAAAGGGTTATTAACTAACCCCCTTATTCATAAACGCCTACTAAACTTGACAAGCCGCTGATAATCGTTTGTCCCTTTCCATCATATATATACGTTGGAAAGGGACAAACGATGATCAGCGGCTTGGCAACTTTTTTACGTGTTTATGAATAAGGTAATAATAAATAAATATTATAGGTCAATCTTACACAAACCGACCTAGTCCCATAGTAAGCTCAATAAGGCTTGTGTTGTGGGTACTAGACGACGATATAGGGGAAGCCCGGGCAATACGCATAGTGTGGGTAAGAAGAATATCTGATTTTACCAAAGCTATACAATAGATAGCACATCTAGGCTTGCTTAAGTCGGTAAAGCATCGATACGAGGACGTCATGACCGTTCAATCAAAGCAAACAACGTGTGTACTTGTTGTGGAGAAAAAAAAACAAAGTTTTTGACTGTTTTGTTGTGATTTTTGGAAAAGCAAGTGTATCAACTTTTAGTATTACGTTTCGTATATTTACGAATACGGTTAGTTAAGACTATAGTATATTAACTTTGGCTTAAATTGTGACTATAACTTTTTATCCACCTGTTAAACGCATTCTTGGCATAAACAATTCGAAATATTTAGTACTTCGGGCAAGACGGATATGGGCAAAACGGATAGCTATGCGTGTATGGAAAACTCCAAAAAGATACTAAACATAAAAAAGCCCTTAAATTTGTAATTGCTAGGCCCTAGCAAAACTAACAAACAAAAACTACCCACAAAAAAAACCGAGAGAATAATTTATAGTGTTCTTTTTGGTGTGCACTGAAAGATACATTGACCCACCCACCGAAGACAGACTCAGTGTAACGAGTGCAAAAATAGACCCATGAGGGTTGTACTTCTTATTCAAGGGTTGACAACTATTTTGTTTTATAAATACGATGCCTAATTCATATATTTGTCATATATTCTTTTTACCCTAGAGGTATATTCTTTTTACCCTAGAGGTATATCCCTTTTGCCCGAGGTGGTCGGTCAAAACGGATAATTGGAACTATTTGTTTAAAAAATAATAACAATAAGAAGTTGTTCAAGTTTAAGGATTTTTGATAGCATTTTCCAAAGCTAACTGTACATAGTACAAATTAAAAATATAAAGTGTTATTTTGATTAACAATTGGGGTGTTTTTTTTTTCATCTTTCCCTTAACATATGCGTCTTGCCCGGGCTTCCCCTATATAATAGATAGATATAGATAAATACTTAAATACATAGAAAACATCCATAACTCAGGTACAAATATCTGTGATAAACACACAAATAAATGTCCTGACCAGGATTCGACCCCGGGACCTCCTGCTTCATAGGCAGGGCCACTACCGACTGGGCTAGGAGGCCGTTAGTTATTAATATTAACTAAATAACAAATATATAGCCTTAACAAAGGAGCATTTTGAATCATGAAATACATCAATATTGGGATGATGTATGTACAGTCGCCTTCAAATATAAACTTTATATGTATAGATGTCATATACAAAGGAAAAAGTGACCTAGGCCTCCGGTGCCCAGGGGTGCAGACGCTGGTTCGATCCCAGCCCTGGGCACCGGAGGCCTAGGTCACTTTTTCCTTTGTATATGACATCTATACATATAAAGTTTATGATTTAGATAGTAGTGTGTCTACTTAAAAAATAAACAATTCAAAATATTTATTAAAAATAATTTGATTTGTTCTTCAGTTGCCTTCAAATATATCGGAGCAGCCAAGGTACTCAAAAATATCCGAACATGCACTTTATCACCTTGACAATAGAGGCGTTGTTCAGATATTTGTGATCACCTTGGCCGCTCCGATATATCTGATGGCGACTGTACATACAGTATGTTTATAAGTCACCAAAATTACTTTTTTATTATTGTGCTTTTATGCTCCTCACCACGAACTGCCTGATGGTAAGTGTAGCCAGACAATCTGTCCTGAGCTGTAGAGCTCAGAGCACCGCGCGGACTTTTCAACTGTCTCTACCGTAGTAGAACTGCTGCCCGGGGTGGACTAGGACTCCTTACAATGTTTTCCCTATTTAATTGTACAAGCACTGAGTACTTACTTACCTTTTAGAAATGATCTCTTCAACGGTGGCGGGCGACTCAGTCCTACATCTTCATCGAATGCGTCTGAGTCTGATCCAAACTTCTTGTATCTTTGGCGTTTCCTCTTCTTATTTACAGCATTAGCATCATTCTCTTCTTCGGTTTGTATATCAGATGTTGACTCTAAGATAAGTAGCTTTTTCTTAGCTTTTTCAAGATCATCTGGAAGACAGCATGATGAGTTAAACAGTATTATATATTATACACCTTTAAGGGGCGGGGGCCTTTCTCCAACAGTGGACGTTGTCGATGATGATGATGAATGCAATCGTCGCACGGCCTCAAAGGAGTCTGGTTGGGGAAGGACTGTACAATATGTGAGATCGAGTTCAGGCTTTATATTTTTTTTGTAGCTTCTACTCGCCAAAAGACAACTCCTCACCAAATTTTAAGTTGTGGAAACGCTTGGTTTGCGAGATAAAAGCGCTGTAGGGTCGCAGTTCTATCTAACACTTCTCCTCGCTTCGCTCGTCGTGGTACCTACACCGACCTGCCTTAGAGTCTGTCTGAAACTACTTTGAACTAACCTATTAAAGTTCCTACAAAGTGTCATGTCGTATCCTCCGCCCGCAGGCCAATTCTATTTGCGTTTTGTTTTACGCGTTTTAGTAAAATGTACCATTTTTGATAATTATTAATCGACAAATTTCCACAAAATAATGCTTATAAATTAAAAACAATCATTGAATAAATATCATGTAACTATTATTGTACACAAATAAGTCGAAAAAACTGTATTTATGTAAAAACTGAACATAAAACAAATTATACGTTTTAGTTTGCCTCAACACGTTTAACGAAACGCAAAATATTGTGTCATGGCGGTGTAAAATCGGAATTTTATATGGAACTTTGATTATTTTTTATCTCGCAAACCAAGAACAACTTCGCAACTTAAAATTTGGTGAGGAATTGTCTTTTGGCGAGTAGAAGCTACAAAAAAAAATGAAGCCTGAACTCGATGTCACATATTGTACAGTTGAGCCGGCAAACCTCTTAGACTTCAGGTTGATATAGACGGAGACTATTTTGAGACGCCTAAATTACGGCGCCAGTGTCTACCGTACGGCACATCTCAGATCGTTTAGACAATGACTATTTTCAGCCGCCTAAATCTCGCCGCCAGTGACCCGCAAACCGACACTTGTTGTTTACACGGTGCCTTTTCAGTACTAGTCATAAGCACGCCGCCACAGCCGACGGTGCTAGTTTTTACGCCAGTCTTTCTACGCTGATCTCCATCATTTAAAATGAATTCAGGAGCTCTGAAGTTGAAAAAGCAATGTTGGTATACTCAAAGTATCCGCGTTATTACGAGAGGAGCTGATAAATATGTTAGAGGAACGAAAGAAAAGTGCTAGCGACTGGCAGCGACGTGTTTACACGAGTCCGAAAAATAGGCGCGGGAGCAGCGAGAGACGCGGGCGGGGGTCACTGGCGCCAAAAAATAGACACGTGCTCTATTCCGTGCCAGCGCTGGCTTGCCGCGAAAAAATGGCACCGAAAGTGTTTATACGGTGACTTTCATAGGCGCCATAATTTAGGCGTCTCAAAATAGTCTCAGTCTATATCGACCATTCCTTACATTGCGGCCGATCGCTCGCTCAGACAGACGCCGACACCATACATTCAGCTCAGCTCAAACATTTCATTCAGCCGTCGGCCGCGTGCAACAGACGCAAACGATCGTTGCAGAGGCTCAGTCACTAGCCGCAATGTACAGAAATGAGAGAAAGAGGTTAAAACACAATACATTACTTTTCTAACTTACCAGTTTTGTAGAAAAATCGCTGAATACCATAAGGAATCCACGTCTCATCTGGTGACTCGCATCGCTTTAGAACCCTATCCAGGGATTTACTTTCCTTAATGTTAGGTGGCCAAAGAATTTGTGTCTTCATTGGTGTTAGCCATTTTTTCACAATGACCGAGATTGATCCGCCTTCACTTGCCTCAAACTGGACCACACTATACATTATCACAAATAGGAGTGGTGGCACGTTAGTTTTATCACTATGTATCGCAAATAAAGCAACGTCGACCGATTAAACTGACTACAGCACTGCGCGTGGCGTGAGCAAGAGCAAATTCCCACGAGTGACACGAGTCCAACCCCACGACAAAAGGCCGCTAAGAGCTGAGCGCGAGGGCGCGAAACGAACGGACACTTTTCCATAGACATAATAGATACAATTATAGACCTTAATCGTTGTAAGCGAAACTAAGTATGATCAACTCTAATTTAATCTTCCTAAGGTTGACTTTTATTCAGCATAAGCGGATAGTGCTGGAGCCCACCATACAGGAAATTTGTCACCGAGCCTACCGATTGGCTCCCATTTAAACGCCTATTAGACATGGCAATTTGTAGGGTCCAACCTGTCGTGTTGGTAGGTGTAATGGCACCTAGGGAGTAGGAGTCCCGATCTAGGGCGATCGGCAGTGTCCCGACACCCGCAGCTGTTTATGGAGGTCGTTAGAGTTATTTTACCTTTTTTATTTATAATGTTAGCCATTTTCTACACATTCCGTCTAGTTTTTTTACATAAAATTAATAGTGCTGGAGCCCGCCTAACTGGAAATTTATCAAAATCCTAACCAATTTTCTTCCATATAGCGTTGTAGAGCCCATCTCGGAGATCACGAAAACATAAGTCTTAAATGGCCATAAGTATGAATGGCGTCAAGTTGAAAATACAATTTTTTGGCCTCAATTTATCAACGAGCCTACCGCTCCAAATTTTGACAGTAGTTAAAGGACCCATTCACCAAACCAAATCCCAATTTTAAGACCATTCTGGTGGGCGCATAAGATTTTAAGACCATTTTAAGAAATAATCGATTTCATTGAAAAGATAGCAAATTACTATAAATTCGTTAGAAAATATATTTAGCTGGCACAAACACAACTGCATGTTTATATTTAAGTGTCTAATAAGTAGTAATTAAAAATGCCTTAAAAGTATTCCGCAATAAGTCGAAAATTTGAGAAATTGGCCATAGCAGTACTTTAGACACGGGGGTCTTAAAACACTAAAATTATTATTCATTTTAAACTTAGTGGCACAAAATGTGATTTGAAAAGCCAGACGTAATGCCCGTAGGCATTTTCTACCAGTCACTTAAAACTCTAAATTAATAAGCGTCAAGTTATAGTGCTGGAGTCCGCCTAACTGGAAATTCATCAAAGAACTTAACAATTTTCTTCCATATAGCGTTGTAGAGCCTACCTCGGAGATCATGAAAACATAAGTCTTAAAGGGGTTAAATGGCCATAAGTATGTATGGCGTCAAGTTGAAAATACAAGTTTTTGGCCTAAATTTATCAACAAGCCTACCGCTCCAAATTTTGACACATGATTTAGCCCACATCAAATAACCTACATACCAATTTTAAGACCATTCTGGTGGGCGTATAAGGTTTTAAGACCAGTTGAAGTTACAATTTTTTGGCCTAAATTTATCAACGAGCCTACCGCTGCAAATTTTGACAGTAGTTAAAGGACCCATTCACCAAATCAAATCCCAATTTTAAGACCATTCTGGTCAGCGCATAAGATTTTAAGACCATTTTAAGAAATAGTCGATTTCATAGAAAAAATAGCAAATTACTATAAATTTGTTAAAAAAAATATTTTGCTGGCACAAACACAACTGCATATTCATATTTAAGTGTCTTGTAATTTAAAATGCCGTAAAAGTATTCCGAAGTACGTCGAAAATTGGAGAAATTCGCCATAGCAGTACTTTAGTCACGGGGGTCTTAAAACACTAAAATTATTATTCATTTTAAACTTAATGGAACAAAATATGATTTGAAAAGCCAAATTTCCAAATCCAAAAGGACCCATTTACCAAACTAAATCCCAATTTTAAGACCATTCTGGTCGGCGCATAAGATTTTAAGACGATTTTAATAAATAGTGGATTTCATAGAAAAATAACAAATTACTATAAATTCGTTAAAAAAATATATTTAGCTGGCACAAACACAACTGCATGTTTATATTTAAGTGTCTAATAAGTACTAATTAAAAATGCCTTAAAAGTATTCCGCAATAAGTCGAAAATTTGAGAAATTCGCCATAGCAGTACTTTAGTCACGGGGGTCTTAAATCACTAAAATTATTATTCGTGTTAAACTTAATGGCACAAAATATTATTTGAAAAGCCAGACATAATGCCTATAGGCATTTTCTATCAGTCGCTCATAACTCTAAACTGATAAGCGTCAAGTTAGGTGCATTGAGAATATATTACGGACTGAAAAATGCCGTAAATTTATTTTAAATCCTACCGTTTCAAATATTGACAAACGGATTAGTACACTTCAAATAACATACATACCCAATTTAAGACTGATCAGGTGGGCGCATAAGATTTTAAGACCAGACCAGTTGAAGTTGCAATTTTTTGACCTTAATTTATCAACGAAACTGTCACAAAGTGTAAGAGCTAATGTCGGTTGTCATTGGTAGATTGTTGCCTACTACTGAAAGGTCCTAAATGTAATAGTTTTTTTGGCCAAAGTGTTGGCAGGAATGGCGGGCAATGATAGCCCGACTAAATTATGTAAACTGGTTATGCTTAACTGTCAGCCATTTACAAACGTGTTTTTAAATTATTTGCGTAGCAAATGTTGTTATCCTCTACCACGAAGTCGAAATTTTAAATTTTGTTTAATTTGTCTCTATCACACTTGCATATTCAAACAAAATAGACTCAAATAACACCAAAATTCTCAAACCAAGCATTTTCGTAAGTAATTAAATTAATTTACAAATAAAATTTATTTGCATAAACAATTTGTTGAAAACGTGAATGAAATAAGATATCAACTGGAGACGAATTAAACTTGAAATGTAGTGACGCCGTGTTGAAAAATTTGTGCTGTAGGAATAAATACAAACTCACGTCATTTTTTCAGTCAGTTGAATGTTCTTCGTGCGCCAAATTTGACGCTTGTTAGTTTAGGATTATAAAGGTCTGGTAAAAATTGGTATAGGTATTACGTGCGGCTATTTAAATCATATTGTGTGCCATAAAGTTTAAGATTGATATAAATTTTAGTGATTTAAGATCCCCGTGACTAAGGTACTGCTATGACGAATTTCTAAATGTTTGGGGTTATTGCGGTATACGCTTACGGCAGTTTTAGTTAAAAGAAACTCAGATATGAATATACAGTTGTGTTTGTGTCAATTAAATAATTTTTTGAACCGAATTTATAGAAGTTTCTTATTTCGACTATTTCTTAAAATGGTCTTTATATCTTATGCGCCCACCAGAATGGTCTTAAAATTGGGATTTAGTTTGATGAATGGGTTCTTTAACTACTGTTAAAATTTAGAGCGGTAGGCTCGTTGATAAATTAAGGTCAAAAAAATTGCAACTTTAACTGGTCTGGTCTTAAAATCATATGCGCCCACCGGATTGGTCTTAAAATGGGTATGTAGGTTATTTGAGGTGAGCTAAACCGTTTGTCAATATTTGGAACGGTAGGATTTTAAATAAATTTAGGTCATTTTTTTAGTCACTAAAATACTCTCAGTGAACCTAAAGTGACGCTTATCAGTTTAGAATTATGAGCGACTGGTAGAAAATGCCTATAGGCATTACGTCTGAATTTCAAATCATATTTTGTGCCATTAAGTTTAAAATAAATAGTAATTTTAGTGTATTAAGACCTCCGTGACTAAAGTACCGCTATGACGAATTTCTACAATTTTCGACTTATTGCGGAGTACTTTTACGGCATTTTTAATGACTACCCACTTAAATATGAATATGCAGTTGTGGTTGTGCCAGCAAAATATTTTTTTTAACGAATTTATATTAATTTGCTATTTTTTTCTATGAAATCGACTATTGGCTATATGAAATCGACTTAAAATGGTCTTAAAATCTTATGCACCCACCAGAAAGGTATTAAATATAGGATTTGGTTTGGTGAATGGGTCCTTTAACTACTGTCAAAATTTGGAGCGATAAATTTGATAAATTTACGCCAAAAAATTTTAACTTCAACTGGTCTTAAAATATTATGCGCCCACCAGAATGGTCTTAAAATTGGTATGTATTTTATTTGATGTGGGTTAAATCATGTGTCAAAATTTGGAGCGGTAGGCTCGTTGATAAATTTAGGCAAAAAAATTGTATATTCAACTTGACGCCATATATATACTTGTGGCCATTTAAGACCTTTAAGACTTATGTTTTCATGATCTCCGAGATGGGCTCTATATCGCTATATGGAAGAAAATTGGTTAGGATTTTGATAAATTTCCAGTTAGATGGGCTCCAGCACTAGAATTAAAACACTATAGTATGTATGGCGTCAAGTTGAAAATACAATTTTTTGGCCTAAATTTATCAACGAGCCTAGCGCTCCAAATTTTGACAGTAGTTAAAGGACCTATTCACCAAACCAAATCCTAATTTTGAGACCATTCTGGTGGGCGCATAAGATTTTAAGACCATTTTAATAAGACTAAGAAAACACTAAAATTATTATTCATTTTAAACTTAATGACATAAAATATGATTTGAAATGCCAGACGTAATGCCTATAGGCATTTTATACCAGTCGCTCATAACTCTAAACTGATAAGCGTCACTTTAGGTTCACTGAGAGTATTTTACTGACTGAAAAAATGACCTAAATTTATGTTTAATCCTACCGTTCCAAATATTGACAAACGGTTTAGCTCACCTCACATAACCTATATACCCATTTTAAGACCAACCCGTGGGGCGCATACGATTTTAAGACCAATTTAAGAAATAGTCGATTTCTTAGAAAATATAGCAAATTACTATAAATTCGTGAAAAAAAATATTTTGCTGGCACAACCACAACTGCATATTCATATTTCAGTGTCTAGTAGTAGTAGTAGTAGTATAATACTTTATTGTACAACAAAGAAACATACAACAGAAAGAATATATGATATTTGTACAAAGGCGGACTTATCCCTTAAGGGATCTCTTCCAGTCAACCTTTAATAATTAAAAATGCCGTAAAAGTACTCCGCAATAAGTCGAAAATTTTAGAAATTCGTCATAGCAGTACTTTAGTTACGGGGGTCTTAAATCACTAAAATTATTATTCATTTTAAACTTAATGACACAAAATATTATTTGAAAAGCCAGACATAATGCCTATAGGCATTTTCTATCAGTCGCTCATAACTCTAAACTGATAAGTCAAGTTAGGTGCATTGAGAATATATCACGTACTGAAAAGTGACGTAAATTTATTTTAAATCCTACCGTTCCAAATATTGAAAACGGATTAGTCCACTGGTGGTGGGCACCAGAATGGTCTTAAAATTGGGATTTTGTTTGTTGAATGGGTCCTTTAACTACTGTCAAAATTTAGAGCGTTAGGCTCGTTGATAAATTTAGGCCAAAAAAATTATTTTCAACTTGACGCCATTACTTGTGGCCATTCAAGACTTAAAGGTCTTGAATGGCCACGCCAAGACTTATGTTTTCATGATCTCCGAGATAGGCTCTACAACGTTATATAGAAGAAAATTGGTTAGGATTTTGATAAATTTCCAGTTAGGCGGGCTCCAGCACTATAAGGTTAAAATGTGTAGGTTCGCTGGTAATTAATATATTTATCTAGTTTTGTATTTAAATAATAAAAGGGTTGGGCAGATGAAGTTAGATTCAGGCAGCTCGAGCGGTCATTTAAATATCTATAGTAAAAAAACTGTTTCTTTTTTTATTTAATGTGTATTGTTATGAGTACTATCAGACTATCACCGTGCTTCACCAATATATTTTTTTGATGTTTTGAAGGCATCTCTGTAAACGCCGGTAGGGACGATTTGTTGGTGAGGTAGGTTCGGTAGGGGCGATTTGTAGGGAAAGTGTAATAACGGGCGTTGGGGCCGATAGGGGTTGGACACAACAGGTTGGGCCCTACAAATTGCCATGTCTAATAGCCGTTTTACAGTATTTTTCACCAGTGATGACTCCTGTGACACTTTCCGAACTATGCATACTATGTTCGCAAAATGTTTTTGAAACATAATTTATGTTTTGAAGCAAAATAATCAAAAATGTAAAAACTGTACTTTTTAAAAACATATAGCAATATAAGTGTCCATTAAGTAGATTTCAGTCGAATACGATACAAAAATATTTCTTTTTAAAATGACGCAATCTGTGAAACGGAACTGTTTCCAGTACTCTGTTCCGTTTCACATATTGCGTCATTGAAAAAATAAATATTTTTGTAGGTCTTACTTAAATTATAGTGTACCACTATGTCTGGCACTATATTTGGTGACTTAAAACTGACGCCGTGGTGACCTACTGCAGTTGGCTTAAGTAAGACGTCAGTCAGGAAACGTTTGTGAGACGTGAGGTGAACGTCAAACTTTGGGCGTCGTTTTGGTGACTAAAAATTGACGCCGTGGAGATGTACAGCACCTGCTCTAAGACAAACGTCAGGCACTTCAAGTCAGTGTGACGTGAAAGTGACGAGAATATATGGACGTCACTTGGATAACTTTAGAATGACGTCGCAAAGACATACTGCGGTTGCCATAAAAATGACGTGACTTAGTTAGAGTATTGGTACGTGATATGGACGTTGAACCTCGGACGTCAATTTGGTGATTTAAAACTGACGCCGTAGTGACCTACTGCAGTTGGCGAAAGTAAGACGTCAGTCAGGAAACGTCTGTGAGACGTGAGGTGGACGTCGAACTTTGGGCGTCGTTTTTGTGACTAAAAATTGACGCCGTGGAGATGTACAGCAGCTGCTCTAAGACAAACGTCAGGCACTTCAAGTCAGTGTGACGTGAAAGTGACGAGAATATATGGACGTCACTTGGATAACTTTAGAATGACGTCGCAAAGACATACTGCGGTTGCTATAAAAAATGACGTGACTTAGTTAGAGTATTGGTACGTGATATGGACGTTGAACCTCGGACGTCAATTTGGTGACTTAAAACTGACGCCGCGGTGACGTACTGCAGTTGGCAAAAGTGAGACGTCAGTCAGGAAACGTCTGTGAGACGTGAGGTGGACGTCGAACTTTGGGCGTCGTTTTGGTGACTAAAAATTGACGCCGTGGAGATGTACAGCAGCTGCTCTAAGACAAACGTCAAGCACTTCAAGTCAATGTGACGTGAAAGTGACGAGAATATGTGGACGTCACTTGGATAACTTTAGAATGACGTCGCAAAGACATACTGCGATTGGGTGACTAAAAATTGACGTCGTGGAGACGTACAGCAGCTGCTCTTAGACAGACGTCAGGCACTTCAAGTCAGTGTGACGTAAAAGCGACGAGAATATATTGACGTCACTTGGATAACTTTAGAATGACGTCGCAAAGACATACTGCGGTTGCCATAAAAATGACGTGACTTAGTTAGAGTCTTGGGACGTGATATGGACGTTGAACCTCGGACGTCAATTTGGTGACTTAAAATTGACGCCGTGGTGACGTACTGCAGTTGGCAAAAGTGAGACGTCAGCCAGGTAACGTCTGTGAGACGTGAGGTGGACGTCGAACTTTGGTCGTCGATTGGGTGACGTGAAATTGACGTCGAAAAGACCGACTGATGTATGACGTCAATTGAATGACCTACAAATGACATCTTGGTTTGGTCAGTGACGTCACATTGCTACCTGGGATACTCGTAGCTATTGTTGCTTTGGGTTGTAGGTCTTTCCAGAAACAACTACATACAGATGGAGATATGACACAATAATGAGAGCAACCAAACCACTCTAGTCAGTTTGCTATACTATGCTTATTTCTAGATATGGACATCTGGCAGCTGTAAAGTGGTGGATATCAAAGAATGCAAACCACTTCAAGAAAACAAATCCTAGAGTTCTGGGCTTGATGCAATATTATGAGAAACTATACAGGTACCTAATTAGATTATATCATTATCAAAAGTTTCTGTCGGGGGAAGGTAGTGACAAACGACGTATAATGTAACTCATAGTTTGTCGCCTACTGTTTTTGTTTCCGTAATAATAGCAATGTTTTTTGTTCTAATGTTAAAATATAGGCCCTGCTTTATAACAGTCCGTCCGTCCGTCAGTCAGTCCTTCGGCAGTTTTTACCTTCTTTGGTATTACTATTTTCCAATTCAATTTGGCTAGTCTAGCTGTCACTCTGACCTCCACCCATTAAAAGCTGCGAGATGCCCGAATCTAGCAATAAAGATATGCAATAGCAACCAGATGTGTTTTGTTGCTCTCGTTATTGTGTCACATCTGACATGGCCAGTTCTTAGTCCCATAGACGTCTAGACTGTTTGGGTCATGACTTTGTATGGTCCATCGGTTTATTTTAGGAAAACAAAACCTTGCGTCATTGCGACCTCGTGGATTGTTGCTATACAGTCATCAGAAGAATCTTTAAGCTAAGCGGGCGCCGTATTCTAATTTTAAAATACATAAACAATACATTGAAAACACTATCTTTTTCAAACATACCTAACTCCAACACACAACAGGTTGGCAAATAATCAACCAATATTGAAGTTGTATTGGAGTTACATCGGAATAATTTTCAAGCAAAGTTTTGGTATTTCTGATTCAGACGTTTAGACGCTCGCTGTATTGCGTAGTTAATTTGTTAGAATTGTATTGAAGTAGGATCGTGCCTGGGCCGCATTCTAACTTTAAAACACATTTAGACACTATCCTACTTCAATACAACTCCAATGCATTAACTAACGCCTCGACGTCTGAATCAGAAATATCAGAATTTGCTTCAGAATTTTTCCAACGCAACTCCAATACAACTTCGATATTGGTTGATTATTTTATTGAGTGTTGGAGTAATGTTGGGAATGCATTATGTTTTTAATGTCTTGTTTACGTATTTTAAAATTAGAATACGGTCCCGGGAGTTATAATATTCCAAATCGTTTTCGGACATTGACCCTAAACCGTTTCCCGAAGCGTTCTCGATCCGTTCAGCCCGACCCACGCTAATATTTGTATTTATTTTACAAGCGATAAACAAAAGAGCCAACATAAACGTATTTTTAGGGTTCCGTACCTCGAAAGGAAAAACGGAACCCTTATAGGATCACTTTGTTGTCCGTCTGTCTGTCTGCTTGTCAAGACCATTTTCCTCAGGAACGCGTGGAGGTATCAAGCTGAAATTTATATCAAATACTCTAGGTCTATTGTCCCTTGAAGCTGTGAAAAAATCAAACTTAAAAGCCAACACAATCAAAAGATACAGTCGTTTATGCTGCAAATTTTAGAGTTTTTCGGCACTCGCAAAACCTACGGGGTACTTCCCGTGAACTCAGAAACTTGAAATTTGGCACGAAGCAACGTCATATAGCATAGACAATGGAAAAATTTAAAAAGTAGACATTTTTAGTAAAATCATGCAAAAAAATATTGTTTTCCTCGTAAACGCGGGGAGGTATTAAATTGAAATTCATGTCAAATACTCAGGTCTATAATATCTTTAAGCTGTAACAAAATCAATTTTCTATGTCAATGCAATGGGTGAACTTTTACTTATATACCTACAGGTTTGTACGGAACCCTCGGTGCGCGAGTCCGACTCGCACTTGGCCGGTTTTTTAAGAAAACTTTTGTAATAATTAAATAACTTCGGCAGTGCCGAGCTTTGTATCTGAAAGTCAGAGCAGATCGTTTATATTATGACTATGAGAAAATGTAGTCATAGCAGACTAAAAGTTCAAGTTTTGTTATCAAAAACAGTCATTATTCCGGGGCCTGAAATCGGTACCTATTAATTTTATAGATCGGTATCTATTAAGATTATACACAATACTGGCTATTCTTTTGTCATTGTATATAATGCCTAATAGTCATGAATTGAATTGTATTTCATACTTTGCCTGGTGATTTGTTTACATGTGATTTGATACATAAATAGTGTAGCCGCTTTTATCAATTAAAATAATAAATTAAATTAGGATTTGTAAATAAGCCTAGTGACCTTTTTAAAATAAACATCACGTGTCGTCGTTAACAAACTGTATCTACAAGGAAACACCCCCGTCCGTTTATTTTAGGTTTTACTTTTAATTAGAGGGCTATAAACATAATATATATAAATATTACAAACGACTATTTTCAGAAAGAAATGTACAGTTATTCAAATCAGAGCTACAAGCTGTTAATTGGATTTCTATAAATATTAACTCCCCAAAATAACATTAATAAAAATTTTAACACTTTTTATAACACAATTAAAATGATACTTAACCATTGCATCCCTAAAAAACAAAGAAAATCTAGAGAAAACCCAAAAAGAGCGTGGTTAACACCCGGACTAAAAATATCATGTCAATATAAACGTATATTAAAAAATTTAGTTTCACAGTCACCTGACCCTGTTTTACTTAACTATTCAGAAGCTTACACAAAAATATTTAAAAAAATGTGTTATATTAGCAAAAAAGAAATATAATCATGAAAGGATAAATAGTTCAAGCAATAAAATAAAAACTTTGTGGAAAATTATAGGAGAGCAGACCAAAAAACCTGAACTAGAAATAAAATCGAAGAAAAACACAACCCTTAAAGTAGATAATAAGTTAATAGACCAACCCCAAACAGTTGCTCATATCTTTAACACATATTTTTCCTCAGTGGGTAATACAAATAGTAATCATCATCAACCACGCGGGCGTCCAGTTCTTAACCCTACAAGCAATACGATGTACCTATCCCCTGCAAGCCACGTGGAAATTATGAAATGCATAAAAAATTTAAAAAACCAACATAGTTTTGGAATTGACGAAATACCTCCCTCATAAAATATGCTCTGATGAGCTTATTATACCCTTAACATTTTTAGTAAATCAATCCCTTACAACAAGTACGTTTTCAGATGCTTTAAAAATTGCAGTTATCAGACCAATTCCGAAAGCAAAAAACGTAACGAACCCTGATCAATATCACCCCATTGCAATGTTGCCAACATTTTCTATAATCTTAGAATCAGTTATGGTTAAGCGCTTATCAGACTTTTGTGATAAATACAAAATATTTGATGATAGCCAATTCGGTTTTAGAAAGCACAGAGGTACAGTTTTTACCGTCCATAAGTTTATTCATGCAGTCATAAGAATAATAGACAATAACAACCCAGCTTTTGGATTAATGCTAGATAGTTATGAGTAAAGCATACGACAGAGTTAAACATGACATTTTACTAAACAAATTGTACGGAATAGGCATACGCGGAGCTGCTCATGACTGGTTCAAGTCCTATTTAAAGGATAGAGTCCGATTAGTTGAACTAGAATATTGTGATATGATAAAAACTGTAAAACCTTTAAAAAAATACATTCAGACAGTAAGCAAGCACATTAAATGTTCAATTCCACAGGGCAGGTGTTTTTCCTATTTTTAATTTACATCAACGACCTACCAAAAACAATAAACACTGACAATTTCCATTGTATTCTCAAGTCAAAATAGCGAAGAATTAGTAAAAATCATGAACAATATTCTTAATATAATTTTGAAATGGCTACAAGACCATAATTTACAATTAAACCTAAAAAAGACTAATTTAATCCAATTTAGACCCTACCAAAGACCTCCAATAGAAATTAATTACACATACTTATATAACAAATTTCAGGAAACTAGTAATTGTAATCTCATATTGATAAAATAAGTAAGTATTCAAATTTCCCGATTCACCTATGTCCTAAGAAATATAAAAAAAAGTACTGATTTTAAAACAGCAGTTAGCGCCTACTATGCATTTGCCCAATCATGTCTCCAATATGGAATTGTTTTGTGGGGCAACAGCACAGATATAACGCATTTATTTTTAATGCAAAAAATTTGTATTAGAATACTTACAAATACCAAATTTTATGAATCCTGTAAACCTCATTTTAAGAACTCTATATGCCAAAGCTAAAGACAGACACATGTGTACCATGAGTCTAAGACATAAGGATAAAATAGCCATACCCTCAAGTAATTTAGAAATAAGTAACCAAAGCCCTCACGTAATGAGTATAAGAATTTTCAACCACCTTCCAAGGGAAATAAGCGAAGAGCACCTTTGTCAATAAGTTGAAAACGTACCTCATAGAACACTACTTTTATTATTTGCAAGAGTTTTTTGACGCAAATAAATTTCATTCATACCTATCTTAACAATATACCTAAATGTTAGTCTTAGAATTAAAATAAACATATCATTTTAGGTTATTGTGCCCTAGATTTTAAGATAAAATTTGCAATACCCTTATACGGTCTCATGTTGATCTGTGAAAAGTGTGAAATATTGTAAGACCTGTACACTAACATGAATGCAATAAAGTTCTATTCTATTCTATTCTATTGTTATAATGGAGACTATCGCGTATGGATTTTCCTCTAGGGGCGCTAGTGTAGAAGGAGGTCTTCGAAATGTCAAATTGCATACTACTTAAGGGGAATTTGCGGAATTACTTTTAATTTAACAATGTTGTGAAATTTTTGCAATACCTACCAGGATATTAATTACGGCAAATTATATGAGTTAAGAGTCATTGAATGTGAATGCTTTAAAGCTGAACTACGAAAATTCTCCTTTTTTCCTAATAAAACTTTTTTATATTTTTATATTTATTTCATAATAAAAAATCAAATATTCTGAAGGACTCCCACGTCCCAGCAATCAATTGCCTGAGTCCTAAAACTAATTACTACGTCACGTGGAAATAAAATCCTTATTTTCAAACACCAAGGGCATGCATATGTCCCTTTACATTTAGAATATATTTTATATATTACATACCTATGTATTGAAAGGGTATATACCGGAGGACATCAAAGGGTTTTAATGAACCTTTTGATTATCAGTTTACATAATTATTACTTAGTACCTATCTACCTAGTACTAGTCATAAAAATTTCCAATCTGCTTCCAGTCTGCTCTGAACCATATTTTATAGCCCCTCCAGTTTGGAGTTACCCAACGGCGATAAGACGTTTATCCGTGAAACACAAAGAACAAACCTAAATACTATCTATTTGTAATAATGGAACTTAAATATATTTTGAGGACGACTTTGTCCCCGTGGTCCCGAAGAAAGACTCAAACCACTTCTTTTTTTTTTATACCATGACGGTGGCAAACAAGCATACGGCCCGCCTGATGGTGAGCAGTTACCGTAGCCTATGGACGCCTGCAACCCCAGAGGATTCACATGCGCGTTGCCTACCCTTTAAGAACCTATACACTCCTTTTTTGAAGAACCTCATACTGTAGCCCGCTGGGAAAACCTCGGCAGGGAGTTCATTCCACAGCCGCAGCGTTCGTGGGAGGAAATTCCTCTTAAACCTAACCCTCCTTCCTTTTAAACTTCGGTCTTTCTTCGGGCAATGTCGTCCTCGAAACATCGAAGGTAATTTAAAAAAATATATACGCGGTTAAGTCCCGTTATTACAAATAGATATGTGTAAAAATCGTGAAAGTATAAACCTAAATACTGTACAGTTAACAGCCGAAGTAGCTCAGCGGGTGAGATATTCGAAATGATATTGATACGCTCGTATTTAATCATTTTAACAGTAAAATCGTACCAAGATCATTTTGAACAGCTTAAATGTTTAACAAATTCCGCTGATGACTGTTCTAAGAACAATTTTATCTCTATAGCCGCCTTTAAAGCGCCCGTCTTCGGTCATAGGCCTCCTCTCCATACTTCCACGCATCTCGATCCATTGCCATCTGTATCCAATTCTCGCCAGCCTGTTGATAAATGTCGTCCTTCCATCTCATTGGTGGTCTGCCACGACCGCGTGTGTTAGCGGGTTTCCAATTGAGGGTGCGTCTCGCCGAGCGGGTATTGTCTATCCTGACAATGTGCCCTGCCCATCTCCATTTTCTATGACCAATCTCATCCACCACGTCTTTGAGTTTTGTGACTCGTCTAATCCACTCGTTTCTTTTTCAAAGAAAAATAATAATTATATAATAATATGTTAGCCTATAACAATATACACGGTGGGGCCTGTAACTAAAGCAAAAAATTAAAATGTACATTCTTCTCCTCAAACTACGCAACGTTTGTTTGACGACTTTGAAAAAAAACTTGCGGTTTGAATTTTATTACATTTTAAAGTTAATTCGAACACGCAATGTACTATGAAATTGATTGTCTGTAGAGTGACTAGACTGACAGGCGATGTCAATTAGACGGAGTTTTAAGTACATTGAAAATACTATTTACTTTGTTTGAAAAAATAACAATCTAAAAACTTTATGATTTTAAAAAGTTGCTACACAAAAGTTGTCTAGTTTGAGGACTAGAATCTACGTTTTAATTTTTTGCTTTAGTTACAGGCCCCACCCTATATATACTTCCCACTGCTGGGCACAGGCCTCTCACGCACAAGAGGGATCGTTACGAGCTGTAGTCCCCACGCTGGCCCAAAGCGGGTTGGGGTCACATACATCTTTTGAATTTCTCCGCGGATATATGCAGGTTTCATCGTAATGTTTTCCTTCGTCGTATAGCGATTGGTAAATATCCAATGATTTTCATACATAAGTTCCGAAAAACTTATTACAGCCGGCGTTTGAACCCCGAGACCTCCGGGTTGAAAGTCGGACATCTTAGGTACCGCCAGCTAGTGATGGGCCGTTCCCAGGCACGTTCTCCATTCGCCAACTTTCCAAATATGGGTATAGCTACATAATGTTTTTGAATAGTATCCATTATTAAATGAATAATAACAATATTTAGCATGACAATATATAATGTATTTCTTTCCCAAAAGCAAATTCCCCCGTATTCCTGGGAAAGATGGGGAACGTTCCCCCACTTTTCCGGGAACGTGCCCCAATGTTTCCGGGAATTTCCCATTGCACAGGGGAAGCGAAGGAGCGTTTTAATCATGAAGAACCTTATATTATTGCATAATTATCACAGATTTTGGAACGAAGTTCCTTATCGGATGGTTCGCGGATAGCCCTAGCCCCCCCCAGGCGAAAAAAAATCACGTGACCGTCACGAAAACGCGACACAAAGCCATATGATTGAGAAACATGTTAACTGAAATAAAATAAAGTGAAGTGAAAAGTGAGAAGTGACAAAATGAAAAGTCAAAAAAGTCGAAAAAGTTAAAAAATGTCGAAAAAGTTGAAAAAGTCAAAAAAAATTTAAAAAGTAAAAGGATCAAAATGACTGACACAAAATCAAAAACTACAAAAAAGTCAAAAATGAAATAACATAACTTCGTTACAACCGAGTGTTCCACGACACTCACGTATTTTTTTCATTATAAATGCAATAAATAACTAGTTATTATTTTTTTATTATAAAAAAAATAAAAAATAAAAATAACTAGTTACTTGTATAAAAATATATACATCTATATATTGATAATACACTTCTATATATTGTATTAGTCACATACTGACACGTAATATGAATTAGAAATACTAATCGTCACAATAGTACATTATGATACAAGTGTGCTAAGTTGATCATTACATACGAAGCGATATTGTGCGCACGAACGCATGTGAGTGCGCATGAGGAAGCTGAGCTTATGTAATGATCAAGCACACGCGTTTCATACGACGTTTTTCAACACACTTGCAAGGAAATAGCAGATTAGTGTAATTAATTACTTTTGACTAATACATTAATTGTCAGAATTTTAACAGGATAGAGATACTTACAAACCTACACATATACATAATTAAATTTAACTAACCTTTTTGTGATGTTATCGACTATCTGGAACTCTTTTTCAAATCATTTCAAAAATTAAAGACTTCACATTTACTTATTGTGCAATAAATTATAGTATTTGTTTCTTACGTATTGCTCACTAGGTTTTTATGATGACATTTTACTAGTATGTATCACAATTTTGAAATATATCCAGAGGTTAAATTAACGCTAAAGTTGTCTTCTTATTCATTGAAAATATAATTTGTTTAAATTAATAAAACACGACGAGAAAAATCTAACAAATAAACAATGATTTGAGGTTAACTTATAAATGGCGCGCAATTTTCTTTTTTGGATGTGCGTGCAGCTTGAGGCAAAGGCGCGTATGTATAATGCCAAACAGCCAATATTAAAACAGACAATTCGTGTTTAAAACGTAATTTATTGTGTATGTAAGTAATATAATAAGTTGAAATGATTCTTATTCACAATCAGGATTGTATAATCTGTATTCTATCGTAAATGTGTATATTTCTAATATATTTACTTTTTTTTTACTTTTTTAGAATGTAAACTCATAAAGAGTTAAAAAAAAGTAAAGGTAATACCCGACTAAATTACAACGATTCGTCTGCGTACGTACAAACGTCACTTGATCGGATTATTAAATTATTCCACTAGTTGGATAATTATTGTGAAATGCACGCGTGTTTAATATCTAGGATTATGAGCATAAAAGCGGTGGAATAAGAACCTCGTTACGAGCAGGTGTGTTGAAAAGAGTATTTAAAATACACCGATTTTTGAATACGCTATTTGCGGTTGGCAATTTAAAACGTCCATACGATTTGTTAGGAGAAATATGTTTTTAAACTTCAAGTGTAAGTTTGTATTAAGTATTTCTATTAGATATTTACACTTTTACGAAACAAAAAGGCAGAACACAAAAAACATTCTCACAAAGGCTCACAATAAAATGTCAATGTAGAACCTAATCTGGTAAACTTTAGTAAAAACCTTACAATAATCATCAGACTTATGTAATTTAGTATTTTAAAAAGATAACATTGAAAAAATCACATATTATGATCACTTCAATAAATGTCATAAAACCTTAAAATAATTTCACGGAATCGTTTTGTATTTTTTTTTTAATTATCACATATGGTAGTAAAATTAAATTTTTAGACAACTCAAAATAAAAGTTTTTTCTACTACTTTTCAATAAATAATGTATATTTATGATAACATAATATAATTTAAATACATATGTATTTACTTATAAATATTTATCTTATTTTGTCTACAATATAAATGGCTCAACAATTAAAGTCCGTGACTGTACAATGTACACTGTATAGGTGAAAAACTTAAGTAAGTCACCTGTTGTATGTGTGAGTAATGTGTGCGAATAGACATTCCATTTTTAAAATTTGTAGTATATCGTATGGTTTGCAAACTCATTATTTGCTTATCTTTCAAGTTTGATTATTCCTGTCCACTTATGATTCTATTATTGTCATGATAAGATATAAACAGTTGTCAATGTCGAGTAATTGTCTTTTAGTAATTTTTTTGCGTCGTTCATGAATAAACAATAATACTTACAGTTTACCACAAAAGTAAATTGTAGAACATCGATAAGATAATGACAGTGACATTGTTTCTGTATAGTCCACTGATGAAAATGAGGATGACGAAATGCCGAGTGATTGATATGAATAAATTTTCAGTATGTTATTAATATGTACTACTCATATTAAATATTTATATAATTTATTATGCTTATGCGTTTTTTTGTAACACAACGACATACAACAGGTGACTTACTTAAGTTTTTCACCTATACGTGGGTCACTCGATAAAATTTGAAATAAAAAAAAACTATTGAAGATATTAGCACTATTTATTTTACAATTTTTCAAAATACTCTCCATCATTCTCTATACAAAGTTCAATTCGTCTAAACCAACTTTGCAAGCACTTTTGCCACTCTTGATCGGATAGGTCTGAAATTGCTAATTCATAGGCAGCCACCGCTTCTTCAGCGGTCGACAAAACTTTCCTTTTATTTTTTCTTTCCCTAACGGGAACAGAAAAAAATCGCAAGGGGCTAAGTCAGCTGTAGGGTGGATGTGGTAAGGTTTCTATCCCAGCTTCCTCAATAAACGCCTTTGTTCTGAGGCTCGTATGTGAAGAGGCGTTATCGTGATGCAGCATGATTCCCCGAAGTCCAGTCTTTGGTCGCCTCTCTCGCACTGTTTGAGAAACTTGCGGCAATGCTACTGTAGTGTACCAATCCGAGTTAACAGACCTATAATTTTCGAGCATTGATGTTGACAAATGTCCGCCCCGTGAAAAGAAACTAGCGACCAGTTTTTTGCTGACGTTACGCGGTCTTTGTAGTTTTGTTGGTAACTTTCCCTCTGAGAAGACCCATACTGACGATCGTCGTTTGTTTTGCGGATCATACTGCTAGATTCAGGTTTCGTCACCTATAATTATTTTCGATATACGTCTAGATGTCCCGTTCTCGAATCGTAGACGCATATCACGACACCAATCCACACGAGCCTGTTTCTCAGTATCGGAGAGCAAACGCCGGATCCAACGACAACAGAGCTTCCTCACTCCAAAATGTTCATGTAAAATAATATTAACGCTACCCGAACTGACACCCAGGGTCTTCTCTTTGTCCTTGTATGTTATTAGTGGGTCTTCTCGCACCAACATTTCAGTAGTCTACACGTTTTCTGCAGTTACTGCTGTTTGCGGGCGACCAGTTCGGTGGTCATCTTCGAGGTTATAGTTTTACCTCTTTTAAATTCATTGAACCATCTAAAAACTGTTGCCCGAGATGGAGCAGAGTCTCTTAATGCTGACTGCAACCGTTGCAAACATAATAGTTCGGACAAACCAAATTAAAAATCGTTAAATATCATGGCACGCATATGCTCGCGGTTAGGCTCCATTGTTTTAAAGAAAAAACGGTTCCCCGTTTTAGTAAAATAATTTTAAACAAAAAAAAAACCGACTTCACTTAGCATCCACCTTTCCAAAAGCAAATGCTCGAGCTGCAACAAAAACTCAAATCACTATAGGTGTGTCTATAATAGTTCGAAGAGTTCCGTCGATTTCTCCAGGATCCCATCATCAGATCCTGACCTGGTTACAATGGGACCAACTGTGAAGTATGCTCTTTCAAACAAAAAATAAATTTTCCAAATCGGTCCAGCCGTCTTCGAATAATTGGTGAACATACATAAAAAAAAAACTAGCAAAAACAAAGAGCCCGACGAATTGATAACCTCCTCCTTCGAAATCTTGAAGTCGGTTGATGACTGGAACATGCTTATTTTTTTTAATTCAAGCAAATTGGCTACTTGTGTTTTATTTTTAAATAAATTTGCTTTTTAAAAACATATAATACAAGTGCGTTCCATTTTTAAATTTCGAGCATCTTAAAACTTTTCGAGTGACCTACGTACAGTCAAGTGCAAAAATACGTATCGAAAAAAACGGAATAAGATACTATGGGACATATTTTTGAGTAAGATGAGTACACCCATATTTTTACACTTGACTGTACATACGCTTTTCAACCGACTTCAAGATTTCGAAGGAGGAAGTTATCAATTCGTCGGGATCTTTGTTTTTTTTTCTTTTTTATGTATGTTCACTGATTATTCGAAGACGGCTGGACCGATTTGGAAAATCCTTTTATGTTTGAAAGCGTATACTTCACAGTTGGTCCCATTGTAACCATGTCAGGATCTGATGATGGGATCCTGGAGAAATCGAGGGAACTCTTCAACTATTATAGGCACACCTATGGTGTTTTGAGTATTTTTTTTTACAGCAGATCGAGCATTTGGTGTTGGAAAGGTGGATGCTTAGTGAAGTCGGTTCTTTTTTGTTTAAAATTATTATAAAAACAACAAAGATATGCCGAATGAAATGGCATTTTATCAATTGTTTGCAAAATACTAGCTTAAGCTTTATTATCTATTTCATTTTTAATTTTCACGTATGGAAGTTTTTTACCTTGTATGCAACTTTCCCCTGTTTGGGGAACGTGCCCGGAAAAGTGGGGAATTCCCGGGAACGGGCACGCTCCCGGGAATGAGGCACGTTCCCCCGGCCCATCGCTACCGCCAGCCTAGCCTAGCAACGCTTTCAAAATTAATATTGCTAAACTTAATTGAATTTTCTGGTTTTCATTATGCAATTGGGTATCGGTTAGGGAAAGTAAGTTACAAGAGTTTAATAGTTTTACACCTACAAAACTTTCGAAATGGGAGAAGCCGAAGTGGCGATAAACTAAAAGCACAGACAACATAGGTATTTATTACAAACTATTTAGAACGAGGTCATTTCACATGGTACATAAAAACTAGTATTATTTTCGAATGTACCTAAAAATCATTTCTGCAAAGGTGACACAACAGTTATATAATTTTTTGCGGTAGGTGGCACTGGTATAATTTTGGCGGCGTAAGGTTTGGTCCTACTCACGTCCTCTAACTGAATTGTCTGTGACTCAAAGGGATGCCATTGTTTCCAAGCGACATATACTGGTTGTAGTTTGAATACCTTTAATTTCATTTCTTGGAAATACTTACTGATATAAACATTGTAATTAACTTCGACGTTTGTTCTAGGGAAATACTATTCCGAGCAAATTGTTTACTTCATTATTGTTTCTCTTTGAGTTCTTTGTACTAATAAATTTAATATTACGCAGGAAAAGACATAACCGGACACAGAGAGAGATTAATGATTTCCTAGAAGACTTACCGAAATTGAAATACAATGCTATGCCTAAGGCAAATAATGCTACGGAAATAATGAACATCTTAAAGGGATATTACTACGTCATGGATACTATTATGGAAGAGGTAAGGAAATTACTAAAAGGCACTAACGGTTATAACTTATAAATATACTAATTATGCACAATTTCACACCAGAAACCAATTAAGTAAAGGTGGTGGTTTTTGTAAAGGGTCGGCAACGCGCATGTGACTCCTTTGGAGTTGCAGGCGTCCATAGGTTACGGTAGCTGCTTGCCATCAGGCGGGCCGTATGCTTGTTTGCCACCGTCGTGGTATAAAAAAATATATATATCTGAAACGATCTAACTAAGATATATGGAACGCGAAGAACACGGCAATTGCAAGTTAAAAAGATGTTGATTAAATTTAAGTTTAAAAGTGAATAATGTTTTGGATTTACGTATTGGAGGGGGTATGTTGTTCCATCATTTCGTAGCAGAGTAGCGAAAACTGCCACAAAATGCTGCTTAACTGCCGTGTCTCGGACAGAGAAGCCTAATGGCACCTCTCATTGGGCGGGTGGAGAACGTTAACTAGTTAAATAGGTATTTGGATTGTTGAAAATTTACCACACTTAAAAGTAAGGATGCAAAGTGCAAAGATCGACGTGCCTCCATTTTCAACATCTTACCGCTGTTAAGATAAGGGGTGACATGAGTACGCGGAGGGATGCGAAAGCAGAGACGGGCACAAGCGTTCTGGATACGTTGGAGTGGAGGAGTGCTTTAGACCGAGCCAATAAGCAACCGTTAATCACAGTGTCGACATAGTTGAGCTTTGATTATCTTTATTCTAAGGTCGACACTGAGATATTGATGAACCTGATACAGTATTCTTAATCTGTCGTAACAGCTTTGAGCGTACGTACGTAATTGTGTGAAGATAAAGCAGTGTATGCAACTGTAAGTAATTAGGCCTTATTACGTAACAGTTATATAAACTACTAATTTCGTACAAAAAAAAACCCGGCTTGCATTTCCTAGTAAGGACAAGGGTTGGCCACGACTACATGCGGCAACGGCAGTCCTTGTTGAGAACAAGAGATCAAGAGGTAGAGGCCCTGCTTCGTTGCCAATGGCACCCTAGGTTAAGTTTTTCTATGGTGTGTAATGATTTTATATTGTTTTACAACTCCTTTACGGTATACTCTGTCAAGTTATGGTTTTTTTGCGTCTTCTCTTCGACAATGACAATCTGTTATTCAGAATGATTTTTTATATTCTTTGCCGTTTTGTACAGTATGTACCTACCTATGTCTTCCCGGTTCTGATTCTTCAACAACTGCTCAAAAGTTACCTGGAACAGATCACTTAAAAGGCCTTTGTACGAAATTCGTTTATTTTTTTCCTGTTGTATTTTTCTTTTGTTTTACCATAAATTGTTTTAGTAAGTTATTAAGTACTCATCGAGATCTCCGTGTTTTAACACCCACTTCCACTTTTGTTAAACAACTAAAGGATAGCCACGTGATGTTTTCTATACAAACTGAAGTATCGGAAGTGTCGTGTTGGACGCGGAATGGAACAGCGTGAACCATCGTTAATGGTTACTTAAATTCATTAAAATTTCCAAACTCCGCACAATTAAGGCCGTTGAACTAAGTTTGAAACTTGTAAATTTGAACTAACTTTTACTAAGTTGTTTTAGCGAAAACAACTGCATCCAAATTAGTGAAGTTAAAATCCTACAATTAATAATTGGTTCCAACTGGCTAGCATCGGCTCACTGCTTTGTCTGCGTAGTCGATAAAACTTTATTTTATTATTTCAATATCCTTCAATGGTACAGGTTGTGTGTTGTCTGTCAGTCTCTATGCAGAAAACCCACGTTAAAACTTAAAGGGCTAATTTAACAGCTAGGCTAACCCCACACTAGCGTCTTTCGAGCGTCGACGTCGCGCGAGCGCACGCCTAGCGGCGACGCGGCGTCGACGCTGCGTCGACGCGACGTCTGTCAAACATCGGCGTCTCACCAGCGGCGACGCGGCGTCGACGCAACGTCGGCGCGACGTTTGTCGAGCGTCGGCGTCTCACCAGCGGCGACGCAGCGTCGACGCGACGGCTGTCGAGCGTCGCCGTCTCACCAGCGGTGCCGCGGCGTTGACGCGGCGTCGACGCCACGTCGGTGCTACGTATGTCGAGCGTCTCACTAGCGATTTTCCTCACGATGTTTTCCTTCACCGAAAAGCGACTGGTAAATGTCAAATGATATTTCGTACCTAAGTTCCGAAAAACTCTGTGGTACGAGCCTGGGTTTGAACCTGAGACCTTCGGATTGAAATTTTGACAACTTAGCGCCAGGCCACAAGCGCTTGTAGAATCTTACATATACGAAATCTACATATTAGGGTTCCTCTTTAACGTCTCTAAAAACTAACGAGAGGTTTTAATTTTAAACTTAGGTATTAACACAAAAGTTATGACCAGATAAACACTTTTTTGGCCTAAAATTATTCGACTTTGATATCAAATATCTCGAAAATAAAGAATATTGAAGTAAATATAGGATACTATATTTAAGGCCGTAACTGATAATATGATAAGCCATAAAAATCATTATAAAACTAAGGGATTTAGATCGAAGGTCACTTACGCCAGGGGCTCCCCTGAAGTATTATACCCATCAAAAACATAAATGTGAAAGGCTGCCAAGTTCGATACTATGGGAATGCTTCGCCTATAAAAGAAGTGAGATCTGAATAAGTACCAAGTTCCATAAAAATACCTCAAATCATAAATAGTTATAGGAATGCACACTTGATTTCCAGCAGTTTTTAAGGTACTTTTTGAATAAGTATCACGTTACATAGAAATACCTAAAATTATAATAGTCAGAGAAACGCACACCGGTTTTTTTTAGCAGTTTCCTGGTAACATTTATGATTTTCAGTACTTTTTAATGATGTTACTTGGCAAGTTTTCACACACCACACGCCTTTTCAATGCAATGAATCGACACCTTAGGACTGCAATGTGTCAAGTATATAATTTTCTATTAAAACTTGCCAAGTTACATCACTAAAAAGTACTGAAAATAATAAATGTTATCAGGAAACTGCTAAAAAAACCGGTGTGCGTTTCTCTGACTATTATAATTTTAGGTATTTCTATGTAACGTGATACTTATTCAAAATGTACCTTAAAAACTGCTGGAAATCAAGTGTGCATTCCTATAACTATTTATGATTTGAGGTATATTTATGGAACTTGGTACTTATTCAGATCTCACTTCTTTTATAGGCGAAGCATTCCCATAGTATCGAACTTGGCAGCCTTTCACATTTATGTTTTTGATGGGATTTCATTTATTTTTGTTAGGTGTAGGTTCTTTATTATTTTTTATCACTTTTGCTTTAGGAAATGTCTCATTCCACTTAGGTATGTACTTTATACTATACCCTTTATACTAAGCGTCTAATTCTATTTTACTATTTATTTATAGGTGATTTTTACAAATAAACTGGCTCCCTACACCTATAAAATGTACCTACTTACGTATAATTACATACATCAATAACGTACTTTATTCTGTTTGTAAGTACGCTACCTACATAGATAATTAATAACTTGGTAATACCTACCTACCAGTAGGTATTATAATTGGTGGCCTATTATGTAGCCCTAGAAGTGCACCATCCCATCTCATCCCGTGGCGTATCGGAGGGTGAGATGGGCAGTAGTATATATAATTCCATCTTAGAGTATATATGATTTCCATGTTCTTGAATCTGCGATTTTATTAGTTGTAAAATTAGAAATTATTTAGACTATGCGAGAAAAAATAGTCTTTTCATTTTTGTTTGACTGATTTAACGCACCTAGTGTACCTAGTGACCTGCTTTGTACTTCGTAAATCGTGGGTTCGGTTCCCGCAACAGACACACACAGAGTGGTGAACAATTTCATTGTTCTTGTCTTTAAGACAAACATGTATTGTCTTAAATTGGTATGTATCTAAATTTAAATAAGTCTTATCTCATTTCTACTCCATACCTACTTATAGTAGAACAAAATTACACATTCGTTGTTTTCTAAACTGACTCACACTTGGCCGTTTTCAAATTTTTACTTTATTTCGACCTAAAGACAAACCTTCGAGCCAAATTTCAGGTCGGTACGACCATTGGAAGATAGACCCACTTAGTTCATTATGACTTCATAGTAGAACAAAGTTACACCTTCGCTATTTTTAAAACTGACTCACACTTGGCCGTTTTCAGATTTTTCCCTTTACTTTGACCTTAAGACCTATCTCCATGCCAAATTTCAAGTCAGTACGACCATTGGAAGTGGTCTAGGTTTTTGATGAGTCAGTGAGTCAGTGAGTGTATAGTAAAAATAGCGATTATCTGACGTCAATATCTCAAGAACTGCTATAGGTAGAATAATGAAATTTTGTATTCTAGACAATTAAGGGGATGTCAACAGACACTCGAAATTTCATATGCGTAGATAAAATATGTTTTGAGTTATATAGGGTGGTCGAAATTGGCCCGAAATGGTTCGTGTAATATAACCCACGGCCGGTGTGTCGCTTTTTTTTGCTCGAACTTGGCGGACACACTGTCGTGTGTCTAGATATATGGGTATGAGCTTCTGGTCCATGAAGGCGGTAATGAAGAGCAACCTTTTTACTAGCACTAAAGCGCTAACTTGGTCACATGTGTATACTACCTATCCTAACCTGCCCAAACATGGTCACTAACCGAAGTCCAGAAGTCACGACTCAAGATTTGCCAGCGATCAATGGAGCACAGTATACTCAGAGTCCACAGACCCGATCGGGTAAGGAACACCGAATTGCGCTCCAGAACTGGTATCGCGGATGTGGGTGTTAAGGCGGCCAAGTGGGACTAGGCGAGACACGTATACCGAATGCATCCAGATCGATGGGCCAAATTGGCGACCGACTCGTCTGGTCTGGTCGGTCATCTAGTCGATCCGTCAGAGTTGGAAACCGGAAAAAAAGAGGGGGGGATGAAAAACAAGGTTCAACGTGGGTCAGTTCGGGTTGCACAGCATGGTTCCAGCTTAAATACCGCGAGCCATCCGATTGCCTCGCGGGCACTGAAACTACGCGTCATTGCACTGAATAAAACGGAAATTGCGATAAGCCACTGGAGCGCAATTTGACAATCGAAATCTGACAATCGCTAGTAAGACTACTTTGACACTTATCTAGTACAGTCGCCATCAAATGTATCAGAGCGACCAAGGTACTCAAAAATATCGTACTTTATCGCCATGAGAATAGAGGCGTTGTTCAGATATTTGCGACCACCTTGACCGCTCCAATATATCTGATAGCGACTGTACAACATGTGTCTCGCTTGGATATTCACGTTTCAAAATTTGGCATGTCTAATAGGGGTTCTGTGCTTTTAACCTGTGCCTGAAAGGTTAATAAAATTTTAATTGGCTTTCATCTCCAATTCCAAGATATAATATAATAGCAGAAATTTTATTAATTACGAGTCCTTTACCTGCTTACATTACAATTACATACGGCAAAACAAAGTACCTCCCTTACACATAAGATAGGGTTTATTATTAATTTGCTTTGATTCTATGGGTGAGTTGAGATAGGTCATTTAAAATGTGTTTAACAGTGTTGTTTAAATACATTTCAAATACATTTTCATAAAAAATCAGTTAGAAAGTCCAACAATTCAGCATGTATTTTTGATATAACCGAATACGCAAAAAAGGGTTGTATAGGTTCTTAAAGGGTATAGGCAACGCGCATGTGAATCCTTTGGAGTTGCAAGCGTCCATACGCTACGCTGTAGATAGACGCTGCATAGCCACTACGGTAACTGCTTACCATCGGGCGCGCCGTATGCTTGTTTGCCACCGTCGTGATTTAAAAAAAAGAAACGCACATAAAGATAGTTAGTACCTAGATATATAAATAAAGACCCTAATTAACGTACTTTCGTGTGTTTTATTAAAAAATATCATATTTTCCTCGTAAAATATTTAAACATGTAATGTAACCACTACCTACATTTATATATAGTTTTGAAGCTATAAATTTATATCGGGAATATTTATTGCGATATCAATTTGTAGATTCAGAACTTTCGTCTGGTTTCCATTTGCGGTTATAAGAGTATCAAAGATAACGCGCGGTATAATTATGTATTTTGTACCACCTAAAATTAATAATTACTGCTAAATAAAATAACACGCAAGCACGCTTCCTTCATTAAGCTTTAATTATACATAATTATCAAAACATCGTTTTATAAATATCAAGTATTTCTAAACTGATTATATTGTCGCAGATAATGTTATTTCTAGGAGGTACAATAATAGTTTTAAACATTTTTGGCACTGTTCCATTAAAACCGGTGAAATTACGTAGGCATGGTGAATTTTTTTCATGTATGGTATCAATCGATTCGTTTTGTTGTGAGGATCAAATGACTATATGGGACCAATTACGTTAAAGCAACACAAAAGTCAGAAATGACACTTAAAGTCCGAGATTTGCATTTGTTTTTCAAAACGCTCCTAACAAAATGACGTGCAAAAGTGACGTCACGATCACATAGTCGCCCTGTTTAAAGTATGGAAAAATATGAAATTGCTGTTTTTACAGTGAAAGGTTGAGTTAATGTATATGGTTGCTATACAATTTATTTTACAGTAAAACGTTAACAATCGAATGGTATCATTGTTTTTTTTAATTTCCCACTTTAAAAAATCGTAAAATTTAGAAATTTTGAGCCATTTCAATACAATTTATAAATTTTCACTTTAGTTGGATATATTGATCATTTTGCATCCTATCAACTAAATTTTATTGCATAATTCAACATGTGTCATCATGCCTATTAGAATGTTTCACGTGTAGGTACAGTCAAGTTCTCTAATATCTATACGATTAATTGTACAAAAATATATGAACACAACCTTATATATATGGGTTTAAGGTCTTATATTTGTGTCCAGTAACTCTAATAGTTCTGACATGGCAGACTGTACATGGTAATAATCTTAAACAAAAAGAATCGACTTCACTTAGACTCCACCTTTCCAAAAGGAATTTCCCGAGGTACTGTTAAAAATATTTAAATCACTATAGGTGTGCATATAATATTTGAAGAGTTCCCTCGATTTCTCCAGGATCCCATCATCAGATCCTGACCTGATTACAATGGGACTAACTGTGAAGTATACTCATTCAACGGGAAAATAATTTTCCTTTGTTCAGCCGTCTTCAAATAATCTGTAAACATACATAAACAAATAGCAAAAACAAAAATCCCGACGAATTGAGAACCTCGAATTCCTTCGAAATCTTGAAGTCGATAGAAAACGCTTGAGACTCACCTTCAGAGCCACAAAATGGCCTCCGTTATAAGTGTTAAAATATGTGTGTGGCAGGTGTCTGTAATATTTCACGCGCGGGCAAAGTTTTACACCTACATTTTTCACCCGCTCTGTGCAACCGCGCATGCTTAGCGTCCCGACGATTTTACGCCTCACTTACGAAAGTAGGTTACAATTTGCCGATTTTCTTGAACGTGACGAGGCAGTTTATGCGTTTGTTTCACAGCATCAAAATTCGCGGAGCGTTTTTTGCGAAAAATATGCATTAGAGGCGCTGCGAGCGTGACGCTCGATCTTCTAGTCTAAGAGTTGGCCACGTCAAATATGACACAATAATGGGAGCAAGGAAACCCATCTAGTAAGATTGCAATACTATCCTTATTGCTAGATCCGGGCATCTGGCAGCTTTTAATGGGTAGAGGTGACAGACTAGCAAAATTTTTGAATTGGAAAAAAGTAATACCAAATAGTTAAAAACGGCAAAAGTTGTCTTATTTATTGAGGACGGGGCCTATATTTTAACATTAGAACAAAAAACATTGCGGAATATGTCGGAAACAGTATGCGACAAACTATGAATTACATTATACGTCGTTATGGCCTACTTTCCTCCATCATAAACTTTTGGCAATGATATAATCTAATTATTTACATAATTCCTCATAATACTGAATCAAAACCAGAACTATAGGATTTATATTCTTAAAGTATTTTGCATTTTTTGACCTCCACCACTTTACAGCTGCCAGATGTCCGGATCTAGAAATAAGCATAATATAGTAAACAACGAGAGGGGTTTCGTCGCTCTCATTATTGTGTCATGTTTGACGTGGCTAGCTCTCCGTCTATTCGAATGTACCACGGCGTCTTTCGAGCTATACACGCGCAGAGCGAGATAGCGATCTGCGCGTGTATAGCTCTGTCACGCTTGCGCACCGTTGCCGCATGCGGTTGCAGCTCAGTGTAATAATCGCCTATGAGTAAATAAAGCGACGACGCTTTACGCTAGAAGCGTGGAAACGCTTGGAGAGGCATGAAGTGAAGCCATGTAGCATTTAAAAACGGAAGTGCTTTCCGTCGCATGCTTTAGTTAGAAGTAACTTTGATAATAATATTGTCTTCGTTTGCCGCGATAGTTATTCATTAAATAAAACAATTAAAAACGGATTATATCGCGTGTACTGAGCTTAAATTACATCCCGACGTTTCGAACACTTTGCAGCGTTCGTGGTCAACGGGTCGACTGAGGAAAAATATACAATTACCTCCGTTCAAAAATTATCACAATACGCAAACCTACCCACATATTAAATATTAAACAAATTTCGTAATTGCACATGCCAGAGGGGCCTTTATAAAAAACAAATGCTAATAATGTCAAATACCTAATTTACAATATCAAATAATTTTAAGTTACAAAAAATATAAAGAATGTTAATACGGTCAAATAAATAATTTCAAATAATTTACAAATTAAAATAATTGCACACGCCGTAGGGGCCTTTATGAAAATAAATATTAATAATGTCAACTAAAATCCTTACAAATGAAATAACAATAGTGTCCACACTGTCCACCATTATGGTCTCACAGTCCTATGTCTAGCTTGATTGATGATGATGAAATGAATAACTGGATCCCAAGCTGGTGGTACCGAAAAACCATCCTCTCTGTTGAAATTTGGATATTTTTTAATCTCGATCGCCTCTCGCAACATCCGGGGAATGTATCGTTTCTCCTTGACGAGGATTTGCGGTTTGTCAAATTTAACTGAGTGATTGGGCCTATCCATGACATGCTCACAGACTGCTGACCTTTCGACGGTCGACGGTGCTTTACATCGGCTATATGTTCCTTTACTCGAGTAGAGATGCTCCGCTTAGTCTGGCCTACATATGATAGACCACATTCACATTCCAGCCTGTAGACCCCTGCACTCTGTAGAGGAGTAGCCGACTTCGAAACGTCGGGATGTAATTTAAGCTCAGTACACGCGATATAATCCGTTTTTAGTTATTTTAATTCATAACTTTGAAAATATTTGCCGTTAGTAAAAAAATCTGAGCTTTCGTTTCAGATAGGAAATAAGGAAATATTATGAGTCCATCTGGGTACGCTAAGTTTATATAATATGATATGATGAAAGGTAATGGGAGCGTGGTTCTTGACGTAAAAGTTTGAGTTAGCTAAGAAGATTTAGAGCTTTGAATGGTGTTTTGCTTAGAGAATTCAGCCCGGATGGAGTAGCCATGTCTGTCATTTTCTATACAAAAAAAAATCTGCCGATTTTTGGGGGGAGGAGGGGAACGTCAAATGTATGGCTATTCGTACGTAACACACAAATAGCTACGTCAGATAAACGTCAGTCCATACATGAGTATGACCACTGGTCATATGTTTTCGGCAGAGGGGAACGCCTGTCAATGGCGACTCCGGTTGGTTGAATTGAAGTGTTTTGCTTTACAGTCGAAGTCAATGAAATGTTTCTTGTTCTGTAGTACATGTTATGTATTACATGTACTCGTAATATAGTTGTGTAGTACATTTCTTTGAAGTTGGCTGTACCTACACTACCTACTCGTAACAAACCTAATTAAATTAGAGAACAAATCATAATTAGTTATTTTAATGAATATTTTTATTTGTCTCTTTTAGGTGGATACACTAGGTATTACTAATATACAAATTATAAAATTAAATAAATATCTTATAGTATCTACATACCAGTTTCTACATACCAGTATCTACATACCAGTATCTACAAAATAAATAATGACCAAGGCCTCTGGTGTCCAGTGCTGGAATCGATCTGATTGGCTAAATGCTTCTTAGCATTTACAAAGATTGCATATATATACATCCTATCCAACTCTACCCAACATCGCCTCCTAACCCCTCTTTAGAAAGTTATTTTACTTGTGTTTAATTAAACGCTGTGTTTTAAGGTGATACAAAAATGCGAGAATCTCTTGTTGTACTGCGAATTCAATAGGAAGGAGAAGAAGTGTTCGGACATTTTCACTCTGATAAAAACAGTTGAAGGTCACTGTTGCGCGTTCAATTACGCTGCTTTGAACGACGTATCCGAACTGTAAGTATATCATGATCATTGATCACCAAAACATACATAATTTTTTTACTCTTAAATTGCCTGTTATACGTGAAAAACGCTCCGGGCGATTTCACTCGGATTTTGACACTGTCGACGGCGAGTGCGTGAAACCAACGGATTAAAGCGTTTTTTCGCAAACGAGGCGTAAAACGCTCGGAGCTTTTTATTCGTAAACGAGTGCCGGATTCGAATTTTAAAATACAATAACAACACAACCTATCTGAAACAAAACTCCAACACACAACCAACAATGAACCAATATTGAAGTTGTATTGGAGTTGCGTTGGAATATTTCTCAAGCAAATTCTGATATTTCTGATTCAGATGTTTATGCCATAGCTGTGTTGCGTTGTTAATGCATTGGAGTTGTATTGAAGTTGGATCGTGTTTATACGTGTTTTAAAGTTAGAATACGGCCCCGAAGCAGTAGTGTCAGACTGTGAGTTCAGCGTTGCTTCGAGCTTTTCAAGTGATTTTAGCAGCATTCACTTCAGCCACTCCCATACCTATACTGGGTGTCTCATTCAAATCGGTCAGTATGGGAAAGTCTGAAACTATAAGACATACAAAGATCTGTTCTGAGGAACCATGTCATCGATTTTAATAACAAGAAAAACTGCATTCATTCATTTTAAAAAACATCTGTACTCCGTTCGGGAATCGAACCCGGTTGTTTTGAAAAAAAAAACCTACACTATTTCTATTTAGATATCGATTGTGTAGGTCTTAAGCAGTAAATGTCTGTATGAAACATGATGTCTAAAATGAATAAAATGCATTGTTTCCACATACTTTAATTTATTTTAGTAGGTGCTCGAAGTGACCACCGCCTTTTTCAATACAATATTCAACACGTTTAGGTAACGATCTTACAATTGCATTTTGTATCTTCATATAATAAAATGCATTTTATTCATTTTAGACATCATGTTTCATACAGACATTTACTGCTTAAGCCTGCCTGTATAGTGCTGGAGCCCGCCTAACTGGAAATTTATCAAAATCTTAACCAATTTTCTTCCATAGAGCGTTGTAGAGCCCATCTCGGAGATCATGAAAACATAAGTCTTAAAGGTCTTAAATGGCCATAAGTATGTATGGCGTCAAGTTGAAAATACAATTTTTTGGCCTAAATTTATCAACGAGCCTACCGCTCCAAATTTTGACACATGGTTTAGCCCACGTCAAATAACCTACATACCAATTTTAAGACCATTCTGGTGGGCACATAAGATTTTAAGACCAGTTGAAGTTGCAATTTTTTGGCCTAAATTTATCAACGGCTCTACCGCTCCAAATTTTGACAGTAGTTAAAGGACCCATTCAACACGCCAAATCCCAATTTTAAGACCATTCTGGTGGGCACATAAGATTTTAAGACCATTTTAAGAAATAGTCGACTTCATAGAAAATATAGCAAATTACTATAAATTCCTTAAAAAAATATATTTTGCTGGCACAAACACAACTGCATATTCATATATAAGTATCTTGTAATTTAAAATGCCCTAAAAGTATTCCGCAATAAGTCGAAAATTGGAGAAATTCGTCATATCAGTACTTTAGTCACGGGGGTCTTAAACCACTAAAATTATTATTTATTTTAAACTTAATGTCACAAAATATGATTTGAAAAGCCAGACGTAATGCCTATAAACATTTTCTACCAGTCGCTCATAAGTCTAAACTGATAAGCGTCAAGTTAGGTGCACTGAGAGTATATTACTGACTGAAAAAATGGCCTAAATTTATTTTAAATCCTACCATTCCAACTATTGACAAACGGTTTAGCTCACCTCAAATAACCCACATACGAGGGTTGCTACTTATATATCCGGAAACAAAAAAACAAACAAACGTACACGGCTGAAAATGGTTTTATTGTTTTTCAAAGTATTCCCCTTGATGATCTATGCACTTTTGCATTCGCGTGAACCAATTTTTAAAGCACTTCTGCCACTCCGCCTGAGGTACCTCCATAACGTGTTGTTTGAATGCGTCGACAGCATCTTCAGCGGTCGAAAATCGTTGACCGCGTAATTTATTCTTTATATTTGGAAATAAATAAAAATCGTTGGGTGCCAAGTCAGGGCTGTACGGCGGATGACCCGTTAATTCCACATTTTGACCCTCCAAAAATAGAGTTGTTTCGCGTGACGTATGACAGCTGGCATTGTCATGATGAAGAATGATTCTTCGTCGCTGGTTAGTTTTACGAATTTGTTCAAATACTTCCGGTAAGCAAATGGTCGTGTACCACTCTGAATTAACCGTTCTACGGTTTTCTAGTGGCACTGTAGCTACATGGCCATTAATACCGAAGAAGCAGGCCACCATTTGTTTCAATGTACTTTTTGCACGAGTAACTTTCGTAGGGTTCGGCTCATTTTGAAACACCCATACCGTTGATTGTTGCTTCGTTTCGGGATCGTATGCATAGATCCAGGATTCGTCACCTGTATAGATGTTATAAACGGCTTTTGAGTCACCACGGTTATATTTTTTTAACATTTTATTGCACCATTCGACGCGAGCATCTTTTTGCTCTTTTGTTAAGTTGTGGGGTATCCAACGCGAACAAATTTTTTTTACAGCCAAATAATTATGTAATATGCTATTAATGCTAGTCATAGAAATACCCAGAGTCGCCTCTATCTCGCAGTACGTAACATGTCGGTCGTCCATTATAAGTTTTCGCACAGCCTCGATATTTTGTTGTACAACGACCGATTTCGGGCGACCTGCCTTAACTTCGTCCGTAAGCATACTACGTCCACGATTGAACTCACTAAACCAGTGATACACAGTAGTTTTAGATGGGGCTTCATCACCAAAAGTTGAAGTTAGTTGATCTATGCACTGTTGTTGCGTTAAACCACGCCGAAAATCATAATAAATCATAGCACGAATATTTTCACGAGTGAGTTCCATTCTTGCTGCGAGATGACATTTAAAACCCGTCAAAAACAAAACACGAGCGTTAATAAGAAAGAAAAAATATACCGGCCAGTACTTAAAAAAGTTCAAATTTTACCATGGAGGTCAAATATGCTATTTAAGAAGATTGTAATCCCGGTTTCCGGATATATAAATAGCAGCCTATGTACCAATTTTAAGACCATTCTGGTGGGCGCATGAGATTTTAAGACCAGTTGAAGTTGCAATTTTTTGGCCTAAATGTATCAACGAGCCTACCGCTCCAAATTTTGAAAGTAGTTAAGGGACCCATACACCAAACCAAATCCCAATTGTAAAACCATTCTGGTGGGCGCATAAGATTTTAAGACCATTTTAAGAAATAATCGATTTCATAGAAAAAATAGCAAATTACTATAAATTCTTGAAGCAAATCAAATTATTTTGTTCAATATTTTGTTCAATACTTTTTTTTTTTTTTTTTTTGATTTGCAATTTTTTAAGTAGTTACACTACTATATATAAACTGAAAATAGATGTCATATATTTCAGAAAAAGTGACCAAACCCTCCGGTGTCCGAGGCCAGATTTGAACTGGCGTCTTCAGCTGTCGCGGCTGACGTCCTGACCACTAGACCACCCGGTCACGGCGGAACTTGACAAATTTTCTCATGTATATGCAATCTCTGAATTTGAAACGGCTAGGCGCCGTTGACCATACTCTAAGGGCATGCGCAGTACGTGCTTGCACCTCCTATCCGAATCTCTTACGTGATTCTGGTATAGCGAAAGAGATGGTGCTGCCATCTATGAATCTTGAAGCAACTCAAATTATTTTGTTCAATATTTTTTTTTTTTTTGATTTGCAATTTTTTAAGTAGTTACACTACTATATATAAACTGAAAATAGATGTCATATACTTCAGAAAAAGTGACCAAACCCTCCGGTGTCCGAGGCCAGATTTGAACTGGCGTCTTCAGCTTTCGCGGCTGACTTTCTTTTCTTTCTGGCCTCGGACATCGGAGGGTTCGGTCACTTTGTCTGAAGTATAAGATATCTATTTTCAGTTTATATATAGTAGTGTAACTACTTAAAAAATTGCAAAAAAAAAAAAATATATATACATATATTTAAATATATATTTATATATATATATATATTGAACAAAATAATTTAATTTGCTTCAAGATTCATAGATGGCAGCACCATCTCTCTCGCTATACCAGAATCACGTAAGAGATTCGGATAGGAGGTGCAAGCACGTACTGCGCATGCCCTTAGAGTATGGTCAACGGCGCCTAGCCGTTTCAAATTCAGAGATTGCATATACATGAGAAAATTTGTCAAGTTCCGCCGTGACCGGGTGGTCTAGTGGTCAGGACGTCAGCCGCGAAAGCTGAAGACGCCAGTTCAAATCTGGCCTCGGACACCGCAGGGTTTGGTCACTTTTTCTGAAGTATATGACATCTATTTTCAGTTTACTATAAATTCGTTAAAAAATTATTTAGCTGGCACAAACACAACTGCATGTTTATATTTAAGTGTCTAATAAGTAGTGATTAAAAATGCCTTAAAAGTATTAGGCACTAAGTCGAAAATTTGAGAAATTCGCCATAGCAGTACTTTAGTCACGGGGGTCTTAAAACACTAAAATTATTATTCATTTTAAACTCAATGGCACAAAATATGATTTGAAAAGCCAGACGTAATGCCCATATTGCCCATAGGCATTTTCTACCAGTCACTTAAAACTCTAAACTGATAAGCGTCAAGTTACTGCTGGAGCCCGCCTAACTGGAAATATATCAAAAAACTTAACTTCCATATAGCGTTGTAGAGCCTACCTCGGAGATCATGAAAACATAAGTCTTAAAGGTCTTAAATGGCCACAAGTATGTATGGCGTCAAGTTGAAAATATTTTTTTTTGGCCTAAATTTATCGACGAGCCTACCGGACTAAATTCGACAGTAGTTAAAGGATCCATTCAATAAACAAAATCCCAATTTTAAGACCATTCTGGTGGGCGCATACGATTTTAAGACCATTTTGAGAAATAGTCGATTTCATAGAAAATATAGCAAATTACTATAAATTCGTGAAAAAAAATATTTTGCTGACACAACCATAACTGCATATTCATATTTAAGTGTCTAGTAATTAAAAATGCCGTAAAAGTACTCCGCAATAAGTCGAAGATTATAGAAATTCGTCATAGCAGTACTTTAGTCACCCCCGTGACTAAAGTACTGCTATGACTAATTTCTATAATCTTCAACTTATTGCGGAGTACTTGTCATAAATCACTAAAATTATTATTCATGTTAAACTTAATGGCACAAAATATTATTTGAAAAGCCAGATATAATGCCTATAGTCATTTTCTATCAGTCACTCATAACTCTAAACTGATAAGCGTCAAGTTAAGTGCATTGACAATATATTAGTGACTGAAAAATGACGTTAATTTATTTTAAATCCCACCGTTCCAAATATTGACAAACGGATTAGTCCACTTCAAAAAACCTACATACTCATTTTAAGACCAATCCGGTGGGTGCATGGTTGTGCCAGCTAAATATTTTTTTGACGAATTTATAGTAAATTGCTATTTTTTTATGAAATCGACTTTTTCTTAAAATGGTCTTAAAATCTTATGTGCCCACCAGAATGGTCTTAAAATTGGGATTTGGTTTGGTGAATGGGTCCCTTAACTACTCTCAAAATTTGGAGCGGTAGGCTCGTTGATAAATTTAGGCCAAAAAATTCAACTTCAACTGGTCTTAAAATCTTATGCGCCCACCAGAATGGTCTTAAAATTGGTATGTGGGTTACTTGTGGTGAGCTAAACCGTTTGTCAATATTTGGAATGGTAGGATTTAAAATAAATTTAGGTCATTTCTTTCAGTCAGTAATATACTCTCAGTGCACCTAACTTGACGCTTATCAGTTTAGAGTTATGAGTGACTGTTAGAAAACGCCTATAGGCATTACGTCTGGCTTTTCAAATCATACTTTGTTCCATTCATTTTAAAATTAATAATAATTTTAGTGATTTAAGACCCCCGTGACTAAAGTACTGCTATGACAAATTTCTCAAATTTTTGATTTTTGGGGAATACTTTTACGGCATTTTAAATTACAAGACACTTAAATATGAATATGCAGTTATGCTTGTGCCAGCTAAATATTTTTTTACGAATTTACAGTATTTTGCTATTTTTTGTATGAAATCGACTATTTCTTAAAATGGTCTTAAAATCTTATGCGCCCACCAGAATGGTCTTAAAATTGGGATTTGGTTTGTCGAATGGGTCCTTTAACTACTGTCAAAATTTGGAGCGGTAGGCTCGTTGATAAATTTAGGCCAAAAATTGCAACTTCAACTGGTCTTAAAATCTTATGGGCCCACCGGATTGGTTTTAAAATTGGTTTGTACGTTATTTGATGAGGGCTAAGCCGTTTGTCAAAATTTGGAACGGTAGGATTTAAAATAAATTTACGTAATTTTTCAGTTAGTAATATATTCTCAGTGCACCTAACTTGACGCTTATCAGTTTCGACTTATGAGCGACTGGTAGAAAATGTTCATAGGCATTACGTCTGGCTTTTTATATCATATTTAGTGACATTAAGTTTAAAATAAATAATAATTTTAGTGATTTAAAACCCCCGTGACTAAAGTACTGCTATGACGAATTTCTCCAATTTTCGACTTATTGCGGAACACTTTTAGGGCATTTTTAATTACAAGACACTTATATAAGACTATGCAGTTGTGTTTGTGCCAGCAAAATATTTTTTTTAAGGAATTTATGGTAATTTGCTATTTTTTCTATGAAGTCGACTATTTCTTAAAATGGTCTTAAAATCTTATGTGCCCACCAGAATGGTCTTAAAATTGGGATTTGGTGTGTTGAATGGGTCCTTTAACTACTGTCAAAATTTGGAGCGGTAGGCTCGTTGATAAATTTAGGCCAAAAAATTGCAACTTCAACTGGTCTTAAAATCTTATGCGCCCACCAGATTGGTTTTAAAATTGGTATGTAGGTTATTTGATGTGGGCTAAGTCGTTTGTCAAAATTTGGAACGGTAGGATTTAAAATAAATTTACGTAATTTTTCAGTTAGTAATATATTCTCAGTGCACCTAACTTGACGCTTATCAGTTTAGAGTTATGAGTGACTGTTAGAAAACGCCTATAGGCATTACTTCTGGCTTTTTATATCATATTTTGTGACATTAAGTTTAAAATAAATAATAATTTTAGTGATTTAAAACCCCCGTGGCTAAAGTACTGCTATGACGAATTTCTCCAATTTTCGACTTATTGCGGAATACTTTTAGGGCATTTTTAATTACAAGACACTTATATATGAATATGCAGTTGTGTTTGTGCCAGCAAAATATATTTTTTTAAGGAATTTATAGTAATTTGCTATTTTTTCTATAAAGTCGACTACTTTTTTTAATGGTCTTGAAATCTTATGTGCCCACCAGAATGGTCTTAAAATTGGGATTTGGTGTGTTGAATGGGTCCTTTAACTACTGTCAAAATTTGGAGCGGTAGGCTCGTTGATAAATTTACGCCAAAAAATTGCAACTTCAACTGGTCTTAAAATCTTATGTGCCCACCAGAATGGTCTTAAAATTGGTTGTAGGTTATTTGACGTGGGCTAAATCATGTTTCAAAATTTGGAGCGGTAGGCTCGTTGATAAATTTAGGCCAAAAAATTGTATTTTCAACTTGACGCCATACATACTTATGGCCATTTAAGACCTTTAAGACTTATGTTTTCATGATCTCCGAGATGGGCTCTACAACGCTATATGTAAGAAAATTGGTTAGGATTTTGATAAATTTCCAGTTACGCGGGCTCCAGCACTAATATGTTTACATTTGTACGCCATGGCCGTAGAGCCGGTTGCTGCCACTCGAGCGACCACACATCCACACACACTCACAGGTCTGTCTCCAGAGTTTCCGTTTTTTCCGATGCGCTTACCGCATGTGAGGGAAGGGTTGGCACATCGCTTGTTGCCTTATGAGTGAGAATAATCATTTCAGTCAGTGTTTATGATATGTTTATGACATGTCTCAAACACGTCACGAATATCAAGCACGTTAAAAACCTTATTTATTTTTTGACAGTATTCGTCTCTGTAGCTAAATGTCAAATCAAGAAGGAGAATCTTCTATACTTGTACTTTTACTTATTCTCTGCTTGGGGTGTAAATGTGTGTGGCTGAAATCTCCGGTTGAAGACAGAGTAGCGCTCAGCGTGAGCATTGTATGTAAACATAGCAACATTTACATAATGTACATGTTAAATTAACTAATATTAAACTGGTGTATCGCGAATCTATTTTAGTTTGGTATTTACCTTGAGTTCCGAGGTTCAATTCTACTGGCCATTTCTGCCGACATATGATTTCTCAGCAAAATGTCAACACAGAGCTACAGGTCGTATTTATTTAGCTATCTGACGAACGTCTATGGTACTCTAAGCAACTAAATTGAATTCGCAATAGACCCGTCTTCTGTGTTATGTTAGTTAACATGTATACAAAACGCGAAAGTTATTATATTGTTTAATGTTTCTACAGACCCTAACTACAGTGCACTAACTATAAAATTGAGACCTCGAAAACATTTTACATGGTAGATTAGATTAAGAATATCCAGGTTTAAGGCTCCTTATTCCCTAAACTAAAAGGTAGAAAAACTTGAAGTATTTTAAAAACAAAACTTTGGATACATACTTATTATCCATTATTCATTTTTATTCTCAGAATAATAAGTACTCAAAAATACTTATTGAAAGTGTCCTTTGAAGTGTGCTTCATAGGTCATTTTTAAAATTCATGCTAAATTCAATTTTATCACTATAGTAATGATTTTTATCGTGATACAAATATAGTTTAACTTTGCTATGGTAATAAGGCCAAAATATTTATAGGGTTTTCGTGGAAATAATTAAATGTAACCGTGTTTTCATCCAAAGAAATGAAATGCATTAATAGTCTTAAGACTTTGATGTCGTCGGTCACGGGTACGACTGTTTACACAACCATTTAAATAATAATTGTAACTATGAACCGTTAGAATACGTACAGTCATATAAGTATTTAGGTATGCACATTGATAATAATTTCAATTGGAAAACACATGTTACTGCAGTTTGTTCTAGGCGTCGTTCAGTTCTAAGTAAGTTGTACCACTTGGATAGAGTAGTTAGAAAAAAACCATGCTTGTTGTGTATTATGCGTTAGCTGACTCTGTTATTAGTTATGGACTTAGTGTTTATGGTCGAACTTTTCAAACTTATTAAAATGAAATTAAAAAGTTACAAATAAGATCTATGAAATACCTTGTCAATAAAAATAAAAAAAATAATCTTAGAGGTGATTATGATAAGTTGTACAAGATATGTAAAATATTACCTATACATCAACGGGTGCAATATATGATAGCTGTAGAACACTATTTTAATAATGAGTATAAGGTATTAAAACAAAATAAATATAGAACAAAAAATATAGGTTAAAGAAATATGTACAGAATTCTGGTAAAAACTACTATGGCAAAAGAACAAATATATTTATGATACCAAAAATATACAACGAGACTGATTGGTTAAGGGAGGATAAAAAGTGCAGCATAGTTAGTTCAATTAAAAAGTAGATTAAAAAAGACATTTTTGGAGAAATTATATTAATACTTAAATATACATAAAAAAAACAGAATACTAACTAGCAGTTACTACTTAAATGTTCAGGCATTGTCATGTTTAGTGTCTAAGTTAGTGTTTAAGACTATATGTAGTTCATATTTCATTATAGCATACCTCAACATAGCTTTAACATAGGTAGGTACTTAACACTAGTTATAATGAGCGCGGTCTCGCCAACAAACTGTTATCGCAGTTTGGCGAGTAACATAAAATTGTTTAAATGTTTTGTACTTTTGATAAATAAATAAATAAATAAAAAGTTGATTTAAACGAACTAAGTATTTTCGCCATTGCCTTCGAAGAAAATGAAGCATTTCGTGAAAATAAGGCCTCTGTTGTTACATAAAACTATCAACATGCTCAAAATATCTGTATGTACTTATTAATATTTTTGCCTTTTATATAAAGTATTTAGAGTACCTATGTTTCATCATCATCATCAATTAATTAAAGGTTACCCACGTAATAATAAATAAGTCTTTATTCAGGACTAACAAAGGATCATGGTGTTAGTAATAGGATTAATCTGTTTCATTCTAAGTGTTAGTAATTAACGACTATAGCTTACATATGTAAATAATTATTAAATCATTTCTAAATATATACAATATCTGGTTAAACTTTTTTCCACACGTATTGCCGTCACCTCATTAAATTATACACGCCTATTAACTTTGACGTCTCGTTTCTGAGGCGAGGCCTAATTGCAACATGGGGAATCGTTTTTCTACGTAAACATGTTATTCAATCGTGTATGTAGGTAGTTAAACCTTTCATATTTTTTCTTTCACATTTAAACATTCTTTTTCGTGGGCACTTGGTTCTTTTTCAAGTAGAATCGATGACGATTTGACGAAAATTCTTTTTCGATGAATTCTTTTTGTAGGTGAATCGAGTTCATTTTTAATATAAGGGGGCCAGTTATTTTAAGATGGCCAGTTACTGGCAATTTAACCTAGGTGCCTACTTATAGCCTGAATTTTGGAGAAACGCAAAATTTTATAAACATTGGGTATTTCCGCTTTTAACTCAACATTCTGAACAAAGAACAATCAGCAATAGCTTTATGTATTTAAAAACTATTGCTTTGTTCATTTATGTAGTAATAATATTGTCCTAAGTAATGGACAAAGGCCATTTTCCTTACAAAATGATTGATTATAGACGTTGCTAGACGCCACAATTTGTTTACAGCTCTCTCCTGCCGCACGACGATACTTTGGAGTACTACGATGGTGACGAAGCATCGGATCATGTATCTGGAACCATTATTGCCACGTCAGAGTCCGGCAGGTATGTGTATATTATGTATTCTACCGCTTCTACAATGGGTTATGCACTGAAGAACTGTATAATTGCTTACGGCCGTATTCTAACACAGCACCGCTCGCCGTCGGCAGGGCGTATACAGATATATGACAAATATTAAAATCTATGAATACTGCATGTAGAAAAGAAAACAATCAAAATGTTGCTATCTAATGACACCACGTTGAAATTTGCCGTCCCTTTCTGCAGAGTGTTTGTAGTAGCTCAATAACTGTTAGCTTTAAAGCAGAGTCACCACGCAAATAGAGACAAAGAACAAAGCGCGGGTGGATATACTCCTCTTCAATCAGGTAATGAATGTATTCTCCAGACTCTATAGTATATATTTTTTTACCTCTGTGTATATTTTTTGACCTCAATACCCGGTACGATTGTATATCGAAATCACTCGGGTTTCAAGACGCGTCGTTGTAAGATCAACGCCGCAAACGTGAGATAACTACAAATTAAGGACATACAGTATCCTCTATAACAGCGGCTGGCCGAGCCGCATGCGGCTCTTTGAAGGGTCAGTTGTGGTTCTTCAAGTTCCCCTAAATTAAATATATATATATATTACAGTGATAAACTGCGGCTCTATGAGATTCCGAAAATTCCATATTTTTCCGCCATCAGGCTCTTTGTGAAAAAAGTTTTCCGACCCCTGCTATATTATAGAATAACTCACCTCTACTGGATGACAAGATACAATTTAAGGGCATAATTAGTATCGTATTCTAATTAGCTTGTGGTTATACTCGTACCTATAATCAGATTATCTCTCTCTGTTAAATTAATTGAGCATGATGTATAATCTGTTGGTGATAAATAAAAAAATAAAATAAAAGGTAAGACAAAAAAATTCACGCAAAAAAAAATTGATTTCGTATGGATGACTGGCTGGGATGACGTGACCTATACAATTTTTTTTTGGTCCAAAAACTTTTCATATTTTTTTTATAGTCGCAATACGATACCAATTACGCCCTCAAACGAATAACCGCTATTTTGTTACACCCTGTATACGGAAGATTTTGTTTAATTCAATCCATCCGACTACGATGAGATTTCACTTCAAATGTAGTCACTGACGCGAAAGGAATAATCGACTATTTAATGTATGAATGAACGTCTACAACACATATTTCGTCAGAGATATAAAGTTAAGTTAGCGCCAGTAGTAGAAATGGATGTCTTTCATCCGAGTTTAACACCCTACTTTTCATTTCGAATAAGTACAAAGAAAGTAAATGTGTAATTGATAAAACAAACTAGCATGAACTTTCAGTAAGTACTATCCTTGTCAGTAAAAATGTCATCATTGATGAAAATCAGAAAATATGAGCTTGAAATTTCATCGCTAATCATTAAAATAAAAATATCGTAGGTACTTGAGAACTACCTATGTAGGACGGAAATGAATCACTTTCCACCCGCTTAAGACGATTGTCGCCGGAGTGTCCTTGAGCGTTTGGGCGCTCTCTACCCGCGCCACCCGCGTACCCCTCTCATTGCGATCGTGCGTAAATCCGCCGCGATGCACCGCAATAATGTTCAAAGAATATGACTTTACTCAGAGGCGCGCGGGCAGGTTTATAATAATTATACCTAATCCTTTTGTGGATGTTTTGTAATTTGAATACTGTGATTAAGTATTACGCAGCTACGGTGACATTTTTAGGAATGCTATTAAATAAGATAAGTAATAACGATCTCGATTAGTACATTTTTATGTAAAAAAATAAAATCTAGATTTTGAATTTGAAGTACAGTGAGCGGCAAAATATTTATGAATTTACGAAATATGGTTAAAAATATTCCGCATATCAGAAAAAAATAAAAAATACTGACTAGTACCGCAAAAAAACTGAATGCACATCAAAGCGGTGTTTTCATATGAATTTGGATTTTTTTGCTGTGCAGGTGAGCTTAATAGATGATTATTTTTTGGTTGCAATTTTAAATATTAACCGTAAAAATTCACTTCATTACGATAAATTAACAAAACTAAGCCTATTGCGAGTTGCAAATAGTAAAAATGCACATGTAAGCTCCTTACATTTGTATGACGATTTCGTGCGACGATGCCGCTCCGGCATTTGTGCACGAAATCGTCATACAATTGTCATGTGAGCTGTAAGCCCATTAAATTTAGATTTTTAAAATATAACACAGCGCAAACACTTCTTAGGGTTCCATAGCCAAAATAGTAAAAACGGAACCATTAAAAGTTTTTTAAAACATGTCCGTCTGTCCGTCCGTATGTCACAGCCGTTATTATTATAAAACATATATTACTTAAATTTTATCCAGAGGTGTGTTTGTACTGCTACTTAGTTTTCTGGCTAAATTGCTAAAAAAAACTTGTAGGGGAGGCACTCCATACATACTTATACCAAACTAAATGTCAAATATATTTAATACTTATATATTTTTTTTGTAAATATGAACATATTGCTATTGCTATTTTGTTTTTAAACGGCCTCCTAGTCCAGTCGGTAGTGACCCTGCCTACGAAGCAGGAGGTCCCGGGTTCGAATCCTGGTCAGGGCATTTATTTGTGTGTTTATCACAGATATTTGTACCTGAGTTATGGATGTTTTCTATGTATTTAACTATTTATATATATCTATCTATTATATATATCGTCGTCTAGTACCCACAACACAAGTCTTATTGAGCTTACTGTGGGACTAGGTCGGTTTGTGTAAGATTGTCCTATAATATTTATTTATTTATTATTGTACGATACGGCTTTAAAAATAACATATATATATATATATATATATTGCAGTAAAACACTTCTATAATTGCATTAACACGTTTAATTTTGAAGACAAAGTAAAAATATTTAAGATTAGCAAAAATAGTCAATTATTTAAAATTTAGCATTTCACGTAAAAATCACAATAACGGCATCTATATAAGGATATTTCACATTCAATAACTTCCCTAGTGGTCAGAATACAATTAAATTACAATAATAAAAATATTTAAAATTAGCACTTCACTTAAAAATGAAGACAACTGTACCTATTTCACATTCACATTCAACAACCAGAATGTAATTAAATTACAATAATAAAAGTATTTAATATTAGCACTTCACTTAAAAATGAAGACAACTGTACCTATATAAGGATATTTCACATTCAATAGTAAGCAAAACTGGTAAGTAAAAATAAAGACTCGGCTGGTAATAATTTGGCTGCAGGAAAAAAATGGGTTAATGAGGCGGGTGATATGGATGGTGACAGATGATTCGTTGGGTGAACGTAGCCTAAATTAAAGAGCCAGGTCTTTATATGCCCGTCAAACGAGGCAATTGGAATTTGGGGAAATTTAGCAAAACAACAATAAAAACTATTATGGCACAAAAATACTGGATACAAAGAAAAGGAATCGGATTTATAACGTTTTTAAAAAAAAATGTAAATAATTTGATATTCTCGAAAGCAGGATGGCTAAAGCTGTTGTTTTAAATTAAAAAGAGTTCGTGGGCAAGTGTCCGCTTTGATTTAGGCGGACCCAATAGCTCGCTGAACTCCTTTTCTCACTTGGAGAGCCCGCTGGATGCGGACTCTAATTCTCCGATGAATGGTGAAGAAACCCGCGGAAAACGCGGCAGTTGCAGACCGTCTCGCCGATCCGGCACCCACAAGTGCCTTCCGGAATCCTTCCGGCTCAGGCGGTCCCTCTGGTTGCCTTTTTGTCCGGCGACATATTTGGTTTTTAAAAAATTGTATTTAATACTGTATTAGCACTTGCTATATAATGTTTGAGCGCAAAGATCTACAGAAATAGATCGCACTTCAACTCGATGCAACTAAGCAAATTACAGCAAAACTCTCAGACAAAACCAGAATATCTGTTTTTCTTTAAAAATCTCCCGTCGCTCTGACACACTCAATCAAAAATCAACTTTTTTCTTTTTGACAATCTGGAATACCTCAAAAATTCACATTCAAAATGAGCGCGAGTATTATCTAAATTTTATAACTGCCAGACGTATTACAAAATGCGGACTGATATAAGCGCCATCTACCTTTAATGCCGTGAATCACAATGTACGCTTTTTATATATCAACCGTGACCTAGCCTTAGACCTCCCTTAGACACAGAAGTTCAGAAGTTCTAAAGAAAGTCGACAGATGTCGTACGATACGTAGCGTCATGCTACAGCATCTCCCTACCAAACAAAGAAACAAACGAACAACAACACAAGAAAACACAAGAAAACTAACCCCAAGCAACAAAAAAACACAACTTAATGCTAAGGCCAAAAAAGGTACAACAAGAGAACCCTAAACGAATTCCAAAAAAACAAAACTAACCAGTTATTAACATTACCCCTAAAGACTAACCTAATAGATTAACAAGATGACAAAAACGCCAACCAACGCGTCACGCGGTCCAAGACGTGACGGCCGGGATAGGACAGAAACTGCACCTGGCCACAGATCTTAATCCCTCACATCGAGTCATCAAATTATACAACCAGGCTATCATAGACCGGGAAAGATAAACGAAGCCTTAAGCACCAACGGTAAAAAAAAGTCAAATCTGGAAAAAAGAGCAAGGAAACGCTCAAACGAAAACAAAAAAACGATAAGAAACGAATCAAGCAAGGATTACCGATAAGGGAATGGCGGACTAAAGCGCATTTTAGAATTTTGAGAAAACTGAACGGGCCGAAAGAAGAAACTATTTCAAGATATCTTTAATATGATAGGTACCGACGTGCTCGGAATCGGTATCAGCCAGTACATATACCTGTGGAGACACCCGTCTAACCACACGGCACCGAACGAAACGTGGAGCGAATTTACCGCCTCGAAAAGGATCAGCGGATCCACGCTGGAAATTCCGGCGCCAAACGATTTGGTCACCAACGATTCTTGGCGAAGAACGGTTCGTGTTGAACTTGGCGGCGTTACGATGAAAGGCTAAAGCCATCGAATCAGAAACTTTATCGTATACCTCACGAAGCGTCTGAAGATTCGAAGCGCGTTCCATCCGGCTGAGTCCCACATCTTGGTCCACAACCTGATTCTCAACACGTTCACGAATCATTGACAACTCGCGGCCGTACATCAAAAAATTCGGTGTATAAGCAGTAGCCAAATTTATACAAGAGTTTAAATAAAGAGCGACCCGATGTAAATGACCCGACCAACTGCGTTGGTCATTTTCAACTAAAATGCTCAAAGTAGTAATCACGACCTGGTTATATCTCTCCACAACATTCGCTTGTGGCGAATAATATGGGGTATAACACGGACCTGGAATATTATAGCTCGCCAGGAAATCCAGAAATTGACGACTATGAAAAACTGTAGCGTTGTCACAGAGAATGTAAGTAGGAACACCGTACCGCAAAATAACCTCCGACTCTAATGCCATCGATATTGACCTCGCATTCACCAACTTCAAAGGGACCAACCAAACAAATTTGGTAAAAACGTCAACCAAAGTCAAAATATAACGACACCCATTACGGCTAACCGGTAAAGGAATAATTAAGTCAATGGAAAGAAGATCCATTGGAGCCGCAACACGACGAGGAAATAAGCGAAGTCCACGAGGTTGTGAATTTGCAATTTTATAAGACTTGCAAATCTGACATTCGGAAAGGAACCTTGTAACATCACGGTACATATTCGGCCAATAGTATAAGTCACGAGCTTTTAAATACGTTTCATAACACCAGGATGAACGTTGGGAAAGCCATTATGAATTTCAGCAACCGCCTCTCTAGTCCTTGAAGCAGGAAGAACTATACGCCATGGATTAGGTGCTAAAGGGTTTCCGATAGATACCCTGCGCATTAAGACACCATCCCGAAGAGCAAATGCAGTAAACATTTGAGGATTGTCCAAAACTCCCTGGTAAATTCGTTCATACCAAGGATCTCCAGAAGGATCCATGCCACGCGCGAATGAGATAAGCCCAACTTGAGCGCGGGACAAGGCGTCAGGAACAACATTAAGGACACCTTTTTTATGTTCAATCTCAAAGTTATATTGGGAAATCAAAGTTGCCCAACGAGCCAAGCGCCCGGTAGGATTATCAAGGGTGATCAACCATTTAAGAGCAATATGGTCAGTAATGATCTTAAACCTCATTCCATCGAGATATCCGCGGAAATGCTTTATGGAATCAACAACGGCGAGAAGCTCATGTTTGGTTGTCCCGTATCCACGTTCAGCTTTAGTGAATAAACGAGAATAATAAGCAATTGGATGTTCAACGCCGTCAAACTCTTGAGCCAGGACCGAGCCTAAGCCAACCTGGCTAGCGTCACATTGAAGGATAAAAGGTTTCGAAAAATCCGGGCAAGCCATCAACGGAGCGCTCATCAAGGCATCCTTCAATTTAGAAAACGCTTCACTAGCACTATCGTTCCAATCGATGGGATCACGTCCCTTTCTCTTACCGATAAGTGCCGTCAGAGGAGCAATAATCGAAGAAAAACCATCCACGAAACGGCGATAATACGAACACATACCAATGAAAGCACGTAGAGACTTGGCAGAAGAAGGGGTAGGGTAATCCCTAATAGCTTCTAATTTCTTCGGATCAGTTTGAAGACCACGCTCATTGACGATATAGCCGAGATACTTCAATTCAGACTTACATAACTCGCACTTATCTAAATTAACCGTAAGACCAGCTTCTTTCAACCTATCACGAACCTTACGAATAAGCCGCATATGACTGTCAAAATCACGAGACACCAAAATCAAATCATCAACATAGCCGAAGATAAAATCCTCAGACTCAGGGGTATATTCAAAATTGACAATCATGTCAGTAAGCCTCTGCATCTCGGACGCAGCGTTGGTTAAACCAAAAGGGAGACAAACGAACTCAAAGAGGCCCCTTTGGGGTACAATAAAGGCCATTTTCTCACAACTGGCCTTATCAGCTAAGGGGATTTGCCAAAAGGCGCTCCTAAAATCCAACGAAGTTAGATATTTGGCACCTCGTAGGTTATCAAGGATGTCCTGGACGCGCGGGAGAGGGTATGAATCCCTGATGGTAACGCTGTTCAACTTCCTACTGTCCACGCAAAACCTGACACTACCATCTTTCTTGGTAACCATCACCACTGGGGAAGCCCAGGGTGATCGTGAGGGACGAATAACGCCTGACTCTAACATCTTGTCGATCTCTTCGTTGAGAATCTTGAGTTTGACTGGAGATAAGGGATAGTAACGTTGGCGAATGGGCGAACCAACAGTCTCAATCTTATGCGAAAGCCACGAAGTACAACCTAATCCAGCTTTATCAGAAGAAATCTCCTCAAACTCGTCAATAACACATTGGAGTTTTGATTCCTGCAGTGGTGCAAGCACCGTACGAGGGTGGACATAGCGAACCTCACCTACTCGTGGGACTGCGACAGGAACATGATGTGAAGCGACGTAAAGCTTACCTGACAAACCATCACGGAATGCCTTCTTCAAAATGTCAATGAGACCAACAGCATTCCAAAACTCAATTCCTAAAATAAATGCAGTAGGAAGATTACTGCTCACTAGACAGGGGTGCAGAACGCGAATGCCACTAAAAAGAATGGGGACGTCCAAACCGCCTAGAATTTCAATAGGAGAATTGTCGGCGGAGACAACATAAGGCCGGATATCCTCGTGATATGTTATACCGAGCTCCGATAAGAGGGATATATCAATTAGTGAAACCTGAGCACCAGAGTCTAAAAGAGCTCTTACCGAAGAGCCAGCAACTAAAACATCAATAAAAAGTCTATTATCCGGGGAATTATTCATATAAACGGGCGACACCGATGGACCTCTCAGTGCGCCACTTATTCGTTTTTTGACGGACCAGAATTACAACTAAATAGGACAATCGCGTGTGATTGCACCAACACGCTTACACTTGAAGCACACTGCCCCTGAAACGTTAGGACAATTACGATAGTTGTGACCAGTTGCATCACACTTCATACACACTATAGAACTGGGTTGACCTACAACTTGAGCACTAATCGGTGCAATAGCCAAACGTGCTGGTCGTGAACCTTGAAAGGCTTCAAAATTTTTCGCGACTTCTAACAAACCATAAATATCCCTAACCACGTTAGTTGCAAGACAAGGATGATATCTAGGATTCATTCCATATTTAATAATGTTAAACAGGTTGTCTTCGGAAACCGGTGTACGAAGCTTTGCGTTTAGATCGCGCGCCTGAATAACAAAATCAACCACTGACTGGTTGTCCTTCTGTGATAAAGCGCGAAGTTGGCTCTCAAGCTTGAAATCGAAATCGGCAACGTCGAAGGTTTTAACGAATTCAGACTGTAATTCCGCGTAAGTAAGACCCGGATATCTGATTGCCCTAAAATGTTTCAAGGCACTATCTGACAACAATTCATGGAAACGTCTGACAACATATGAAGGATTGACGTTACGCGCCATACCTTCTTCTTCGATTCGAAAGAAAAATTCGCGAACACAAGTGTCCCCGGAAAAGTTCAAGTTCCATTTCGTAAGTGAATAATCTTTGAAACGAAAAGGCAGGGGAAGTCCGGACATATGCATCACCTGGGGTCGTGGTTCAGAATCAAAAAACTGTTCTTCATCGTCTGCCATTGGATCTAAAATCCTCGGATCGTACGAGTTTAAAGATGAGTGCGCATGAGGTGTCTCAGCAATTGATCCTTCATTACTTAAGTGCGACATGGCGAAAAGTCGAAAGTTGTCTTGCGTTGCAAGTTCAAACAAAAATAAAGTTAATCGGACTCAAAATTAAAATCTGAAGTTCGAGTATATCAGTGGTCTAAACCAAGCGCTTAAGACAAAGAAAGAAAATAGCACTCGAAGTCTAGATACTAAGTTAGAGTTCGAATTCAAAAAAAAAACAAGTTCAGTTTCTGAAAAAAAAAAAACAAAACGCAAATCATACATTCTATGTCTGACTTACCTGCGAATTCCCTAACGTCTACGGGCTCTAACTACAGGACTCAAACTATGAAATAAGGTATTCGGGATATGTTACGGGTAATTGAGAAAAAGGCATAAGTAAAGGTCAACAGATAAATTCGTTTTTTTTTTTAACATAAATAAAAGCAATATTTCAATATAACGGAATTCGGGTTAGTGATGGGACGTAAGGAGGCAGCAGGCTGAAACAAACCAAAATCAAGGTTAATAGAACCGCGACCGGTCTACGGTCACCGTCTCACAAATCCAAAAAAAAATATTTAATTACAATTATTAAAAGTAAATCCAGAGTTCTTTACCTTATCGGGCGCCATTTTGCAGTAAAACACTTCTATAATTGCATTAACACGTTTAATTTTGAAGACAAAGTAAAAATATTTAAGATTAGCAAAAATAGTCAATTATTTAAAATTTAGCATTTCACGTAAAAATCACAATAACGGCATCTATATAAGGATATTTCACATTCAATAACTTCCCTAGTGGTCAGAATACAATTAAATTACAATAATAAAAATATTTAAAATTAGCACTTCACTTAAAAATGAAGACAACTGTACCTATTTCACATTCACATTCAACAACCAGAATGTAATTAAATTACAATAATAAAAGTATTTAATATTAGCACTTCACTTAAAAATGAAGACAACTGTACCTATTTCACATTCACATTCAACAACCAGAATGTAATTAAATTACAATAATAAAAGTATTTAATATTAGCACTTCACTTAAAAATGAAGACAACTGTACCTATATAAGGATATTTCACATTCAATAGTTAGCAAAACTGGTAAGTAAAAATAAAGACTCGGCTGGTAATAATTTGGCTGCAGGAAAATAATGGGTTAATGAGGCGGGTGATATGGATGGTGACAGATGATTCGTTGGCTGAACGTAGCCTAAATTAAAGAGCCAGGTCTTTATATGCCCGTCAAACGAGGCAATTGGAATTTGGGGAAATTTAGCAAAACAACAATAAAAACTATTATGGCACAAAAATACTGGATACAAAGAAAAGGAATCGGATTTATAACGTTTTTTAAAAAACATGTAAATAATTTGATATTCTCGAAAGCAGGATGGCTAAAGCTGTTGTTTTAAATTAAAAAGAGTTCGTGGGCAAGTGTCCGCTTTGATTTAGGCGGACCCAATAGCTCGCTGAACTCCTTTTCTCACTTGGAGAGCCCGCTGGATGCGGACTCTAATTCTCCGATGAATGGTGAAGAAACCCGCGGAAAACGCGGCAGTTGCAGACCGTCTCGCCGATCCGGCACCCACAAGTGCCTTCCGGAATCCTTCCGGCTCAGGCGGTCCCTCTGGTTGCCTTTTTGTCCGGCGACGTATTTGGTTTTTAAAAATTTGTATTTAATAATGTGTTAGCACTTGCTATATAATGTTTGAGCGCAAAGATCTACAGAAATAGATCGCACTTCAACTCGATGCAACTAAGCAAATTACAGCAAAACTCTCAGACAAAACCAGAATATCTGTTTTTCTTTAAAAATCTCCCGTCGCTCTGACACACTCAATCAAAAATCAACTTTTTCCTTTTTGACAATCTAGAATACCTCAAAAATTCACATTCAAAATGAGCGCGAGTATTATCTAAATTTTATAACTGCCAGACGTATTACAAAATGCGGACTGATATAAGCGCCATCTACCTTTAATGCCGTGAATCACAATGTACGCTTTTTATATATCAACCGTGACCTAGCCTTAGACCTCCCTTAGACACAGAAGTTCAGAAGTTCTAAAGAAAGTCGACAGATGTCGTACGATACGTAGCGTCATGCTACAGCATCTCCCTACCAAACAAAGAAACAAACGAACAACAACACAAGAAAACACAAGAAAACTAACCCCAAGCAACAAAAAAAACACAACTTAATGCTAAAGCCAAAAAAGGTACAACAAGAGAACCCTAAACGAATTCCAAAAAAACAAAACTAACCAGTTATTAACATTACCCCTAAAGACTAACCTAATAGATTAACAAGATGACAAAAACGCCAACCAACGCGTCACGCGGTCCAAGACGTGACGGCCGGGATAGGACAGAAACTGCACCTGGCCACAGATCTTAATCCCTCACATCGAGTCATCAAATTATACAACCAGGCTATCATAGACCGGGAAAGATAAACGAAGCCTTAAGCACCAACGGTAAAAAAAAGTCAAATCTGGAAAAAAGAGCAAGGAAACGCTCAAACGAAAACAAAAAAACGATAAGAAACGAATCAAGCAAGGATTACCGATAAGGGAATGGCGGACTAAAGCGCATTTTAGAATTTTGAGAAAACTGAACGGGCCGAAAGAAGAAACTATTTCAAGATATCTTTAATATGATAGGTACCGACGTGCTCGGAATCGGTATCAGCCAGTACATATACCTGTGGAGACACCCGTCTAACCACACGGCACCGAACGAAACGTGGAGCGAATTTACCGCCTCGAAAAGGATCAGCGGATCCACGCTGGAAATTCCGGCGCCAAACGATTTGGTCACCAACGATTCTTGGCGAAGAACGGTTCGTGTTGAACTTGGCGGCGTTACGATGAAAGGCTAAAGCCATCGAAACAGAAACTTTATCGTATACCTCACGAAGCGTCTGAAGATTCGAAGCGCGTTCCGCTATGGATGGTGACAGATGATTCGTTGGCTGAACGTAGCCTAAATTAAAGAGCCAGGTCTTTATATGCCCGTCAAACGAGGCAATTGGAATTTGGGGAAATTTAGCAAAACAACAATAAAAACTATTATGGCACAAAAATACTGGATACAAAGAAAAGGAATCGGATTTATAACGTTTTTTAAAAAACATGTAAATAATTTGATATTTTCGAAAGCAGGATGGCTAAAGCTGTTGTTTTAAATTAAAAAGAGTTCGTGGGCAAGTGTCCGCTTTGATTTAGGCGGACCCAATAGCTCGCTGAACTCCGTTTCTCACTTGGAGAGCCCGCTGGATGCGGACTCTAATTCTCCGATGAATGGTGAAGAAACCCGCGGAAAACGCGGCAGTTGCAGACCGTCTCGCCGATCCGGCACCCACAAGTGCCTTCCGGAATCCTTCCGGCTCAGGCGGTCCCTCTGGTTGCCTTTTTGTCCGGCGACGTATTTGGTTTTTAAAAATTTGTATTTAATAATGTGTTAGCACTTGCTATATAATGTTTGAGCGCAAAGATCTACAGAAATAGATCGCACTTCAACTCGATGCAACTAAGCAAATTACAGCGAAACTCTCAGACAAAACCAGAATATCTGTTTTTCTTTAAAAATCTCCCGTCGCTCTGACACACTCAATCAAAAATCAACTTTTTTCTTTTTGACAATCTGGAATACTTCAAAAAGTCACATTCAAAATTAGCGCGAGTATTATCTAAATTTTATAACTGCCAGACGTATTACAAAATGCGGACTGATATAAGCGCCATCTACCTGTAATGCCGTGAATCACAATGTACGCTTTTTATATATCAACCGTGACCTAGCCTTAAACCTCCCTTAGACACAGAAGTTCAGAAGTTCTAAAGAAAGTCGACAGATGTCGTACGATACGTAGCGTCATGCTACAATATATATATATATATATATATATTGTAGCATGCTCCGTATATATATATAGAGGATTTTTAAAACTTTTTTATTAAGTCAATATTTTCAGAAATAATTGCTTCGAAAGTCCTACTCCCATCTAACTTTTAATCCGTAAGTCTAAAAAATATGAAAAAATACCCAGAAGATTAATCTACGAAAATTATTTCACATATTATCCGGTTCGTCCGTTTTTGAGTTCTCTCCAAGAAACTACTTTCTACGGAACCCTACATTATGCATGGTCAGAAACAAACTTGGCCGGTCTTTTAAAGATATTTGATAGGTATTAACCCTTAGCAGTAATTTATTTATTTACTTGTGTTGATAATTTTTATAAAATTTGTATTTATTTGCATTTCACCGACATAGTAAAGTTTTTTTAGGGTATGACTACTACGCGCATGTGAATCTTCTGGGGTTGCAGGCGTCCATGGGCTTTATAACTGCTTTCCATCAGGAGGGTCGTATGCTTGTTTACCAGCGTCGTGGTATTAAAAAAAAGCTTTTTTTCCTTTATTCTTACATACATTGAACTCTTAAATATCAGCATTTTTTTATTATAATCTCAATCAGGCTTTGCCCAGTGATAGTTAGTACACTGAAATTTGGTATGAGTATGTGTTTTAATTACGCCTACAAAGTGGTAAAACAATAAGTATCTGAAACACATTGTTGGATAGGTCTTTCAAGAAGAATAAGCCTTAAACAACTTTTGGATAAAACGAATACTTTCGTAAATAATAGCTCCGAAAGTTAAAATGCTCTTTGATTTTTGAACCAAAAAATGGAAAAATTCCTGGAAGTGAGGCCATTGAAATACTTATCACGTATTTTCAATAAAACCTATATAGAATAAAATCGGTTGTATAGTAAAATAACGTAAGTGCCAGAAAATATCTCTTTATAAACTACCTTTTGAATGGATGTATTGTAACAGGCCGGAAACTACGGATCCCTACACTGAGCATAGCCCGATATTCTCTTGGCCGGTTTATATGCAATCCTCTGCAGTTTACTTCGCAATTTCTAGATTTGATAAATAAGTTTAAAGTATAACATTAAAGATTGTGTTTAATCTTAAAATAAAATGCATATTACATTCGTTTAGAACACGGTATCCTTAAATAAATATGTTTAAATAAATTCGGTCCTTTGGAGTTTTTATTAAATTAATTATTAGTCTATTGTATTGCAGTACTAGCAGATTTCCGCAACTCAACGAGTCAAGCAAGTCTACTAAAACATAATAAGGGATCCCTTTGTTTCCCATAAACTTATTGTTTCGAATTTCGATAGTCAGAAATTGATATCCATATAATTTATGGGCATAAACATCAATAGTCATATTTTTTGTAAAGCATAACGTTTCATAGTTCTAATAATAAAGATCTATAATATTAAACACTATAATCGCAACAGGCATAAAATTGATGTGTATAACATTCGAAGGTCTATCAATAATTATTCAGAAATATTTTAAGGCATATATTTTATCGGACTAATAGTCGTTGATCATATCGTTTTAATGTCATCCCTTTGTTTCAAATAAACTTATTGCTTCGAATTTCGATAGTCATAAAATTATGTCCATTATGATATATGGACATAAACATCAATAGTCATAATTTTTTTCAAGTATAACGTTTACTAAATGCGACCCTCAAGAAAACGAACTATTGCCAGAAGTGGGTTAGGTTAGGTTACGACTGATGCCTAACGTGGGCGGACCAAATGCACCGTGCAGGAAAATGTACGCCGGGGTGGTCCGCTCTATGGGCTTGTACGGGTCGCCCATCTGGGCGGAGAGGCTGACGGGGAAGACCAGGGCCCTTCTCCGTCGACCGCAAAGGGTAGTGATGCTGCGTGCGAGCCGGGCATACAGAACGGTCTCGCACGCGGCAGGTTGTCTCCTTGCCGGCACACCGCCGTGGGAGCTGGATGCTCTGGTGCTGGCAAGAAGATATGAACGGAAAATGGAGGTGAGGGAGCGCAACGACTCCCCGGACCCCGAGGAGGAAAGGCGCGCCCGACGGGCTAATGACGCTCACCGGAGGGTACTTTGGCGGGAGCAACAGAACTAGAGAACTCCCCCTATGGAACGCGCACCATAGGGGCGATCCCCCCGTCACTAAAAAGTTGGCTCGAGCGCAAACATGGGGCCCTGACATACCGACTGACACAGGTACTGTCCGGGCATGGGTGTTTTGGACAATACCTGTGTCGAATAGGCAGAGAAGAGGGGCCCCAGTGCCATGAATGCGGCGACGACGACGACACTGCCCAGCACACCCTAGAGGTGTGTAAAAAATGGGCAGACGAGCGCCGCATTCTGACAGCATACACCGGAGGGAACCTCTCGCTGCACAGCGTCATCACGGCGATGCTGAGTAGCGAGAGAAACTGGGAGGCAGTAGTCTCCTTCTGCGAAACAGTAATGTTGCAGAAGGAGGCTGCGGAACGGGAGCGTGAGGACGCTGCAGATGCGCCACAGCTCCGTCGAAGACGGAGGGGAAGAAGGCGAGCACAATATGTGCGAGACGCCTAACCCCCTGTAGGGTCGGCGGACGGGGATCCGCCAATGAGGCCCTACTTGCGTGAGAGGACGGACTGGCTCTCCTCCTCTCCCCAGGTGTATGCCCTCTAAAAGGGGCGACCGGGGGGGTATCGCGGAGAATGACTGATGGACCCGTGATGCCCCCCACGAACGGTTAGGCGGTTAGCCCGGAGTGTTTTAGTGGGTATTCTCTTCACCTTCTCTTTGATAGAAGAGAGGTAGGAAGAGCGAGTCCCACATACCCCCCGCAAGACCCTTACCCCGGGGCTGGGGGGATGCGTAAACGCATTTCACTCCGTCAAAGAAAAAAAAAAGTTAGAACTGCGACCCCCAAGAAAACGAACTGTTGCCAGAAGTGGGTTAGGTTAGGTTAGAACTGCGACCCCCAAAAAAACGAACTGTTGTTAGAAGTCGGTTAGGTTAGGTTAGAACTGCGACCCCCAAGAAAACGAACTGTTGCCAGAAGTGGGTTAGGTTAGGTTAGAACTGCGACCCCCAAAAAAACGAACTGTTGTTAGAAGTCGGTTAGGTTAGGTTAGAACTGCGACCCCCAAGAAAACGAACTGTTGCCAGAAGTGGGTTAGGTTAGGTTAGAACTGCGTCCCCCAAGAAATCGAACTGTTGCCAGAAGTGGGTTAGGTTAGGTCAGAACAGCGACCCCTAAGAAAAATAATTATATGCGGAATAAATATTATTACATGTAAAAAAATGACGTAAAAAAACCCGAAATTTAAAGCCATGACATGAATTTTATTGAAATAAGTCAACTACCAATTAAAAGACCTCTGTTCAAATTACCTAGTATCGTGTCCTCGACGCAATGAGTTTTCGGAAATGTAATTTGTGTTGTTTAATTATATAACTATTGACAATATGACTAATAAAACTTATGATGGCTAACGTTATGGACTATAAAAAATCGCAACTTAAAATTTGTGGAAACCAATATACACCCTCTGGTTATCATTATAATCTGGGATTAAAGAACTTAAAACAATTATTATAAGCAAGTTTATTGCCTTCAACATTATGTAATAGATACCATCTGGACTTTGAATATTACGAGTAACAGATTTTATGACTAACAATAATGATGACCTGCAAAAATCGGACCAGCAATTTAGATTGTTAAATTTAATGACTATTGACAATATGACTAATAAAAATTATGATGGAAAACGTTATGGACTGAAAAAAACGGAAGTAAAAATTTATGGGAACCGATAGAGACCCACATAATAATTGTAGTTTACTTACATGACCAAATTTGTTTTCAGAGCATTGTGAGATTCATGTTTTTTGTTTCTTCTCAATTTTTATTTCATTTGTTTTTTACTTGTATTATAATCTAAATAAAATACACTTTTTATACGAACGTACATGAACATACATACGAGTACATTATCTTAAAAGATAAAACGTCTATACATTATTGATTCCGAGATGACACGGTATGTCCGCACCGCATGAACCCTCTGCAGTTATTTAGTCTTTAGGCACAGTAAGTCCGATATTATTGCTCACGGGCCAAGCACAAGTATATGTAGTATAAGGGAAGCACGGAGCGACGAGCGACACAGCCTCCTCGTCTCAAAGCTAGCTCACGACTGCCAGCAACGCCGTTTTCGAGCTACCAACGCACGAAATGTGGAATTATGATCAAGTTGTTTAAGAAAATTTAATCAATTTAAATATCCTATGTTTTGTTTGTAGTGTTCTGTAGTACACATTTTTTAGTTCAACAATATTTAAAATCGAATAAGCCGTTCAGTAGATATAAGCAAAATTCACCGTAAAACGACATTTCGTTACATTTACATAACGGAGAAACTATACGTTACACGAGTTATTCAAACGTTGACAATGGTGTACATGAAATGGTAATTAACATATATTTTTTTCAAAATTTTTGAATGACCCGTTATTGAGATATATCCCTTAGAAAGTAACAGTTTTCGGCCACAATCAGCGCCTAGTGCCTTAACAGATAAACAATGGCTCACTTTCAGAGCAAGCAAGAGAGATAAAAAAAAACAGCTTTTTGCGGACGCCACCCTAACGCTGAACAAGATAAAAGTCTGAAACGACTTAGACAAAGTTCATTGAACCATTGTTTTGATTAAAGTATCTATCTATAGTTTAATCTTTTCATTCGGTTATTAAGTGTTTAATCTAGTGTCTTTAATTTAAAATATGATACGGATATTTAACGTAGGTATATTAGTAATATTTTATTAAAATATATTTCAATATTGAGCACAAACATAATTAAATTTTTTAATGACCGGAGTGAAGGAACTGAATAAATAACTTGTATATTAAAATAATTATTTTTTTACCCAAAATGTTGAATGTTAACTAGCAATACCTACTGCGCTCATGATTTTATGTTTGTTTCTTAGTGAATTTCTTTACTCATCTCATATTTCGGACCCGGGTAATCCTTAAACTACGCCCGGACACGGGTAAGTCCTTAAACTACGTCCAAAAGAGAGGTATGGGTATTGCGAATGTCATCTCGCTATGCGTGGTGGGGCACAACACAGCGAATGTCATATCGCTCAAATCTGGAGCAGAGCCCGACTGGGGAAGTACCTCCACCTTACAGAAAACCACAGCCAAATAGCACTATACCCTACTCATAGTGTTGTGTCCCTGCTGGTGAGTAAGGTTGCCAAAGAGCTCATAGAGGACCCGGTGTGTTGACGATAAGGGACCCTCGTGTTCCTTTAGCCGTCAACACAGTGAATCCTCCTTTTTGTAAAGGGTCGGCAACGCGCATGTGACACCTCTGGAGTTGCAGGCGTCCATAGGCTACGGTAGCTGCTTACCATCAGGCGGGCCGTATGTTTGTTTTCCACCGTCGTGGTAAAAAAAAACTCATCTAACTTTGAAAACATTATAGACACATTAGGTATACATTGGAATAATAAACGACTCTGCAGGACTTGACCAGGATGCAGCGATGTGTGATGTGATAGTGGTCCTACACTGATGTTATTATAAAGTTATATAACACCAAGCCTTATGCCTCCACCGTTATGCCTTAATTACACCTACCGAGTAAAATGGCGAGACATCTTTCGGTCTCACGGTCAGCCTCTTGATTTTAGCGTAATTCAGGTACCATAGACAAAAGTCTGTCGGAAGTCCAATTGTACAGGACCACATAAAATATCCAGCCGGATATCTGTTCTCCGGCTAGCTTTTGTCTATAATAGCTGAATGTTGAGCGTCTAAAGTTAAATCAATTTGAACCTTCTATAAAGAAGCTATATTTCAAATTTAAATAATAGCATCTTTGGTTGCGGGCAGTCGCATGCGCAAGCGTGTGGCGTTGTCATTCAAAAATGTACTTAATGTAACTACAAACCACTTCACAAATGAGCTATATTCAAACTTTAATATACATAAACAATACATTCAAAATATAATCTATGTCAAACATAACTCCAACAAACAACAAATAACCAATATTGAAGTTGTATTGTAGTTACACCGAAATAATTCTGAAGCAAATTTTGATATTTCTGATTCAGACATTTAAGCGGTAGCTATATTGCGTTGTTGATGCGCTGGAGTTGTATTGAAGTTGGATCGTGTCTAAATATCTTTTAAAGTTAGAATACGGCCCATCGTGGCTGGGATTAACTTTTCAACGAATTCGGACTTCACTTGTTTTATTTTCAGGTCCTCCGGTCTCAGTGTCGTGTTCGACGTTGAGCCCGATGAGTACCCGAGCTGGTCGCAGGCCCCCAACTATGGTGCGATGGTACGTTGGGATCATCTAGAATATTTTATTTACACCAATCATCGACATATAATATCAAGACGAGTAAAGGCAAGCAAAGTTCATGTGAAAACACGACCCACTTTCATGTTTACAAAACTAAAATGTCTTATGTCTTATTAACCAATCAAGTACTCATTCTTTAAGCATATTTTTTCATGTTAACCTTAATTCCGCAAAGGTTACATGCCATTTCACCAATAAGAAAAGTTGCCGTATTTTGAATGGTCAAAATCAATTTGACAATGAAGTTTAATTGGACAGGAGATACTCAAATAAAATAACGGAAATGTCAAGTTAACTTATAATAAATACGCCTAAGCTTGACGTGAATGTGTTCACGTAATAAATAATAATGCAATCAATTAACAATTTATTTTTTAGTGCATTTTTCATTACTTATGTAATATACGTAAATTTAATCGTTCTTGGAATAAGGAATAATATGAAAGCCTTCTATTCATCTTTCATTTATTTAATAAAAGTGCTTTTTCCAGAGTAAGTATGGTAGGTACTAATTCGTAGGGTTTTGTTCTGTCGATTTCGTTGACTTTACTTAATATTAGTGATTTGAAAAAAAAAAACTTTAAACATACACATACTGTTGAAGTCATCATTATAACAAAATTAAAATTATATATAGTAGGTAAGTGAAACCGACTGAGGTGGCATATTCAGATTGTTTATTAAGTACGTATCTCATATTCCCAATATATGAGTACAAGGGAGACATTTCAATATTATCAAAGTAGTATAACATTGATAAAGGTTTATTCCAAGGACCCATACTGTATGTCGAAAAAAACAAACTGAAAAGATTCTTTGTTAACAACGGAAACCTAACTGCTATTACTACTAGTAGTAATTACCTAGGTAATACTTATAAATGAACATTCATTATACTTTTCCTCAAATGAGTTATGTTTACTTTCCAAAACTTATATTGCATAACATCGACCAAGTCCGTAATGCATGAGAATATCTATGCGTGATTTACTTACCGATGAAAAGAAATATCACCATCTTTGGCGCATGTGTGGCTCCTGCACCAATGCACGGCACAAGCCGGCATTTTAATACCGATATATTACCTAAATTTCATGGGCCGAAAAAACTAATATTTTGACGACATGACAATTTCAAAATTTTTGACATGACATTAGGGCACCGCTGTCACAAGCTTCGCCCACTTTGGCACCAGGAAAGTGGAGCAGATTTTGAGCGTTGATTACGCTTCCTTACTTATTATTCTTCCAAACGATATCTTATGATATTGGTGTCATAAATCACTTTTCCATAGCCCGCAAACAGATCGTAGGCAGTCCCTTTGGGCTTGAAATACCAGGTTTCGATCGGTTGAATTGCCCCAGAACATAATGCCATAAATCCTCTATTCCGCGTTCGGAAACCGTATGTAATTACCACCATTATTGCAACCAGTAACGTAACATCAGTGTATTATCTGTGACAGTGTGGTAAAAACGTATGAATACTCATTACCTACGGTAACGTAATGAAAATCTGCCCTCCTCTCCGACCGCCGGCACGCACCCGCCCGACCCGGCGGACAATCGAGTTGGTCATGGCGGTGCAATGGCGGTCATTCTAATGGTTTCCGAACACTTCATTCAGGATTTATAATATGTGTGTAGATAAAGCAGTGTATGCAACTGTACGTAATTAGGCCTGTACTTATTTTGATACAATTCATTATGTAGTAGTCACATATATATATAAACTAGTAAGTATTTAAAGCTTTTAACTATTTATTTTTATGTAGTTAGGCGGATTATGTAAAATTGAGTAAATCTGTATGTAGTACAAAAAATGTTCGCTATCCTCTTTGGCTATTGCAGATATTTCATCAACAATAATTTAAGTTTGACCCTTTAAAACACTTTATTGTGACTGTATTTCTTTTTATAATAAGTTTTTTTTTATCCTAAAAACGTCGCACATATTTAGGTTTCTTAGGTAGGCAATAATTTATTTTGTCCTTTTGGCGATTTTATAGGATAAGCTTATAATAGTTTCATAGATCTGTTCCTATTATTTTATGACTTGTGTTTTCCTTATCTTAGAATAAAAATGACCCTTACAAAAAAGCCTAAATGGATTTCCTGAGGAATAAGGAGATGTTGTGTAAAGAAGAGAGCACTACTAAAAAAATATAGAATGTGTCCGAATGAAAATAATAAGATAATTTTTAAGCAATATTCCAGGCGCCTTAGAAAAATTATAACACTAACGCAGAAGTCTCAAAATTACTACTACATAAAAAAATCATGGAACAAATCTAAAGCAACTTGGAATATACTTAACAGTGTAAAAACTGTAAATCCGAGGGAAAATATTTCGCATGTAAGACATAATTGTAAGTTAATAACCGACCCTTAACTAATTGTTGATGAATTTAATGATCATTTTATAGACCAAGTGAAGTTAATTACTGATTCTAATATTAAAAATAATGCTCTACCTAATAATAATTCATATGGACGGAACACATTGACCAAGTTCCCTATTTATGCAACCGACAAGCCCAGAAGAAGTATTAAATGTAATTTATTCTCTAAAGAACAGCAATAGTACTGGATATGATGGAATATCTACTAAGATAATTAAGAAAGTTGCACATATCATAGCGATACCTATAAGTTATATTATAAATTTGTGCAAAGAACAGGGCATCTTTCCCGAAAAATTAAAACTAGCGATTGTGAGACCTCTTTTTAAAAAGGGGGAAAAGGATAATATGGGTAATTAAAGGGCCAATTGCGCTCCTTTCTGTCTTTTCTAAAATTATAGAAAGAGTCATTAACAGTCGAATAAGTCATTATTTTGAATCTAACAACTTATTTGCACCAGAACAAAATGGGTTCCGGAAAAATAAATCGATTAATATGGCTATTTTTGATTTATTGCCAGCTGTAGTGACAATTGTAGATAAAAGTGAGCCAGTGTGTGCCCTCTACATGGATTTAACCAAGGCTTTTGACCTGGTTGACCATAATATACTAATGGAAAAATTGTATAGTTATGGAATACGTGGCAACATCTATGGTCTGCTCAAGTCATACTTAGTTGGGAGAAAACAAGCTGTACAAATAGAATATATTAGTTTGAAATCGAAACGTGAAGCAACTTTTTCGTCAAAAATTAGGGAAATTAGTTATGGCGTACCTCAAGGAAGTGTTTTGGGTCCACTACTGTTCCTAATCTATATAAATTATCTACCACAGGCTGTTGGCTACCCTATGGTTCTCTTTGCCGACGACAGCACGGTAATACTAACCGGAGAGGACCCAGAGACATGTCAACTCAATATAAATATTGCTTTAAAATTAATAATCAATTGGCTTAACCGTAATAACCTACATATACATTTCGGAAAAACTAAAATTATGAATTTTTATCAAAGGGTCAATAGGTTACCTGATTTAACTGTGACTTATAATAATAATGAAACTGAGAAAACTGACAATACAATATTCTTAGGGTTAAGTTTAGACAATAATCTGACGTGGAAAAACCAAATAGTTTCTATTTGTAAGAGACTAAATTCATTTTCATATGCATTATTTCATTTGAATAAAATAGTAAGCCGGGATGCAGTCCTTGCTGCGTATCACGCATATGTTACAGCTACTTTGCGATATGGCATTATGTTCTGGGGCAATTCAACCGATCGAAACCTGGTATTTCAAGCCCAAAGGGACTGCCTACGATCTGTTTGCGGGCTATGGAAAAGTGATTCATGCATACCTTACTTCATCAATCTGAAAATTTTGACTCTTCCTTGCCTATATATTTTTGAAATACTTATGTACGTGAAGCTAAATAAACACCGATTCTCCGGTTTTAAGAGTGTTCGTCAACAACACAAAATCGGGTCTACGAAATCAGACTCGGCCTTACGCGCTAAAAGTGTATTCGGTATAGCACCTAAATTATACAATAAATTGCCCAACGACATAAGAGAATCCGATATGCCTCAGTTTAAAAATAATTTATTTGACTATTTAGCACGACATGCATTTTACTCAGTTAGAGAATATTTAGAATATACGCCGTCTCTTTATTAATTTAAGCATATTAAACTGTCTTAAGTCCATGTACTCGTATGTTGCATGCTTATAGTAAATTTAGTCGTAGTTTTAAGATTGTATAATATTTGCATGCCATAAAGCAGGCTGAATACACTGCACCTAAAATGTATTTTGTAAACATCCACTTGACATGTATTTAAAGCAAATAAATGAATTGATTGATTGATTGATTGATTGACAAGGTTTAGTGCTATTTTGGGGAGACTAGCTAGCTTTTCTTCGAGCATATTATGTATGTCTTATATATGTGTTGACGAATGTATAAATGACATATAAGTACAGGAGTAGAAAAAATATATTTATTCTTAATTTTTTTTTTCAATGTCCGAGAGAGAAAAACTACTGCCGGCTCTAACCCTACTCCTCTGGGCTTTGACCCGAGAAGTATTAAGACCGACAAGAAATTTGGTTGTTTAATAAAAACTAAATACCAGATGAAGGTCACGAGTGTCACGACCTTTAGATCCAAGGAAGGGTCAGCAAGAAAACACTGTTTATTTATTAAAATTACTAATTGGCGCATTAGGTCCGAGTGTGTTTATTTCGTATTTAAAATAGTAGCAACTTTTTATTTCTAGACATTATAATTATTTATCTGTCTTGTTCCAGATTGTTATAAATGATCCAAATGACTTTCCAGAAACATCTACGCAGGACACGTATGTGACAATAGGTATACCTAATAAAAATGTAATGTAAAGTAGGTACTGGCAATGTGATCATGTCTAAAATCTTATATACCTAATAATTTAATAATCATAATAATAATTGGTCCCCTGCCTCTGGCTTGCCTTAGCCGGCTGTCCAGAGTGGGGTCGTTAGAGCTGCGTTCTCGAGGGTAGACGTGGAGACATAAGTGGCGAGTTGGCGATGTTGCCCTTGAGCCATCTTTGAAGTCGCTTTTCATGGGGGCCCATCTTGCGGATGGCGAGTCCCCGTCTGCCGAAAATAAAATTTGTTACCGTTTTATTAGGTAGGCGTCCGATCCTTTATCCAATAGTCCAGTAGTTAGTCCACTTTTCACCCAATAGCCTAGTACATTTTAGACTCCATTAACTCTCAATAGTCCCGACACGGCGTAGTATCATAGTATCATGGCGGGTACGGTCTCTGCGTGCGTCCCGTGACACGGGCAGGGGCGGCATCCGCTTAGTGTAGCCCTAATTTTTAACCGACTTCAAGATTTCAATAGGTTTTCAATTCAGCGTGTATGTTTTTATTTTTTTTTCTTTTTTTTTATTTTGTTACTCCATAACTCCGTCATCGTCATCTGAACCGATTTTGAAAATTATTTTTTTTACTGCAAGTATATGTATACCTACAGATTGGTCCCGTTTTTGTCAAAACGCAGTTCTGATGATGGGATCCATGAGGAATCGAGGGAACTTGACAAATCTTAAAGGCATACACATAGTGATTTTTGTATTTTTATAAACGAATCAAGTATTTTCATTTAAAAGAGTGACATTTGATGAAGTGGAACTGCTGATGATGATCAGAACGGAACTCTTTAACGACGTATAGTTCACGTTTGGCGATTTGTCCTCTTCGCTGTGTTTGTTAAGCAAGTTATTTCATTGTATGGAGTCTAAGAGTGCACCATCTACTTACAATAATCCTTCACCAGTTTCCCCCATTGAAGTCGGTTGTTTTTTTATTACAAATTATTGATTAAAATGTCGAAAGGGCCTCTGCGCATTGGCTTCGGCTCCGCATACGCCTCCCAAAGCATCGTCTTTGTTTTATATTATTGATCTAAATATTGCCAGGTTTCAAACTAGTTAGTGTAGTTGTATTGCGGGTTAGTTATGTAGTTTTATTGGGCATTTTCCGCAAGTCGACATCAAGCGTGCCAATCTTGCGTATTAAAGGGTTATAGTAGATATACATACAGTAGGGTAATGTAGGTATTGAGTATTTTTAACCCCGCAGCAATATTGTGTAAAGTGAATTTATGTAGGTCATACTCGTGTCATATTGAACAACGTTAACTATAAAAGCACGTATTCAAGCAAATGATATTAACAAAAAAAATGTCTGGTTCATACATTTTTTTATTTTTAAAGGTCATTCTTACTCAAATCGACCTAGTCCCACAGTAAGCTCAATAAGGCTTGTGTTATGGGTACTAGACGACGATATATATAATAGATGAATATGAATAAATACTTAAATACATAGAAAACATCCATAACTCAGGAACAAATGTCTGTGATAAACACACAAATAAATGCCCTAACCAGGATTCGAACCGGGACCTCCTGCTTCGTAGGCCGTCTGTATAATGTCGATATTTATTAAGAAAGCTATTTTTTTCTCAAGTCGCATTGTAAAAGGTTGATCGCACACGATATTACTAAAGGGTAAAATCTAGCCAATAAGTATATTATAAACTTATATGGATGTCATATACACAGGAATAATGGACCTAGGCATCCAGTGCCCAGGGCTGGAATCGAACCAGCGTATTCTGCACTCGGCAGACGCCCTAACCACTAGGTACCCGGGTCGCAGCGGCACCGGTCGAATTTTCCCGTGTATATGCATTCTTCTTGCAATCAAAATATTTATATAGTAACTTGATTTGTTCTTCAGTAATAAGTATATTATTGCCGTATTAATCCTCCTGCTTTAGGCTCAGCTGTAGACATCAAAGTGGAGCCCCGGGTCTACCAGAGTGAGGCTAATGTCCGACGCGCATCGCCAAAGCATCGCGCCTGCTGGTTTCATGATGAGGTATCCCTACGAAATAAGTCGCTCGAGCGAATTAAGGAACCAATTGTCATGGGAAATGAGCTTGTCCCAGTAAAAAATGTCGTTAGTTTACGCAGCGTTGGTATATCAGGTTTCAATGAAAATGGTTGTAACTGGCTGGTTATATGTTAAATGCATCTCGGTTCTTTATTTAATATTAGAAAAAAATCTGTCACAGTCACATTTTCAAAGATCTCGTCTCCACAAGAAAAACTTCATGAGAAAATATTGTACAAATATGTCCAATATTAAGGCATTTTCACGAAAAAAGCGGCAATGGAGCTAAACACGTCTGTTAGAACTGTGCAAAGGGTCCTAAAACAATTCAGAGAGACTGGCGGTATTCGACGGCGTCCTGGAAGTGGTCGGAAGACCGGGTTTGTTAAGTAAAATATTGAGAAGAGTATCATAGCTGCTTTGCTGAAAAAACCTACATCATCTGTAAGAGATTTAGCTAAAAAGTTTAAAACATCTAAATCCACTGTGCAACGAGTAAAGAAAAATAATTCTATAAAGACTTTCAAACAAACTAAAGTGCCTAATAGAAATTCGAAACAAGAAACTGACGCTAAAACGAGATCCAGAAAACTTTATTCAAAATTAACACAACAAAAAAATACTGTATTGTGATGGACGACGAAACATATTGCAAGCTTGATTTTAAATCACTGCCGGGACATCATTTTTATTCGGGGACCGATAGAAAAACTATCAATGACGAGTACAATGTCATAAAAACGGATAAATTTGCGAAGAAGGTTCTTGTTTGGCAAGCGATCTGTTCTTGCGGCAAACGCAGCACTCCATACTTTGCTAAAGGAACTATGAAAGGCGATATATACCTTAAAGAGTGCATGGAAAAGCGATTATTGCCGTTTTTTAAGCGACACAAGAAGCCAGTTCTGATTTGGCCTGATCTGGCCACGTGCTACTATTTTAAAAATGTGATAAAATGGTACAAAGCCAATAATGTCGAATTTGTGGAAAAATACCAAAATCCTCCTAACTGTACTGAATTACGACCTATAGAAAAATATTGGGCTCGTATGAAGCAGAAGCTCTTAAAACATAAAACTAACGCCACATCAGTTGAAAACTTCAAGCGAAAATGGAATGCAGCTTCAAAACTAATCACAGACACTGATGTACAAAACCTGATGGCAGGTATCAAAAGAAAATTACGAAGTTTCTGGATGAATAAACAATAGAACAAAAACATAACAAAAATACGTTTTGTTTACTACATTTCTAATAAACTGTTGTCAAAAATTTGGTAACTTTTTATTGCTTACGAGGGTTGCTACTTATATATCCGGAAACAAAAAAACAAACAAACGTACACGGCTGAAAATGGTTTTATTGTTTTTCAAAGTATTCCCCTTGATGATCTATGCACTTTTGCATTCGCGTGAACCAATTTTTAAAGCACTTCTGCCACTCCGCCTGAGGTACCTCCATAACGTGTTGTTTGAATGCGTCGACAGCATCTTCAGCGGTCGAAAATCGTTGACCGCGTAATTTATTCTTTATATTTGGAAATAAATAAAAATCGTTGGGTGCCAAGTCAGGGCTGTACGGCGGATGACCCGTTAATTCCACATTTTGACCCTCCAAAAATAGAGTTGTTTCGCGTGACGTATGACAGCTGGCATTGTCATGATGAAGAATGATTCTTCGTCGCTGGTTAGTTTTACGAATTTGTTCAAATACTTCCGGTAAGCAAATGGTCGTGTACCACTCTGAATTAACCGTTCTACGGTTTTCTAGTGGCACTGTAGCTACATGGCCATTAATGCCGAAGAAGCAGGCCACCATTTGTTTCAATGTACTTTTTGCACGAGTAACTTTCGTAGGGTTCGGCTCATTTTGAAACACCCATACCGTTGATTGTTGCTTCGTTTCGGGATCGTATGCATAGATCCAGGATTCGTCACCTGTATAGATGTTATAAACGGCTTTTGAGTCACTACGGTTATATTTTTTTAACATTTTATTGCACCATTCGACGCGAGCATCTTTTTGCTCTTTTGTTAAGTTGTGGGGTATCCAACGCGAACAAATTTTTTTTACAGCCAAATAATTATGTAATATGCTATTAATGCTGGTCATAGAAATACCCAGAGTCGCCTCTATCTCGCAGTACGTAACATGTCGGTCGTCCATTATAAGTTTTCGCACAACCTCGATATTTTGTTGTACAACGACCGATTTCGGGCGACCTGCCTTAACTTCGTCCGTAAGCATACTACGTCCACGATTGAACTCACTAAACCAGTGATACACAGTAGTTTTAGATGGGGCTTCATCACCAAAAGTTGAAGTTAGTTGATCTATGCACTGTTGTTGCGTTAAACCACGCCGAAAATCATAATAAATCATAGCACGAATATTTTCACGAGTGAGTTCCATTCTTGCTGCGAGATGACATTTAAAACCCGTCAAAAACAAAACACGAGCGTTAATAAGAAAGAAAAAATATACCGGCCAGTACTTAAAAAAGTTCAAATTTTACCATGGAGGTCAAATATGCTATTTAAGAAGATTGTAATCCCGGTTTCCGGATATATAAATAGCAGCCTATGTACATTATTTCATACTAACTAATAAACGACATTTTTTTCTGGGACAAGCAGAACGTTTAGTGCCAGGAATGAAAATGTCATAGGTACTTCCCAAAGATATCGATTCATCGATAAAGCCTAATGACTTTCATTATCGTTTGATATTTACCAGTCGCTTTTCGGTGAAGGAAAACATCGTAAGGAAACCGGACCTAATCCCGATAAGGCCTAGTTGCCTCTCTGGGTTGGAAGGTCAGATGGCAGTCGCTTTCGTAATAACTAGTGCCTATGCCAATTTCTGGGATTAGGTTTTCAAGCGAACCCCAAGCTTCCCAGCTTTGAGGAAGAAGAATAAGATAAAGCCTAAATGACAGTTATGATTCTGCATTGAATACGAATTAAAAAAATGCATATATTATTATTATTTATTAAACAATACACAGCATAAAGTTCTTATAAATCGCTTAAGAAAACTGTTTTTCTCCGTTGTTTTAGTTGCATTTTAGTTGTTAAAATTATTTTTTGTTCAGATTTTTAAATTTTTAATATGTAGTAAGGTAATGTCATGAGGTAGTTATCAACATACAAGTTAATTTATATTTTACCTGGTGAACTTAAAATGTCACTTTGAAACCTGTTTTCGATACATTTGATATCGTAAGGAAGTGCCTAGTTAATCGACATTTTTGCCACAAAAATGAATAAAATGTAAATAAACTTTGTTTCTATTCGTTACATTTTATAGGGCTGCCACCTATTAAGCCTCATACCCATTAGGATACCATATACATTAGGAGCTACATAAGTTCTAGTCGGTCGCAGGTATTTTAAATGGTAAATACCAGGAGTACCAGGAGTCAATATCGAAAAGAGGTAACCCGAACATTTTGGTCTATTTGTATATGACACCGTAGGTAAAATGGTAAATACCGCTAGATAACAATCTATCTAGCGAGATTGTAAGCTGGCGAAAGGTTGTGAACTAAATATACTGCTTACAATTTAACCCATTATTTTTCGGCTGATTATAAACTTTCGACTTGAAACCAACATGTAGGCAGAATCGATGGCCGTATATTTTGCGCCACTTGAGGCGCTCAGTGGCTTCGGCAGCTGCAACAATCCTAATATTAATTATTAATTTATTCTTATATCCAGAGCATGGAATCTTCGCGGAAAATCAAAAGACTGTCGCAATTTATAGCTAGTCTTAGAAACATTTTTTTATCGATATCGAGTATCATTATATAAAAAAGTCGTGCAATATAATGCCGCTAAAGTTCCGGGCTCTGCTTATATCATTGGCTGTGACGATTGTGACTACGGTATATACACATGCTTACAATTGTCTAATATACCAAGGTGGCGCTCGAGCACACTGACCGCTACAGCTACGAGACCTGCGTCACTGAATGCGTGATGTCCAACTTTATCACCGAGTGTGGTTGCATTCCCTACAAGTACCCTAGAGGTTAGTCAAATAAACCATGCACACCCCACATTTATTCAGTTGCAGACCCTAAAAATAAACCAATATGGTGCAAGCCCTTATTTTTTTAGACATAAGTAGCGTACGAACAGGTGGTGGCATTATTAAGCAGAGAGGGCAATGGAGTCGCCTAGGACTCAGGGGTCGGCAAACCGTGGCTCGCGAGCCGCATGCGGCTCTTTGAAGGGTCAGTTGTGGCTCTTCAAGTTCCCGTATTTTTTTTAAAAAACAAATATTATATTGAAAAACAAAAAAACTGCGGCTCTATGAGCTTCCAAATATTCCATATTTTCCACCATTAAGCTCTTTGTCAGAAAAGTTTGCCGACCCCTGGCCTAGGTTAACATTTTATGATTGAATAACTAATGATTAAATTATTGGTCATTCAACCATAAAATGTAACCTGGGCGATTCCATTACCCTCTCTGCTCAATAATGCCACCACCTGTTGATACGCTACACATAAGTTAAGTAATTATTTTGGTGTATATATATAACTATCGCATGGTGACGCGAAAAACGCCCTGCACACTTCTGGCACCTAAGGCCATGGTCACCATCCTCTTGCACCATGACCCCGCAAACGCACCGATGCACCTCGCATACTTTGCAGCCCAACCGTAAAGCAACCGCTATCCTTAACGAGTCATTGTCTAGAATCGTGCCTAACTGGGGGGACGGCAACGCGTGCAACCATGCTCCTGATTCGCACCTGGAGGCTGCCTTGAGACGCGCTAAATCTGAGCCGCTTGCCTAATGACTTATGTATTGAAGTACATCCTCCGCACCGCTCCTTTCAAAGGATATTATATCGCTTTTCGCCCGAAGAACCGCTAAAAACGTTCTGTTTTAACCGTGTCGCTATCGGTCTTTGATCTTCTCCATTCCTTGCATGCGCACACTTCGTCAGCTCGCTAGCGATGAAAGTGATAGGTACCCTCTCGCAGCCGATGTCCTTGAAAGAGACGTTTACATGGACGATCTAGCTTCATCTGCTTCTTCCCACGAGGAATCAGTTGCGACAGCGACCCAGTTAATTAGTCTATTCAAGGCTGGTGGGTTTGATCTAGTTAAATGGACTAGCAACTCTCCTCAGTTGCTGGAACACATTCCCGCAACCCATAGTCAGTCTGAATCAGTCTCTTTCGATGACAGCGGCTCTCTTAAGATACTTAGCCTTCAATGGCTTCCTGGGTCAGATGAATTCGTTTTCACTGTTTCACCTCCTCCGCTCACAGGCACGAAACGAGCTATTCTTTCAGCCACCGCCCGCTTGTATGACGTTCTTGGTCTAGTAGGGCCCGCTATCCTTTATTTTAAACTCCTCATAAAGGAGTTGTGGCTGTTGAAACAGAGCTGGGATGAATTGCCACCTCAGCACATTTCAAGTTTATGGCACCAGTTTGTCATCGAACTGCCTCTTATTTCGGATATAAAAATTTCTCGACATCTAGGCATTGAAAAAACCTCAAAGGTAACACTTATTGCTTTTGCTGACGCAAGTCAAAAAGCGTACGGCTGTGTCATTTACGCACACGTCGTTACGGACAATCAACATCCCGTCATTCGCTTAATTTGCTCCAAATCGAAAGTAGCGCGCCGGTGAAGACGGTGACTGTTGCACGTTTGGAACTTTGTGCAGTTGTTTTAATGTCAAGGTTGCTTCGTGTCGTCCATGACACATTATCAGAACGCCACAGCATTGATAATGTCTACGCATTTTCAGACTTAGAGGTCGCTTTATGCTGGGTGCACTCATCACCGCATAGGTTCGCTACCTATGTGGCCAACCGCATCGCTCAATGTCAGACAAATTACGCATCGGAGCATTTCTATCATGTGTCTGGATCTGAGAACCCTGCAGATTGTTTGTCTCGCGGGCTTCTTCCCTCCCGCTTAAAGGACCATAGTCTCTGGTTTAACGGTCCGTCCTGGGCATCTTTACCAGTTAACGAATGGCCTATAACTAAGTTTTTGCCCACAGCTAAGGCACTTTCTGAGGAAAAAGTTGTCTCTCTTGTTGCTACTAATGAAAGCAACAACAGGCTTCTGGAGTTAGATGAAAGGTTTTCTTCATGGCACCGGTTTCTCAAAGCAGTGGTCCATGTTTTAAGGTTCATCAAAAAATAACCACGAGGTAGCGAAATCACTGCCTCTGACCTGGACGCGGCAGAATTGTTCGTTGTCAAGGTCATTCAACAAACTTCATTTGTTAGCGATTTACGTAATATTAAAAATGGCAAGGTATGCTCACTCGCACTTCGCAAATTATTTCCTTTTATCGCTGATGACGTTCTACGAGTGGGTGGACGTCTAGGCAACTCTTCGCTAGATTATTCTAGTAAACATCCCGCACTGTTGCCCAAGAAGGGCATCTTATTGAGCTTTTAATTGATTTTTGCCATCGCGAAAACTTGCACGCCGGCCCGCAACTTCTGCTTTCTATTTTGAGGCAGAAATATTGGATTTTGTCAGCACGACGAATTGTGAGACAGCGCTTTCACAAATGTAACGCTTGTTTCAAAGTTAATCCGACCAAAACGTTTCCTTCTATGGCAGACCTGCCAGAGTGTCGCGTTAACGAAAGTAAAGCATTCACGCATACGGGGGTTGATTATGCCGGTCCTTTTTACATTATGATGGTCAGAAAGCGTGGAGCACAAAGCCAAAAGGCATGGCTGTGTCTCTTCATCTGTATGGTGACGAAGGCAGTTCATACTGAACTCATTACGTCGCTCAGTTCTGAGGCATTCTTAGATGCCTTCAAAAGATTTATTTCCCGCCGTGGACCGTACCAGGTGCTATATAGTGAACATGGCACAAACTTTGTAGGCTCTAAAGCTTATCTTAAAGAACCTTACTCTTTTCTTCGTACCGAAGATTATTATAAAACGTTTCACGAGGAGCTCTTAAAGCATCGTATAACGTGGCGTTTAAACCTTCCCAACGCACCTCACTTCGAAGGCGCATGGAAAAGTAATATAAAATGCTTTAAAACGCATCTTCACCGCGTCATAGGCAAACAAATTTTGACCTTTCAGGAACTATTAACCGTGACAATTCAGATCGAGAGTCAGCTTAACAGTAGACCTCTCTACGTTTTGAGTTCCGATCCATCGGAACCTACTGCGCTAACCCCCGCTCACTTCATATGTACTGCACCCTTGCAGCACTTACCCGCAGCCGATTTGAGTCAGGAACGAACGGACCTTTTAACCCGGTATTCGTTATTAGATTCAATTGTCCAATCTTTTTGGAAACGTTTCCGAACGGAATACCTTCACAACTTGCAGAGCAGAGAAAAATGGAATACTCCAGCTAAGCCGTTAGCCGTAGGAACTATTGTGCTTATCAACGTTAATAATACACCGCCCTTGCAATGGCCTATTGGCGTTATAACGCGCCTTTTTCCTGGTCGAGACGGAGTCATACGAGTTGCGGAGGTGCAAACGCGGGGAGTTATATTAGAACGACCTGTAGTGCGGTTATGCCCACTGCCTACGCAGTAGGGTTTCATTATGCTAACTTCATTAGTACTAACTCTTATCATTAATACTTAGTCTATAGTTAAGTCAAGCATAAAGTACTTAGTATTTATTTCTTTTCTATTTCTTAATATATTAGGTTTCCCTTTTTTTTGAAGGGAATCCTTCAAGCCCGGGGGTCGTTAAGTTTCGTTTTTGCAAATAATTAATATTTGAACGCTCTTAAAAATCCTCCTTATACCTATACCGCTCCTACATATTCACACTCGTGTATATCGCTGTTTCGCTCACACTCGTGCTACCAGCGACATCTTATCAGATACTGTTCTTCCAATATGGCCTCTGCAGCGATCCGCGCCGAAATCGCTCTAGCCATTAATCAATAAAAATCAATATAATCATGTATTAATCGAAAAATCTATATAAAAACCGTGTGCGTTTGAGTGTTTGTCGAAGTGAACTAGAAAAGTTCAAGGCCTTGGTGAAAGTCAGCTCGTCAGCGGTGATCGCAATACACACGTGCCGGCATTCCCAAAACGGACATTTTTCAAGTAAGTGAGTGTGAATCTCCCATTTTCCCGCTATTTTCCTTTCATTACTGTTGAGTGTTATATTGATTTAAAGCTACATCGGCTGAACCAACATACACTCCACGAAACTCAAATAAAAAAAGCGCTCGTGACTGAAAAGCACAAAAAAGCGCACCGCCAAATAAAACTACACATATGGGAAAGATTTTCAAAATTTCAATTTAATATCACCCAGCTATCGAGCAGATTCGAGAAGGATCTCCTGTTCTCCATATACATAGTTCCAGGACAAGGTATTGAGGATTTTCATTTTATAAAATGCTCCGTATTTTTGCGACGCCCGAAGAATGCGCGTTTATTAGATTTGGTAGATAATTGGACACGAGTGAAACGCACCGTAGCTATTTGAACACTGATTTATTGACAATTAGCATACCGCGGGGTGCGCGGGCGCAGCCGCTGCTATCTATACGTACTATCCCTCCACCTTTATTTAACAATATATAGGTACTTTAAAAGTATTGCCTAAAATCTAAATTAAGTCTAGCTTGCCGCGGTGGCAAGGGTTCCAGGTTATTGGACTCTTGAGTACCCGAGTTCACGGGTTGCGGGGGGCTTTGATCCTCTGGGGGTATATTCTGATCCCCTGCGGATATACTTTCACTCTCTTCCCCCACTGCCGGATGAAAAGTGTCCGAGTCTTCAGGTTCCTCTGGAAGCGTCGGCGGAGTCGGCCTCGGGCCTGGCTGGCTGACGCCTGCGGAGGTGCCTGGGCTGGGAATAGGCATCGGCAGGAATACGGTAGGCTCCTGCGTGTCCATCACCTGGTATGTAGTTGGCACCATACAGTCTGGGGCAGGATAATTGAGTCGTTCTCCTTTATATAAAACAATTTGTTTTATGTGTTTTTTATAAAGTTATGTGTATCTTCTATTAAATACAAACGATTCCTCAGTGTTTTTGTAATTTTTCCTCTCTTCCAGTGAAATTTGTTTTTATTAATATTTTTTTGTATAGTATTTGGTCCTCGATATTAAAATCGGTTCTCTCTGCGCCGCCGTGATAACTAACCTGTGAGGACTGTTTATCTTTAACCGAAGAGGCGAAAGCGGTGGACGAAGGCGGCGGTGAGTTTGTAGACGTTAATAAGTCTAATCTGGACTTCAGTTTTTTTCCAAACACTAACTGTGCCGGTGAGGTACCAGTGGTCGAATGAATGGAATTTCTGTAGTCAAATAAATATTTCATTAATTTACAGTTGATTTTATTATTAGTAACATTAGACATAAGTACCGTTTTTATTATATATATTTTATATACCTTTCTTGATAACTTTTACATAAGTTTCGGCCTGGCCGTTGCTAGCCGGATGGTAAGGCGCGCAAGTAAAATGTTTTATTTTGTTAAGCAAACAAAACTGCTTAAAATCATCTGACGTAAACGCCGTGCCGTTGTCACTCACTACTTCACTAGGCATTGGGGAGTACCGAAGCGAGACATGACTTCACAAAGTTTTTCGATAACACCCTGCGTCGAAGTGTTTGATTTCATATCGAAGCACTCGACCCATTTGCTAAATGCATCCACGACTACTAAATACGAGTGATTATTTATTGGGCCGAGAAAATCAATATGTAATCTTTGGAAAACGTATTCTGGGTATGGCCATGGCACTGTTGTCAGCCGCGGCGGCGAAGGACGTAACTGAATGCAAATATTACAAGCCCCGATGATTCTCTCAATTGCTTGATCCACACCCGGGAACCAAAATCTAGAACGAACTTCGGATTTGCACTTAACTATTCCTTGGTGAGAACTGTGAATTTCCTGCAATACCTGCTCCCTAAGCGATGGCGGTATAACAATTTTGTGCCCTCTCATTAGACACCCGTTCTCGACAGATAATTCATTTCTGCATAAATGAAAAGGTTTTAAATTATTATTACCTATTTTTCTGGGCCAACCATGCTTAACGAAATAACATACCTTTTGCAATTCCGTATTATTTAACGTTTCGCGACGCAAATCTTCAATAGTTAAAGGCAGGCATCCATCTACTACAAAGTTAACGTACGCCGCGCGGTCATCGGGTGCACCAGCTGTGGTGACGTCACGCCCTGGCGCCGACGCGTTGTTGCTAAGTGCGAGCGGAGCGCGCGATACGTAATCTGCACTTCTCACTTCGAACGTATTCAATTACATAATAGTACGCAGATAAAAAAATTGCGTACCTCTGAAGGCGGTTTGCCGTGACCTCCGGGATACCTTTTTGTGGCCCAAATATAGAGCGACCTACCATAAAGATAATGATGGAATGGAACCTTTTAATTGCAAAAAATATTGCCGTCGCTTCGCGTTGAATTTGGCCATAGGTTTTCTCGGCATCTCGTAGGACTCGTGATGCGTAGGAAACCGGCCGCTCAACTCCATCTGTACCTACTAGCGATAAGAGAGCACCAAGGCCAACCGAAGATGCATCAGCTGTTACTATTATTTTCGCCGTGGGGTCAAAATGCGCTAAAACTTGTTCGGAGGCCAACTGCCGCTTAATTGTTTCAAACGCATTTTGATGAATCGACGTCCACGACCACTTAACATTTTTTTTTATTAAATCGTATAAAAGGACTTAAAATGCTAGATGCGTCTGGTACAAAGTTACGATAATAGTTAACTAGCCCTAAAAACGACTGTAACTGAGCTGCATTCTCCGGTCGCGGTGCTTTAGTAATAGCATCTACCTTTTCTTGCGATTTCGAGATGCCGTGTTTATTTATTACGTGCCCTAAATACGATATATCGTCTTCGAAAAACTCGCACTTGTCTGTTTGCAATGTTAACCCGGCGTCCTTGAAGCGCGCTAACACATCATTCAATCTTTGCAGGTGCTCCGTTTTATCGCGCCCCGTAATCAACACGTCGTCCAGAAAACACAATACACCGTCTAATCCTGCGAGAAGCGTATTTAAGGCGCGTTGAAAAATAGCCGGTGAACTCGTTATCCCAAAAATTAACCGTTTATACTTATATAAACCACGAGTTGTATTTATGCATGTAATATTATTAGGGTCATTTATCGGAAACTGATTGTATGCCATAGACATATCTAACTTCGAGAATTGAACTCCGCCGTGTAATTTAGCGAATAACTCATCTACCGTTGGAAGCGGATAAGTTTCAACGATCAATTGTTTATTGATAGTGCGCGAGTAATCCGCACAGATGCGCACCGACCCGTCGCGTTCCGACACCGACTGGTTCCAAAATACCTAAGTCTACTAATCGATCAATTTCTTTCTCCACTTTTTCCTTAAGAGCAAATGCAATCGGACGTGCTTTAATAAATACGGGTTTTGCGTCTCCTTTTAGGCTTAAATTTATCATGTATTTGTTAAAGTAGCCCAGACGGTCTACGAAAATATCTTTGTAATTAGATATAATTTGTTCTACTGTGTTTATACCCGAACAAAAATTAATTGGTGCCTCAGAACAGTGGTTCGTTATTGGTGTTAACTCAAGATTGAATTTACAGATAAAGTCTCGGCCTAAGAGCGGTGGTCCTCCATTTGGAATGACATAAATATCCAACGTTTTAGGTACGACGATTTGGCAGATTGATGTGTGTGTAATTGGTTGGTTGGTTGGTTGGTTGGTCAGTGTCGGTCTAGAGGTCGCATTGTTCACCCGATTTCGATGAAACTTGGCATGTACGTTCCTTGATTTATTTGCCAAAAATTGTCGAGCCATGATTTTGATTGGGGTTAAAATGAGGGGGAAAAGGGGGGAAGTTTGCTGTCGCATTATTTATGGACGGATTTCAATCATTTTCGGGTAAAAGGTCAAGCCCACACTTCCTTAGAGGTTGTTGTAAAAAAAAAGTTTCGAGGGAGGGGGGAAAGGGGGGAAAAAGGAGGAACCTTCCCATATCGTTATTTTTTGCTCGATTTTGTTCATTTTCGGGTGAAAAGGCTTTGTAGGATGACAATAACAATGAGTGTCGAAGTAAACATTAGAACAGCGCATTGAGCGCATGCGCTATCCCGCCACGCAGCGAGCGGCAGAGTTGCCCAACAGGCCGGGGCGAAATTTACCTTGAATACGTTAATGTGAAGAAAAAAATTGTTAATTCCACAAATTTGATATTTTTATCGTTTCATTTTTATCTGGCATCATTTTTATTATTTTAAACTTTTTATTTTAAGCAATAGACTACTTCATTGGGGTAAATGTTTTTTTTGGATAAACCAAAATATTCTAGAGCAGGACAATTACCCAATAATCTGACAACACCTCCGGATGGTGGCCGAGTCTAGATTTCATTGGCGAATTTTAATTTATTAATTTCCTTCACAAGTAAAGAGCGCCCTTTTTGACAGTGTTGGGAGTGCATACAATCTCAATTCTGGCAACACCACCACCGCGGCGTAGGTTTTATTTGCAAATTTATTTCTTCGACGAAAAAATAAAAGTCCTATACCTATTTTTAATAAAGAGACAAAATATACCATAAATTCACTCATAGGAAATGCTCCGAAGTCTACGGTTCACAGAACCACTAGTTTTACGGCCGTCATAGCTTAACGGTAAATTAATTATGCCTAAACTATTTATTGGCGTTTTATTGTTCCCGTATAGTTTTTTCTTTGGAGGTAACAACGGCACGTCGCTAAACCAAGTTTTATAGGCGTCGTCTGAAATAGCTGAGATTGCGGCCCCACCATCTATTTCAAATTTGATCAACATGTTATTTACTTTAATAGTTTCGACCATTGGTACCCCATCATTTGAGCGAATATTAAAAAACTCACCGTCATCACTCTCGTTCACCTCTTCCGACTCGATATATTTTACCGGCTTTTTCTTGACATTTCCTGCACTTATAATTTCTATGGTTATACCTACCACACACCGAACACTGGATGTTTGACGATGACGCGGACGAGCGCGCAGATGCTTTTTCGATCTGGAATAGCCCACTGGCTCTGTAGCCACTGGTACTCCAGCTGGGCCGGCGGCAGCGCCACCGGAGCGAGCAACTCTGATACTCTCCGCCAGGTCTATCGCCTTAGACAACGTGAGCTCACCGACACTTTGCGCGAACAACTTTTCGCGCTCTCGACCGGGAAGCATACCCATCAGGAATCTGTCGAGAATGGCGTCCTCCATATTTTTGAAATCACAGTGCGCGGCGAGGCCTTTCAGATGCGTAGCCCACTGCACGTGACCTTCGCCCGATTGCTGCGTGGCCGAATAAAAATGGAATCGCTCCACGTACCCGCAGCGTTTAGGTGTGAAATGTGCATCCAAAATCTTCACTACATCAGAAAATCCTTTTTCTTCTAACGAACCGGGTAACGCTAAGTTACTTGCCAACCGGTAGGTAGATTCGGCGAGTGCGCTTATCAAGATAGCTCAACGTTTCACCTGGGCTTTGTCCGTGTCGTCATTAATGTCGTTGGCTATGAACCACTGCGTAGGGAAGTCTATTCTTGTAAGTTCTCCACTCTTGGGTTTCATGGTTAAAAACCGAAATCAATCCAAAAGTACCAGCCATCGTCGCCAATTGGTAGATAATGGGATGCGAGTGAAACGCACCGCGACGCAACGCATGCGATTTATTGACAATTAGCATACCGCTGGGTGCGCGGGCGTAGCCGCTGCTATCTATACGTAGGTACTAGATTTGGTGGCAAGGTTACGTGCGAATCGGATTTTTTTCATCGGCGACCCAATATTTTGATTTTATATTGTACAAACAGCAAGAATTAACTGTACATCGGTGGACCTTATTACAAGAGGCATAAGGTCCACCGATGGGCAGTTTACAGTGTGGGCGATGGTACCTAACATTCCCTCAAGAGCAATAGCTATCATTAAAAAACGTTTGATTGTTTGCTTTCAGATGAGTCCTCGCGTTTTTGCGAGTTAGCAGACTTGCCATGCACGTATAATTTGACAGGTACGAAAGGGTCTTATACAGGCTGTAACAAAAATGGTAGTGATCCTTTTAAGGGCATATTTGGTATCGTATTCTAATTAACAAAAAGTAAAAAAAAAAAATATCGCGAAAACAAATATTGACTTTGTATGAGCGACGTGTCCCATACAAAAAAAAATTTTTTCGCGTCCAAAAAATTATGCCCTTATACCAATTATGCCCTTAAACGGATCACCAGTATTTTTGTTTGTTGTATACAGGGTATCTGTATACGCAGTAAAATCAAGTGGCGTAGGGGGACAGGAATTACGACAAAGGGTGCGGCAAATCTTCAGCTAACCCCGGGTGACAATGACAACCCATTAGTACTCGTAAGTACTATGCCACTGTATGGAATCAAAATGTGATTAAACATGATGCCTACATAAGTACCAAGCGCCCCTGAGCGTGTGAGGAATATTTTACTGGGACAGGACACATTGCATCAATACGTGTATATTAAATAATAAGGTGACAAAAACTAAACAGTCTAAGTATTTCAGGGTTTCTTAATTAAGTTTCATAATTTTTCTTAATTTTTCCTTTGTATGATAACATTGATAACATAGGAGAATGCTAACACAATTGGAAAAAAATGATCTTCATTCATCCTACTCTCAAGTATAAATAAGTAACAACACATATTATAAAAAACCACCACCGAGGTTGAGTAGTAAGCGTCGATAGCTCAGTTGGTTAGAGCGATCGGACCGGTGTTCCGAAAGGCCGCAAGTTCGAATCTTGCTCGACGCGATTTTTCTTTCACTTATAAAATTGATATTTACAGAGAAAGCTGCTTACTACTAAATGAATTTTACATATTATAAATTCACACAAAATATCACAATTTAAAAAGTGGCGCGTGTTTTTGACGACCTGCGTAGCCAAATCGCTAATAAGCCTGCTGAAGCTGGACCTCCCGGGTTCGAATCCTGGCAAGGGCACAATTTTGTGTTTATCACGAATATTTTGTTCCCGTGTTATAATCGTTTCTAATCTACAAGGTGTAACAAAAAGACTGGTCACCCGTTTTTTTTTTATGGAGGGTTGGCCGGATGAGACATCACCATACAAAAAAAATCGCGTCGTAAAATAGTTTCTCCTAATTTTCCTTAGTCGCAATACAAAACCAATTATGCCCATAAACGGATCACAACTATTTTTGTTACTCCCTGTATATTGTCGCTTAGCACTCATAGTAAAAGCTTTGCTTAGTTCGGAACGAAGTTGATCTGTGTAATGTTATCCCCACGTATATAATATAATATACTAGCTTTTTCCCGCGGCTTCGCCCGCGTACTATAAGTACTCAAAAAGGAGGTTTTCAGTTAGACTGGTATGTTTGTATGGACCATATTTTCCCCTTTTAGGGGTTGAATTTTCAAAAAACCTGAAACTAGTGTTTACTCATTATTCGTTAGGAGGTTTTAGTTCCTGTGAAGTTTCGAATAAAATAGTCTAACAAATCTTGTTTCGCCATACAAACTTTGGACCCCCATTTTTAGGGGGTGAATTTTGAAAAATCCTTTCTTAGTGCACCCCTAGAGCTTATAAGGAACCTACGTGCCAAATTTAGAATCTCTAGAACTAGCGGTTTGGGCTGTGCGTTGATATGTCAGTCAGTCAGTCAGTCAGTCAGTCAGTCAGTCAGTCAGTTTCTTCTTTTATATATTTAGATATTTTAATAAACGCTCATCAATATGTGTCTTCAGTGTACGGCAGGAGAATACCCTGCGACCCGCCATGCTACGTGGAATGCCGCGATAAGCGATACGCTATAAGTAAAAATACCGTGCCGTTTCGCGCTTCGGACTACCCTCAACTAGTCACGTGAGTACACATGCAGTATAAGAACATAATATTAGACCAATAGCCTATCATTCAATAATTTTCAATTTGCATTCTGAAAATAGCACATGAACATGTACAAAACCGTTTAAAGTGTGGGGGGGCAGAGTAACAATGGTGTTTTTTTTTATATTTTTAAATATCTTTCTCGATTCACGAACTGTTTTTAACTAAACGATACTAAAGGTCCATTTACACATTGATTAGTGTTTAGTGCGAGTTCATACATTTTCTACTTGTGTTTAGTAACAAATGTATGAACTCGCACTTAACACCAATGAATGTGTAAATGGGCCTTAAGTCATTTTTTTTCCGACAATGTATCTCTTATTCCTCTTTGAAAAAAATATCTATTGGTCTTGAAAAAAATATCTATTAAGTAATAGATATTTTTTAGAAGACCCATTTAATATTCCTATAGAAAGTTCTATAGGAATATTAAATGGGTCTTTCATATCAATTACAAGTTAAGAGTTTTATAGTTAATTTATACGAATAATCCAGTAACAGCGAAGTTTTTGACAGTTACTTCACAGTTGAATGAATTTTTACTTTTTCGGGAGAATAAATTTTAATGAATTTTATTCCACAATGACATAGACAATCAAATTTATAGATTATTTATTCGAGCAACAATGTAAAGGAGGTAGACTCAAACAAAATTCGCTACAAATATATCTCGTATTTAATTTGTAACCGGCCAGTCTTTTACCTTAATAAAACTGTCAGAGAAAGTACCGCATGAGTCGTTCTTGCGGTACTATTATGGGGCCTTTTTTTGGGCTGATTGTGTATCCCTAGTATTATTTAATCAGTGGATTATTTATATATAAAAAAGTCTACCCGAAACAAAAGTGTAAAAATAATACATAGAAACAAACCTGTCATCAAATTTATCCATATTGTTTGCTATTTTTTCCTCCGATATATCCAAATTCGATCTCATTCTATTTTTATCTTTTCGATGTAGGACTTTTTTATTATACACATCCTCACTAAAAGTACCTACATCAATATTCTACGACGCAACACTTCCCTTTGATATTCGAATTCGAATTTTCGAATCACGTCTAATATTAGATAACAGAGACCGATAAATACTGAAAACTTTCAATATTCAAATCCATTTTGAGAGCAACGACATCTTTTTACTAATTCTATCTACTTAATTACAGTGGCACCCGACGTGATGCATTTTGCTCTAAATGGAGCATTATTATAACAACTGGATGTAATTTCCAGGGTAATAAAAATATTGTTGATCCACTCAAAGATGGCTTGTGAACATCCAAATCATATATAGGTAAAGCCTGACCATAAATATATGATCATGCGCCATGTTGCGCAATTTCATTGGAACTAATTTCTTGTCCTGGCAATAATTTTACTGACAGAATGATACGCATGTGTCAGTGCATGTGATATGCTGTCAGTGTCATTGTCGCGGTTTATTTGAATTATAGTAAAGTGTTCAATATTAAATAATGAACGACAAAAAATCCCAAAATTATTCATAGTCAAGAGGCAAACATTGTAAATAGTGTATGTAATAAACAGCTATACATAATACGCTCGGGAAATGGAAGTATTTCGCTGTGAAGAATTTTTAAATTAACATCAGACCTGACAGGTAAACAAATCAAGATGTCACGCTCTATGACTATACTGAACTGTTGCCATATAAATGAGAATAATAGCGCGCTCTTGACAATAATCATATATTTCTGGTCAGGCTTTACCTAAGTTTGATCTATCTCTTAGGACACAGCCAGCGTTTGCAATGTAAGCGCAAAAAAAGTGTTTATTTACGACATCACATTAGAAACCTCTAAAATCATCAGTGTTTCTCTACTATATTATGCATGTATTATACATATAAACCTTCCTCTTGAATCACTTTATTTATTTAAAAAAACTGCATCAAAATCCGTTGCTTAGTTTTAAAGATCTATAAGCATACATAGGGACAAACAGCGGAAAGCGACTGTTTTATACGAGTACTATGTAGGGATAGTGATATTTTAGAAAGCGGTGGATATCAATTTTGGAGCAATTCGAGACAAAACATTGAATCATTTTCACGAAAATAAATAAAAAATACTTCGCACCATACAAATTTCGCTTTTCTAAGGACCAATGTTGGAGATGTCTCTTATTTATTTATTTATTTATGTTAAGGAGAACCAACAGCATTGAAGTCACAGTTATACAATTAAATATACACAGAAAGCCAATTAAAGGAACTCACAAGTAACAACAATATAGTCTAAATTAACTAATGCTAGGCTACTAACGCGAACACATGCGAACAAGAAGAGAAAATTTGAGAAGAAGAGAGACTTTTATATTAGAATTAGTATGTTCTCAACATACTATAGTAGATTGTACACCAAGGGGATAAAGCACTGTTTTATGTCACGGGCGCAATATTGAATCCTGAACGTAACGAAGGACTCCAGATTTTACTCCCGAGCGCAGCGAGGGGGCTATGAGTTAATTCCCGAGCGAAGCGAGGGAATTAAGACTGAGTCCTGAGTGCAGTGAGGGGTTCAAGCGCGCCCGTGACAAAAACAGCTTTATCCCCGAGGAGTATACTCTACTTTTCTCACCTCTTGCGAGACAATAAAATAGCTAAGGCTACTAGAAACGGATTTTTATTAAAGTTAATCAAAAGTAAAAACCGGCCAAGTGCGTGTCGGACCACACATAGCAGGATTCCGTACATTCAATGGAATAAGAACCAAACTAATACCAAAAGGTCGTATCTGATGCCTATGGAAAAAGTTTTTTGGAGATAACTCAAAAATGGCTAAACCAATAATGTTCAAAAAATTTTTCCTAGAAAGTATATGATAAGGCGCATCTCCTCAATTTTTTTCATATTTTTTGGACTTACGGTTTAAATGTTACAGGGGTGGGGGGGGGGCACAATTTTTCTGACTTTCGAAGCGATTATTTCAGAAAATATTCACTTAATCACAAAATGGTCAAAAAACCTCAGTGTTATTTTTAAAGACCTATCGATTTATGTGTCACATGTTGATATTTAGTCAAAAATTTTGTTACATGTATGGAGCGCCCCCCCCTAAAAATTTTTTTTTTCAAATTTAACTACATAACTGAGTAGCGGCATACAAAATACACCTTATGTGTAAATTTTATTCAGATACGTCGTATAGTTTCCGAGTAAAATGGCTGTGACATACGGACGGACAGACATACAGACAGACATGACGAATCAATAAGGGTTCCGTTTTTTGCCATTTGGCTACGGAACCCTAAAAATTTATTCTTGATACATTAGTCCATTTTATTCTAATTTTATCTTCTATTTTTATAGAACCTGCAGTTTTACTCCGTATACTGCAGCGTCTTATGACACTCGCGGCATTTGTTTTAGGTATTTAAAATTGAGGTGGCCAGCACGATTTTCCGAATAAATTCGATTTTCAAATCAGCTCGACGCGGCGGCGCGGGCCCCGGCTGGCGTCGCGGGGCTGTGCACCGTGCGGACTTTACGAAATTAGACTTTGAGCACATAACAATAAGAGCTATGGGAAGTGAATTCACATTATTAACCAGCGGGTTATAATGAGATTTAGTACAACATTATAACCCGGCTAAAGCCAAGGGCTATAATGATTTGCTTTCGGTGAGGTTTGCATGATATATAATTTGGCATTGTCGAGCAGGTGGTGTGAAAATTCTAATATAAAAGTCTCTCTTACATATATCGTATATCTCTTATATATATTCTATAGTATGTCTCTTTGACAGCTGCCTTCCCCATTGTACAATACTCAGTAAGACATTAACTGTTTTGTTAGTTTACGTGTCTCTGGTAGGTACTCGTATTATTTAAATATATATTTTATTCACTCACATAAGTAAGTCACCCACTCAGAGTTCAAACGTACCTAGGCTGTGTTGTCAAACCAATAAGGCCTTTTCAGAGAAAATGGCGGAGAGATAAGCATTTCCAATCCGAGCACCGTTAACATAATTTTTTATGTCTGTGACCTGATCCGCATGCAGTAATTTGAAGTATTTGTGACTGTAGTGTTAGTCCCTTGGTCAACATACAACCAAACCAATTAGGTTTCAGTTTTCAAAAATGTTCTCCAAGGTTAACTTTTACGGTTTAAAATATGGCGGCGAAGTGCCCAGTTTATGGTTAAAAAAAAATAAGTTACAGAAATTTCAAACTTGATTTCGCGACATTCAAATTCAACAGCCATACAAAAATAAAGGCAATGGTCCTAAACAGCTGAAACACAACATCGGTATTTATTATTTATAATATTGGTACCGCGACTTTTTAGTTATCTCAAATAGCTTTCGGTAATGAGGAAGGCCGGTGAAAACTTTTTGTAGAAGGCGCTGTTTCAGACTCCGTACAACGAGAGAAAGAGACAAAAAACGAATGGTCCTAAACAATGTAGTGAAACTATACACAGTCAGAAGGCTTTTCTTAAGGAAAATTGTTCCTTGTCGCTTCATTCTACAGCATTTTAATTTTATAGTATTTCGGAAACCTGAGAATTTCCCTTAGGGGCCAATTTGAGACGAAACAGTGAGTCATTTGCGCTAAAATAAATAAAAACTACTTCCCGCCATAACAATTTTGCTTTTCTAAGGACCATTGTTGGAAATTCTGCCTTCCCCATGTCAGAAGAAAAATACACTTTCTACTTTTCAATTAAAAATACTATATACAGGCAGCAAAGCTGAACGTGTACCGCGAACATAGAAAATTGTAGTTTCGACTATATCTGTCTCTGTCACTCAAAATGACAAGCGATGAAGAAGGAGATATATTATTCGAATCGAAATTCGATGTTAGCGGTAGCAGTCATCCTGTTAACCTAGAGGTTATACTGAGATATATTATTTGACATTAATAAATAATATTGTTTGTTGTTCACCAACGTGCTGGTATTTGGCTGTTTCGCAATATTTTTTACTCGGCGCGATGTGCCATTTCTGGCTTCGTATTAAATTAAATCGACTCCTAAAGTCGTCCGTTTAAACATAATACTCAGCCATCAATCTGCTACTTCGCCTCCTTGACAATAATGTAGATTGCGCTGCCGTAGTTAACATGTTACTTTGTCCTAACTATCTTAAATGATACAACGACACGATAACGCTGCGCATGGCGTGGTAACAAGTGTAACAACCCAGTCATTTTTGAAAATGCAACGCAATATTATACTCACCTATTATCATCTGACTCTACATATAGGCTGATTCGGGGTCGTATAGCAAGAGAACAAGGCATGATACATGATTTAAAGATGAACCTAATGGTGTTAGTCAGTCAGTCATGGTGTTATCGCCAATATCCTGAATCCGGAATCCTGGTCAGGGCATTTATTTGTGTGGTTATCACAGATATTTGTACCTGACTTATGTATGTTTCCTATGTATTTAAGTATTTATCTATATCTATCTATTATATATATCGTCGTCTAGTACTCACAACACATGCCTTATTGAGCTTACTGAGGGACTAGGTCGGTTTGAGTAAGATTGTCCTATAATATTTATTTTATTTTAATATTGATAATTAGTTTTCAGATCATAAGTAGAAAAATACTTTTTTGTATTTTGATGACCTCCTAACCTAGTCGGTAGTGATCCTGCCTATGAAGCAAGAAGTCCCGGGTTCAAATCCTGGTCAGGGCATTTAATTGTGTGTTTATCACAGATATATTCCTGAGTTATGGATGTTTTCTATGTATTTAAGTATTTATCTACATCTATGTGTTGGATTATTTGTGTAAGATTGTAAGATTAGGCCGATATGTGTAAGATGTCCCATAATATTTATTTATTTACTTATTATATAATTTGGTTACCCTAATAAATGTGACGTCTTGTCGTTTCCCATGCAGAATAGGTATGTCAAAAGTTATAGGGACCATGATTTATTTCATTAAAGATAATTTTTATTTGCAAAATTAGAACAATTTAATTAATTTTGTTCTGATCAAAAAATATTTACCATATGATAACTAATGTTGATCAGTTACAGAGTCGGAACAAATGTTTCTGGATCACTAACCACCTGTATTAGTAGCGCCCATACTTTCTTGCAGAACTGCTTGCAAGGCTAAATATTTTGTAAATCCTGGGTCTTTGGTGGTAAAACTCTTCTTTTTCAGACTAATATAATTGTTCAATGTTTTATCCATAATCAAATAATGTTATTTATTTCCAGGAAAGGTCATAAAATAGAACATCTCGCGTCCGTCAAAGTGTATTTCGGCAAATCCTCATGCAGCTGTTATAAGCTTACTTTACTGATGGATGTCAACTACTTCATTGGTAAGAGTACAAAGTTTGGCTTACCGATGTATCCGTGGCTTTTTAACTTCTTCCGATTCGGTGCTGATGGCACGACAGGCGTGTCATCATATTCTATGGCGTAAGGCACGCCTGTCGTATGATGAAATAATTGTTCGCCACAACAGCCAAACATTTTTGAAAATGGAAGACGCAATGAATCGGTTAAACTTTTCCAGTTAAGTGCCTAGTTTATGGTCAGTCGGAAATTGAAAACTTAAAAACATTACAGGCTCGATTTCGCGATAAAAATATCGCTCACATATTCCACCTTAAATAGATGCACAAACTTTTAATAAGTTCAACAGTCATACAAAACCGAGGCATAAATCCTAAATAGCCGAACACAACCGGTATCTATTACTTATGCCGTGTTGATACCACGACCTTTTTAGTTATCTCAAATAACTTGCGGTAATTTCGGAAGAAAAGTACACTTCAAATGATACCATGTGCGTCACGAAGTGATCTATAAACATTACCTTCAAGAAATAGCGTCAAATTTTGGTAAGCCCAGCAAAAATATTGAAAACCTCCAATGGCTATTACTTCCCTAACACGTAATGGGGCAGTTTATGCTTTACAACTAATTATAATCAATGGTCATGGATCAATATTATAAACCAATATTGTAGGCGCCGCGAATGCAGAAGACGCTGGTTCGATCCCAGCCCTGGGCACCGGAGGCCTAGGTTACTTTTTCCTTTGTATATGACATCTATATGAGTTTATAATTAATATAGTAGTGTGTTTACTTAAAAGTAAACAAATCAAAATATTTATTAAAAATAATTTGATTTGTTCTTCAGTTGGATAAATATTACTCTGCGTCCGTAGGAAACACCTTAGGTAACCCTACACGTATCCCTGGGTAAAAAGTAACTAGTAAAAGAGTAACAAACTTGGCCGCTGCACTGTCGCATCTGGACCTCGCGGCACTCCCTGGATGTTCTTTATTATCTGTTTTCCCACTAATACTACCCCAGGGAAGAAATGCCTATCTGTTTCCAGTGACATGTAGCCATACGATAAATAAAATAAATAACTAATTATAGGTATTTTTTCAGCAACTTACGGAGGAGTGCTCGGCTTGAGTTTTGGAGCATCGTTACTAACTGTGGCGGAATTATTATATTTATTAGTATCTACTATATATTACAAAATATCTTGTGTTGGAAAACTAAGTTTAGTCCGCGAGACTTGAACAAAGTTGTATCAAAAAGTGTTTGTAGATTTTCCAGCGTTTTTGGTGCAACCCTAGGGTTATTGTTATTTTGAGGCTATTAAATTGTTTGAAGATAATCAAATAAAATCAAAGCCATTTAGACCTAAATAATAATGTAGAGATAGTTAACAACAATAACAATTTCGAATAACAACGTCATTGCATCGGTTTTGTTGAAAAATCTACGATCACTGATCAAAACACAAATAAAATATTTAATCAATAAAATTATGCAAAAAAAAATTAGACTCAGTTTTGTTAAATAATATATACACCTGTCGAATTTTCCCGTGTATATGCATTTCGACCGGTGCTGCTGTGACCCGGGTGGCCAAGTGGATAAGGCGTCTGCCGCGAATGCAGAAGACGCTGGTTTGATCCCAGCCCTGGGCACCGGAGGCCTAGGTCACTTTTTCCTTTGTATATGACATCTATATAAGTTTAACGCGTACGCTCACTGCGTATAGTTGAACCACAGGCTGCAAGCGTAGAAAGATGTACAGAAGGCTTTAAAGAGAGCAATTTTTACTCCTTCTGTGCATCGCGAGAACCTGCGGGCTAACATATTGCATCGAACAGCCAACGACCTTCGCTCCCGTTCAACATCCACGTTGTCTTTTAAGTCATCGGTGACCCAATGACCCAAAAATTTAAATTGGCTAACTTGTTTTAAGGGGACACCTGACAACGTCATTGATGGTAATGTGTAGGTTTTGGTGCCTGGCTTGAAAACCATAAGCTCACTTTTGTTAGCGTTATATTTGAGTCCATGGGTTATCGCGTAACTTTCACAAATTGCGTATAAGTATAAGGCACTTGAGGGCCCTAATCGAAGAACTCAGCAGCACCATGTCGTCCGTATAACTGATGTTATTTACGCATATGCCGTCAACATGGCATCGAACTCTGGTACTGCTGAGCTCCTCGATCAACCCATTCACATATAGGTTATAGAGCCAAGGTGAGGTTAACCCTCCTTGCCTCACCCGCACTCCAATCCGTCCTCTTCTGATATGTACCCCGCCTACCTAACACTATTTTTTATGGTTATACCAGTGCCTAATTAGAGATGTAATTTCACAGGGTAAAGTCGTTAGAGTACTTATCTTTTTTTTTTTTTTTTTATTTAATCCCACAGGACATCATAGAATACCAGCACGCCTATGATGGCAGATTTTATCAGCGGATAAGTTGATATAAATCTGATAAAATGACAGTTGCCGACATTAATATGAAAACTTTATCCGTTTTTAATTTGACATCTGATAGTGGGATAACTTGACATATTGTCCAATGTAGACACGCATGTTTTTTGAATGTGTGTGTATAAAAAAGTATCGTTTACACTATGGTTATATCGGGTTTTCCACTTTTGACAGCGCCAGCTGATATGGTTGGATAACTTGATAATTTATCCTGTTTTGAAAGCAAACCTTGTTAATTTTATATAGGTGCTCATCGGACCCCGATAAGAGTTGTCGGGAACTAAAACGTATGAAAATTCTTCTTTTTGTCATTGATTTCTAGCAAGTAGCTGTTTTTTTGAGATGTAACAAAAGCTACTTTTTAGAATGATTCTATGCTTACTATGTTATTGTTTTGGCGGCATTTTTTTTTGGCAGCTGCTGCTGCCGAAGAAAAACAGCAGAGAAAACTCCATCGCAGAGCTAATAGGGATGTCTGTAATCCATTCGATATGCCTGACGAAGAGTTTGGCACATATCATCATCCTCCTAGCGTTAAACCTGGCTTTAGCCACGGCTCATTTGAGCCTTGGGTGCGCATGGCAAACTAATCCCATGAATTGGCGTAGGCATTAGTTCTTGCGAAAGCGACTCAGAGGAGAAACTATGCTTTATTGGGATTAGGTCCGGTTTCCTCACGATGTTTTGCTTCACTGAAAAGCGACTGGTAAATATTAAATGATATATAGTACGTAAGTTCCGAAGAACTCAGTGGTTTGAACCCGAGACCTACGGATTGAAAGTCGGACGTCTTACTCTTACCGCCCGGCTACCAGCGCTTCAGTTTGGCACATAATTATACAATGAGAGTGACTGAAAACTTCAGATACCCCAAATAATTAATCAGTAGTGATTCTTTAAACAGTTAACGATTGCGAAATATATTCGTATGGTTAGTTCTCTTTGCACTTTTATTCGATTGTTTAACTGTATACATTCGCACTTTTTGTGTCATGTCGATTTTTGTTAAGTACAACCGTATCTAGATACCTACTGTGCGTACTGTGGAACTCTTTACAGTTTGGACTAGGGCCTGTCTGGAAATACAAGGGTCGTAGAATGTATGAGTTCCCATATAAACCACGTGCCACAAACTCTAACAAGGAAGTATTTTTAGTTTATAAGAAGGCAACTCTTATTTAAAAAGGTTAGGATCGGAAGTAGATATGATGACCATTTTCACAGGCAATTTTACGTGTTTAGCTTAGTAAGCGAAAGATTCACCATGAACGATTATTAACTTATAAGTTTATGAATTCAATATTTAGGTATATTATATAGGCAGAAAATAACATAAACACCTAATACTTCATTTTTAATGCCAAGTTTTACTTACATTTAAGCTCAAAACACAGTCAGCATTTCAGTTTCTGCCATCGTACTCGTATACTATTAATAGAGACACTCTAACTGACTACAAGTTGAGCGGTGGTAGTTTGGGGATTGGTGCACAATATGGCAGCACCAACATATCTCATCGAGACAGACTGGATAACAAAAACTATACCACATGGAAAACGAATTTCATCTACAATTCTACATGATTGAAGAATATTGTTATCCGCCCATGCTTCATCCCTTAATCCGGAAAATGGTGTCATGGATCCTGGCCCGACTAAATACGACAAGATATTAGAATTAAATGATTGCTCAAATTCATCATTTTAGGTGCTATTTAGTGCTCCTAGTCATGGGACTATGGTATGGGAATTTGTGCAGCATAGTTTTCAAGTTATCGTGGTACCGTTGTGGTCGGGCTGGGGTACAAGATCCTGGCCCGACCACTCCATTCAAAGAAGATTTGGTGGATGCACAAATTAACTTATATTTAGGTGTCATCTAGTGTCTTCAATCCCATGAATGTGTTCCACATAGTAATCACGGTACCTGTACCCCCACCCGACCACAACGTTACCGCGATAACTTGAAAACTATGCGGTACAAATTCATCTGACTAAGAGCACTAAATAGCACCTAAAAATGATGAAATTGTGCATTTACCTAATCTCGTTTGAATGGTGTGAGCGGGCCAGGATCCTGTACCCCCGCCCGACCACAACAGTACTGCTATAACTTGAAAACTATGCGGCACAAATTCATCTGACTAAGAGCACTAAATAGCACCTAAATATGATGAATTTGTACAATCATTGTATTCCAATATCTTGTTGTGGTCGGGCCAGGATCTATGACACGGAAAATGGGACACAATAACAAGAGCTAAGAAAATGCTAGTCATTCGCGGTAACCGAGCGCAGTGGGTAAGTGGGCGCACTGCGAATATCTTAAGCCAAATGGGGGAGGTGGCCGCATATGAGCCGATTGGAGGCGCAAGAGGGGCGAATCAGTTGCGATGACTGCGCAAAATATTCTTAATGAAACTGTGTGCACGTATCATTAAGAATATTTTTGCAAAAATACAATATTTAGTTGCCTTATTTCAAAATTTTTTAGCATTTTGGAAAGCCTTGTTATGTGAAAAGTTTCTAGCTCAAAACAGTGAGTCTATTAAATATCAATTGAGTGTATATTTAAGTGTTCGAAAATTGTAAATTCAAATCGTTGCACTAATGTAGTGGCGGTAATAAAAACTTTGGCTTTCTTGGGAAAGCGTGCGCTACTTAACTGATAATATTTATAAAATGATTATTTATGGTAACGAAACAAATGCAAACACTTATCCTGAATATGCCTACTTACCCCGTAATGGTGCGCACATTTACCCGCATTAAGGGTCAAGTATGCGCATTCCAGTTTTTCCTCATTATTTTTATTGTGCCGTTAGCCGTTAAGCCGTTAACGGCAGAATAAAAATAATTATTTTTATATAAATAATTATTTTTATTCTGCTTCAAAAAAAAGCTACTGGTTTGATTATTATTTTCATAAATACTCCAATTGTTCTTCTACCTCAAATACTATTTTTTTTGTCAGGTATGAAGTCAAAGACAAGAGTGCGCATAGTTACCCCGAATGACTATCCTTCTTTTTAGATCCTGGCTTCTGTCAGTTATTCATCGGTGGAGGCGTAGATAAATAAGTAACTAACCTTATTAATCTCTCCCTTTCGCATTATTTTTTGTACTTATGTTAAAATAAATATATAGGCCCTGTCCGCTATGAAAGAGACACCATTTTAACTACTTTGATGTTCCTTTTTCCCAACAAATTTACTGTCGTGTAACTCTAACCTCCACCGATGAATAGCTACCAGTTGCCTGGATCTAGTCATAAGGATAGTATAGCAAACTAATTAGAGGAGTTTCACCGTTCTCGTTATTGTGTCACAATTTTCACACTGTCTAGGTATTATTTTAATAAAGACGATGTGACGTGGAAGTTTTGTGCAAATTGTGCTAAGTGTGCGCAAATTGTACGTTTTAACAGTGGATTTATATAAAAACTAGCTTTTGCCCGCGGCTTCGCTCGCGTTAAATTCAGGGTAACACGGTTCCCCTTTCCTGATTGCCCCCGGAATGCTCCATACAAACTTCCACCCCCCATTTTAGGGAAGTGGGGGGTTAGAAAGAGACAAAAAGTAGCCTATGTCACTCTCCATCCCTTCAACTATCTCCACTTAAAAAAATCACGTCAATTCGTCGCCCCGTTTTGCCGTGAAAGACGGACAAACAAACACACACATACACTTTCCCATTTATAACATTAGTATGGATAAAAGACAAGAGCCGATAATGCGCATATTTGGTACAGCTCGCCCAAAACTTGAGGTAGGTACATATTCAATTATTCACATCATCTTTCAGAAATAAAATTTATTGATTAGAACCTCCTCCTAATACGTGGTCCTCCTAATACGCGGTCCTGAATGATCCTCCTAATACGTGGGTGCTGCAGATATCCTCAAGTATTTTTTTAACAGCAGATACCACGTTTTAGGGACAAAGTAAAATTGTTTCATAATATTAAATGCTGTGTTTAGTGTCTATGAAGGCTCTCGGCTTGGCGTATTTTCTTGACACGGAACTGTGGTTTTTGGTGTTTTACACACGAAGACACGAAGTTCGGTGATGAATCTTTAACTCGTACATATAGATAGAGTTGCTTTTTGTAATTTTCAGATACTTAATTAGGTAAACCTGAAAAAATATAATTTGTTATTCCATTTACTTGTGGCAATTGACAAAATATTTACCAGTCAATCTAAGCATGTATCGATAAGGTTTTTTTTTTCAGGAAAAAGCAGTGCAATATTCGCACAAATATGGAATAGTAGGTAACAAATAAATAAAAGAAACAAAACGCTAGCAGAACCGCTTTCTCATGACTTGTAAAGAACCGACTGATAGAATCAAAATATTACTAAAATATTTTGGTAATCCAATCGTTATGTCGAGGATATGAAATAAATAAATCAAAGAATGAGCACCACAGTCCACAGTCCGTCTAGAAAAGTTGCCGTATTAGTTAGTTACTATGCGACAATACAAACATACATACATAAATACTCACGAAAATCATAACCTTCCTTCGGCGGTCGGATAAAAAGGTGGGACGGACAGACGAATAGACAGACAGACAGACCTACACGACATGACGTTTTTTTTCCTTTTTGAGGTATGGATTTGGAACCTTAAAAACTGACGAGGTCCGGCAGTGGTGGTGGTGTGGTTAAAAGAAAAACTGGAGATCTTCAACTATATTTATTGATATAAAAATAATGCTTACAATATGCGTGGTGGCCATCAGTCAGTCGCAAGGAGAAAAGAGGCAGAGACAATAAAGACAGCGCTTTTTAAAGGATATAACCATAGACAAACGTCGAAGTGTGGACATTAAATATAAAGGGTCCCATACATTATCACTTCCCCTCACACTCTACATCACAAAGAAAGTAACATTTATTATACATGATTACTATACATTTCTCAAATTTAAATCATATACAAAACTAGAGTGTTTAAGACCAGATAAACCCTTAGTTAAAATATCAGCTACCATTTTATCTGTAGGCAAATATTTAGTTATTATGTTACATTATCGAACTACTTCCTTTACAAAATGATATTTCAAATCAATATGTTTTGTTTTCTTGTGACAATATTCTCTTATTTCTAGTAGTCTCAATGCACTCTGGTTGTCGCTATAAAGTGTACAACAAGATTGTTTTTCAAAAATTTCATTCATGAAATTCCTGATAAAAGATAGTTCCCGGCAAGCGTCTCCCAGAGCTAGATATTCAGCTTCAGTACTACTAAGAGCTATGCAACGCTGCTTTCGCGACTCCCAGTTTACAGTTGAGTCACCTATTTTAATTACAAAGCCACTATAAGATTTTCTATCACAATCATTAGCAAAATCAGCATCTGCGAATACTGAAATGTTAAAATTACCACTTTCAACAAATAAAAGACAATAGTCAATTGTCCCTGACAGATAACGCAATACTCTCTTAGCTGCTAACCAGTGATCCTTTGTAAATGAATTGCAAAATTGACTTAACTGCGATAGGGCATATGAAATATCAGGGCGCGTGCATACAGATAAGTACATGAGACACCCAATCAATTCTCTATATGGATAAACATTTTCAGACAAACAGTCTATACTATTTTTGGGTCTCTCAAGTTTACAGTTAGCTAATGGGCTCGAAACACTCTTACAACTGGACATATTAAACTTTGACAGTAGTTTTCTAATATAGTCTGACTGAGATAACATTAATGTACCTTTCTTTCTATCTCTTAATACTGTAATACCTAAACAATTTTTTAAACTCCCTGTTTAGAGTTAAATTCCGTGTGCAATAGTTTACATAGCAAGTCTTTTTCATCTCGATTATTCCAAAAAATGTAAAAATCATCCACATAAAGCGCTATCCATGGAGGAATGCAGTAGTTACATCTACATGTTCTATTTCCATACCTAATTCATTAGCAATACAAAATAACAATCGCATGGTTGAATGGCGAACTACAGGCGCAAAAGTATCTTCATAATCAACACCTTGTTTTTGTGAGAAACCACGAGCTACTAAACGAGCTTTATACTTTATGTCCCTCGTGCCTGAAAAAATTTTTTTTATTTTATAAACCCATTTACACTTAACTACATTTTGATCAGAAGGCCTATCAACAAGGGTCCATACATTATTGGATAATAAAGAATTATATTCTGATTGCATGGCAGTTTGCCATTCCTCCCTATGTGGGCTTGACATGGCTTCGTCATAAGTTTGAGGCTCATTATAAACTGGATAAGAACTAATAAACATAGAAGAATTTGACAGATCATAATCATGGTACCTTACTGGTTTGTTATTGCGTGTGCTTCGTACGGGACGTTCGCTCCCCGACGCCAGTTCCTGGTCTGGTGGTCCATCTTCCCCTCGAACGTCATGCACGTCCAAAGATGAGGCTGATGATGGATGACCACTCCAGCTGTCAGACTCAGGCTGCGGCTCGAACGGGGCGTCATGGTCCTGAGCAATCCGTGCATCAGGGGATGATGACTGTGAAGGCTGGCCAGGCCCGCTGTCATCAGCTGCACTGCTCCATGACAAGTCCTTATCTGAAAACACATCATTGCTCTCATTAGATTTATCAGCATTAATCTGCATGTCATTGGTTAAAATATTATCATTTATTAAAACATTACTATCATTTGACTGTGTTTTACACAAATTATTATTTCTTACAGCTATATCACTTGAATGTGTTATATACAAATTATTATTCCTTACGGCTATATCACTTGACTGTGTTTGACACATATTAAGTTAGACAACATCGGCAGGGCCAGTTACTTAATTTTTGTTTAAATTTAAATCAACGAACTAATTTTCCAAGAAAACAACATTTCTAGATATAATTGTCTTTTTGAGATTTAAGGGATCTAACAGTTTATAGCCTTTAGTGTGTTCAGCATAGCCAACAAAAGTGCAATGTTTTGACCTAGCATCTAATTTGTCACGCTTGCTTTCATGTATCAATGACAACGCCTTACAGCCAAATATCCGAAGATGACTCAAATCAACCTTGTTGCCCGACCACGCTTCCTCAGGTGTCTTACCGGGCACAGCATTTGTGGGTGATCTATTTTTTAAATAGATAGCAGTCGAAACCGCTTCAGCCCAAAATTGCTTACCGAGGCCTGACTCCTGAAGCATGCACCGTGCTTTTTCCAAAAGAAGGCGATTTTGTGACTCACTAACACCATTCTGTTGAGGGCTATAAGGAACTGTTGTCTCCTGCACTATACCTGCTTTTTATCTATCGTATGTGATACTACTACTACCGACCACTCTTGTGTAATGATTTTTCTCTCTAACTGTCAACATCAAAATATCAAAAATTTAAGGAAAATAAAGAAAACTGATTATGGCGCTGCAGTAAAAGAACTTGAGTTAACAAACTGGGAAGAAATGTTATTACACAAGAATAGTAATGAAGCGACTAATACTTTCATCTCTTACATAGCCAAAATCTTAAGTAAGTATACCCATATTATAACAATTTCTCGAAGAAATCACAATATCAAGCCATGGATTACTCCAGGGCCAGACCATTTATATTTAAAATTGAAAAGATACCCTAATAATAACATCTTAAAAATAACTTACCGTAGGTATCGTAACACATGTAATAACCTTCTTAATAATCTAAAAAGAGCCTATCAAAGACATCAAATTAAATCGTACTCACGTAATATTAAAAAACAATGGGAAATGATCAAGAGTATTTGCAGTATGGATAAACAAGATAAAACGACTCACCTACTGAATTTGAAATCTAGCCCCTTAGAATCAGTAAATTACGTAAATGAATATTTCACTAATATCGGTAAAGAGTCAGCTAATGAGATTCTTAGCAATTCTCAATTAACAGAACAGCAGAGAGCCAATTCAATAAATATGCCTAAATCTATCTCGAACTCCATGTTCTTGACACCGACTGATGATCGGGAAATCAATCAAATAATTTGCAGCCTAAATTCGAGTTCAGCCTCTGGTTGGGACGGAATATCTTCCGTTTTCTTAAGAATGAGTGCTGCAGTACTCAGTAAGCCATTGGCTACCATTTTTAATCGTTGTTTTCAGGAAGGAAAGTTTCCGGATGCTCTGAAGAAATCTATAGTCATCCCAGTATTCAAGTCGGGGGACAGAGACTGCATAGCCAATTATAGACCAATTTCTTTGTTGCCATCACTATCTAAAGTAATAGAAAAACTTATTAATACTAGACTTAGATCACATTTGGAGAAACACAATATACTTTCGGATAATCAATTTGGCTTCAGGGAACGTAAATCCACCAGTGATGCAGTTAAAAATGTAACTTTACACATAGTTGACCAAATTCATCATCATCATCATCATCATCAGCCCGTTGCAGTCCACTGCTGGACATAGGCCTCTCCCAAGGTACGCCACAGAGCCCGGTCTGCTGCTTTACGCATCCAGTCGCTACCGGCCCTCTTATGTAAGTCATCCCGCCATCTGGCCAGAGGGCGTCCAACGCTACGTTTGCCTAACCGTGGTCTCCACTCCAGAACACGCTTACTCCAGCGATTGTCGGTTCTGCGACACATATGGCCAGCCCATTGCCACTTCAACGTACTAACTTTTAGAGCTATGTCGGTCACCTTGGTTCTCTGTCGGATCACTTCATTCCGAATTTTGTCCTTCAGAGAGACTCCGAGCATAGCTCTTTCCATAGCACGTTGAGCGACTTTAAGCTCCGTACGTCATTACAGGTAGGACGCACTGGTTAAACACTTTCGTCTTCAGGCTCTGTGGTATACCGGACGAAAATATGTGCTTCAACTTCCTAAATGCTGCCCAGCCCAATTGAATCCTCCTATCGGCTTCCTTTTCGAAGTTGTATCTACCCAACTGCATTAGTTGCCCGAGATAGACATATTCCTTGACAACTTCGAGGGGCGTGCCATCGATGATTACTGGTCCCGGAACGACGAGGTCATTATACATGACCTTTGTCTTGTCCAGGTTCATCCGGAGACCAATTCGTTGGGAGGCTTCATTTAGGCTGTGCAGCATTTCTTGAACTTCCTGCAGCGATTCTGCCATGACTACGATATCATCGGCAAACCTTAAGTGCGAGATGTATTCTCCGTTTATATGTATGCCCCGTCCGTTCCAGTTTAGAGTCTTAAACACGTCTTCCAATACATTTGTAAACAGTTTCGGGGATATCACATCCCCCTGCCTTACTCCTCGATGTAATGGAATCGGTGTTGTTTGACTGTTCTGTACTTGGACGGACATAGTTGCGGCATCATACAGGCTTCTCAGCACCTCGATGTATCGAAAATCAACTTGGCACCACTGCAGGGAGTCCAGAACAGACCAGGTCTCGACGGAGTCAAAGGCCTTCTCATAGTCCACGAAAGCGAGACACAATGGCTGATTATACTCCTGGGTCTTCTGTATAATTTGCCTCACAGTGTGTATGTGGTCTATGGTGCCAAATCCTCCACGAAACCCTGCCTGTTCCGGTGGTTGGAAGTCGTCTAACCGTCGCGTCAGCCTATTTGTGATAACCCTCGAAAACGACTTGTATACGTGGCTTAGGAGCGATATAGGGCGGTAGTTCTTGAGAAGGGTCTTATCTCCCTTCTTGAAAAATAAAACTACCATGCTCCTGTTCCACGCTCTTGCAGTTCTCCCTTCGTGGAGTACGGAGTTAAATATGCGCTGTAGCTGCCTAAGGACCTGTCCTCCTGAACTCCTGAGTTCCCCCTGCCCTTAAGAGCTCAGTTGTAACTCCGTCCTCGCCCGGGGCTTTTCCATTTTTAAGTTGCTTGAGGGCCAGCTCAATTTCGTCAATGCTGACGTCGGGAAGTTCGTCGGTATAGTGTCGAACTAAAGTAGCTCGGGGATCGCAGGGGACAGGTTCAGGTAGCGGAGATTGTGAGGCATACAACTGGCCATAGAAGTCTTCCACCTCCAAGAGGATCTCTGGCTTAGAGGAGACGACACTACCATCGGCGGTAGTCAGCTTAGACATGTGGCTCCTCCCGAGACGCTTCACGAACACTTTGGAACCTCGGTTCTGTTCTATTGCATCCTTAATGAGGCGTGTATTGGAAGTCCGAAGATCCCGCCGTACCGCTTTCCGAATGTGCCTCGTGAGTGCTCGCTGACCTGCCACCGTGACCTGTGTATTTACGCGTCTTTCTCTCATGAGTTCCAAAGTCTCTTCTGAAAGCTTGGATTTCCTGCCTGCATGCCTATTCCGACAGAACCTGTTACCCACATCCCTCACAACTTCCACTACGCTACTTAAGTCCTCGTCAACGTCGCACTTGGTTTCCAACACATCGAATCGGTTTTGAAGTTCCAACTGGAATCTTTCAGAGCCAGCGATGGCTTGGAACAGCGTAGGCCGGAGCGTGGACTTTATCAGACGGGTGCGCTCCTGCTTGAAGTTTATATTCAGAGTGCCTCGCACGAGTCGGTGATCACTTCCAGTGTTGAACCTATTGATCACTGAGACATCTCTGAATATACGTCTCTTATCCGTCATGATAAAGTCAATCTCATTTTTTGTCACGTTATCGGGGCTCTGCCAGGTCCACTTCCTTTGGGGCTTTTTCTTGAAGAACGAATTCATCAAGAATAGCCCCTCTCGCTCTAAAAAGTTGACCAGCATCTGCCCCCTGTGATTCCTGTTCCCAATACCATGTGGCCCAATTACCGATTCGGTAACGGTGCGTACTCCCACTTTGGCGTTGAAGTGCCCCATGACAACATTTAGATGAGCCCTCGAGGTGCTGTGCAGGGCTCTATCTATGTCTTCGTACATAACTTCAACTTCATCATCCGAGTGTGTAGAGGTCGGTGCATATACCTGTATGACCTTAAGAGAATATCTCTCGGTCAGTTTAAGTACGAGGTACGCTACCCTTGACGACACACTGGAGATTTCCAAAATGTTGCCAGTGAGGGCCTTGTTGACGAGAAATCCGACACCGCCCTGGGAGAGGCTGTCACCTTCTCGGAAGTAGAGTAGATGGCCTGATTCTAAGGTTACTGTGTCCTCCCCCTCTCTTCGGACTTCAGATAACCCCAGAACATGCCATCGTATTTTGTCTAACTCTACCTCCAATTCGGCGAGATGTTCGTCGAGCCTCAGAGTTCGTCCATTATACGTAGCCAAGGTCAATGTGTGGTGGTTGTGGTAGCCGTCCGTAACTCGGGGATTCTTAGCACCCCTTGCCTCACCGACGCTATGACCGCTACCGTAGCCAAGCCTGGTGAGGCGGCCGGGAACTCGGGGCCGTTTATTTGGTGTACCTACCATTGAGAGGTGATGCCCTAATCGCCACGCTGGGCAAGCGGGTTGGCGATCGCAGTGAAAGGAGCATACCAGAAAACGCTGCTGCCCATTTCCTGGTCTACGGAAGCTTCAGATCTTCTGCCTCTGACATTAGTCGCCTTGTACGACACCGGAACGTGTAATGGGTTGGTTCTATTCTACTCTGCCGGACACCACACGGCAAGACCAAATTGACCATAATAAAAAAGTTTTAGGAATATTTCTTGATATTAAAAAAGCCTTTGACACAGTCTCTGTCCCCATCCTTGTCAAGAGGTTAGAAAGTATAGGAGTTCGAGGTCTTCCACTTCTACTCCTCACTGATTATTTGTCGAATAGAACACAGGCTGTAAGAGTAGGGGAGCATGTTAGCTCTGAAGAAAAGGTCCTTTATGGTGTTCCACAAGGTAGTGTCCTTGGACCTACCCTCTTTTTAATATATATTAATGAGCTTTGTCTCCTTCCTCTGAAGAATGGCCAAATTATAACATTCGTTGACGATACAGCCTTAGTTTTCCAAGATAATACTTGGTCTAAGTTGGTAGAGACTGCTCAAACAGGTTTTAATCAAGTAATCAAGTGGCTAGACTATAATCTCCTGACATTAAATTCCTCTAAAACAAAGTATATTGCATTTAGTATACGCAATAATACTCAGCCTACTCCTGGACTCGTTACAATCATAGCTCATTCGTGCTCACAATCAAAATTGACTAAATGTACATGTTCCGTTATCCAAAGTACTGATTCCATAAAGTATTTAGGCATTGAGTTAGACAAAAACCTTAATTGGAATAGACATACGAGTATTACAAATTTAACTAATAGAGTTAGAAAGCTTATATATATTTTCAAGAATCTCCGACATGTTTGTGATGTTAAGTTGTTAATCACCATATACTTTGCACTTTGTCAATCAATAACAACTTATTGCATTACGGCATGGGGAGGTGCTGCAAAAACTGCATTAATTACACTTGAGCGCGCCCAGCGCGCTGTTCTCAAAGTTATGACGTTTAAACCTTTTAGATATCCGACTCAGTCCATTTATAAAAATACGTCAGTTTTAACTGTTAGACAGCTATTTATAAAAAGCTTAGTCCTAGCTCAACATAAAAACCTCCCTGATCATCCTACTTCATGCCGCAGACTTGATATTGTATACACTATCCCTGAATCTAAGACAGCGTTTTCATGGAAGTTTCAAAAAATCTTGGTCCCAAACTGTACAATAGTATAAGTAAATACATTAACTTGCGTGACCTCAGTTTATACAAATGTAAAAAACAATTAGACATGTTTCTGAATATCCTTAGCTATGAAGGCACAGAGAAGTTAATAAAATAAATGGCAAAACAACAATCATAAATACATACATGCTCACACACACGCACACACACACAGACACACACTCAAACACATACACATACACACCTTTATCTCATGCCTCAAATATGTTTAACTAGATAGGTATAGTTTTTAAGGAAATATTCACTTGCGATTAAGAAATGCATCTGTATTGTTTGCATATACTACTTGTTTACGTTAAAGTTTACTTGTAACTATTTAGGTGCCGGCATGCTAAATATCATTCAATCTACCCTCAGTTGATATCACTTAATTGTCTCATGATTGTTTACGTTACGATTCCAATATTACTGTATTTTAGACAGCTGTAACTAACTGATAGTGATAACACTGATTACATAATTTTATACAATATGCATACGGGTGACGAATCTTACTTCACCGTGATACAGTTTCAACTAGTACGGGGAGTAAAGGACTCATTCTTCTCATGATGTATAACTTGCAACTAAATTAGTTAATACAATTAATCAGAATGATGTACTAACCTATTTATAATGTAACTGTTAGTTGTTATAGAAAATAAAGAATTTATTTATTTATTTATTATTTTTGTAAATAATCCCTAAATCTCTGACTCGTGTACTCCCCGCCATTGTCGCTACGAAGTCTCCTTACAACACAACCTGTCTGTTTTTCTACAGTAGCTTTAAATAATATAAATTTGGACATTACCTCAGATTTATTTTCAAGAAGTATCCAAACACTTTTCTTGTAAGGTCATCTGTGAAAATCAGCAAATATCTTGATCCACCCAGACTGTTCACAGGAAACGGACCGCACACATCCGAATGTACAAACTCCAGAAGTTGTCTGGCACGTGTAGCCTCCCCTTTGGGAAACGCCATCACCTTTTGCTTCCCCTCAGCACATGACACACAGCTTTGCAGATCATGGCGAGTGTCCTGAAACATTAAACCAGAAACCATACCTCTCAGGGTGCACATACCCTAAGCTAGTCTTTGGTGTAGGACTTCTATGGGCACCTCCCTGGTCGACACGTTTGCCACCTGTGAATCATGAGAATCGCCTAGCCCTACACTATCTACACAGTAGACCCCGTTAACTTTGCTGGCACTTAGAATGACAGTGTTTTCTCTCAAAACAAGGCATTTAACATTTAACTTTTTTAAAGAGAGGGCCTTCTCACATAATTTACTAACACTTATTAAATTGGTTGAGAGGCCCGGAACAAACTTTACTTCTGTCAAAGTGACAGCGCCATGTTTCGTTTTAAAACATACATCACCCCTACCTTCGCAAGTTAATCTTTGACCGTTAGCTACTACTACACTTTCAGACAAAATCTTAAAGTTTTTAAAAGCACTTTTATTACCATATTTTAAGTAGTGCGGAGGGTATCGAAGAGTGGTGTAAGCTACGGGTCTTCAATGAAGCGTCACAGATCTCCACCTGTGAGTCCTCAGCTGTCCCAGATGATTCGGAAGGAGAGTTCGGGTCCCCATGGCTCCAGCTCGAATGGGGAGGGTCCATCGAGCAGCACGACGGCGCGTCATGGGAGCCAAGCTCAGCATGTGCAACAGCAGGAAGAGGATCGTCAGATAATAGCCAGCTTCTTACTTCAGAATGCCCACGGAGTTATCCAGACGAGTCCAGAGGACACCTGGTCACAACATTCGCAAGAGCCCTTGGAATTTATTCTGTCGCCATGATCGAGGATGTGCGACCAGAAGGGAGCACTGGCACATGGTATATATATCTCGGTTTAAACAGTGGGGACATAACTCAGAACTTGGAAGAATTATTCGCAACGACCAGCACAAATGCGAGAGCATTACATGCCTGTTTTGCCTGGTGCAGTACCTTTCTAGCGGCGGTGGTCGTACTATCGTTAAAAACATTCTCACAGGAAGTGATTTCGAAGCTTCTCGCTGCACGTTTCATAGTTTGGAAGGTGCAAGTGCTAGATTGTCTACCGTACAAAGGCGGAACGGTGACGGAGAAGCGGGCGATGGCAACACTGCTGATGCCGAAAGGAGAGCTGGAGCACTTTGCGCGCAAGGTGGCGGTTCAGCCATGAGTGAACATTCACCCCTCTGAACAACTATTTATAGGCTTGGCCCGACAGGTTACGACTTGTTCGCCAACAAGTCGGAACCTGTCGGGTCAAATAATAGGGGAGAAATTAAACAAATAAATTCCTTAACCTAATTTATTTTTTTGTACTTTTTTTACATTTTTACTTTTTTTGGTCCTTATACGGTGCTATGGTTATACATGACTATACACAACTTAATCTAACATACATTTTTTTTGGGTTTTTTAAAATTTTACATTTGCGACGACTCGGTACACTAAACTAGATCACCCTTATTATTATTATTGTGCATTATGATACTTATCGATGACCCTTAATCTAAAGTAGGCGTGTGAAAGCTCGGCTCGGTGGTGTTAAGAGACTAACCAATACTACTATTATTGTTCCATATAAAGCATAAAAGTAACCAGCATGAGTAACTATAATAAACATGTATGTATACTACTAGGCTTACGAAAAGAATGGTCGAATTATGACTACCGTTGTGATTGATCAGTTATGTATCATCGTCCTAGACTACCAGATTATAGGTCTTCCATAGTTTTTCCCATACAAATATTGTACAGTTAATGTATTCCTTAATAGGTCTCAAAAAATTATACTGTATAGTGCGTTCTTCAATTGCATGTTGGGCCCCCGAGGTTTGTACATATGTCCCCAACAAGTGAATGGCTGCACTATATAGACAACAATTTTTCACTATTGTTCTTTCTTTATATTTGATGTCAGTGTCCATCTTGGTACCCGCTGCCAATAACTTCCACTGCTCAAATTGATTATCCGTTAATTTACATTCGTCCATAAAACAAGCATTAGTGTTACACACCACGCTAAAATTAAACGGACTGTTGGGCGTCAATCCAGTCAATTTACACGAATTATAATGCAAGTCCACCAGTGAATCCATAATCATAGTCTTACCCGTCGTCGGCGGCCCATGGAAAAACAAGTTGTTCCTCTTTCCGGTGTTGCGTGTCAAGTGATTAAACGTGTCATGTGCAAATTTACTCACGGCGATATCATTTTGCTTCAAAATCGTAATCAATTTTGACAAGGTCGTTTCCACCTGCACCTCGTTATTGCAATCTGGGTCGTTCTTCAATTGCAACTTTCTCGTCCTCTCCATTCTCTTTTTTAGTGTTTCTTGAAATACCAATATTCTGGCAATACCGGCTGCGGTTTGCATTCGCTCCCTTGAGTTTCTTTTAAACATGTACTCAATCCCTTCAGGCGTTTTTGATAATACTCTCTCACCGTCGCCCTGCGTAAAGGCCCTCTCGTCAACAAAGAGCAAAACAAGTTTTGAATTGGATAAATAATAATTTCCTGTATCTCTTCTCCCGACAGCGCCGTATCTTCTGGTACCCGGCGGCGGTTCCTCTCCAAAACCAGCGTATTCCGGTTCATGCTCCACACTCCGTCCTCCATCTGAAGATACATCTGCATCGGCTTCACCAGCTGCTTCGCCCACTCCTAGCGAGGAGTGGGCGATGCGATGATGATGTCTTTGACAAGCAATCCCTCGAGATCTAGTAGTTGTGATTTCGCTAATAATACTACCTCGGTTGTAAATAGCCAGGCATATCTTTAATAAAGTCAAAGCCGTTTTGCCTTCTTTAGGTCGTAGATTTTTCTTAGTTGTAACGGGATCCCTAAAGTCACATAAGCGTAATAATAAGGTTGTTTTGGTTTATCCAAGTCTAGGATTTAGGATTCTTGGATGGACGCGGCCGATCCACCAGGTTAGTAGTTAAGTTTTGTCTTTTAGGGGTTAAGTCGTATATTTTATCATAACTAGTTGATAGGAATTTTGTTAGAATCCATTGGCGTGTCGCACGTTTTGTCACGGTTCTTTATGGTCGTTAGTTAGTAGTTGTATTCCTAAGATACGGAGTTCTGACTCCACTAAAAAAAATAAAATTTATTTAAAATTTTAATTTTTTTTAACCCAACTAAAGATGAACTGTAACACTTTGAGGGTGTCAATTTGTAGGTTTATACATGTAAGTTAGATGGTGTTTGTATATGTTAGGAACTAAGAGATTTCCAGCGGACAGTTGGTATTTGTAGTGGTAAGTTGTTTGTTTATAGATAGGTATTGACCATCTGCATTGTTTTGCATGTACTCGCTCCTATAATCACGGATGCGAGGTGCACATCGTGTTTGTCGTATAATACACACATTCTTTATATACTTTCACTTGATGTTCAGAACCATTTTCAATGGGAATCAAAACAATTTGTTAATATTTGGCCTCTGGAAGATCCGCTGTATTTTGATGTATCTGTCATAGGTGGCAGCTTAAGCGCTGTTTGAGCCAATAGTTTTGCTGCGGCGAAGCGACGTCATTCAATGAGTGATATCTTTTCGTAAATTGTTGAATTTATATTTTTACCTTATAAAAGGTTTACATTAATTTAATTTCTCGTATTTTTTTTAATAAAGGAATTTCTAGGCACATCGTTCAGTGTATGTTTCATTCAAAATCTTACATTCGTTGGGATATCTCATTCGCCGGGACGCCATTGCGTTCTCCATGGTCGTTGAGATAATATCATCCATCTAATTGTGTGAAAGGAGATAATTTAATATAATTTTGATGATTTTGGGTTACGAAACGTCGTCGGTCCATATTCGGATCAGTGAATAATCATATTTGGTTTTGTTCGTTGTAGCCTCGGTAGACGTTGTCGCAACCTGCTCGCCCGACCAATGTCGGCTCACGGGCATTTTCGCCGCCTCACCCTATAAAACTATATTTTAGGTAAGTTATTTTCATGATTTTTAAGTAAAGGATTGTGTAGGGAGTGGCTTTCTTCATATTTAAATATCCTAAAATATCTCTTTTGTCCTAAACAGCAGTCTCAGGCATGTCGTTGAGGCTTAACCTATACGGGCCTGCAGTCGTGCCATGTGGTGTGCCGTCGCAGGCGTTATTTAAAAGAAAACCCAGTTAATTCTAGTAAGTGGATTACAAGGCATCTTGCTTATCTCAGGCTTTCTTGTGGAAAAAAAATTAGAAATTAATTAATGTTTAAAGTATTTGATTTTTAAATGGAATATTTTTATCCCAGGGTTTTTTTTTCTTCTTGTTTTGGTTCCGGAATTGGCTCATTGCGGGTCATACTCTGATGGTGGGACGCGCCCCATCCTTTCGGGAACATCCTGGTTCCTCGAACAGTAGCGGTATCCGGACCATTAATTTAAATTAATCATCGCTTGCTAACCAGAAGACTGTAAGTCGATTTTGTTCCATTATGAACTGACCGTCCTTGTTTAAAGGCTAGGTTTTCCTTCGAGGACACTGTGTTAAAAGTGACTCGGATAATTTTAATAGGTATGGTTAGGTAGTTGAGGCAACACCGGCCTCCCCTTCATGTTAATAATAAGCAATATGTTTTACTAAGATGATGGGAGGAGCGTTGACTCGTAATGTTGTAAATGATGTAATTTTTTTTCTTTTAACTTAAATTTCGAGACACTGACGTATCGGTTGTCCATTCTGGTTAAAGCCCAGGAACATAAATGTTTTTTTTTATAAATGTATAGATCCGTAAGAACAATGTCACATACTGTGTACTTATGATAAATAAAAATAAGTGTGGGTGATGATTTGTTTTTTTTTATTTGAACGTGTCATAGGATGTCGAGGGTTTAGGATCTAGGGCGTCCTAATTTAAATACTGGACCTAGACGCCTTGCTCCAAGGGAGGCCTACCTGCGACCTTGTTAGAGTTTCATTTTAGCCGTGAGCATTTGTTAATATTTTTGGCAGTAGGTGACAATTGGGGGTTCTAGCCCATTTTTTTGAGGTTTGTGGTAAATTAATTTACCAATCAATTTTTATTATTTAAACTCACGTTGCACCCTCAGTCATCACTGACCCTAGGATTACAGCTTAACTACATTTACATACCCTCATATTCGGATTGTTTTATTTTATTTCTTGCTATTTTACTTATTTTGGGTACAAGTATTACTGATATTTTGCTTGGTGCCGAAATATAAATATCTAAAGAATAAAAAGCATTGTGGCATTGGATGGGTGTAGTAACAACGACCTTGACTTATGTCAAGTAAATTGTATTTTAGTATGTAATTTAGTATGTAATCTTACCCCCTTATTCATAAACGTCTATTAAAATTGAGAGGCCTCTGATAACCGTTTGTCTCTTTCCGTCCAACCTATATAAGGGAAAGGGACAAACGATTATCAGCGGTCTCTTAACTTTAGTGGCCGTTTATGAATAAGGGGGTTAGTATTTTAGAAATTCTAACATAGCTCTTAAGTGAAATACTGTTTCTAACAACATATGGACTGTCTGAAATAAAACTATTTGATTTGATTTGATTTGAAAAGCACTTCAGATAAAAATATGACATTAATTATATAATCTTTTAACTTTTGTCATTAACATTATTGACAAGTACGAAAGCAATCGTGCTAAACCTTAGAGAATTCAACCCGGATGGAGTAGCCATGTCTGTCATTTCCGATACAAAAAGTCTGCCGATTTTTGCGGGGGAGGGGAACGTCAAATGTATGGCTATTCGTACGTAACGTACAAATAGCTACGTCAGATAAACGTCAGTCCATACATGTGTATGACCACTGGTTATATGTCTTCGGCAGAGGGGAACGCCTGTCAATGGCGACTCCGGTTAGTTGAATTCTCAACCAAGAGAGAAACCGGACATTACTCTATTTCCCTAACCACAGTTGAATCCTCAGAGAAATAAACCAATGGAGTGGTAATTGTCAGGCGTCCCCCTCTGCCAAAAGTACAAGACCACTGGTCATAGCAGTCATATAAAACTAGTTGTCGCGCGTCAAACGCCATTCAATGAACGTCAGTCAGCGCGGAACGATCTGAGGTAAAAATGCCAAATTGCTGCGTGTTTTCATGTAAGAAAAGATCTGAATTATCTAGTTTACAGAAGGATAAAGTTTCTTTTCATCTGTAAGTATAAAGACGTTTAAATATCATCAAATAGTACACGAAATTAGCAAAAAATGAAAAAAATATTGTCAATCAAAAAGTGTTCCCACTTAAACTCAAACTCAAACTCAAACATTTATTCAGTAAGTAGGCCACAAGGGCACTTTTACACGTCAAAGTAAAAGAGAGAAAAAAAAATAAAAACTACACCGGTTCTAACCCTACACCTCTGACCCGAGAAGAATTATGTCCGGCAAGAAACTCGGCGGGACTTATTTTTTCAAAACAACAGTACATCAAAACTAAACAATACATATAAGTGCGTTGTTTTATAAGAAAACATATCAAACCAAGGTTAGATTAACCAACAATAGGTTATAGTTTAAGAAAAATACCAAGGAAAAAAGATGAGTCCAAATCTGACTATTTGAAAATGAATTACATACAAGTTTGATATACTTTCTTACCTGAACTGTGTCTTCTACATAAATTTCCAAATTATAATAATCCATCATCAACAGTTAGAAACAAATTTAGAATTTAAATAAAAAAAAAGTAAGTGATTCTAGTATACAATAAACATACTATTTCCAAATTATCCTTAGAGATGTATAAGGTCTCCTAGTGTCTTGATCGATATATTCTATATAATAAAAAAATATGGATAATCAAGCACCGAATGTTGTGTCTAAAGCCAATTAAACTAAAATTAAATATGATTAATAAAAAAGTTACGTAATTGTGTGGTCCCAGTTAGCCTAAACAGACCGGTCTCCACAAACAGCACTCGTTCACGAGTATGACGCATATCTCAGCCATCGCCTCCCTCAACCTTTCTTCGGGAAAGTGGCGACCCGATCAACGACGCCACCATAAGCAGAGCCTTTTAAGCGAGCATGGCATGTTTAAGCTGGCGGACTTTATTAATTAATAGAAACTAGCCACGTTTAGTCTGGTGAGAAACAATATTACTGGTACTACATCTGATTTAGGGTAATATTTAAACTTGACTCTTCATAGTACATTGTACCATCGGGTTCATAATTACATACCCAATTTATCAATGAATTCATTCATAAATTGGGTATGCAATTATGAACACGATTACATCGAGGGAGGTAAGTGAAATATTGCAAACAAGAGTAATCCACACTCCAGTGCGACAGAAATACGTCCGCCATTTTGTCATTCATTGTCATTGTTATGTAAGGTTAGGCAATACACTTAAAAGATACTCCTTGGGTTAGGCAGAGACCCATTCGGCATACAGCCATAATTGTAAAGCATTACTCTGTTAAAAAAGTAGTGTGTCTGTGTGTGTGTGTGTTGTTATTAAATTGTTTCTAAACATATTTTAATCGACTTTTAAATTATTCAAATTACTTATTAATTTTTAATCATTAACAAAGCTGAAAAGATTAACGTCGGTACTTCAGCACATTACGCACGGACGCACGGTAATGAAATAAAACAAACACAGTACACAGTAAACAGGGATCCAGTAGGGATCCCCAGGGTCCAGCATGAGCTCCAGCTCATACCACACTATATCATATACCATACTATACCATACCATACCATGCCATGCCATGCCATGTCATGCCATGCCATGCCATGCCATACCATACCATACCATACCATACCATATCATACCATACCATACCATACTCGTACCATACCATACCATACCATCAGTACAAGTCGAACGAGCCCAAACAGCATGAGTCTATGATGCGCCAAACCCGAGATCCAGTAGGGATCCCCAGGCTCAAGCATGAGCTCCACCTTAGGATTCCGGTCCCATTGCTTATCAATACAAGCCCCCGAGTCCGGAGTCAAAATCGAAACAAAAATCAAAACCACGTAGCTTTACCTAAATCCGCGTTTAGTTAGGTCAATTATTAATGTCAATTATCTATTCAATCTACACTAAAAATTATACACGGTGCCCATGAGCATTGCGAGAGATTTTAACCACGCATTTCTGAGGTCAAAAGAATGAAAAAACATTATATGACTTTTGTTGTAAAACGCCAAAAAAAATGTTTTTATTTTATTTATTTTTTCAGTTTTTTGGAATGCTGTTCTACATAAAAAGTAAATGTCATTAGAAAAAAGTAACGGAAAAAGTAAATTGCTACATTTTTTCTCGTAAAAACTAGTCCATGAAAAGTGTGTCTTAGGTCTTTGATATCAGTCAATAAGAGATGTCTAGACTATGCCCCATACCGGTGAGATCGCCATCAAATAATCATTTTACACTGAGAAACAATTCAAAATGCAATTTTTTGTAAGTAGTATTTACTCTGAAACTATGGCGAATTTCGGAAAAGTTTAAAGGACATTTTGTTCTCTAAATATGATCATGAATACACTGTTAAAGTCTCTCGCAATGCTCACGGGCACGTTGTATTAATGCGTTTAGTTTTTGAGAAAGATTAAAAATTAAATATCTTCAATTATTAGTTATTCGCAAAGGATTAACACATTAGTTACAATTAATTTTAATTATAATTGAAATCAATTTGCATTAAACTATTAGTGTTCAACTTTTACTAACAAGTTTCAATCTTTAATTTTTAATTTTCAATTACACTAACGTTCGGCCAACACTGGTAACAATGCAGTGGTCAAGCCACCGCCGGCATCCGTGCGCGTCACTTACAAAGGTGTACGAATCCATAGGTAGCAGATCAATCAACACACGACCACGATTGCTCAATACAAAACTGCATAAGCTCAGTTGCAAAAGGTTTACCTGGATGTGCATTGAAATCGCCCAATAAAAATACACTCTCTCTATATATCTTGGCTCTCAATGACAACATCAATTTCAGCAAAACAGACTATTGTTTACGTATGTAAATGTATTACGTACTCTTACTTAACCACAGATCTAAATATACATAGATAACTTAAACACCTCAATCTGTATGAAAACCAACCGTGTCACTTTTTTCTACCTACTGTGACGTCACAACGGCGAATTAGTGATGTGAATTCCCAGTTGTCCGCACAAAATCGATTCAAAGGGGACGCCGCCGCCGCACGCCCCGTTCGGCTCGACTTGATTCAGCCTGGCCGCAGATGCACGGAATTTCGGTACGGTTTCCATATGACAGACAGAGACAGAGACACTTTTTGACGTTATTCCGTTCGGAACCCGAACGAAAATTCCGTGCGTGTGCGGACAGAGGGCATACCGCGAAACCAAAACGAACTCCGTTCGTGTATCTCCCTCTCTGTTGCACTTGCTAGTTCAAGCGACAAAGACGGAGATAACCTAAAAATCACTAATCGATTCACATGAATGACATCGATTTTCTGACAGACGAATGATATAGACAGACGAATGATGTAGACAGACGAATGATATAAAAACGGAATTATTAAATAAAGGATATTTGAATTACATTTTAAAAATAAAACTAGTAAGACTATTAGCTCTGTGAGCTGTAGACCTCGCTTTGTTTTTAAATGGTTGAAATTTGTAATTTTTTAAGTTTTCTACCTCCATATCTCTACATTTTTTTTAATTTCGAATAATTGTATATAGTTGACAAGATTTTATGAGAAATAGCTGAAAATGCAAAGTCTAGGCGAGAACAGAAATCCGGACATCCTCCAAACATCCAAACATTTTTGGGCCAAGCTGAAACTTGACAATGATGAAGGTTGTTGTGGCGTATCTTTATTCTGTAAACCACAAATAAAATGAGTATATTATATCAGATATTTTATAGGGTAATAATAAAAAACTCTGTTAAACATTAAATCTATTCACTAACCTCATTATCATTGTCAATGTGTTTTAGAATATTAATAGTGGGATACGCCGTTTTTTTTCACCAATTTCAACTTCTTCCATTCAATGAAACAGCTATTTTAAAAGTGTTTAGAACAAATAGTACTATGCTTAGTGGGGAACCAGTCTTTCCGTCCCGTGGCCGCAATCCATTTTTCTTTTGTGATAGGATCGTGTGGGAAACTAAAAAAAAGTAAGTGTTTCTTAAGCACAATATAAATTTATAAACGTATTATACATCCAAAGGATAAACATGTCACATACATGAAGAACCCGAAGATATTACTCTCCATTTTAAAAAGAATCGTGTAAAATTAGGACATATTTCGAGTTTGTTTGTATCAATAACTACTAAATTGGCGTTTTTAAAATGGTAAATATCATTCGTCTGTCCGATATCGATTAAAATCAACCATCGAAATAATGTTGTAGAACGAACAACACTAGTTGCTAGATTTGACAGACGAATTATAAGTTCCCTTGTACCACGAACTCCAAGCGATGCGCGACAGTATCGCTTGTTCTGATATTCATCGTCTCTTAACACACAACGTCAGATTAAACGCTCAAAGCAAACGCGGCAATGTAATTTAAACATAGTTTACTTACCGATAATCTATGGTTACTTAGGTACAGTCTTGGAATCACACCTCGGAATACTTAAAAAATTGATTTAAAATGAATTTACGCATAATATAATTTGAAAATGACTTACGTGTGGTAGGAAAAATGTCCTTGCGTTTGGGTGCTTCAAATTTTTGGGCTATTGCACTTTGATACCATGCAAAAAGGCATTTTCTTAATTTTCACGGTCAACCGGCTACCACAACAGACGCGCGCGGAATGTCAGTAACGACGGCCAACTCGGAGACCTACTCCGAGTTCCGACACGCAAAGTAGATGCATTTGCGTGATCTATGTACATATATTTAGATCTGTGTACTTAACATCTGAATAGATGTTATATCTAAATAGGTGTGGAAGTGGTGTAATTTTATTAATTATTAGGTTTATTAATCTGACTTTTGAAAAAAAGAATAGAAAATAAATAATATATAGTCTGGCAAACCATTTCTGTCAGTAGAAAAGCGCGGCAAATTTGAAAATTCGCGTCTTTGAAAAATGCGATAATTGTGTATAATTTGTGTTTTGCCTGTGGCAATGTAACTTTTTAAATTTAAAAAAGTTAGTTTTGTTGACTTTCATTTTAAAGTTTCAGATTGCGTTTTTATTATTTACTTATTAATGTAATATCTGCCACCACTCTTCAATAAATTAATGTACCTACTTACTAAGTAAGCTCAGCTAGGATATTAATATAGGTAGTGTACCTTTAATACCTTATGCAGGTATTTTGCGTGATAAATATGGCTTTGAGGTTATGCAGAGTTTTGTATTGAATTATCATTTGAAGTTCTTTCTTTCAGTGTAAATCGGATAACTAAAGTGAAAACTGGTGCTAAATGAAGTCCAAGATCGTTTGGTGCTCAATATTGTCGAAAGAAAGCGGTAAAAATTAGGTTTGACAAGCAGTACCTACCTGCAAGCACCAAGTCCTCCGCTACCTTCCGATATTTTAATAAGTCTTTGTAATGTTTTCCCTTGATATACCTAAGCAATGTGTACAATAAATAAACACCAAAATCTCACGTGTTTTATTAATTAATTAATGATACACTTCGTACAATAGATCAGTACCTAAAAATAGTCTTAAAGCAATCAAAGCAAATCATAATAATTAGGAATATTACTGAGTAATATGCATTATGCAGCTAAGTAAACTTATTCCTTAACTTGTTTGTTTCCTTGCTGGGTTTCAACACTTTTAACTATTGTATTTTGGCCGCATAATTTCCACCTCCATCCTTCTGTCCTTTTTAGATGTTGGTTATTTCAATTTCTTCGCACATTCTAATTCATACAAAAGTCATACAATAATAGGTACCTATATCATGTATCAGTCATCAAATTATTTTTTCTACTCGGCGACTGTAATGCTTGATTTGAGATGGTGTAGACCGAACTACTAGCGCATACTTTCCGATAGAGCTTTTATGGTCGCATATTGTGACATCGCCAACGATGGTACAAAGGATTTTCATACAATATTGTAACACTGTTGCACGAGACCGAGCGGCCACACCGCCGTCGCCGCGGGGAGACGGGCACAATCTGCCGGGAGATTCAAGTTACTCTATTGTATAGAGGCAGTATTGTACGGAGGGCGCTGTGCAACCCAGTAACATCTGCTCTGTATAAAATCTGCGTTAAAAATTACTAAAATGGTGTAAAACTTCAAAATAGTGGACTTGAGTTATAAACAATAGTGCAAATAACGTATCCAGATAATAACACAGTGAAAAAAATCGGCCAAAATGTGATAAAAACCATTAAAAAGTATAAGTGTTTACAGTGTCAAGAAACGTTATTTAGCGATTTTTATTGACATTTACATATTAGGACTAAGCAAGTAAAGTATAAACGCTAAGTGGGAATCCAGTACTAGTGATTATCATTCGAAACTTTATTATAACTAATATTTACAACCTAAAAAAATGTGCTAAGGTATTCAGACATCAAGAAGTACTCCACAAGTGCGCTAGAGGGCGCTTTTATCAACCTAGTGCTGCCATCTACTACAATATTCCTGAACCACTTCGGCTACTTGTCTACAACGAACTGAAGCTAGCAACCAACAACTGATCGCTTTACCGAGTCAATATCCGATGCAGTTGTACCAATTAAGCAACAGAGGGAGCTAAACTTAAAAATGGAAGAAATCAGCCTACTATTGAAATCAATACAAGCAGACATGCAACAACTAAAAACAGACAACAAGAATATGGAAATTAGAATAACAAACACAATAGTACGAAGACTAGACGAAAAATTGGAAAAAATGAAACAAAAGCACAAAGGTTTAGAAAAAATAATTGAAAAACATGAAAAAGGCTTAGTTATATTGAAAAAGAGATAAGGAAGAAAAATATCTTGCTTTTCGGAGTCGCAGAGACAGAGACGAGCTATGAAAAACTTGAAAATAACATTATACAAATAGTAACTAACACAATGAATGTAGAGCTATCTAGACTGGAAATAGAAGCAGCAACTAGAAGGGGAAAAAGAGAAGAAAATAAGATTAGACCTATTGTAATAACACTATCCACACTCGGAAAAAAAATTCAAATATTTAAAAAAAAACTCTCCTTAAAACCAATTATTACATAAAAGAAGATTTCTCTCCCGAAATACAAGAAAAACGCAAATCCCTCGCAGGAGAGATTAAAAGACTGAGAGACGATGGTAAACAAGCTGTGCTAAAATACGACAGAATTGTTATATTGAACAACAGGCCCAAAACACAAACAATCAATCAACAAAATAACAACAAACGCACTATGTCGTCATCTCCGGAGACCCCAAACACATCGTCTAGCAAGAATAAAGCAAATAAAACCAACAAAAAAAAAAACCTTTAAAGGTACACTTACATCTTACTGGCCACCTAAGTTCACGCCACCCCAGGATTCAGAAATTAATCAAGAGCACCAAGACTGCCAAATAATATATCAAAACTCATAGCAACTAGAATCAGGGCCTCTCTCTATCAACAAAAATCCACCAGTACAATGCAACCTCTATAATAACTCTCCCAATACGGCTGGTCCCCGCGGGAGTCATAGACCACCACCCTCCATACACCAAACATTATATTGGAACACTAAACGTAAGATCACTACTAGGAATCCGACGTCAAGAAGAGCTTGAAAACGCCGTACAAAATATAAAATGGGACATCTTAGGACTTTCTGAAACAAAATTAAAAGGAAAAAATATCACAGAATATGACAATTACATCATGCTCTACACTGGAAACAAAAGCGGAAGAAACGGCGTAGGTTTTATGTTAAAAAAAGGGCTAAAGGGTAATATTACTAATTTCCTCGCCGTGTCAGATAGAGTTGCCCGGTTAGACTTGAATTTCACAAACTCTACATTTAGTATTATCCAGGTTTACGCTCCGACAAAAAAGGCACCCAAAAAGAAATTGAAAAGTTCTATAACGACCTAAGAAAAGCAATGGAAAACACTTTATCACATGTTATACTACCAGGCGATTTCAATGCAAAAATAAATAAATAAATAAATATTATAGGACAATCTTACACAAATCAACCTAGTCCCACAGTAAGCTCAATAAGGCTTGTGTTATGGGTACTAGACGACAATATATATAATAGATAGATATTGATAAATACTTAAATACATAGAAAACATCCATAACTCAGGTACAAATATCTGTGATAAACACACAAATAAATGCCCTTACCAGGATTCGAACCCGGGACCTCCTGCTTCGTAGGCAGTGTCACTACCGACTAGGCTAGGAGGTCGTTTAAATCGGTAAAAATTGGCCAACGAAAACCAAATGCAAAATTAGTAATGGGACAATTCGGTTACGGAACTAGAAATGAAAGAGGAAGCTTATTAATATTTTTTTGCCTGGAGCATGAACTCTACATACTTAACTCGCATTTTAATAAAAACCTGAAAACAAGATGGACCTGGATATCACCTAATGGACAGACGAAAAACGAAATCGACTACCTCATAGTACGAAAAAACGATATTTACTCTTTGGAAAACATAGAGGTAATTAACACCACACACCCAACCGATCACAGATTAGTACGAGCCACATGGGTTCTAAATAGTAAACAATGCAAATCAAGAGCACACTTTCGAAGAAAACAAACCGAATTTCAACCGATCGAAAAAGAAAGCCTAAAAAATATGTTTTTGGAAAAATTTGAAGCATTACCAGATCTTACAAACATTCAAGCAGCCTATACAAAAATGGCAAGCAGTATAAAAGAATGTGTCAACAAACTACCGTCGTTAGAAAAGAAAAACAAACTTAATTATATCATCAGCGATCACGTAAAAAACTTAATCAAAAGAAGAACAGAACTAAAAGAAGGTCAAATAAATCTACATCAGAAAAAAAAATCAAAAGGCTCTACGGAAAAATCAGAAAGAACATAAAAGGAAACAAATATCAGTATAAATACAATGTACCAAAAAAAGAACTAAGCAAAAAAAAGAAGATCGGTAAAAAGAGGCTACAAAATAATAAATAATGCGAAGCAATGGATCCCGGCACTGAAACAAGCAACAGGACAATCGACAACAAATCGAGATACTGTCATACAGACAGCCACCGAATTCTACCAAAATCTGTACAGTGATAAGATACGATTATTTTCTGATACTCAAGAGCTTAATCAAGAGCCGAAAAACAACGACGAAGACATCCCAGCTATACTGAAAAGCGAGGTACGACATGCAATTGACTCGTTGAAAACTATGAAAAGCCCCGGAGATGACAACTTAACCAATGACGTCCTTAAAGCGCTAAATGAACCTTTAACTCATTTACTCACTAAACTATTTAATGAAATCGTAGCACAGGAAATAATACCTAAAAAATGGGAGTCATCTGTAATTACTCTACTCTACAAAAAGGGCGACCCTCTCAATATAAGCAATTACCGTCCAATAAGTCTTCTACAAAGCACATATAAGCTCTTTACAAACATCGTGCTTTCAAGAGTAAGGAATGAACTAGAATTTCAACAAACAAAAGAGCAGGCCGGATTCAGACGCAGTTACTCTACTCTTGATCATATATTTACGGTCAGAGAGGTTGTAACCTCCCACTCATCACCCCTTATAAACTAAACATATAGAGCGCGAAACCCCTTAATATGGCCTTGGTGATCAATTGTCTAGTGGTATTGGGGACCCTTCGAAATGCTCCGTGCAACCCAAATTATTTTAATGAAAGACTGGCGAATCTTCCGAACTCTCGAAACACAATCACAATTTTAATAGCTTCATTTTACAGACAAATTATCCGATGAAAGTTTAGAAGTTGAGTGGTTTCTAAGAAGGAGTAGGATGAAGAGTAAACAGAGGAGTTACAAGTTTATTATAAAATAGATGATTTTACAGATTGTAGAGTAGGCTATTGGCTTAATGTGGTTAAAGATAGATATTAGTCTTATAAAATATTATTTATTTAAAAAATAATATCTCCCACCGAATCCTACCGGTAACCGGGTAACATGTCAAGGAAAGCCCTTGTAGTCTGCATAATTATTTCCCTTACTGAACCCCATATCTAACTAGCTAGCTAAAATGGAAATGTATATATTTCTTTGGGCAAAATTATTCTTTTGTTTACAATACTAGCATAGCAGACGCCTTCTCATTGACATGCACGGATGGAGAATGGTCACGCTAACCTAATACCAAATTTATTTTGTATTATTGTTATTAGGTATTCCTAAACTCCACAACATAAATAATCAGCGTTTCGCATCCTAGTTTTAAATGAGAAGAAACGCTAAAACAAACTAAATAATGTCAATCTTTTTTGACATGCCCAATATTTATTCTCAATATAATAAACGCTGATATTTCTAGGTCTATCTAAAACAAAGGCAAAATACTAAAGTAGTGACCTAAACAGAAGTGTCGCAGATAGCTTAAAATTACTGTTGTTTTTGTGTAACTAGATCTAAGTTAATCATTTTCTCGATTTATACCAGTTTGTTTATTTTTGTAATTTAATAAAGTGTATAAATATTGTGTTTCTATGTCTAGTTCCTAAGTACTGATCTATGTCTAATTTTATTGATATTATGTCGTAATATCCAAAAATGTCTAGATTATAAGAATTTTGTACTAATCTATGAAGAAACATCCCTCCTACAAACATGTAATACTGTAAGCTTATTCGTCAATAAATATATAACTTACACGGCACATACCAGCCACTAGTACGAGCACGCTAGAAAACCCATAAAAGAGGCCAGCACTCGTACTCGTTGCTCACTTCTACAACAACTCCCAGCGGAGAAAAACACCTGCAACTACACTGCTCAAATGTTTTACAATTCTAAATAAGTGTTTTTATTCATCTCCCTACATGACCTGGTAAATGGTACAGCGTGTCAGCGCTACTTGGTACAACGTGGTAATCCGGTCTGCACACAACAAGAAGAGTCA